>JALAZF010000627.1:1311250-1914375 GCA_022829125.1 Lathyrus tuberosus | reverse complement strand
AGGTCATTACAAGAACGAGTGTCCAAAGCTTAAGAAAGACAAAAAGCCTAAGAAGAACTTCTCCAAAGCGAAGAAAGGACTGATGGCAACATGGGACGACTCTGATTCTGAAGAAGAAGACTCTGATGAAGAACAAGCAAATGTTGCGCTAGTAGCAACAATTGACGATGAAGTTTCTGGAGAACCAGAAGATAAAATATCATCAGAACCAGAATCAGACTCGGGCTCTGACTCAGAGGTATTATCTAAACTCTCTCGTTGTGAATTAGAGTCATGTCTTTCGGAAATGCTGGAAAAGTATCAAACTCTTCAGAGTAAATACAAAGATCACATGTAGTTACTTCTAGAAAAAAAATAAGCTTGAGCACAATAATTCTTCTCTAAATGAAAACTTTTTTTCCTTAAATAATAGTAATTGTGCCCTGAAAAGCAAAATTGCTAAATTAGAAGAAGAATTAATCTCCAATGTCTTTGACACAAGCTGTATCAACAAGTATGATAGAGCATTCCAGTATTTTCTAGCTAAAACCATATATAGAAGCAGAATAGCTTCCATGATCTATGGAGTTAGCAAAAATGGTAAGGAAGGTTTGGGATGTACAGAATCATTTGAAATTGACAAAAGTCAACCTGTTAAACCAAAACCTCTCTATAACCATTTTGTGCCTTCTGGCACTGAGATTGTTTGCTCTGAGTTTGCACAAGAACCCCCACCGACACAGAAATCTATTTATAAAGTCAAATATCATGTACAAATTCCACTTGATTATCCTGTTGCACAAAAACCCAAAGTTGTTAAACACTCTGGGAAAACTAACAAGAGAGGACCCAGAATGTGGGTACCTAAGGACAAGATAATCTATGTTGCAGATATCCTTAGCAGCTCAGTTGAAACACCAATCATGGTACCTGGATAGTGGTTGCTCGCGACACATGACGGAAAGAAGGCATATATTCCAAAGTCTGGAACTTAAGCCTGGAGGCTTCGTTGGTTTCGGAGGAAACCCGAAAGGAAAAATTATTGGCTCTAGAACTGCTGGTAATAGTAACCTTCCTTCTATTACTGATGTTCTTTTGGTCGATGGTTTGATGCATAACTTATTGTCAATTAGTCAACTTAGTGACAATGGTTATGATATCATATTTAATCAAAAGTCCTGTAAGGCTGTAAGTTAGAAAGATGGTTCAATCCTGTTTGTCGGAAAGAGGAAAAACAACATTTATAAAATTAGACTTTCTGATATTTGTGAACAGAATGTTAAATGTTTAATGTCTGTTAATGAAGAGCAACGGGTATGGCATAGACGTTTAGGCCATATTAGCATGAGGAGGATTTCTCAGCTAAATAAGCTTGAACTTGTCAGAGGCTTGACAAATCTGAAGTATTCTTCAGATGCTCTTTGTGAAACATGTCAGAAAGGAAAGTTTTCTAAAACTTCCTTTAAAGCAAAGAATGTTGTGTCCACCTCTAGATCGGTAGAACTTCTACACATTGATTTGTTTGGACCAGTGAAAACTGCTTCAATCAGTGGAAAGAAGTATAGATTAGTAATCGTTGATGATTATAGTTGTTGGACATGAGTAAAATTCTTGAAACACAAGGATTAGTCTCATTCTGTGTTCTCTACCTTTTGCTTTCAAGTGCAAACAGAGAAGGATTGCAAAATAGTCAGAGTCAGAAGTAATCATGGCGGAGAATTTGAGAACAGATACTTTGAGAATCTTTTTGATTCCCATGGAATTTTCCATGATTTCTCTTGTCCCAGAACTCCACAACAAAATGGAGTGGTGGAAAGGAAGAATAGGACTTTGCAAGAAATGGCTCGTATCATGATCCAAGAAACTGACATGGCTAAGCACTTCTGGGCAGAGGCAGTAAGTACAGCATGTTACATTCAGAGCAGGGTTTCAATAAGACTTATTCTGGGTAAGACTCCTTATGAATTGTGGAAGAATAGAAAACCCAACATTTCATATTTTCATCATTTTGGTTGTATTTGTTTTATGTTGAACACTAAAGAGAATCTTGGCAAGTTTGACTCCAAAGCTCAAAGCTCAAAAGTGTTTACTGTTAGGGTACTCTGAACGCTCTAAAGGCTACAGAATCTATAACACAGAAATACGAATTGTTGAGGAATCAATTCATGTCAGATTCAATAACAAGCTTGACCCTGAAAATTCAAAGCTAGTTGAAAAGTTTGGAGATCTGGAGATCACCTTATCAGAATCTAAAAAAGAAGAAGATTCAAAAGAAGTAGACAAAGATGCAGACTCTCTAGATTCAGATACAACCATACCAGAAACTGAAAATAGTCTATCTCATCAGAAGAAGAATAGACTAAAGACTTCTCATTCTGAAGAATTGATTCTGGGAGACAAAGTTGATCTATTCAGAACCCGTTCATCATTCAAACCTTCTAAATAAACTCTTCCGGGTTTAGTGTCTCTGATAGAGCAAACATCAATTGATGAAGTTCTTAAGGAAAATGAATGGATTCTGGCCATGCAAGAAGAACTGAATCTATTCACCAGAAATGATGTCTGGGATCTTGTTCTGAAACCCAAAGGTGTCCATGTCATTGGAACAAAGTAGGTATTCAAGAACAAGTTAGATGAGAAAGGTGAGGTCGTAAGAAACAAAGCACGACTGGTTGCACAAGGTTATAGTCAACAAGAAGGAATAGACTATACAGAAACCTTTGCACCAGTTGCCAGGTTAGAATCTATTCACATTTTAATTTCATTTGATGTGAATCATGACATTACTTTATATCAGATGGATGTAAAGAGTGCATTTTTAAATGGGTATATTTCTGAAGAAGTGTATGTGCACCAACCTCCTGGTTTTGAGAGTTCTGAAAACCCATATTTTGTTTTCAAACTTAAAAAAATCGCTATATGGTCTGAAACAGGCTCCCAGAGCTGGGTATGAAAGGCTGAGTAACTTTCTTTTAGAAAATGACTTTACCAGAGGAAAAGTGGATACAACACTCTTTTGTAAAACCTTTAAAAATGACATTCTGATTGTTCAAATTTATGTTGATGATATTATATTTGGTTCTGCTAATATTTCCTTGCGCAAGGAATTTTCTAAGTTAATGCAGGCTGAATTTGAAATAAGTCTGATGGGAGAACTCAGATTCTTTCTGGGTATTCAGATTGATCAACGTCCAGAAGGAATGTACATTTATCAGAGCAAGTATGCAAAAGAACTTCTGGAGAAATTCAATATGTCAGAAAGTAAACCTTATAAGACTCCTATGCATCCGACATGCATTCTAGAGAAAGAAGAAGTAAGTAAAAAGGTTTGTCAGAAGCTCTATCGTGGTATAATAGGCTCTCTTCTGTATTTGACAGCTTCTCGTCCAGATATTCTGTTCAACGTATGTCTTTATGCTCGTTTCCAATCATATCTAAGGGAAACTAACTTAACTATTGTTAAGAGAATCCTAAGGTATCTAAAAGGAACAGCTAACCATTGCTTGATGTATAAGAAAACATCAGAGTACAAGCTTTCTGGTTATTGTGATGCAGATTATGCTGGAGACAGATTGGAAAGGAAAAGTACTTCTGGAAACTGTTAGTTTCTGGGAAGTAACCTTGTATCCTGGGCAAGCAAAAGACAATCAAGAATTGCCCTCTCAACTGTAGAAGCATAATACATCTCAGCATCTATGTGCAGTACTCAGATATTCTGGATGAAGAATCAACTTGAAGATTATCAGATACACGAGTGTAACATTCCTATCTTCTATGATAATACTTCTACCATTTGTTTATCTAAGAATCCTATTCTACATTCTAGGGCAAAACATATTGAAATAAAACATCACTTTTTATGTGACTATGTTCAGATGGGTACTTTTCAGTTAAAATTTGTGGATACAGATCACCAATGAGTTGATATTTACACAAAACCCCTTGCTGAAGATAGATTCGTATTCATTCTGGAAAACCTATTTATTAAACCTTGTCCAGAATGAGAAGATGATATTTTAACGTGTTAAGCCATCAGAACTTCTGATATAAGATTCTGATGTTAAGCAAAGTGTGTTATTTAGTTTTATTGACCTTCTGATTCACGATACTTCTATAAGTTAAAAGATGTCCTGATCAGAAACTAGTCCAGTCAGATACCTCTTGGTATTCTTGATGTTGGGAATATCAAACGTACTCTCTTGAAAACAAACAGTTATGATTATTTTTTACACTTGTCCAAAATCAAATCATGCCTACTGTTGAAGAGATACCACGAGCGTTGTGATTCATGAGACTATGTTTCAAGTAATTACTCCTTAATATTCCCATTATCATGTTTAACACATTGGATTTTAAAATTTACTTGATAACTTTTTAAATCTTTACATCTTCCTCCATTATTATGCATTCTTAAAGTTGTGTGTAAGACAAAGATTTCTTGAAACTAAACACTTCTCTTCCCTACCTTTATTCTTTGTCAGATTCTGCCCTCCCACTTTCAAGTATACATTTATTTATATTTATTGATTGATGTCAAGATTTGAATAACGTATACCTGATTTGTGATCTTTTAGAGATTGATACACTCCTTTATCATTCTTTGTTCTTGCTTGTATCTCTTGTATTGGAAATGATGAATTCCTCGTCTCAATTCATCCATTCTTTATTTCTATTTATTGCTATCACTCTTTGTTCTCTTTATATACCACACTTCTCCTCATAACTTTTCATCTGTTTCTAAACTTACTTTTCATTCCTATCTTTCTTCATTCACTATGTCTTCTAAAAACATTAAGGGAGAAATCCCTGACTTAGAACTCTTGAAAGAATACTCTATTGATTTCAAGGCTCTCGTTGACAATGGTCTTTCCAATATTCTCTCAGATATCATCTACCAAAACTGGGATAAATACCTTGAAATTCTCAATGGACCTATCTATCAAGTTCTTGTAAAAGAGTTCTGGGCAAATGCTCGCATCCTTGCTTATGAGTTTGATACTTGTTACATTCTATCTACTGTGTTTGGCTTTCCCATTATGATTAACTCCACAATCATCTCTCAAGTTATTGATTGTAAAGAGGATGGTGAATGTGTTGAATACTACATAAGAAACAACTGGTTTGCTAAACACATTCACATCATCTATCTTGACGAAGGACCTGCTAACAGTCCCTCTTCTCTCACTCCTGAGGCAAAAGTCTGGTACCAAATCATGGGAACGAATCTTATGCCCAGAGAAAAGGGAACAGGAAGGCTCTCTGCATTGGATAGGCATTTCATTTTCTTCTTAATCTCCAAGATTAAGATCAATATGCCTTAATCCATATTCAACTTCTTGAAAGGAGAAATACTTTCATCGAGAGAGGAATTATCGTTTCAGATTCCCTACAGTAGAGTTATTTCTCACATTCTTGATCTTCAAGGGGTTGTTGCTTACTTAAAACAGATCGGAATGACTGAGAAACTTATTACTGATTGGTGTTCTCCCATGAACTATTCTAAAACCATCATCAGGAAATGAGATAGCTGGTTGGCAGGTGTTTCTGTTGGTCTCTCGGTTACTTGGTCTCTTTTCATCATTGTTGTTTCTGTCTGTTGTCCTTGTTATTTGTTTGTTTTCTTGCTTTGTGTTCTGTTCCTGTACCGCGCCCCCGGCGTTTTGTTTTTAATCAATGAAGAATTTTCCTTATTTGCATATATCTTATCTTATTGCATTCCATTATGGTTGCCATAAAAGGAGGAGAAGTACTGAATTTAAGTTATCTAAATTCTCTCAAATCAAAATGCTTACGTTAATCGTTGATTACCTTTTTTATGACAAAAAGGGGGAGTATTAAAATGGAAAGTTATTTTAATAAATATCTTGTCTATAATCATAGCTCTAACATTCTAACACTTTAATTGCATATTTTCTTAGAATGTTTTTCAAGAAAAATATTTATATTGGCAAAATTACTCTAATATCAATCAGGCTCTGATTTACATAATCAAGCTCTGTTATCATAATGCATTACCACTATAATCAAGCTCTGATATTTTGGGTTTGTCTAGATCTTTGCAATCAGGCTCTGTATCCCAAATCTGATAAGATTTTCTTTAAGTCTTAGATTCAGGGGGAGCTTGATAAAGGGAAGTTTACTTTGAACTTATCCGAGTCAATTCTTATTATCTTCGTACAAAATTGTGTTATTAAAATACATTGTTCTGTCATTATCAAAAAGGGGGAGATTGTTAGAACAAGATTTGGTTCTACAAAATATCTCCATGTTTTGATAATAACAAAGTTGTATTTGTGTGAGAACAATTTTGGTACTCTAACGTTTGTTTTCTAAAGTATTGACAAACAGGTTCTGACTTTGATAAAGACAATTTTGACTCTGATAAAGATAGCTCTGACTCTAATAGAGATCATGTGAAATGTCACTCTCAAATTATCAAAAGTCGCTTCTGCGTCAAAGAAGCAATATTGCTTCTGATCTACTGTGCTTCAGAAAGACTCTAAGAAGACAATATGTTGCTGCTGCAATGTTCTCTTGGATTCTGGCTCTGAATATAACTCTGATATTTATCTTCTAAAGACCAAGTGCTGAAGACTCTGAAGACAAGGTTCTGATGAACAATGCTCTGAAGACTCTGAAGACTTAAGTTTCTGAAGACCAAGTTCTGAAGACTCTGAAGACAAGGTTCTGCTGAACAAGTTCTAAAGACTCTAAAGACTTATGTTTCTCATAACCAAGGGTTCTGAAGAAGGAGTGCTGAAGACTCTGAAGACAAGGTTCTGCTGAACAAGTTCTGAAGACTCAAGACTCTAAAGACCCAGTGATCTACTCTTCTGATCATGCTTCAACCATATCAATTCAGAAGCCTCTGATGAATTGAAGAAGATGAAATGTTTGCAAGGGAAAATAGTACATAGTACAAATCAAACACGTTCTTTTCCACTACCATTCCACTACCCTGATTTGGTGGTACAGAGGATAATTTCAGTGTACGATTTTCATCCCAGCATAACGATATTATTTCAAGTCGCCCGTTATTTTACTGATACTCCTGATCTTCCCTTCAACGGATCTTTTTCTGGCTGTATAAAGACTTGATCACTCAAAGAATCATGTGACACCAAGTGTGAAAAAGATATATACTAAGACACTGATTCATACGAGAAAGAAACACAGAAATACAAATAGAGAAATCCATGAGTGAACAGTAAAGCACTACAATACAAAGAAGAAAATTGTTCTTACTGTATAGATTTTCTCTAAGTTAGTTTGAGCTAGAAATTGTGTTTATATCAGCTTGTGTTGAAGCATTTCATTGTAAAAAATTTATTTGATCAAACAATTGTTTGTATTCCTTAAGGGACCAGTTGGGTCAGAATCCTTAAAAAGAGACAATTAGTCTGTGTATGTTAGTCACCAGCAGTTGCTAGTGCAGTTGTAATAAGTTTGGTTATAGTGGGTTAAGTCCTTGTGCATAAGGTGAAATCACCTTGGCGGGTGGACTGGATTAACTTGATAGTTTTCAATTGAACCAGGATATATCGTGTGTCTTTCTCAATTGTTAGTCTATTTGTGATCTTTGTTTGAGTTTCATAAAAAGCTTTCATTTTGAAAACCCAATTCAAACCCCCCTTTCTTGTATTTTTCTCACATCTTCATTACATTGCCACCAGCTTCCACTTGGTTTGTCCCCGAACCACATCGTTTTGAGAGAGATCTTCTCTAATACCATTTGTAACATCCCAAACTACTTTCAGGATTATTTTTTGACCCCACAAACTATCACAAGTCTTTTCAGGATGCATTGTCCTCATTCACACACTTTTTGGGAAACTTCCCAGAATGTCACCCATCCAAATACTACTCCAAGTCAAGCCCGCTTAACTATGGAGTTCTTATTTGTTAGGCTACCGAAAAGAAGATGTGTCTTGTTGGTATATGTAGTACGAATTAATCCTTATAGCTTTCCTTCAACCATGTATTTCCATACCTACATAGCCTCAGGATCCCTCTCATTTCGATGTGAATTCGGTGATCACTCCCCGTCCTCAACCTTCTTTGACCTCGGGTGTTATATACTTCATACCATCGGCCCTCTTCAACCACGGGTGTTACACCTCCTAAGAAGAATGATTTCATCATTCATACTATATTGTAATTGTACAAACACTTGGGAGAGTGCTTGAGAGAAAGTGAGAGGGGTCTCATATTTATGGGGATTCCTAAATAGAAATTCACATGTATTATTAAGAAATAAGGTTTTTAACTAGAAGGGTCCGTCTAAGACCAATTTTTACTTTTACTATTAAGAATGGATTTCCTTTCTTAGGTTAACGTCCTCTAGACATAGGTGACTTTGCACCAAACTGGGTTATCAATTCCTTGTGTCATTTTTACTTCAATCACAATTTATTTGTTTCTTCGTTAATCTTATCATACACATTGTCCCACACATTATATATGACATATTTCTAGTAGAAGAAAAAAATTTCACTTCTAGTTCTAATGAGGAGGAAACCTAAAGTGACTTTTGATTATCATTTGACTTGTGTTAGGGTAAGAAGATAAATTTTACCACCTTATAAATGCAGTTGTTCTGACCTTATTTGTTATCCTTTGAATGACACTAAAGGGTTGTAAGACTCAAAACAAAGGACCTTCATGGAGGAACTCAAAAGCAAATGGAGTAAAAAATAGTGAATATGGTAAATGATGAGATGCATTTACTGATAAAAAACCATGCTTGTGACTTTTAAGACTACGTGTGAAACAAAGGGCGATTAAAGGCAAGTGGATGCAAGTGCCTAAATCAAGGTTTAAGAAATTTTTTGACTTAATGAAGTTTGTTGAATAATGATTCAAGCTTTATAGAGAAGAGTAAGGTGGTTGATAGTTGTATTGACTTCCCCATTGGTTATGATTAAAGGTGTAAATTTGTGGAAGTATGTATCAAAATCTCATGTGATTCAGTAAAAGTTTCAGGGTTTCAAAGCTGGCATTTTACAAGACAGAGGCGATAGAGCCGCGATGTTCTAGAGAGGTTGTGGCGATGACAGGCTGGCGGTGGCCAGCCGAGCGGAAATAGAGGCTTCGATGGAAGGATATGGTGTGGTGGAAGCCGGAAGGAAATCGGGTCGCGAGTCAGTTCTTTATTGTACCATGTTTCGTGTTTGAATTGGATCTCAAGGGTTCCAGTACTTCATAAATGTGGTTCTTTGTCACTTTTGTAAGTATGACGTGAGAGGTGGTGAAGTTGTGTTACATAGAAACTTTGAGAGATAAGGTTGGGTAGAAATTTTTAGAACTCTTTGTTTTAAGAATTGACTAGCTTTTAAGGACATCTAAAAGGACTGAACAACACGTCTAAACACCTTAAATTTGTGTGATTCATATATTGAATATTTGAAAGATCGAGAATCACTTGGGTAAAAAATATGGTTTGTTATTATGACCTTGAAGGGTTATTTTGTTTTGTTACTCAACTTGTAATCTCTTATAAAAACATTTTAAACAATAGTAAATTAGAGAGTTGTTCTCTGCATGAATAGGGGTAGCAAAACGGGCCTCCAGCCCTGCCCCTCCTTAAGCCCACCAAAAAGGGGGTGGGGCAGGCAAGCCCACCAAGTGAAATTGGGCTTAAAAATCTAGCCCGCCCCGCCAAGGTGGCGGGTTGGCGGGTGACGGGCTTGCCCGCCTATTTTTTTATTTTTTATTTTTCATTTTTTAATAGATTAATAGGCTTATTTTTACATTTCAATTAGATTTTTCACTTATTTTTTAGAATAATTTTTATAAAGTATCTTTTTAACAAATTTTACTTCAAAAAATAATGCATATATTCACAAATAAATATATAAAATAGAATCATCAACAAGTATTCCAAAACTATAGTTCAAGTATTAACCTTAAACCAACCAAAATAAATATTTTGAGTGCTTGATAACTAGGTTGGCGGGCTGGTGGGCCAACCTGACCTTTTTTTGTGGGCTTAAGGCGGGGTGGGCTTAAAGTGGGGCGGGCTGAGCGGGTAGGCTGTCACAAAATCCTAACCCAACCCGTCATTTTTTGGCGGGTGCGCAGACCAGCTCGGCGAGCCCCGACCCGTTTTGTCACCCTTACCCATGAGTAGATCGGTATGATTGAACTGGATATATAAATTTTGTGTGTCCTTATCTTTTATCTTATTCTTGCTCGAATGTACAAATTAATTTTGTTTGAGACTATTTATTTTGTTTTTTTATTATTCTTTGTCTAACACATCAGCCATTTTATTAGATTTCACAACAAAAGTGTTTTCAGAATTTCAATGACACCTTTTATGACAAAGGGAGACTGATCTGAAGTTTAATGTCACATATTTGTATAATTTGATAAAAAATTGACTAACTATGACATATTTAAAGAGATGTGGGTGAGATCTTTGAACTAAACCCAAGGCATACAATCATTCTTCAACTAAACATAAGACCAAATGTGAATAAATGAGCCTCATCCATCTCCAACGATAACCTTTTTCAGCCACCAAGAATTTCAAACACATCCATAAAGAACCATACAAAATAACATTTTATATTTGATACACTCCTTAATGCTTTAGCTATGGCCCCAATATATTTATGCAAGTATTTTATCCTAGAAAAATCATTCAAAGGTGAATTATGAGGTGTTTTGAGGCCTGCAATAAAAATATTTGTCATATAAATAAATAAATACTATGAAGATTTTGAAAGAATGGAATGATCATGATGTATATAGGAAAATTGTCATACCATTTTCATGTATGTAAATTGGAAAATCTCTATAATCATTTTTCAAGGAATCTAGCACCTGTTGAAAATTCCAAGTTGTAATCAGAAACTAAAGCAATCATAAACAAATGAAAAAAAGGAAGAAGATCTGGTTACAAAAAATTATGTTACCGCGTCTATAGATGTATCATTTTCAGGAAGCACTACAACAACAAAAAAGAACATTTATAAATAACTTGATAAAGCTCCATAGAGAATTGGTTAGAAAATTGCAGGAAAAACAACTTATAACATACTTGTAATTTTTGCTGCCATATCTTGCATGAAATTTTTATCCTCCAAGTTCAGGCTTTCCGGATAGTTGTTAACAGAAAATGTGTTGTAAAAATTTATTCCTAAGAAGTCAATTGAGTTTCTAATCTCTTTGCGCTCTCGAGCAGGATTTTGTTTGTTGTATTCAGGTTCGAGTACCCTTTGTACTCGCTTTATATAATTATTTTTTGATTATCAAAAAAAAAAAAATCAAATTTGATTCCTTTATAGTGAAGGATGGAAGCCTTGAGCCAACATTCTTTTTTATTATATCAGGATAATCACCAAATGTTAATGGATTTAGTACCCTGCAATAATAAATAATAAACAAAGCATTCTTATAGAAATTAATGTTATTGTGAGATTAACTGTATTGTAAAAAAAAGTTGAATTTCTATGACAATTACTTACCACTACTTGAAAAGTATGTAAAAGGATTTAACAAAGTCAATCCATTAAGAAAAAAGACATTTAATAAAATCATTACTTACGCACCTTTTCTTTTACTCAACGTTGATTTTTTTCTGAGCTACATCTACAGAATGTTTCTGTTTATATAGCTCCAGAATATTTTGCAATACATTCGCATCCGAATTTTTCTCCTCCCTCATTCTTCATTTTTCATCTTCTTCACTCTCAAACTCTCCAAACTCTCTCAATCCTCAAAAAATCTTTTTCCACCAAACTTAATTTTTTTTCAATCAAGTTCGACAAGGAGCATTCATTTCAACAATCAAGAAACACCAACACATTCAAAGCTCGATATAATCGGTAAGTTTTCGAGTTTCCGAGGTATTTTCGAGTATTTCCCGTAAACGAGTTAGAATGTAGTTTTAGGGGTAGAAATCCTTAGATAGTTTTAGAAACATAGTTTAGAGACAATGTAGGTATTGTTTGTTGGCTGAAACAGACGATTAGGGCTTCAAAAAACCGATTTCCAAATGTATGGGACGTCATTGCTATGACTGTTGGAGTTGCAGGAAGTTCCGGAGCTACATCTACGGAACAAATTAACGTTTGGGCAACTTCATAGATGCAGCTCCAGAACAAATCAAACGTTGTGAATTCTGGGTTCTTCCGTAGATACATCTACGGAAGTTTTCCGTGTGTACATATCCGGAAGTAGAAAATGTTAATTTTTTTCTTTTTTGTTTTTTTAATTTATTTGTATCTAATTGTTTTTTCTTGGTTATACCTTGCAGATATTATGGCAGACAGAGATGATAGATTGCGACTTGGACGGGTTTCACAGCATGCATCTTAGAGACACGAGCGGAGCCAGGCCACCGTTACCGAGGCCGATACAGCTGAGGCACATCCTACTGCACAGCCTTCTTCATCACATGCCCAGGACACTCCCTCGACCTCGTATACCACCCCATCATCCACTTCTTCATCCCGGAGGCGTCGGGATTCAGCTGAGGGTTCATCACAGGCCCCGTCCTCCCGCAGGCCTCGTCGGGATACTCTTATTCCTCCTTCTGTCGGTGATGTTGATCTGGTACAACCTTCATAAGGTGATGACCCACCACTAGAGGATGCTGGTGATGACGATGATGATGAGCCTGAGGGTTTCATAGGGGGTCCCTCAGATATGTCCCTGCTGACAGGGTACACTGACCATACTACCAGACATATCTGGGATGGAGAGGTAACATTACTCAGATTATTTCTTTTTTTCATTGGAATTTTATAGTTTGTACCATTGTTTCTTATTAACATTGTTTCTTATTTCTGGAAATTTTCAAACTCGTCAGCCGCAGAAGTTCTATAACCATGGGGCGGAAGATATTATCTTTGGAGCAGCCACGGGAGGCTTGGTTCCAGGATGTCCTTGCCACCTCTGGTTTGAAGGACCTTTGTGAGATTGGTTATAGCTTGATCCACAATGGGATGTTGATGGGCTTTGCGGAGAAATGGCACCCTAAGATGTCCTTCTTCCATCTACCACACGACGAGCTCACGATTACACTGGATGACATCTCTTGTCTGTTACATATACCGATCAAGGGTACCTTCCTCCGTCACGGTAGGATGACGAATGAGGATGCGAGAGAGATGTTGGTCGAGGAGCTTGGGGCTGATCCACTGGATGCACCTAAGGAAGTGGATAAGACCAGGGGGCTCATGTGAGGTTCTCCTTTCTCATGCGTAGATTTGGTGAGGCGCTCGCTGCTGCACGCTAGACAGATGGTGATCCAGCTGAGGTTGAGATACACAGGTAGCATGTGTTGAGGTGTTATTTTCTATTTTTAGTCGGCACTCAGCTATTTGTGGACACTTCCTCCATATATACCAATGTCGCTTACCTCAGGTACTTTTTGGATTCCACGCGGATCCATGAGTACAACTGGGGGGAAGCTACACTGGCTTACACATATTCGAGGCTGGGAGTGGATGCCTGTGGAAGACCAGGACTGGGGTAGGGAGTGTGGCACTACTTGTGGTAACAATCTTATATCCTTTGACTTTTTTTCATTTCTTTTCATTCTATATTCGTGATAATGCTCGATCCTGATGTTTTTTATTTTCATTTCAGACTTGGATATTCCAGCATTTTCCCATGATCGCCGGGTGGAGGAGTGTGCCTGATTACACAAAGCTGATGTCGCATGCCCGTGTCTTTCTCCCGCTCAAGGGGAACCAGGCGGTCGACCCTTACAAAATCTATCTCGATCGCTTGGCTACCGAGGACATCCACTACGACGTCTATGTTGATCATCGTGTGATGCGTCTGTTTGACAACATATCTCTATTCTCAGGATGGTTTGTATGCAGTTCGACCATCACTGTTCCATATTTTCCCGAGCGAGTCATGTAGCAGTTCGGGTACACACAGGCGATACCCTGACACCCAGCTGTCTCCGCTCCTCTCGGCTTGACCCGTATGCAAATAGAGGAGATCTATGTTGACTACCAAAGGCACATGGTTCCGAACGAGGCTTGGGCGACCAGAGCGCTGAGAGACTGAAGCTGCGTTGATGGCTACATCATGTGGTTCTTCACCATCTCACACCCCTACATGGTGCCCACTGCAGAAGGATCACCGCCCAGACCAACTCATCAAGAGATCTTAGAGGAGCAGCAGTCTCAGTTGGACCACACTAAGGATGTCCTGCCTCACTGTCGTCAGATAGTAGAGATGGGGTAGGCAGGCATTGACGTCAGTTTCTTCCCTGGGGGGTCTAACCACATGCGTGTATTGGATGAGATGATTGTGGTGGCATTGAGGGCACTTATGTACCGCAGGTATCGCGCCAGGACGGGTGGGATCTATGGACGAGGGCGCAGACCGGGCGGTCGAGGAGGCGGTAAAGGCAGACAAGGCGGAAGAGGCATAGGAAGAGGAGGGGATGGAGATGTTGTCAGGCACACACAGTAGTGACTGTGATATTTTTTTTATGTACTATATTTTGATGACATTGATGTACTATTTTTTGATGATGATATATATATATATATATATATATATATATATATCATATTATTTTATTTACGGATGTATGTTATTTTATATTCATCTGCAACAGTTAATTTCCATTTGCGACCAATAAAACAGGATTTTTTTTTTAAAAACCTGTTCTGATAAGATTTCGGAGATGCATCTACGGAATTTTTTCTGTAGATGTGTCTCCGAAAGCATCCAGCATAAAGAAAAAAATGGTGCGTCCGGATATGTATCTCTGCAAATAGGAAGCATAAAAGGAATTTCGTTAGGTGCCTAAGAGTATCAAATGGTGGATTAAGAAACCCTCCAAAACTAATAGTAAGAAGATTCAACCCAATAAACCCATGTTGTACTCCTTGCACTTAAAAAAAAATGGTTTACATAAACATAATAAAATATCATAATTAAGGTGATAACATAACCATTATTTTATATGATTAAGACAAGTTTTTGATAAACTTTACTGTATACTTCCTCTGTCTCAAATTATAAGTCACTTTACTAAAAAATATTGTCCCAAATTATAAGCCACTTTACATTCTCAATGCAATATTAATTATCTTTTCTTAATATTCCCTCAAGTATTTATTATTATTTATTCTTTTAACTCTTTTAATTTTTCTCTCTTGTATAAATATAAGGGACATTGCTGTAAAGTCATGCATAATTTGTGTTTATCATAAAGTAATAATTAAGTTTTTTAATTTGTGTGAAATGAACAAATCGTCTTATAATTTAAGACAGGGATAGTATTTCTTATTATACAACTTTGCAACCGAAGCATATGCTAACAACATATGATGCGCTAAGAGCATATGGTTCAGTTGAAGAATTTCCTCTTGAACACTCAGCTATAGAGAAAGGAGAACACCTCTAAGGTGGCACTATTCCAACACCATAACCAAACGTTGCAAACAAATTAGCCTCATTCAGTGTGGTCTAATACTTAACTCGATCACCGAATTCTCTAAAGCATACATCAGCATATGCTGTGAAATCATACACAATATTTTTACTAATCCATCCTTCATATTCGTCTTCAAGTGTTTGTGGTAGGTCCCAATGGTGCAGTGTAACATGTGGTTGGATCCCATGGCTTGTCAGTTCATTTATGTGGTGGTTGTAATATTGAAGTCCTTTGAGATTGATCGGTCCTTTTCCATCTGGATATACAATATTGGGATAAGATGGTTAGAAAAAAAAATTAAAATAACATTAATAATCTCTAGACATTTTTTCAATTAATTCATTAATAATCTCGTTAAAATCACTTACCTGGAATAAGTCTTGACCATGATATTGAAAATCTATAGGCATCTAACCCAATGTTTGACCATGAGTTGCACATCTTCCTGCAGGAAATCAAGATTTGCATTTTCTTAGAGCAATTTTAAACGAATTAACTTCAATTTATGTATACTCTATAGGCACGGACCTTATATTTGTGATATCCATCGCATGCAACAACTCCGTCACATTTGTACATATTTGCTGAGAATATATATTAATTCAATAAGAAATGAATTACTATATGTTAAAAATGAAGTATATGATTAGTAAAATTAAAGGACAATATATGTTAGTATGGCCCAACGAATTAGAATTAAGCCCAACTGAACGAGAGATTATTAATTAGAATAATATGGACTATTATTATTTTTATTTCAATATTAGTTGTTATTATGTTTGTTTTCAATTGGGTCTGACCCATGTTCAGCCCATTAGGGTTGTCTTGTATTTAAGCATTTTAGCTTGGTGGAATGAGACATGAAAAGAATTAGAATTTTATAATTTCTTTCTTCTTGTTGTTTTATGTGTGTCTTATAATAAACCCTAGATCTAAGATAAAATAGTTGTGGAAACCTCTTTATCAATTGGTGCTTTCATTAATTGAATTCATGGCCCCCCTCCCAAACCACCTAACCCTAGAGACATCATAGAGGAAGTTGTTCAAACAGCTCATGTGCATTTTGATAATGCAATGGCACCAACCCAACAGCAAATGGATGAACGATTCGATAAAGCAACTGCAGATTTGGAGCTAATACAGACCCGTATGGACAATGAGAAGCAAATTCCAGACTCTAGGTATGAGAGCATCATGGGTATGCTCAACAAACTTGTTATTCAAAAGGAACAGCAAACAACAGCCACTGTTCATACAGCAACAACATCACCCACAGTTCATACAACAGCAGCAGCATCTCATTCAAGTATCAGGCATATTCTCACCTTATCCCCATATCCACAACCCATAGTAGTCCCATTTTTTCTGTTGTAACCACCCCTTTACACTCTACTACCATCTCTAACAACCTACACCAACAACCCTTTACCACTGCCCCTTTAAGACCAACCCCTACCCACATCATGTAGCATGCGATTTTTGTCGGTGATGCGACCACCATACCGCAATGGTTAGAATTGGGTGCTACTTTCTGATTTCTTATTTATCCTATGAAGCTAGAAAGGAAAGGGAAGATATCTAAAACTAACCTTGCATGCAAATGTTTTCTTTAGCAAATGCTAAGAGATTGGGGGTGTCGGGGTCAGGTTATACAAAGGGAAGTTGTCAATCACCCAGTGTATATATGGTTATCCATAGACTTTGCATTGCATATTTCTCTGTTATATTTAAATGCTTTCTTGTGTTTATTTGTCATGGGTTGGGAAAGTTTCTCCTTTGGGAGTGTTGAGAGAGTTTTTTGTTGTTTTCGGGTTTTCTGTTGTTTTTGGGAAGGTATTGGACCTAAAGTTTTTTATTTGTGTGCTTGCTAAGATTTCGCAATCTTATGCCTACGTATTCCCGTTAAAGAAAACTGGGAAAACAGAGCAATCGTAGTTCCTCCTATTTCTATGGGACGAAAATGTTTGGTGTCTTGTTCAAAGCCCAAGATTGAAGCTATCAGAGTGTTTGTGTCTTGTTTAAAGCCCAAGATTGAAGCTACAGGTTTGACTGAGAGAGAATTTTTCATCTCTAAAGGGAGAATATCTCACCTATTCATCACAAGTATTGGGAAATTGAATATAAGGGAAATTACTTTAACTAGGATATATGAATCCAACAATGCCATAATTTCCTTTATAAGGGTGATGTCATGAAGGAGAAAACTTTAACTCAGTATTGAGCAATGCCATTTTTCCTTATGAATCTTTCATGCTAAGAGAGGGACATTGACTTGGATGTAAATAATCCAGAAGCTTGCCACTTACAGCAGTTAGATGAAAGATGATTTTTGACCGGGATAAAAGAACGACTCCAGCTTGGATTTTGAATCAACAAGTGTGCCACTTACAATAATTACCTGGAAAAGGGTTTTGGTTATCTGTTTTGAGATGTGATGTATAGAAGAAATGTGCTCCTGCAGAGTGGACTCATGGTCTCATCTGAGGGGATGTTGATTTTTGTGTGCCTTGATCAAAGCCCAAGGTTGAAGCTAAAAGGTTGACTCTACTAGGGGAGTTTTATATCTGTCTTGTACAAAGCCCAAGATTGAGACTGAAAAGAGATTGACTCTGCTGGGGAGGTTTTATTTGTCTTGTACAAAACCCAATATTGAGGCTGACTTTATTGAGGAAAATCATTATATAAAGCCAAAGAGGAGGCTGGTTGGGGAAATTTTTATATGAAGCCCAAGAGGAGGCTGGCTTCTGCTGAGGATTATTGAAATCCAGAGGCAGGTCCCATATGTATTGGGGAATCCAAAAGTTTTACTCTTTCTGGGGATTTGAAGAAGAGTTGAAGTATCAGAGACCATGAGACTCTGATTCTGTTAGGGTTTTATTGACGATAAAGGTTTAAACCTTGAGTATGAAAATCTATGGAGGTTTTAAATTCTGCTGGAGATTGATGAAATAATCAGGGCTTTTTCCTGTGCTTTTAGGAAACTTGAGGGTTTCTTTGAGATCCAAGAGGATATGAGACTTTCCAAGTTTACTGGTATGAAGAGGTTGACTCTTAGCTGGAGAATGATCTTTGTATGATGCCCAAGAGGAGGCTGATGTTTTAAGTGATGAGAATCAACCCTAGAATATTCTGATGTTTTGGAATTCTGATCTCCAGAGGATTGAACTAGTAGAGATGACTAATCTGTTGTGTGTTTTCATCCAGGTAGATCGGAAGCCACCAGTGGTCCAACAGATATTGAAGTGTTCTTTGCACAAGCGCACACCCTTGGTCGTCTTCGCAGCATTCTTTACACTCTAGATAATCATGTGAAACCAGAAAACCGAGTATGGTCTGTTTAGCATGTAATTCCGCTAGACTGGTATTCATTAGGTGTATGTCAAAGATCTGAACCATATTGACTTGATGGTCATTCATTTCACGGTAGTCTTGGATCCATCTGAGATCCATTTGACGTTGGAGGGCCTCTTGTACAAAAGAGCATACCTGATTGTCTGTTGAGCAAATTGGACAAGTGTTGTAATCGTACCACGACAGATTGTAATACCGACTTTGCCTTGAATGCATCGCCACTAAATTGAAGTTCATTGCACGGATTTCGTATTTTTGAACAATGTTGGGATGTGCATGGGCCATGTTTACTTCACAAATCCGGTGATCCTGAATCCATCCCAGATCCATTTGTTCTTGCAGAGCTGCTTGTACTGTGGTACACCCTTGATTGTCCTTGGAGCAGATATCACACTGATGATAGTTGTGAGATGGCACATGGCCCTACCCACTCTGTGTGCAATGCATTTTTACCAGGTTAGTTCCCAGTAAGCGTACATTGTGAATTTGATAACTGTTGACAGGCTCTCCTTCTATCGAATTCACTGTAGTATTTTCGTGTTGCGGTAATGGGTTCGTCTGAACATTTGGATTTGTATCCTTGAAAGATAAAACCCCGTTCCTGACAAGCTTCTGCATCAGATTTGAAGCTAAGACAATTCTCAATGTCCCAATTCCCCTTGATGGTAAAGGCAAGTTTGATATGCTTTAAACCAAAAAGGTGGATTTTCGGTACTGCAAGAGGTGTCCTGGTTTGAACATGCCCCTTGGCCAGTAGAAGTAGAAATAAATATGCGTACAACATCAGTATAGGGTCGAATCTTGATGATCGTGTAGTACGATTGTTGTTATTGTACTGCGGGCGAGCCTGCTGAAGAGGTCGTTGCTGCCTTTGCTGATACTATTGTTGATTTGATTGGCTCTGAGCAACCTGAGGTTGATAAGTTTGAGCTGGCGCCGGGTTGATAGCGAGAGTTATTGCTGCTATCGGTTGATACCTTCGCCTTTGCTTTCCCAAAGAGATATTATTGATATCTTGCTCTTTCTTCTTTTGGAAAGCACTACCGTATCTCTTAGTACTGCTAGATAGCTCCGCATCTTTGACCAATCGTCCTTCTCGGACTACTTCTTCAAGGTGTACTCCCATTTTCACCATTTCACTGAAGTCACTGGGCGCACTGGCGACCATTCGGTCGTAATAAAATAGGCTTAAGCTTTTTAGGAAGATCTTTGTCATTTCCTTTTCCTCAAGAGGGGGACAGATCTGAGCGGCAATTTCACGCCATCTCTGAGCATATTCTTTGAATGTTTCTTTGTCCTTTTGTGGCATTGCCCTGAGCTGATCCCTATCCGGTGCCATGTTAAATTGTATTTATACTGTTGAACGAAGGCTGCCCCGAGATCTCTTAAAGTACTGATCTTGGTGCGGTTTAAACCCGTGTACCATTTTAGTGCAGCACCGGTTAAACTGTCTTGGAAGTAATGGATCAGTGGCTGTTGATTATCTGTCTAATAGACATTTTTCGAGCGTACATCACCAAATGACTTTGAGGGCAAGAGTTGCCTTTGTATTTTTCAAAGTCGGGCACCTTGAATTTATGCGGGATCTTTACATTAGGGACCAAACAGAGGTCGGCGACGTCCTTTTCGAATAAGTCTTAATCGCGAATGGCATGCAGTTCCTTCTGCATTTCCAAGAATTATTCCTGGAACTCATTCATCCTTTCGTACTATCGCTCCCGGGATTTTCATCCAAGTACAAACGCGAAAGTGGCACCGAAACAGAGTCGCCAGCTGTGTGTATTTATCCCAAGAGAGGGAAAGGAAACACCGCATAAACCTGAGGGGAAGGAAAGAGCATGGTCTTGCAACCAAGAGAACGGGGTTCGGGAGTCGGTTACGCGTGAGGAAGGTATTAGCACCCCCACGCGTCCATCGTACCCGATGGGATCCACGCTTGCTTGTCTCGATCAAAGGGTGTCGTCAACTGGAGCTCCGCTGCTACTGGAAAGGAAAAGGAACGGGAAAAAGGAAAAAAAAAAAGAAAGGAGAGAGAGAGAGAGAGAGAGAGAGAGAGAGAGAGAAACAAATGTAGGGAAAATAAAATAAGTGCTCGCATGGGCCCTACCCCACTGCCTACGTATCTCATCGGGAGCATGAGAATCAGAGCGACGTAGTTCCCCTCACTAGGGGTGAATTGTGTTTTTTAGAGAACGGCTTACGTTCTAGCTCAGGTGTTGCAGCTCGCTGTTTGGAGACTTCGGCGTTACCGTCTTGCAAGAGAACGAGTAGGAGCGCGTTCGTACGTTGAGAGTGAGTGAGATGAGAAAAGAATTCCCGAAGGAAAGACGTTAGTGTTTGTTTGAAGTTTTTTAAGCAAGAAGTGTTTTTTTACAGTTATTTGTAACTTGCATTGAACCAAAGTCTTAAATACAGGAACGAATACTTCGCGCATCGTCCCCAACAGGACGTACACTAGGTATCCTAGAAGAATGAGAGGAATCCCCTCATTCCCCACTTCCCACATAGAAGGCTCAAGCGCAATACACGTTAACCTTTATTAAGTGTTTTTTACTTTTATTTTGAGATGAGAAGAGAGACGACACAAAGGAAACTCTAAAGGGAAACTAAGAGTCCTAATGTTATCATGCATAGATGTCCTATGGTTAGTGAGGCTTATGAGGGAATTCTACCTAATGTTATCATGCTTGGATTGAGAGCCTAATGTCTATCCTACTCCGAGCTTAATCAGAAATTAAGTCGGACTAGAAGCCTTAAGGGAGCATGTGAATATAGAGTAATCAACAAGTAAACACCAGACAGCTCAATCACAAAGAGAGAATCAAATAAGAGGCAGTCAAGTATTTAATCAGGAATTAATCAGAATAAGCAATTAAAATCAAGATCAAGAATATCCAAGATAAAATAAAGTGCAAATTAACCAAGATTAAACCTAAAATTAAAGAAGTTACTTTCTACTTAAATCTATTTCTAAAAAAAATCTAATTAAAAGAAAATTAATTCTAAAGCTAACTCTAGAAAATCTCCAAATAAAAAGTTTAATTCTAATTAAACTAAATCAAAACCAAGTTAAAATTCTAAAGTTTAATTAAAATCTAAATCTAAGATTAACTCAAGTATTAAACTCTAATATTAATTAGTTAGGAATCCAATTCCAAAATTAACAACTAATATAGTTAACCTAAATTAATTAACCAAAACAACAAATAAAACCAAAGCAATTAACTAATTAAAAATTTGAAATTAAATGAAAACAGAGGGGTGCAGCAGAAAAAGGCGTGTGGGCTTGAAGTTCAGCAGGCCCAAAGATCTTTTCTTCAGTCCAGGGGGTGCGTTCAGTGAATACAGGGCGTGTGAAATGGGAAAAAAAACTCCATGGGCCTTAGATCCCGGTCCGAACATAGGAACAACAAAACCTAAAAAAAAAGGAACCCTAAATCCTCAGCAAACACATTCTCACTCTCCTCTTTCCCCTGTTCACCGTCAACGCCAACCTCAACTCTCCTTCGTTCTTCCATGGCCGTTGTTCATCTCTTCGTCCAACCTTCTTCATTCTCAATTTCGCTCACCACCAACACACTCAATGATCTCCTCTCCACCATTACACCATCATCTCCTCTTTGCTTTCAATCCATCAACAAACTCCTCTCCATCTTTCCCTTCAAACCTCCGTCATTCTCAACACAACAGCACCGTCCTCTTTAACCTCTTCGCGTAGCCGGCAATACGAACACCTTCGCTCACCCTCCTCCCTCGACACATCACGCCGGTGACGAAAAAACCTAACAACATCAACACTACGCCGTCCTTCTGGCTAAACTTACGATTTCGCCATGACGTCAACAACCAGACTCGTTCAACAAATGCGATACAAATCAGATTCAAACAAACAAGCCACAAATATCTCAATAAATCAAGCAATCACAAAGAGAAGCATATGGTCAAGATTCGTAGCTCATTCAACATCAACAACACAACTTGCTCAAAAAACAAATTCAAAAACCATCGGCAAAGAGGAAGAGATTCAGAATACCTATCGGAGTCGCTCCGATGGCTCTTTAAATTGAAAGAAGTTGAATAAAAAACCAGAGGTAATGTTGCTTCTCCTTCTCTTCGTAACTTCAGTCGTTGTTGTTAGTTTTGCTTCTGAGTCCTCCGTGCGTATTCTTCTTCTTCTGAGAACGTTGTTGTTGCGTGATTCTGTTGTTGCCTTCCGTTTCTCCCTGCTTGCAAATCTGAAATTATTCTGAGGTTAAAAATTAATGAGGTTTTATTGAAGCATTTGATGAGCTTGTTGCAGATTCTGAGAAACTTATTGATGCTGCTTTGTGGTGGTTTTTGCAGAAAACTTAGAAGATTATTGGAAATGAAATTGAAGAGATGATGTTGAAGAATATGGTTGGGATGGTTCATGATTTTTTTGAAATGGAAGGATGAACAAGTAGGTGGAATCAGTAGCGTATCAGTGGTTTTCTGCAGCTTTGTGAATGAAGATGAAGGTTAAATGAAGATGGTGATGAGATTGACTTACAGATGAAAGAGGGCAGGTTTTTTGTGAGGGAAATTTATGCAGCTGGAAATTTTGGCAGTAGAGGAGAGTCAATTGATGCAGAGCTATTGCAGCTTCTTATATCAGAAATTAGGAGGGGTAGGATAGTATTTACCAATCAAAATTCTGTTATGCAAATTTCTTGGTGTAATTGGTCACGCGTTTGGTGGCCTTGAAATGGTTTTGAAACTTTGCACGTGAATTCATCAGTGAGATTTTCATGACTGGCGCTCACCTCCTTTGCTTGCTAGAGATTTGTATTTTTGTTTTTTCTGTTATATAATCACCCTTTTTTCTTTTAATTTTCTGTCATGTAATTCTGTTGTACAATGTTGGGGCGGTTTAGCTGGTGCGTGGATGTGATTGTTATTGTGTGTAGCGTGTGGTATTTCAAAAAGGTGATTTTGGCAAGTAGCATGAAAAAGTAGTGTGGCTGGAAGTATATGGGAGAGTGGGTCGTGATGTGTATGTATGCAGCATGGTGAATGTTTATGAATTTTGGTATGGACAATGTATTGGACATTTGGTTAGGAAAATGAATATTGAAATGGATTAAATTATTTTTATGGAATAAGGTTTGAAGGACTTGGATTATGGACATTAAACAAAATGGATTGTTATGGATATTATGGACATTGAATAGATTTGTATGGATGGATAGCAAAGTGGATATTAATTGGTAAATGGATACTGGTAAAAAATGGTTTTGTAATGGATATAAAAATATGGATAAAAAAAGATTAAATGGATAATGAGATGGATAACTAGTGGATAAAGAAAAAAAAGATTCTAAAAGAATGGATAACCACATTGCACCAATTCCAAACTTTTCACTACATCACAACAGCTTTTGCACGCAACCACAACTCGCAACTGAAATAAACTGTCATCTGAATCAATTTGAAACCCTATGTTGATTATCGAATTCATACTGAGGAGAGTAATCCCCAAATGCACCACTAATGGACTGATAAGCCATGATGAACCTGATAATTGAACCGAACTCCTCATGAATTAAAATTCGATAACCTGATGACCTCCACACCCTGACCTTGAATACACACCACCTGAGATATAGTCACTGATTGAAGCAAACTCTTGATGCCTTTGTGAAAACTTGAATAAAAGTATCTTAAGGCAGATAGGAAGCCCTGACTCAAAGAACCGCTGTAATCCCATGTCTTAGAAGACCAATGCAAATGATTAATTATAAACTATGGATATGACCTACTGAATGCAAAATGAGAAAGAAACATAAGCCAGAAAAAGGTAGGGCAAATTTTGGGGTGCTGTTGGTGGCAAGAAATAGCAGCAAGCAAATAATAATAAGTAACCCAATTTATCGTTCTCCACAGGGATCAGTGCGAGGGAAAGAATGCCATTCAACGGTTTCTATATTTCTAAGCTCATGGATCAAAAGTTCTGGTTTAAAGACGAACCAAAAGCAAATGCGGAAAATGTAAAGACGGAAAATATAAAGTAAAGACAGAATTATAAACGGGGCCTTGTTGGAATTGGATCTCGTCAATTGATAACACATGCATTCTTCTAATCAAGCAAACACAAAGCAATCATTCACCAAATATCCTCGCGTATCACTCACAACAGAGGTTATGTCTAACGCAACGTCGAGAGGCCAACTGTATTGTCTCATCAGTGATGTCTCACGCAACAAAACCAACACAGAGCTTTAAGAGCAGATACTCACGCAAGTGTTAATCCTAAATCTATCTCTAGAGTTCAGTCCTAACAGATATTACTATAACATCCATATCAAATAAATGATTTCTTCGTATTTAAGCAAGATCAAAATACGTACACACGCTAAAACCTTTTTACATGTATTCAACTAATTTGTCCAATGAATGCGAATATCCTTCTTCATCACTATTATCACGCATCCTCGCGATATCGTATCGATCCTACTCATGCTACCCATGCTACTTAATCAACACAATACAACAAAAGATAAAATGAATATCAACTCACAAAACCATGTCAAAAGCTTGTTCATTGATAGATGGAAATCTAAGATCAAAGATTTGTAAAGGTTTTGTCAAGACCACAAATAATCAACCAAAGACAACAACAATAGAAAATCAGAATTCAAATCACATACATACATTAGAGGAAATACAATAGGTATCAAAAGATTACATCCCTCTCCAACAAGAAATCAAAGATCCTACCTTTTCTCCCTTGGAAATGAAAGAGATATCAAGTTCTGATCCCAAAATTACAACAACATCAGAACCACAATAAAAACAACATCACCTAAAAAGTGTAAAAATTGTATTTATACAATTTAGAAATTTGAAGGTTCGCTAAGCGAACCAATTCATTCGCTAGGCGAATGGTTAAAAAATAGGCACATCAGGTGCCTCAAACAGTTAAACCGCCCCAGAATTTCACGTGCATTCGCGAAGCGAATAAAACACTCGCGAAGCGAGCCTTCGCCAAAACCTTCGCCCAGCGAATTTAGGGACTTTTCCTACTGAAACTTTCTGCCACCCCTTCGCTGGGACACTCGCCAACGTTCGCTAGGCGAACCTTCGCTAGGAGCTCGCCAGCACTCGCGAGGCGAATCCTGCTGTTGCAACTTCAATACTTTAGCAGCTTGCACCATTTCTTTGTGTCTTCAAACTTTGATCATTTAGTGCATTTCCTGCACAATAACACACACATTACAAGCACCAAAGGTATATTATCAATGTGTAGAAGAACAACAACAATCATGGATCAAAACCATGAAAACATGAGAAAAGAGATGAAAAAGTGCAAAGAAAGATATGCCAATTTTAGGCCAAATCCGCACCTAACAACTCTCCCCAACTAAACTCTTGCTTGTCCTCAAGCAAAGTATGCCCCTCGTTAAAAACAAGCGGATTTGCTCAAGCTTAAGAATCAACCAAAATCCATATAAACCAAGCATGAAAATGCGCACAAGCAACGTTTACCACTCAATAGAATCGAACAATGATAAAGAATTAAGTTCTTAAACAAATATCATGGAATGGTTCAAATGACAACTAAATTTTCATACTTGAATCACTCTAACACTCCTCTTCAAAATAAGAATGAAGAAATTGACGCGTTTGCAACCGTGGAGAAATTTCACTCACCTGACAAACAATGCAAATAGCAATCCAATTCATACAACATCTAACAATCAACATGAAAATATGGAAGCAAAAAGATCACTAAGGGCTTTAAAGGTTGTAGCTTGGTCGGGTTAACAACAAAGGGACATTTCTAAAGGTCTTTGAATCGAAATTGCCGATAAATGATATTTACACTTTCACAACTTCATTCACCATTCTCATTCCTTTACCACCAACCTTCTCAAACTTCCTTTTGCACAATTATTTCACTTTCTATTTTTTTCATCAAACAAGCATTCTTTTTCTTGTGTTTTTCACATTCATATTTACATTTTTTCTTTTCATGCTTGTTTGAACTTTTTCAAAAGGTTCAAGCAACCTACCATCTTCTTTTTCATTCTCCCCAACTTGAATTCAACCAAACCTCAAGTAAATGCTCCTTGCCTTTACCGCAAGGAAATCAAAGTATACAATTTT
Source organism: Lathyrus tuberosus (assembly GCA_022829125.1). Lineage (NCBI taxonomy): Eukaryota > Viridiplantae > Streptophyta > Magnoliopsida > Fabales > Fabaceae > Lathyrus > Lathyrus tuberosus. The sequence goes on along the minus strand of JALAZF010000627.1, from coordinate 1,887,503 downwards.
CAAAGGTTCAAGAAGAAAATTTTCAAACCTCACAAAATTCAATGATGAACCAAACTTGTAAATTATGTACATAAACCAAGTTCATCACTAAAATGAGATTTAAATTGTTTTAGGCTCAAAGGGGCTAACAAATTATCACTACTCACGGGTAAGAAACTTTTGGATATGGTTGTGCTCAATATAAACAAATGCCTTGATCATTTCTAATGCTTCCACAAAATCACAATAATCAAAAGATAAAGCATGAATCAAATGAATTAAACAAAGTTATCAGTCATCCTTGCATATAGTAAACAATGGAGGTTTCCTCACAATTTGTGGCTTTTGGACCTAAGTGAAACAAGCATTCCAACAAGTTGCAAAATGAAACAAAGATACACATTTGCACAAAGCACAAAATTCTAAAATCATTCTAGCATTCTATAAAGCAATATAATTTACCAGGCATACTTTCAAAGCTCAACAACATCCAGACTCGGTCGAAGCTTCGTCGAATACTTTTATACAAAGCAACCAATCTAGAAGGAGTTCTCAACATTCCTGAACACGCTAGAGAAAACATTAAAGGAACACAAATGCATATAATATAAACAAATGTACAAAGCTTAAAAATAGAGAAACTATGCGATGCGATTCAATATCGACACACCAATCCCCGGCAACGGCGCCAATTTGTTGGTGGCAAGAAATAGCAGCAAGCAAATAATAATAAGTAACCCAATTTATCGTTCTCCACAGGGATCAGTGCGAGGGAAAGAATGCCATTCAACGGTTTCTATATTTCTAAGCTCATGGATCAAAAGTTCTGGTTTAAAGACGAACCAAAAGCAAATGCGGAAAATGTAAAGACGGAAAATATAAAGTAAAGACAGAATTATAAACGGGGCCTTGTTGGAATTGGATCTCGTCAATTGATAACACATGCATTCTTCTAATCAAGCAAACACAAAGCAATCATTCACCAAATATCCTCGCGTATCACTCACAACAGAGGTTATGTCTAACGCAACGTCGAGAGGCCAACTGTATTGTCTCATCAGTGATGTCTCACGCAACAAAACCAACACAGAGCTTTAAGAGCAGATACTCACGCAAGTGTTAATCCTAAATCTATCTCTAGAGTTCAGTCCTAACAGATATTACTATAACATCCATATCAAATAAATGATTTCTTCGTATTTAAGCAAGATCAAAATACGTACACACGCTAAAACCTTTTTACATGTATTCAACTAATTTGTCCAATGAATGCGAATATCCTTCTTCATCACTATTATCACGCATCCTCGCGATATCGTATCGATCCTACTCATGCTACCCATGCTACTTAATCAACACAATACAACAAAAGATAAAATGAATATCAACTCACAAAACCATGTCAAAAGCTTATTCATTGATAGATGGAAATCTAAGATCAAAGATTTGTAAAGGTTTTGTCAAGACCACAAATAATCAACCAAAGACAACAACAATAGAAAATCAGAATTCAAATCACATACATACATTAGAGGAAATACAATAGGTATCAAAAGATTACATCCCTCTCCAACAAGAAATCAAAGATCCTACCTTTTCTCCCTTGGAAATGAAAGAGATATCAAGTTCTGATCCCAAAATTACAACAACATCAGAACCACAATAAAAACAACATCACCTAAAAAGTGTAAAAATTGTATTTATACAATTTAGAAATTTGAAGGTTCGCTAAGCGAACCAATTCATTCGCTAGGCGAATGGTTAAAAAATAGGCACATCAGGTGCCTCAAACAGTTAAACCGCCCCAGAATTTCACGTGCATTCGCGAAGCGAACAAAACACTCGCGAAGCGAGCCTTCGCCAAAACCTTCGCCCAGCGAATTTAGGGACTTTTCCTACTGAAACTTTCTGCCACCCCTTCGTTGGGACACTCGCCAACGTTCGCTAGGCGAACCTTCGCTAGGAGCTCGCCAGCACTCGCGAGGCGAATCCTGCTGTTGCAACTTCAATACTTTAGCAGCTTGCACCATTTCTTTGTGTCTTCAAACTTTGATCATTTAGTGCATTTCCTGCACAATAACACACACATTACAAGCACCAAAGGTATATTATCAATGTGTAGAAGAACAACAACAATCATGGATCAAAACCATGAAAACATGAGAAAAGAGATGAAAAAGTGCAAAGAAAGATATGCCAATTTTAGGCCAAATCCGCACCTAACAGGTGCTACAGCTGCCCCTATTCAATCGACTTGGACCTGAAAGGATGATAGCAACTGCTTTCAGACATTCAAGGTACAAGGTGATTGAATACAAAAAGAACCGCAAAATTTGCTAACCGCGAGGAGAGAAAGTATTATTGGAACCCAGTCACACCTCGTCAAAGGAATTTGACGGAAAGACAACATACCTAGAGAACCACATCGTCAAAGCGATTTGACGGGAAGAAAAATGGAACCCGATTGAAAGGACACATCGTCATAGGGATGACGACAAGAAGACTCAACTGAAGTGTAATACCCCAAATTTTGACCACTTAGATTTCCCATCATTGTGAAAATCATCATCACAATATGGATGAACCATCATGCTTCATCAGTCTCCCCAAAGATGGGTGAGCATCTAATACAATCAAAATTAGGGTTTCAAGCCCTCTCTGAGTGCTTAGACAAAGGATCAATCAAGAAATGACATGATCCTCAGCTTGTCTAATCTCTCAAACATCTTCAAAGGATCAAAAGGACTCCTACTTCAAGAATTAAGCACAAGGTTGCTCCCTTCTAGGTGGATCAAGCCTCAAGATCGCCAGTGTCACCAAATTAGGGTTTTGGTCGACCAGGGCCTCCAGATGGAAATTTTCATCTGGGCACAAGGCAATGATCCAAAACATAACCTAATATACTTCATGGAACTTCATGAACCCATGCATCAAGTCAATTTTGCCTCAGGGGATGCATTCATCAAAAATCAGGAATTAGGGTTTCTTGACCTAATTCACCCCTAAGTTGACTTTTGGGACAAACCATGAGCCAAGACCTCAAGACATAATTTGAGGGTCTCTAATATACCATATTGATCCATTTGTAACAATGGATTGATCCAAGAAGCTTGAGCAACAAGTCTCAATTTCATCTGCACCACAATTAGGGTTTTAAGAGAAAAGTCAACTGTAACTTTGACTTTTGACCAGGACATGCTCCCAAACCCTAATACATGATTGAATAATATACCCTATGACACCCATGGAACATTTCCATCAAGTTTGATTTAGGTCAAGGACATGATTTCCTGAAGAATTGCACAGTTTGGAATTCATCTGATAAAAAGTCAACTGTGCACAAAAGTCAACTTTGACTTTTTGAGATTTTTCACCAAAATGGATTTTTAACCCTAAAATGATGTTGATGTATGATTTGAATCATCATTCATCAAGAAAAATCAAGAAAAGTGAGATAACTTGTAAAAGGGGTAACCATAAAACTTAGAAATTTTTCTAAGTTAAAAATAAAGTGGCAAAGGTACCAACTTTGGAGGACCATAACTCCTAAACCACAAGGACATTTTTTCTCATCCAAAGATGGATTTGTAGCCCTCATTATCACCTACAAAAACTTCAACCACAAGTCATTCCAATTCATTAAGGATTTTGAGTTATGGAGTGATCAAAGTGGCTGAAAAGTGAAAATGTCACTTTTTCCAACACTTAGTGAAATTTTCACTAAGTCAGATTCTGCCTCACTTTTTGTCAAATGTAGGGGGATTTTTCACTTGGAATCAAAAGAGATCAAAACCAAACTTGTTCAAACAGTTTTTGTATCATGTAAGAGCTTTCCAAAATGGCCAAGAACATTGCCAAATTCAACCTACACCATGAGATACAACATTGCCAAGTTGCCTTGCTGAAATCTGTCAAGGCAAGGCAGAATTTGCAACTTTGGTCGATTTGCCAAAATCAGCCAAATTCAATTACTCCTATCCACTTGGACACCTCAGAGGATTGAATCTAAAGGGGATAATCACTGAGCCAAGCCTCCAAAGTCCATGGAACAAGAAATAACATGTTGAACCTAGAATGGCCAAAATAGGGACAAGACTTCAAATTTGGAATGAGGCATTCAATGGAACCATCAAGGTGGCATGGACTGAGCCATTCTCATCTGAAATCAATCAAGACTTATCCAAGACCAAGGGAACCAAAGCTCTGTGCCCTAACCTCTAGTCAATGGCTAGAGGAGACTTGGATTTTCATTTGCCAACATTGGCCAAACCTACTTACCAGCTGCCATGCACTATTCCTTGCAAAACAAACTTGCTCTACTATAAATAGAGCTCAATTGTGGTCAGTTTGAGTACACCAAAGCCATCTAACAGGTGTTTTCCTCAAAATCTCTTCTTTCACTCCAATTTTGCCTTCTAAGGCAAGTCACTATCGGGTTTTGAGTTTGAAAGCAATTCCAATCAAACCAATCACTCACACACCTCACATACATCACATATGAGCTGATCAAACACTTAGATTACTTCTGAAACATCAATTTCACAAAATCACCAGCTGGTTGCTCAAGGTTTTAACCAAAGTGCAGCTGAGGTGCCACAAAATTATCCAGCCAATTTCAATCAAGTCCAACCATCCAAACACAATCCATAAGGTGTAGGGAAGCTGTTCAGATCATCACCACTCATCTGTAACACCTCCAAATCAAAAATCACTTTGAACTTGCTGTCACGACTTGGAGGGAAGCACATACTTGGTCATCTCTCAATCTATGCATATTTCCTCGCACAATAATTTGGCCATATGTTCATAATCATGCATGGAATGTTTTCCCTCAATTAATTGCATTGTTTGAATCGTGTATCAAAAATCCTAGCCTTCATGCAGAAATTAGGGTTCTTGAGGTCTCTTCGTGATTTCTTGTTGTATGTTTAATTTAAATGAAATTAAAGTACATAGACATGATCGTGAGGTTGAGGCGAGCATAATGATATGTGGATTGCATGATATGATTACGTATTCATGGAGATTGGATAGAAAATGCAAATCTGAGAAACCAAGAACATGCGCGTGTTCTTCAGCTTGTTCTTGGCGCCATTTTTAGAAATTCAAATATTTGAATTTTGTGATTTTGTTTAATTGATTCAAAAATTAATTTCTCTCTGAGTTTTAATGATTTTGAGTTGATTCTTTTTTTAATAATTCACAAAAATGTTAAAATATTTTATTTTCACAAAAAATCCCAAAAATATTATTTATTTCATATAATTGATATTTTTGTAAAGAATTAATATTTTGATTGTTTTTGGCATTTTAAATATTTTTTCTACATTGATTTTGCAACTTTTAATGCTTTCTAATTATTTTGTAGGTCAATACTTAATTTTTGAAGCATTAATCCAAGATCACAATTTGTTTTCCATGTGTTAAACAATTTTTGATCATTTTAATTGAATTTTTATTCAATTAAATACATTTTGAAAACAAATTAGGGTTTTGGATTAATTCAACCCTCATAAATCATTTTCAAAACTCGTTGGGCCTCTTGAGAGAGTGTAAGACCCATCCCCCCCCCCCTTGTACAAAAACCTTTTGGGCCTCACTCATTGTATAAGTCCCTCTGTACAAGTAAACGACACGATCGTCGCCCGTTTAAAAATAAAAATCATCTGGGCCTCTCCTTGAGCTATAAGACCCATTCAAAACACTTTGGGCCTCTATTAGAGTGTAAGACCCAATCCCCCTTTTAACCAAAACATCTTGGGCCCCACTTATTGTATAAGTCCCTCTGCGTTAAAAGAAAACCTCGGCGCGATCGCCATTTTTAAACGAAAAATCATTTGGGCCTACCCTCGTGTTATAAGCCCCACTCTTTTCTTTAAACCTTTTTGGGCCTCTTGAGAGAGTGTAAGACCCATCCCTTTGTACAGAAAACCTTTTTCGGGCCTCAGTCACTTGTATAAGTCCCTCTGTACAAATTCAAACAGTGCGCTCACTGATAAAACCCTGGGTCTCTCCTTGAGCTGTAAGCCCCAAATCTTTCTTTTTCAAAGCACTTTCTCCTTTGATTTTGAATATACTGTTGTTTTCAATCTTTCTGTGTTGAACAACTAACCAAACAGCGTGGAAGCACTCCAACCGAGTAAGTGGTTATCGCTTTCGTTTACTGCTTTCATATTATAAACTGTACTATAGGGCTGCTCACTGTAAGTCTCCTTTCATAAACTCATATCTACTGTGTAATAATAGTATAGATATTTCGAGTTTCCCCGGCAACTACGTCTAGAACTAGGTGACGCCGTTTCATTTATTCCTAGAAATAGACGCCTAGATCCCCAATAGGAGCACCAGATACAGTCTTCTCTTCGGCTGTCCTCCTTAGGAATCGTCAAGAAGCTCTACTCCCCAAGATGAATGTATTCTCCGTGAATGGCATCTTTGAGTTTCTTCCAACTTCTCGAACTTTCCTGACTTGATCTATTCCTTGTGGATAGCTTGTCTTGAATGTCTCGGGGTTTGGGCACCCACTACGGTCATAATCTTGGACCTTAACTAAGGAACCCTCTTCAAAAGCTAAAGGTCGTTGGATAGTAAACCTCGCACGTTTACCAGTGGTTATTATCTTTAAAAGAGTTATCTCTCCTAATGGAAAGGAGATGATAGACCCACGGGCTTCTTAAAAGCATCGGCCTCCTCTTGGGCATTATTCAAGGACACTACGGCTTCTTAGAAGTATTCACAGCCTCCTCTTAGGCTTCGTATAATGATCTCTTCCTTCGGGAATGATAGCCTCCTCTTGGGCTTCGTACAAGGACCCGTCGGCTTCTTAAAAGTTTCCAGCCTCCTCTTGGGCTTCGTACAAATTGTCCCGATGACCTCCTAGAGGTATAGGAACAGAACCTAGTCATCCTCATAGAACAGTCCTTTCATAGAGTCTACTACTGTTTCTCAAAACATAGTACAAAAGATAAAACTCTAGACACGGACAGTCTAACTTCCTTGAGTCTCAAAAGACATTCTCAAGTGACCCCTTCGTTAAATAGGAAGGAAACCCGCAGACTCGGACAGTTTCAATACCCTTTGGATTTCCAGTTTCCCCAAAGAAGAGGAAACAACCCCGATCATCAGATATAACCCACGAGTACAGTGATGCTCATATAAGAACTAATTTTCTCTTTCAAAATCAGTATACTGGACCTGTCACTTAACTGACATAGCCTCCTCTTGGGCTTTGTACAATGACTCTCCCTAGCGGAGTCAAACAACGTTTTAGCCTCTCTCTCGGGCTTTGTACGAGACACACAAAGACTCCCTCGTTGAGTCAAACAAACAATAGTCTCCATCTCGGGCTTCGTACGAGACACAAAGACTCTATCGTCGGGTCAAAAACTTTTAGCCTCTCCCTCGGGCTTTGTACGAGACACAAAATAGCCTCCTCTTAGGCTTTGTATAATGATTTTCCTAGCGGAAATTAGCCTCCTCTTAGACTTTGTATAAGAAAACCATTGGTTGATCCAATCAACCTTTTAGCATTAAAGTTGTGCCTCGTTCACAGTACACAAACATCAACAACTCCTTTCCCTTCATCTAATCGCTGTAAGCGGCAAGCCTCTGGATCATCTATATCCATGCCACTGTCCCTCTTTTAGCATGAGAAATTCCTAAGGAAAGATGGCATTACTCTACACTGAGTTAAAGTCTTCTCCTTCAGGTTAAAACCCTTTCTTCGGAAATTATGGCATTGCTCGGATCCGCGTATCCCAGTTAAAGTAATTCTCCTTCTCCCCTCTTTAGAGATGACAAATTCTCTCTAAAGCCGAGATCTTTTAGCTTCACGTCTTGGGCTTTGAACAAGACACAAATAGACCTTTCAGCTTCACATCTTGGGCTTTGAACAAGATACAAACCACCTTTCGCTTCACGTCTTGGGCTTTGAACAAGACACCAAAACAACCAATTTCCTCCCATAGAATAGGAGGAACTACGAACGCTCTGATTTCCCTGTTTCGGTAAACGGGAATACGTAGGCATAAGATCGAAAGAAAAGATCTTAGCGAGCGCAATCAACAAAAAAACCAAATCCCATATCTCCATCAATCAAAAGCAGTAATTCAAAAGCATCAGTCCTAACATCCTAATCCTTGTTCCCCGCCCGAAACCTTCTGCCCAGGTAAAAAAGAAAGAAAACAGTATTGGCGAAAATACAAATAACCAGTACAAAGGCCCCCCACATTGATAGCATTCGTAACCTAACAGACCGCTGTTTAAACTCAGTATGCAAAGCAGGGTTAATTGGAGACATCTATTTCCCTTCCTTATTCAGCTCACAATAGGATAAAAAATGAATCGACCTGTAGTCAAAGCTCAAACTGCAGAGAGCGACCAGCGCTTAAGAACTGCGTCCAAAATCGCTCGCTACATGAAGGAATACATTGTCATAGGGATGACAGAAAGAAGACTCGACACCCGACCGAAAGGATACATCGTCAAAGCAATTTGACGGCAGGAAGACTCAACCAAAGGAAACATGTTGTCATAGGGATGACAGAAAGAAGATGAACCCCAAGAAACACCTCGTCAAAGGGTTGACGGGAAGAAAAGATAACCAACGGACCACATCATCAAAGAATTTACGGAAAGACAGACCGAACACCCAACCGAAGGGACACATTGTCATAGGGATGATAGAAAGAAGACGCGACCAAACGAAGCACATTGTCATGGGGATGACAGAAAGAAGACTCGACACCCGACCGAAAGGGTACATCGTCAAAGCAATTTGACGGCAGGAAGACTCAACCAAAGGAAACACGTTGTCATAGGGATGACAGAAAGAAAACGCGACCAAACAAAGTACATTGTCATGGGGATGACAGAAAGTAGACTCGACACCCGACCGAAAGGGTACATCTTCAAAGCAATTTGACGGCATGAAGACTCAACCAAAGGAAACACGTTGTCATAGGGATGACAGAAAGAAAACGTGACCCAACGAAGCACATTGTCATGGGGATGACAGAAAGAAGACCTGGCCGAAAGCAACACATTGTAATAGGGATGACAGAAATAGGACTCGACCAAAGATAACACATCGTCATAGAAATGACAGAAAGGAAACTTGTTTTTGGAATGTCGTCATCAAAGGGTTGATGGACAAGGATTGTTCAGGGTAAGATCGACGTATGATCTACGACCCAAAAGAAAAGAAAGGTAAGCAGAGGGTTTGATTGTAATGTCTGCTGGGGATATGTCACCGTCTTGATTGGCAGTTGATTCGGGCCTTCGCGCAAGGTACCAAATCTGGCTTATGCTTCGCATGCATATGTTGGAATTTTCTTTTTATGGCGTAATGTTCCATATCACGTGGAAATGCTACGCGATTTGAGGATGCAATGATCACTATATGCAGAATGCTGACGCATGCTCGGGCTACCAGGAAAAGAAGGATGTGCCAAGTACAATCGAACTTTGCTGGCAGGAACAGGTGAAACCTGATGGTGATTGTTTTTTCAAAGGCGCAATCTTTCTGGGTACCAATGGGGATTGGATTTTGAATGAAGTGCCAATAGGGATTGGACTTCAGGTTTGAAGGGAATGCCAAAAGGGATAGGATTTCAGGTTTTTGAAATATGCCAGCAAAGTGGGTTGTGGAATGATGCCGAGCAAGGTTGGGCTATGGATTTTTGTTTGGTTTTACAAGGCTTCATGAAATGCTATGCTGATGATTATGCAATGACAATGATTATGCCATGATGTTTATGATATGCAACAGGAGCACTCCAACAAAATAAATGTTGAAAAGACGAGGCCAACTCCGCTGGGGATAACAAACTGAACCGTCTTCAAGGTCATAACTGCTCGACATCCCGACGAAACCTCCATTCTGCAGGGAAGTATGAATAACAAATATCTGCTGGAGAAACATCCCAGGAATCTGCTGAAGAAAAGTGCCAATGACGATCGACCTTTGACTTCCTGGGGAACGCTACCCACCACCCAAAAATATGCTTGGGGCCAATGGTTGATGATATCAGCTCTGCTAGGGGGACAAGATCAGACTTGCTCCTCTGTTTGATGCTCGTCTCTTACCTTTACTCTGTTGGGGATATGGGAACAACTTTACCGCAAACTGGGGAAGCACCAACCCAACACTCTATACCAGAATATGAACTCTTGTTAAAAAGCAACAAACTTCACCAACCTGGCTAGGGGAGAGCGAACTCTTGCTGAGGAGAATAATTCACAATCTTCATAATGCTCTGCTGAGTGATAAAACTCCAGCTATCTCTGCTAGGGAGAGAGACTCTACTGGGGTCATCTCGTGTCGACCATCAACATGAACCCTGCAGATGTGATATGACCAAAAGATGCCCTGATACAGCATAGCCCATAAAGGAACCTGTCTTCGAGAGGTCTCATGAAGATCTTATATATCTTGCCCCATGATCTTGATTAACCGCTCTCCTGAGAAAAACCCTTTTGCTTTTGGGGTGACCTGCCCCAGCCTTGAAGTGATTTTTCCCTTAACTGGATGATTTGTGAAGGAGTACCCCTGACTGACTGACCTTCGAGAGATTTGTCGAATCTCGACCTGATTGCCCCAGATTAGCTGAATCTTGGAATGAATTGCCCATTTGATATGACTATTTGATGGCTTGCCCCTGCTCAACGGAGTACTTAGGCACTCTGCACTTATATTGATCAATCTTTTCATTGCAGAAACTTCCCTGATCAAGCACTTACTCGCAAGTAAAATAATTCGTTTTGAAAATGACAATTTTAATGCAATGCATATGACAGTTTTGAAATCCAAGTCTGTTCACTGGAAAAAAAAGTTGTGACACATAGTGAATGAATCACTAATCAAAGTGTCGCTGATACCAACATGAATGGTAATAAGATCCTTTTAGGAGTCAGGTTCGACGCGATCATTACCGAAGTATGCTTTCGAAACAACCTTGCTTCAATTAGGTCTTTTAAAGGTTGTAATGTGGCTTTGTTCACGGTTTGAGAAAGAAAGGATATAAGGCTCAAAATTATGTTTTAACCCACCCATTCTCCTTGATGTTCTCCAGTCCTATGTTCAGCTAACTCGACATAAGCGCTCACCTTTCAACAAGGTTAATGAATAGTATGAGGATAGAAAGAGCCCACACGATTTTTGGAGTGACAGCCACCCATTTTGCCTTTGGTGTCTATAAACGCACGACTTGTTCTTTATTTGAGGATTTTTCTTTTTCCATTTTTTCGCTTTTCATTCTTTTGCTTTTCCCTGATTTTTCCTGGACTAACTCTTTTGATTTTTTTCGATTTCGAAGTCCAGCGGGATGCTCTAACTTTTGCCTAAGCCATTTGTTTTCAAGTTTCGACTTAGCAGGCTTTCTTTTTTCTTTTGATTCTTTTTTCCTTTCTTTTTTTTTTGAACAAATCGTGTGACACTGACTTGTCTGACTTGTTTGCAAGGGTTGTGACTGCCTCACTCTCTGGTTGGCGAGGGATAACCGTTGTGATTTGATCCTTGAATGGGACACTCCTTTGAAATTTGAACGCTTTGTCAAATTAACTGACACCTACCCTGCCCCAGGTTAAGATTGAGGGTTTTTTTTGTTTTCAGAAAGAAACTCCTACTTCTAGGCTCAAAGGGGTTTACAAGGGATTATCTTCCTTATGTCTCCGGTGTTTGGGAAGTTGAAACAATGCCTGTACATCATCAGCAAGGTTTTGCCCCAAAAGCATACCATCAGAAGTTCTGCGTCTTTGAATTTCATCATCCTCCCTCAGATCCTGCTTAAACAATGGTTAGATATCAATAAAGAAAATATGAGTGAACACAGATGGATTTAATCAAAACATGCATATTCATTTCATTATCATTATCAACTGAAAACAGACGAGTTTTACAAATGAGTTTGCACTTTAACAGAAAAGAAACTACAAATGCAAAGAAATGACATGATCTAAAAGATTGCCAGCTTCGGGGAACTAGGCTTTCCAAGCTTGACTTGCTACTGAACTAGCCATCTTCAGAATTGCTCATTGAAGTCAGTCTGATAAAAACTTGCACCACTGCTCTCGGTGTCTTCTTCCATAATCTGAACTGATGAACCCACATGACTAGATGAAGGAGAATTGTGGATCTGAATACCCTGAGGTGTGAATGAGAACATGCTGGAGTCAAGAAGAGTCTGAATCTTACTCTTGAGCACCTTACAATTTTCAGTTGAATGCCCTTGTGCCCCAGCATAGTCACAACGGGCGTTGACATCAAAACCTGGTGGATACGGAGGAATCACTGGCTTTAATCCCTTCGGCACTATTAATCCACCTCTGATCAAATCCGACAACATTTGACTGTATGGCATTGGGAAATGGGTGAAATACCTCTCTGGCTTCCTAGGTCTTTGTCGGGCGTGCTGACGCGGCTGACGGCGGTACGACCGTTGATTCTGAGGAGATCCCTGATACGAAGACCCAGAAGATTATTGACTCTGAACAGTTGATGCATCTGAATATTGAGGATGAGATGGTGGATGTTCCCAGATGAAATTACTTTCTTCCTCTAATTCTTCCTGAGAACTAACAACTGATTCGTTTTCATTAGCTTGAAAGTTTGAGAGGCCTTGGAGCTTTCCACACTTGAGCAACCTCTCAATACGTTCTCCCACCATCACCAGGTCAGAAAATTTTGCTGCCCCATTGGCAATCATCTTTTCCAAATACGGCCCTTGCAAGGTATCCATGAACAAATCAACCAATTCTCTATCCGACAATGGCGGTTGAATACGAGCGGCTAACTCTCTCCATCTCTGAGCGTACTCTCGGAATGATTCATTATCTGCCTGAGACAAGTCTTGCAAATGCATCCAGCTGGGAGCCATGTCAAGATTATAATCGTACTGCTTCACAAAGGCGTTGGCTAGATCTGTCCATGATCGGATGCTACCACTTTCTAACTGCATATACCAACTCAACGATGCCCCACTCAGACTGTCCTGGAAACAGTGAATCATGAGGTTATCATTATAGACATGTGAGGTCATTCTTCAGCAAAACATCACCAAATGTAGTTTTGGGCAGCTATCCCCTTTGTATTGCTCAAACTTTGGCATTTTAAACTTTGGAGGCATCACAAGGCCAGGTACCAGACACATGCTCGAAGCATTCAAATCAAGAGTATCACGCCTCTCCAGGGCTTTAATTTTTTCTTCCAACCAACGGTATTTTTCATCAAACTGAACAGATCGTGGGTCCTTAGGCTTCATCTTTGGAATTACCCCCTGGACATCTGGCATAGAGAAGGCAAAACTCTAATAATCTGTGGCATCAAGAGAAGAAGAATGTCCGTCTCGGAAGATGGTACGCTCGTGTATGGCATGATTCTCAACCGGGATCTGCACAGGCTGAGCTTAAGCGACATCGTTCACCAGAGGTGGAATAACATTCCCAGTAACTGAAGTCCTCTAAACATTGGTCTCTCCCCTATTCATGGCTGTCATAGCTTCCACAAGTTGATCCAACTGACTCTTCATAAATTCAACATCGGCCCTAGTTACAAACTGATTATGTTCCCCTGAATTCATGATGATCTCCCCAAAAGTTGATTCAAGTCTGATGAGAAAGTCTAGAAATTAACTGCGGTTCAGACAAAGGATGGATGAGCTCTCTGATCAGGCCGGAGACAGATATACAAAAACGATGCAAGATACAAATGCCATGCAATATGAATGCAGCAGACATGGGATCAAAGCTTCCACATATTCTGAATAACTGTTGTGCTGTTGACTGAATAAGTTCACAAGTCTACTCTGAAGAGAATACCAGAATACCAGAATATCAGAATACCCAGAATACCCAGATGATAAGTCCACACTAATAAGAAAACCAGAATACCAGGTAGGATGAAAGTCAAGGTTACCTGCAAACCTGCAAACAACCCTCCCCTCTCACATGTGGGTGCTAAGATCCTCAGTATCCCGGGCTCTCAGGTCGAGAAATGATGATACGTTCACCATTTCTGGTTTGGCATCATCACCAATCGAGGAGGCCTCAACTGATTCACAAAAACGAAATATCCTCAGCTTCAGAGGTTTGAGAAGCAATATCACATTCAGCCCGAAGGATACAATGCTACCGCCAATCAAAGAGGTCGTCCGCTGATTCACCTCAAAAGGAAGAACCTATAGCAAGTCCCCAACATTGGGTCCTCGGATCGAGAATGTGCAATGGGTTTGCCACTGAACGTGGTCTGCCACTGTCACATCCCGGGAGAAGTGTCGCAACTGAGTCCTCGGGAATGGTCTCCAGAGTCGACAATCCCTCAAGAGAATACCTACTGGCCTGTACCAACGCACAGTAGCAGGTAGCTCCTGATAGAACCTCATCTGGTTGTGGGTCTCATGAACGACAATACATGGCCACCCCCATGCAAGCGTCATGACTATCCACTCTAATACCTGTGTGTATACTCAAGCATGGGTAGTGGGCTTATCTCTCAGAACATCCCAACCCGCCAAACAGAAAACCATCCAGCACAGTACAGAATATCCAGTATGACAGTAATAAAATGCAATGTAATGCAATAAAAACTGTAAATACAGTAAAACAAATAAAACAGCAAATACATTAATATACAACAAAACAAAGCACCACAAAAACACCCAATGAAAAGAAACAGACAAGCGCTAGGATTGACTAGCTAAAGGGGATGGACAAGCAAGAGGTCAACCAGAGTCCCCAGCAGAGTCGCCAGCTGTCGCTCCTGAAATTTTCATCCAAGTACAAACATGAAAGTGGCACCGAAACAGAGTCGCCAGCTGTGTGTATTTATCCCAAGAGAGGGAAAGGAAACACTGCATAAACCTGAGGGGAAGGAAAGCGCATGGTCTTGCAACCAAGAGAACGGGGTTCGGGAGTCGGTTACGCGCGAGGAAGGTATTAGCACCCCCACGCGTCCATCGTACCCGATGGGATCCACACTTGCTTGTCTCGATCAAAGGGTGTCGTCAACTGGAGCTCCGCTGCTACTGGAAAGGAAAAAGGAACGGGAAAAAGGAAAAAAAAAAGAAAGGAGAGAGAGAGAGAGCAAGAAACAAATGTAGGGAAAATAAAAGAAGTGCTCGCATGGGCCCTACCCCACTGCCTACGTATCTCATTGGGAGCATGAGAATCAGAGCGACGTAGTTCCCCTCACTAGGGGTGAATTGTGTTTTTTAGAGAATGGCTTACGTTCTAGCTCAGGTGTTGCAGCTCGCTGTTTGGAGACTTAGGCGTTACCGTCTTGCAAGAGAACGAGTAGGAGCGCGTTCGTACGTTGAGAGTGAGTGAGATGAGAAAAGAATTCCCGAAGGAAAGACGTTAGTGTTTGTTTAAGTTTTTTAAGCAAAAAGTGTTTTTTTACAGTTATTTGTAACTTTCATTGAACCAAAGTCTTAAATACAGGAACGAATACTTTGCGCATCGTCCCCAACAGGACGTACACTAGGTATCCTAGAAGAATGAGAGGAAGCCCCTCGTTCCCCACTTCCCACATAGAAGGCTCAAGCGCAATACACGTTAACCTTTATTAAGTGTTTTTTCCTTTTATTTTTAGATGAGAAGAGAGACGACACAAAGGAAACTCTAAAGGGAAACTAAGAGTCCTAATGTTATCATGCATATATGTCCTATGGTTAGTGAGGCTTAGGAGGGAATTCTACCTAATGTTATCATGCTTGGATTGAGAGCCTAATGTCTATCCTACTCCGAGCTTAATCAGAAATTAAGTCGGACTAGGAGCCTTAAGGGAGCATGTGAATACAGAGTAATCAACAAGTAAACACCAGACAACTCAATCACAAAGAGAGAATCAAATAAGAGGCAGTCAAGTATTTAATCAGGAATTAATCAGAATAAGCAATTAAAATCAAGATCAAGAATATCCAAGATAAAATAAAGTGCAAATTAATCAAGATTAAACCTAAAATTAAAGAAGTTAATTTCTACTTAAATTTATTTCTAAAAAAAATCTAATTAAAAGAAAATTAATTCTAAAGCTAACTCTAGAAAATCTCCAAATAAAAAGTTTAATTCTAATTAAACTAAATCAAAACCAAGTTAAAATTCTAAAGTTTAATTAAAATCTAAATCTAAGATTAACTCAAGTATTAAACTCTAATATTAATTAGTTAGGAATCCAATTCCAAAATTAACAACTAATATAGTTAACCTAAATTAATTAACCAAAACAACAAATAAAACCAAAGCAATTAACTAATTAAAAAGTTGAAATTAAATGAAAACAGAGGGGTGCAGCAGAAAAAGGTGTGTGGGCTTGAAGTTCAGCAGGCCCAAAGATCTTTTCTTCAGTCCAGGGGGTGCGTTCAGTGAATACAGGGCGTGTGAAATGGAAAAAAAACTCCATGGGCCTTAGAGCCCGGTCCGAACATAGGAACAACAAAACCTAAAAAAAAGGAACCCTAAATCCTCAGCAAACACATTCTCACTCTCCTCTTTCCCCTGTTCGCCGTCAACGCCAACCTCAACTCTCCTTCGTTCTTCCATGGCCGTTGTTCATCTCTTCGGCCAACCTTATTCATTCTCAATTTCTCTCACCACCAACACACTCAATGATCTCCTCTCCGCCATTACACCATCATCTCCTCTTTGCTTTCAATCCCTAAACAAGCTCCTCTCCATCTTTCCCTTCAAACCTCCGTCATTCTCAACACAACAGCACCGTCCTCTTCAACCTCTTCGCGTAGCCGGCGATACGAACACCTTCGCTCACCCTCCTCCCTCGACACATCACGCCGGTGACGGAAAAACCTAACAACATTAACACTACGCCGTCCTTCTGGCTAAACATACAGTTTCGCCATGACGTCAACAACCAGACTCGTTCAACAAATGCGATACAAATCAGATTTAAACAAACAAGCCACAAATATCTCAATAAATCAAGCAATCACAAAGAGAAGCATATGGTCAAGATTCATAGCTCATTCAACATCAACAACACAACTTGCTCAAAAAACAAATTCAAAAACCATCAGCAAAGAGGAAGAGATTCAGAATACCTATCGGAGTCGCTCCGATGGCTCTTCAAATCGAAAGAAGTTGAATAAAAAACCAGAGGTAATGTCGCTTCTCCTTCTCTTCGTAACTTCAGTCGTTGTTGTTAGTTTTGCTTCTGAGTCCTTCGTGCGTATTCTTCTTCTTCTGAGAATGTTGTTGTTGCGTAATTCTGTTGTTACCTTCCTTTTCTCCCTGCTTGCAAATCTGAAATTATTCTGAGGTTAAAAATTGATGAGGTTTTATTGAAGCATTTGATGAGCTTGTTGCAGATTCTGAGAAACTTATTGATGCTGCTTTGTGGTGGTTTTTGCAGAAAACTTAGAAGATTATTGGAAATGAAATTGAAGAGATGATGTTGAAGAATATGGTTGGGATGGTTCGTGATTTTTTTGAAATGGAAGGATGAACAAGTAGGTGGAATCAGCAGCGTATCAGTGGTTTTCTGCAGCTTTGTGAATGAAGATAAAGGTTAAATGAAGATGGTGATGAGATTGATTTACAGATGAAAGAGGGCAGGTTTTTTGTGAGGGAAATTTATGCAGCAGGAAATTTGGGCAGTAGAGGAGATTCAATTGATGCAGAGCTATTGCAGCTTCTTATATCAGAAATTAGGAGGGGTAGGATAGTATTTACCAATTAAAATTCTGTTATGCAAATTTCTTGGTGTAATCAGTCACGCGTTTGGTGGCCTTGAAATGGTTTTGAAACTTTGCACGTGAATTCATCAATGAGATTTTCATGACTGGCGCTCACCTCCTTTGCTTGCTAGAGACTTTGTATTTTTGTTTTTTCTGTTATATAATCACACTTTTTCTTTTAATTTTCTGTCATGTAATTCTGTTGTACAATGTTGGGGCGGTTTAGCTGGTGCGTGGACGTGATTGTTATTGTGTGTAGCGTGTGGTATTTCAAAAAGGTGATTTTGGCAAGTAGCATGAAAAATTAGTGTGGCTGGAAGTATATGGGAGAGTGGGCTGTGATGTGTGTGTATGCAGCATGGTGAATGTTTATGAATTTTGGTATGGACAATGTATTGGACATTTGGTTAGGAAAATGAATATTGAAATGGATTAAATTATTTTTATGGAATAAGGTTTGAAGGACTTGGATTATGGACATTAAACAAAATGGATTGTTATGGATATTATGGACATTGAATGGATTTGTATGGATGGATAACAAAGTGGATATTAATTGGTAAATGGATACTGGTAAAAAATGGTTTTGTAATGGATATAAAAATATGGATAAAAAAAGATTAAATGGATAATGAGATGGATAACTAGTGGATAAAGAAAAAAAGATTCTAAAAGAATGGACAACCACATTGCACCAATTCCAAACTTTTCACTACATCACAACAGCTTTTGCACGCAACCACAACTCGCAACTGAAACAAACTGTCATCTGAATCAATTTGAAACCCTGCGTTGATTATCGAATTCATACTGAGGAGAGTAATCCCCAAATGCACCACTAATGGACTGATAAGCCATGATGAACCTGATAATTGAACCGAACTCCTCATGAATTAAAATTTGATAACCTGATGACCTCCACACCACATAAACTGACCTTGAATACACAACACCTGAGATATAGTCACTGATTGAAGCAAACTCTTGATGCCATTGTGAAAACTTGAATAAAAGTATTTTAAGGCAGATAGGAAACCCTGACTCAAAGAACCGCTGTAATCCCATGTCTTAGAAGACCAATGCAAATGATTAATTATGAACTATGGATATGACCTACTGAATGTAAAATAAGAAAGAAAAATAAGCCAGAAAAAGGTAGGGCAAATTTTCGGGTGCTACACGTACATGTCTTCGTTTCCACCAGAAATTGCTTGCGGAATTTATCCTTCCGGGACAGTGTGTACCACTGGTTGTGGTATAGACATTACAGCGGTGACTCGGGGTACTTCAGTGCCCTAAAGTTTGTAACCTTCAGGAGTTGCTGTCGTAACCCTTGCATCTTCACTTTCCCGATGTTTGTAACCTTCTGGTTCAGCGGTTCCTGCTACGGCATCTGGGTCTTCAGTGACCGGTGGGATATATCCTTCAGGTATAAAGTTGAAAGGCATGCCCCAGGAGCGACCCTTAGGCATGTTGTACCGAGGATGATTATCACGTGTCTCCAATATGGGTGTAGATGTAATCTCTGAGATCACAGTCCTTTGATGCTGCTGCTCCTGAGCTGCGGCCAGGGATTGCAGGTTGCTGGGATGTTTTTCCAAACTTTCTTTTAGAGCATTGATTTCTTCTCTCAGCTCTCTATTCTCTTCCTCGAGATCGTCCATTTTATTTTATCGATTGGCCCGAGTGTTGTATGAGTGAGACAGATTGACTCTAGAATTGTGACACATACGTGAGACACAAAGATAATAAAATGTGTTATGTGAGAATGATGAATGATATGGAAAGACATATTTTTTCGTTTTTGTTTTCAAAAGATACTTTTAACAAATAGATTACAAATATCGCACAGTGGGGGAGACCCTTTTTATTGAATTCGAAAGATTGCAGTATTTTACAAAGAAAAGTACAGTATTTTACAAAGTGCGGTAAGGAAAATGTCTAAGCTCATAGATCCTGAGTCCTCTCTGAAGAGAGCTCAGATGCTGGTTCCTGTATTTTTCTTTTCTTTGATCGGGCCTCTTTAGTCGTTGTCGGGTCGATGATCTTTTGCCAAGTGAAAGGAGTGAGCAAATTTCTTCGGTCTTCCTGACTTTCTGTAACACGATGTTCTAATATCTCAATCATAGCATCCTTTTCCTTTAGCAGTTCATGAATCTTGGTACATTCCAAATTAAGGATCTGGTACTTGTTCTTCCAAGAGTTCTTCTCACGTTGAATGCTGTTAAGAGCGACCTGGAGTTTTTCTGCGTCAGACATGAAATAAAGGACATATTCCTTTAAGGGAAAAACTTCTTGGCGAGGATAAGGCATCCTCAGCTTGAGGGCTCTAGTTTGCACCCAGTGGAGATAAGGTTCCATGGAAGTACAGTTGGTCTTCCGAAAGACTCTCTCCCTTTTCTGTGAATATGTTGCCAGGCATGCACTATTTCTTTCTTTAGTGCCTTGTCATTTTCCCCTTCCTTGAAGAAAAGACCTTCCAGATGAACATTATGTGGGATATTCTTCATCGGGTATCTGAGTTGACGGCGAGCCAGAATTGGATGATAGTTGATTCCTCCTTTAGTTCCAATGAGGGGTACATTGGGAAAATTTCGACATCTATCGATGATTTCTATCCCTTCGTAAATCCTATTGTACCAATCTATGTCTGAATTGGTAAGAGACATAATCCTCTATGACCAACGTGGAGTACTCTTATGATCCCAAAAAGTAGCAGACTTGGGCAAGTGGGAAATAAACCATTTGTAGAGTAAGGGTACTCAACATGTGATCATTCCTCCGCTGTACAAATTTCTTAAATGTACAGAATGATAAGCATCTGCGAGCAAGGTTGGTACTTGGTTTCCGATTAAGAATATCTTAACAACATTGGTGTCGACGAAGTTGTCAATACTGGGAAAAAAGGAATAACCCATATATGAGTAGAACAAAGATTTCTTCGAAAGCAGTTATGTTTGCTACACTAGCAAAGTATAGAGATTTATCCATTAAGAATTTAGCTGGTAAACCCTGGATTCCTCCTTTGGGTGTGATACACTTTTTAGACACATCTCTTGATAGGTGGAAGCTAACTCCTCATAGGTTACTTCTCCATCACTAGAATCATCATCAGAACCAACAACTCCTGTTAAAGCTCTCACATGCTTCGCTGACTCGCCTTTACTTTCACTATCAGAGTCCGACCAGGAAACTGTCATGCCCTTCTTCTGCTTTTTCAAGAAGGTGGGACATTCTTTCTTGACATGTCCATACCCTTCACACTCAAAGCACTGAACTCCTTTATCTTGGGTAGTTTTCTCTTCATCCTTCTTCTTCAGGCTTTCAAATTTTGATGTTAAAATCTGAAGTCTTGACATCTTGACTCTAGATGTTCCTTCATGTGTTGCCTGCAAAATATCCCACGCTTCCTTAGCAACTTCACAGGTATTGATTAACCTGAAGATATTCTTATCCACTCCATTGAAGATGGCATTTAGAGCTTTGTAATTTCCAAGGGCAAGCTCATCTTACTCCTTGGTCCACTCTTCTTCAGGCTTAGGCTTAGAGGTGCCTTCTTTATCTTTGTCGGCATCATCTTTCTCACACATGACAGGTGATTTCCATTCTTTAATAACAACCTTCCAAGCCCTGCTGTCCAAGGATTTTAAGAAGGTGGTCATCCTTGGCTTCCAATAATCATAATTGGATCCATCCAAAATAGGGGGTCTGTTGACGAATCCTCCAACTTCTTTGTCCATCTTACACCAGAAAGTAACTTCCCTAGATCTCACCCAGAGATATACAGGATGCCTGCTCTGATACCAATTGAAATTCTGGTATCAGACGTGTGATGTTAAAGTGTGATGTCACAACAACACACTCTGCACAATGGACAGCAATAACAGTAAAATAACACCAAGAATTGTTGACCCAGTTCGGTTACAACCAACCTACTCTGGGGGCTACCAAGCCAGGGATGGAATTCACTACTTGTAGATATAATTTACAGACTCAACAACCCGTTGACAATCTCCTAAACTTATACTCTACTAATGACTTCCTACCTAAGAAACCACTTAGGTATGAGAACACCACTCAATCCCTTACAAACACTCAAAGAGACCACTTTGAGTAACCTTGATCTTACTTCACAGCTTCGATCAAGCAACCACTCTCTATTGCTTCACAGCTTCTAGAGATGACAGAATACGACACAGCAATTCACCCTAGAATTCTGGTTACACAACTCGTACAAAATACTCAAGACACTCAGCCTCTGCTCTTGATTTTCTCTCTGTATTTCTGTACCTTTTCCTTTGATCTTGTGCGCTTTATATAGCTCCTTGAATTGGTCTTGGACTTGCTACAATATCTCCCAGATTTGTTATTTAAAACTGAATATTTAAAACAGATTTTCTCCTAAAATCTTTTTAAATCTTCAACCTTTTAAATCTCCTACAAATCTGCACCAGATCTCCTATGTAGCAGCAAATATCTATCCCAAGATATTCGCATCCAATGAGACAGCTTGCTCTCCACAATTCCAGCTAATACGCAACCCTAACAACATCACAGCCTGCTGTTGTTAATTCTGCAGACCTGATGTTACAACATCGCCATGTGACATCAGACATCCAACTTCAGATATTAATTACTTAACACAGCCCAGTGTTAAGACTTAAATGTTGCAACATCAGCACCTTGACATCAACATTGAACATACTTTGTTTTACCAAAATTCCAGCCAATCCAGGAACTAACAGATTATTTTTTACCAGGATAAAAGAAGGACTCCAGCTTGGATTTTGAATCAACAAGTGAGCCACTTACAACAATTACCTGGAAAAAAGGTTTTGGTTATCTGTTTTGAGATGTGATGTATAGAGGAAATGTCCTCCTGTAGAGTGGACTCATGGTCTCATCTGAGGGGATGTTGATTTTTGTGTGCCTTGATCAAAGCCCAAGGTTGAAGCTAAAAGGTTGACTCTACTAGGGAAGTTTTATATCTGTCTTGTACAAAGCCCAAGATTGAGGCTGAAAAGAGATTGACTCTACTGGGGAGGTTTTATCTGTCTTGTACAAAGCCCAAGATTGAGGCTGAAAAGAGATTGACTCCGTTGGGGAGGTTCTATCTGTCTTGTACAAAGCCCAGGATTGAGGCTGACTTTATTGAGGAAAATCATTATATAAAGCCTAAGAGGAGGCTGGTTAGGGAAATTCTTATATGAAGCCTAAGAGGAGGTTGGCTTCTGCTGAGGATTATTGAAATCCAGAGGCAGGTCCCATATGTATTGGGGAATCCAAAGGTTTTACTCTTTCTAGGGATTTGAAGAAGAGTTGAAATATCAGAGACCATGAGGCTCTGATTCTATTAGGGTTTTATTGATGATAAAGGTTTAAACCTTGAGTATGAAAACCTATGGAGGTTTCAAACTCTGCTGGAGATTGATGAAATGATCTGGGTTTTTCCCGTGCTTTTAGGAAACTTGAGGGTTTCTTTGAGATCCAAGAGGAGATGAGACTTTCCAAGTCTACTGGTATGAAGAGGTTGACTCTTAGCTGGAGAATGAAATGTGTAAGATGCCTAAGAGGAGGCTGATGTTTTAAGGGATGAGAATCAACCCTAGAAGGGTCTGATATTTTGGAATTCTGACTCTCCAGAGGATTAAACTAGTAGAGATGACTAAGTTTTGTCATATACCTGTAGGAGGTCTTCGAGTCCTTATACTAAGCCCAAGAGGAGGCTGAGAACTATTAAGTAGCTTGTGGGTCCTTGTACAAAGCCCAAGAGGAGGTTGGGGATGCTTTTAGGAAGCCTGTGGGTCCAAACCTAAAAAAAGTTCAAGAAAGATTTCATCGGGAATAAGTCCTTTCCTTGCAGAACAGTTCTAAGCTTTGAAGAAATTCAAAAGAGGTTTCACCTGGAATTAATCCTCTTTGGGGAAATGAATTTCTTGTACACATATATTACTAAGTTTGGACAGTCTTGAGAAAAGTTTCACCGGGAATAATGCCTTTCTCTGTTCCATATTGTATAAGCTTAAGAGGAGGCAAGACTGTATCTGAAATTATCTATGGGGAACTAGTTTTGACTGTGTTGAAAAGCAACCACTAGTTTGATCTAGACCTAGACCTAAGTGCTGGGGAAAACTCTAAGCAAATATGTACAAGCATATATATATATATATATATATATATATATATATATATATATACAGATGAAATATATAGACAAGTATGTATTGAAGAGATAGTGGAACTTACAGTTGTGTAAGCCCAAGCATAATAACTACAGCTGTATGGTTAGTTATTCAAGAAATTGAAGAAAGTTTTGATAAAACTTTGAATTTGAATCTACATCAAAAAGAAAGTTGTTTCAAAAGGAAGTTTGGGGCTTACACTCACAGGGAGGCCCAGGTGATCTTTTGAAAAGGCGACGATCGCGTCGTAGTTTTGAAAATCACGGAGGGACTTATACAATGACTAAGGCCTAAATTACTTATGTACAAAGGAGTTTGGGTCTTACACTCTATTAGAGGCCCAAAAGCTTATATTTATACAAGAGTTGGGGCTTATAACTCAAGGAGATGCCCAGATAAAAAACAGTGATTGCACCGTTATTTTGAAAATTGTATCGGGTTTTATACAATGACTGATGCCCAAATTATTGTATTTACAAAAAGGATGGGTCTTACACTCTATTAGAGGCCCAAGAATGATTGAGAAGAAGAAATATGGGACTTACAACCTAAGAGGAGGCCCAGATGAAAATTGTTTTTGAAAACGTCGATCGCGCCGAGATTTTTAATATCGTATCGGGACTTATACAATGACTGAGGCCCAAAAAGGTTTTTGTACAAAAGAGATGGGACTTACACACTACAAAGAGGCCCAAAAGTGTTTGAAAATAACTTTTGAGGGTGAAAACAATTAAAACCCTAATTTGATTTTAAAATGCATTTTAATTTGAATAAAAATCAATTAAAATGATCAAAATTATCAAGCATGTGTGAAAAACAAGTTGTGACCTTGGATTAATGTTTGAAAAATCATATTTCATCCATAGAATGATTTGAAAATCATTTGAATTTGAAAAATCAAGAGAAAGAAATATTTTTAAATGCTTAAAAACAAATAAAAATAAATTCTTTACAAAAATATTAAATATATAAAATAAATAATATTTTTGTGAAATTTTTGTAGATTAATTTGTGACTTTTTAAAAAAGATCCAATCAAAAATGATGAAAATGATAGAGAAATTAATTTTTGAAATCATTTAATAAAAATATCAAATATTCAAAAAATTCAAATATTTGAAAATGGCACCAAGGTCATCTTCTTCTTCCTCACGATTACCCGCCATAGCCAATTTGCAAAACCTCTCATATCTCTCTGATTACTCAATGAAAATGACTTTTGTAAATATGAAACTTGCTCGTTTTTTAACAAGAATTCCAATGGTACCAATTAATTGCATTTATATTAAGTGTGGAGTGAGAAATCAAAAGATGAACTCAAGAACCTTAATTTCTGAAAGAACACTATGAAATCCTATCCACGATTCATACATAGCAATTGATTAAGGGGAAACACTCTACATAGGTGCAGAAACATGTTTGTAACTTGAAAACACATTTATGATGCATGGATTATAGAGTTTGAGAGTGTCAGGCTTACCGCTTGCAGCTGGTGATCGAATTTGATGATGGAGATGTTACAGATGTGTTGTGAGGACTTGGATAGCTTCACTATACCTTATGGAGTGTGTTGAGATGCCTGGCCTCGATTGGAGATGCTTGGATCACCTTGTGGTATCTCAACTGCAAATAGGCCTCAAGTGGATTTTGAGGTCTATGATTCTGGTGTTCCAGATGAAGTATGAGTATTTGAATAGCTTATATATGATATATTGGATGTGTTTAGATCATAATCTGTGGTGGAATTGCTCTCTAACTCAAAATCGGATGGTGACTTGCAAAATAAGGCATTTCTGGTTTTCTGAAAGAGATTTTGAGGAAAACAAGTTTTATCAAGCTTTGGTGTACTCAAACTGATCACAAATGACCTCTATTTATAGTGTGTCAAGTTTGTTTTGGCAGAAATAGTGAATGGTGGTTGGTACAGTCCATTGTCCAATGGTTGCAAAAGGAATCTCAAGTCTTCTCTAGCCATTGACTTGGGTCAATCTTGCAGACCTATGGTCTTCTGATGCTTGAGTTTATCTTGACTCATTTGCAATGTTGTGGACTAATACATGCCAGCTCTATGCATCTATTCAATTCCTCATGACAAATTTGAAAGTTTTGGATTTGAACTTTGAATGTCACATGCCAAATGATGAGGTTTTGGACTTGCAAGGCTCTATGATGTTGTAGGTCTGCAGAGATCATGTTCATTGCACTTTAGAAAAATGTCTTGTATGGTGACAAGGCTTGCCAAGTTATGGAAATGACAAAATCGTGGGACAAATGCAAGATTGTCTTGCAAAACCAGTCTTGGAGGTGTCATGTTTCCATGCTCATAACTCCCTACTCAAGTTGAATTAGGATGAGTTTTGGTACTCTTTGGAAAGCTTGTATATCCTACTTTAACTTTGATGTCCAACAATGGTCTTGAATCAACTTGGATCAAGGTGAAAAATGGCCTCAAAGTTGGTGAAAATCCAAGACAGATTCTGTCCAAAATTTTCACTAAGTGTTGGAAAAAGTGGTCATTTTCATGTTTTTGTGATGTTGATCAATCCATAACTCAAAATCCATGAGGATTTGGAATCTTTTGTAGTTGACAATTTTGAATTATGTCATGTGATCTTTCATTTTAGCTTTGGATGGAAGAAAAAGGCCTTGTGGTTTGGAAGTTATGACCTTGCAAAGTTGGTACCAAATCACATTTGTTCCATAACTTAGAAAATTTTAAGTTTCCTATGGTTGCCCCTTTTGCAAGTAACCCTATTTTCCTTGATTTTTCTTGATGGATGATGATCAAAACCATGCATTAACATTGTTTGACTTAGGGGAGTCACATTTGTGAAAAAATTCAAAAAGTCAAACTTGATTTTGGGCACAGTTGACTTTTTGTCAGATGAATTCCAAACTGTGTGATCTTCTATGCAATCAAGTTCTTGACCTAATTCAAACCTAATGGATGGATTCCATAGGTGTTTTAGGGTGTCTTGAATCATGTCCCAAGATTTGGGAACATGTCTTGGTCCAAAGTCAAAGGTATAGTTGACTTTTTCTTCAAAACCCTAATTGTGGTCCAGATGAAATTGAAACTTGTGAATCAAGCTTCTTAGATCAATCCATTATTGTAAATGGATCAATGTGGTGTATTTGAGGCCCTCAAATCATGTCTTGAGGTCTTGGTTCATGTCTTGCCTAAAAAGTCAACTTAGGGGTGAATTAGGTCAAGAAACCCTCATTCCTGATTTTTGATGACTGCTTCCTCTGAGGCTATTTTGACTTGATAATAGGACTCATAAGGTCCCTTTGAGCATTTTGAATCATGTTTTAAAGTATTGTCTCATTCCCAGATGAAAATTTTCCTCTAGAGGCCTTGGTCGATCAAAACCCTAATTTGGTGACACTGTGGATCTCGAGGCTTGATCAGCTTGAGATGTTGCACTTTTGTGCTTGATTCTTGATATGGGAGACCTATTGATCCTTCATGGATGTTTTAGAAGCTTTACAAGTTGAAGATCATGTTAATTCTTGATTGATCCTTTGTCTGAGTGGTCTGAGAGGGCTCAAAACCCTAATTCTTGATTGTAGTGAATGCTTAACAATCCTTGAGGAGATTGATGAGTTATGATGGTACATCCGTATTGTGGTAATGATATTCACAATGATGGTAAATCTTGTGGTCAAAATTTGGAGTATGACACATCCCCCGATTTTTTTCTTCACCATACCTCAACCAAACCAATGTTATGCCATTCACACAAAACTATAATATCCCTATGTTCCAATAACTTCTATTTTCCCAAATCCAATTAAACACACCTCTCCCACCCTTTTAAACCCCCAAATTGGAACTTCGTATGTTTAATGGTTCCAACCCTTTAGAATGGTTATTTCAAGCTGACCAATTCTTTGATTTTTACCAATTACCACATGAAAATAGGCTATCGACGGTGTCATTTTGCATGAAAGGTGAAGCATTATGTTGGTACAAATGGATGCATCAAAGTCAGCTACTAATTGATTGGGGGTCTTTCACCAAAGCACTAGAATTACGATTTGGGAGATGAGAAGAGAAATGTTTTTTAAGATTTTTGTGTTTGGAGAGACTTGTCGCCTCATGCCTACGTACCCACAAAGTGCAATATAGGATCAAAACCCCGTAGTTCGTGGTACAAATAACAAAATTGATTTGTTATGGTTGTTTTTAAATGTAAAGACAAATCGTCATTTCCAAGCGAATATTTCCGCTTAAAGAAATGAATCATGTCTAAACTTATGAAAAAAGTTTTGAAAAAGAAAGTGCATAAGGCACAAAAAGAGTTTGAATGAGTTTGAATGTTTTTTAAAGTCTTTTGAAAAAGATGTCAATATGCTTATGTAGTTTGGCATTTATTAAGAAATAAAAATAAAAGAGTAAAATCACTTGACAAAGTCAAGGTTTGATTATGAAAGAGGTAAGAGTTTGAAAACAATAAGGTTTTGAAAAAGGGAGAGAGTTTTGAAAATTGAAGAGGGGGTGGAGAAGAAGTGACTATCCTAAAGCATAAAGTAAAAGCTAAGGATAAGAAATATCTAACCACAAATGTAGCTATCTTCACCATAAACCAAGCAAAAGCACAAAGCTCCAAAGTCTTCAAACCATAATTCCAAAGCAAAGGGAAAAGGTCCTAGTTCTAAGTCCAAGGATCCAAGAATAGCATTGAAGTCCAAGGTCTAGGTTCAAAATTCCATGTCCAATGCAAAAGATAATAACCATAGTTCAAGATTAAAAGCACAAGTTTTTTAGAGGTTTTGGACTTTATTAATGTTTTTGGTCCAAGTGGACAAAGAGAAAAAGGCATAAGCATAAACATAATATGATATGAGATGATAGTAATGGAGCATAAAAGATAAAAGAGAGATAGGGAGAGAAAAGGAAACATAAACAAGATTAGTACAATAATATTGTTAGTAAGTTGTATTGTTAGTAAGTTAGTGAGTAGTTGTATATACATAATAGTAGCAAAAAGGCCATAGTGCCATAAGCCTTCAAAAGTAACACCGATTATTCCGTCTCGCATCTTGAACTATAATTATTAAACAATATACTTAAGTCAAGGTTAATGAAGACTTGTCAGAAGATTGATAGAATCAAAGCCTCTACACAATAAGCTTCAAAGAGTTTGAGCCTAATACAAAAGATTAAACATAATTGGGCTTACACAACCAAAAGGTTTGGGCCACGAAAGACCAAGTTCTGATTTGGAGGGAGGGACAAATGTAGCACTATGTTAAGCAATCGCCAAGTGACATATATAGAAGTCACCCTACTCGAGGTCGGTCAATGCACTTTACGTGTTAATACATGTTAGAGAAGTGATATGTAAATCACTCTCCTAAAACATGCCACACAAAAATAAAAAAGTAAGAATGGTTTCGTCTTTAATTGAGAGTCTTGACAATTAATCGAGAGGAAACTATCCATATCTCAAAGTGTCGAAATTGATAATTTATCAATCAATAACATATTTGAAATGTGGAAAATTCAACATCATCAAAATTGTCACTCATTCGATCATTTAAGACTTCATCAACTAAAAATCCAAACGGATTCAAAAGAAAAAAAAAATCAAAGAAAGTTAGATCAACAAGATATGATCCACATAAGAAGAGAATTAAAATATAAGATAAAAGGAAATTAGTATAAAAAAATATTTGAATTAATTTTTTAAAAAAATTGGAAGAGATCTTTTAGAAGAAAAAAAACAAGGGGAGGTTTAAAAGAAAAAGATGACGTTAGTAATATCAAATGGGCTAGGCCCATTGTCTTAAAACATTAAAAAAAATTATTAAAAAAAAAAAAAAAAAAAAAAAAAAAAAAGAGAATAAAAGAAAAGAATCAGAAGGTAGATTCATCATCTTCTTCTCTACTCAAAACGCACCGCCACCGTACATCTCACTCTCTCTTTAAATTTCTATCGCGAACACCCTTCCTCCGCCGCGATACTGTGCATTTCGCCGATAAAAAAAATGAAAGTTCTGCGCCGGGAATCCTTTACGTCGTGCTTCATCTTCTCCTTCTTCAATTCGTTCGACATTCTCTCATGGCACAAATCGAAAGAAATTCGGAAACGAAATCGAAGTAATCAGCAGTGCAATAAAAAGGAAGAGGTAATTACTTTTCGAATCAATCACGAATTTTAATCTTCTTCTTCTTTTGCTGCTTCACGAAATCGTTGTTGTTGTTGAATCTGAGGTTGATGAATAAGCTTGTCGCAGCTATGGTGTTGTTGAATATAGCTTCTGTAATTGTTTGAACGTGAAATTGTAGTGCTACAGGTTTTGAAGATTTAAGTTGAACTCGTTTTGAAATCTTCACAGATCTTGGTGAGTTTGATGTTGAATTGAAGAATTGGATTGAAGAAAGTGGTGAAGCTTGATGTGAATTTTTCTGCAGGGATTCTTTGAAGGTTTGAAGAAGTGAAGGTTTTAATGGAAGAATTGTGGAATTCAATTGAAGATTGTTGAGGAGGATTGAAGCTTGATGAATTTGTGCAGAATTTTAGTGGGCTTTCCAAGCTTGAAGAAATGAGGGAATGAGTGTTATATTTATAATAGAATTTGAGGTGAGTTTTGAAATGAATTTGGAAATTTGAAATCTCTGCCGTTTTGTTCTTCTTTAGATTGTCGTTTTGACGTCGCTTTCACTTGCTTTTTGCAGCTCACGTGATGCATTGCGTTTGAGCTTGCAGCTTATTCATGTGCTGCTCACGTTTTGATTTCTGGCTGATGATGTGATGTCGTTTCGCATTGGCTTTGAAAGCTGGCATGGTACGGTTTTGCACGGCTGGAATAAGGCTTGAACTTGTTTCTCATGTGGCTTGGAAGATGGAGATAGATTGAGGCTTATGGTTTGTGTGGACCCGTGTGGCTTGCGTTTGGAATTGTGCTTGTTTCACGCTGCATCCGTTTTGTATGTATTAGCTTCATGTCGTTTGGATGAAATGGCTTGTGAATTCGTTTTTCATGACGTCGTTTTGGAATGAGACTTGTGTTTTCATGTGTAGCAGGCTTGTGTGAATGTTGGCTTGCTGCGGAATGGCTGGGAATGTAGTCATGCTGGGATTCATCTTGAAATGTGAAAAAAGGAAAGTGGGTCGTGGTGTAGTATGAGGAATTGTGTGGTAGCTTCCATGACTTTTTTTAAATTTTTGTTGTAATTGTAAACGGGCTTAGTGACTTCATGAGCCATATTTTGTGTAGAATTTTTTTTATAATAATGGGACTTTGGATTAAGTTTGGATATTAATGAGATTGAATGGAATTTAAAAGATGGATAAAAATGGATTTAAAAAGAAAACGGATTTAGAAATTGGAAATGGATGAAAAAAAGTTATTGGATTTAAATGGAAAATGGATATTTGGGATTGTAATTTGGATGTGGTAAATGGATAATGAAGAATTGAAAAATGGTTTTTTTTTTTACTAATGGATATTGAAATGAATATTTAAGAATGGAAATTGGAAATGGATTTTAGAAAGTGGATATGATATTGAATATTTGAAATAGGATTTGAAAATATATTGGAATTAGATAATGAGATATGGATAAGGAATTTGGAATGTGGATATAGATAGAAATGGACTAATAGGAAATGGTAATGGACTTTAGATGGAAATTTGATTTGAAATGGATATGGATAAAAAATGAAGTGGATATTTGGAATATAGTGGATAGACATGGGGTAATGGATATATGTGTCGCTCCCGGGATTTTCATCCTAGTACAAACGCGAAAGTGGCACCGAACAGAGTCGCCAGCAATGTGTATTTATCCCAAGAGAGGGAAAGGAAACACTGCATAAACCTGAAGGAAAGGAAAAGCATGGTCTTGCGACCAAGAGAAAGGGTAAGGGAGTCGGTTACGCGAGAGGAAGGTATTAGCACCCCCTCGCGTCCATCGTACCCGATGGGATCCACGTTTGCTTGTCTCAATCAAAGGGTGTAGGAAAAGATACTGGAAAAGAACTGGAAAAGGAATGGAAAGAGAAAGAGAAACAAATGTAGGGAAAATAAAAGAAGTGCTCGCATGGGCCCTACCCCACTGCCTACGTATCTCATCAGGAGCATGAGAATCAGAGCGACGTAGTTCCCCTCACCTAGGGAAAATTGTTTGTGTTTTTTAGTGGAATACGTCAACGTTCACGTCCTAGCAGTTTAGGTGTTGCAGCTCGCTGTAGGGAGACTTAGGCGTTACCTGTTTGCGGTAGAACGGAAATGACGCATCCTTAAGGAATGATTGAATGAGATGAGGAAAGAATTCCCGAAGGAAAGACGTTATTATTTGTTTTTGTCTTTTAAGAGTTTTTTCCAATTTTGTTTGCATATGATAGTGTATCTAAATCTTAGTCATTGGAATGTGTACATTCTCACATTCCAAGATGGAATGGGTAAGAAAGCACACTAAGAGTGAAGAAGACCCCCACACTTAGTTCCAATTGCCAAGGTTCAAACACACTAGCACACTTGTGTTTATTAAGCGTTTTTGTTGATTTCGAAATGAAGAAGTGTTTTTATTATTTGTACCTTCAACAAGTATTGCATTTAAGTCCATCATACAAGATCAAATGTTTAACATATTGACCCAAGATGGGCTATATGCTACACATTCTAAGATTATAAGAGAAGACCCCTTGTAATCTTTTCTTTATATGAAAGGCCTAAATGCAATAAATGCCTACCTTTATTAGATATTTTTGTATTTTCTTTGAGATGAGAAAAGAGACTCAAGAGAGGAGAAAAGGTAAAAATCTATGTGACCTAAGACTTAATCCTAATTGATTAGTTAAGGGAGTGATCCTAAAGGTTTGTGAGGTATAAGAACACTATCCTAAAAAAGGGAGAAGAACATAAGAAGCAACTTACTTCTAAGATGGAAGTTAAGTTGATCTTAAAGAGGGATGAAGAAAAATTAAGTAAGCAGAGAAACAATTAATCAGGAATTAACCAGAAATGAGCAATGAAAATTAAGGTCAACAATTAATCAACAATAGCCAAATTAGAATTAGAATACTAAGTAAAAACAAGATTAAATTCTAAAAAGAAAAGTTAATCTAAGATTAGAAACTAATTCTAAAATTAATTCTAAAGTTAATTCCAAGTTAATTTCTAAACTAATTCTAAAAGCAATTAATTCTAAAAGTTAAATCTAAAATTAAAAGAAAACATTAGAAACTAATTTCTAATTAAAATGAGATTTAGAAGTAATCTAATTCTAATCTAATTGCCTAAAATCAAAACCAAAACAACTATTAAACCAATTAACACCATTAATCAAATAAAAAAAACTACTAAACACATGTCCAAATAATGAAAACAGAGGGTGGTGTAGTCAGATTTTAGGAGGTATGAAAAACACGACCCGACACTGGGCTTAAGGTCAGGCCCAATGTCTTATTTAGAAAAAAAGAACAAAACAAAAAAATAAAGCCAAGAAATGGGGTGAGGGAGAGAGACACGGGGGGGTGTGAGAATGACTTTCAAACGGGCTTGAAGCCAGGTCCACCTTGCTACAGAGGAAAGTTCCTTCTAAAGCCCTAATGTTCAACCAAACTCATTCCCTCATCTCTTTCTTCCGCCGTCAAACACTCTCCTCGCACCGCCATTTTCTCCACCTCTAGCTTCATACCCCTCTCCTTCCAGCTCCATGTATTCTTCTCCGTCAAAATCAAAATCCATGTTCTCTTCTCTGCAACCGACCTCCGCTCAAACTTATACCACATCTCCTTCAACAAGCGTCTCTCGCCGAAAAAACTAACGGTCTCCGCCGCGCCGTGGCCTCACGCCGGCGGTAGTGGAGGATAAACTACAGGTACTCATCAGCGTCAATGATCTAGACATGAATCAGACTTCATAACAACTGCGACGACTTGCGCTTTTGCTCTCTCCCGATGCGACACGCGTAACAACCTCAACCTCTCTCTGTTTCGCCGGAACCGTCACTCTCAACGCCTACAAAACCTCACCGTAGCAACCTTCCTCTCCGTTTGCTCATCTCATCACTCTCAACGCCTTCCTCCACTAGGTGCTGACATGGACATGACGTCGAAGCAAACTCGCACCAAGATTCAGAACACACTCAACAACGCACAACGCAATTGATTCATCAACACACCTTATTCCACAAACAGATTCAACAGCGATCGTAAAAGAGAAAGAAATTCGAATTACCTATCGGAGTCGCTCCGATGGTGCTTCAATCCACAAATTCAGGTATGCGTGCTACGTCCTCGCTTTCAATTTCGCCTTCTCTTCTTTGAATCCGCTATTGCACCTTGCACTTTCTTCCTCTTCTTTCTACTTCAAATCTTCTTTTACACCTTTTAATGGCTTCTGCAAATTATTAAGTTAAGAAGTGTTGTTGTTGATATCGTAGGTATTATGATGAATGAAGGTGATTGTTGTAGTTTCTGGTTTGAAGATTATTGATGAGTTTTTGATGAATTTGCAGGTTGGAATTGATTAGAGTGAATCGAAGGCCATGGTTAAAGCTTATGCAGGTTGCGATTTCTGGTGATGAAGATGAATCCAAGAAGATGTTTGTTCTACATTGAAGTGGATGAATTGAAAAGTTGCAGAGTTCTTGAGAATTGAAGATGAAGAGTGGGAGAATGAGAAAGATGAAGATTGTGCAGAATGCAGAAGAGAGAGCTGAAGAATGAAGGTAGTGCCGGTTTTTATAGAGAATGCAGTGAGGGTAGAATAGGTTTTTCACACTGAAATTCAGTTACAATTCTGTTGAAGTTTGTTAGAGGTTAGAAGTATTTTCTGGTGAAATCAATTTGTTTGGGGAAAAATAGTTAGGAGAATGTTAGAATTTCTATGTAATTGTTTGTAATCTCTTTCTGGTGTCATGTTGGAAATTTTGTGAAACTGAGCTTTATTTGATGATAACTGACAGTGCTATTATAATTCTCCTTTCAAAACTTCTGTTGTGAGTTTGGCTTGTGATGAAACTTTTTGTGACCTGCCGTATGCTCTTTTTCCATTCGCTGCTATGAGTTTCTTTGGGCTGCTATGTACCCTTGTGTAGTTCTCCTTAGACGTGACTTCAAGTGAATCTAAATGCAGATGTACTTCCAGAACCTTAGCAAAACTTAAAATGTGAGAAACATCATTTCTTAAAGAAGTTACGATAGCAGTTCCACCACTGTCACATGTGGCAAGACTCTTAAGAGAGGCTGAAAGAAAATTACTAACAATGGTTCTCAGTAAACGTAAACAAAATGCACCGAAGGTTTTCCCTTCCAGTCCAACCGTACTATCCATCTCAAATCAACACTTGTATTGAATCATTATTATCATATTAACATGGCATCCTCTAACAGTGCTTTGTGCTTTAATAATATTTTCTCTTCTCTTTGCCTAGCTTTTCACGTGGCACACCATTAACAATGTTCCAGAAGGTTACTAGAGATCCCCTCCATGGCATTCATTTGTATACCTTCGTTAACTTGTATATGGCACGTGTACCACCATTTCATTGAACCTTTTCATCTATATTCTTATCAAGTGTGTCTAAGAAATTCAACCTGTGCGGCACCACCTCAGCATTGCGGCTTGCTACCCAAATACCAAGAAATAACACATTTAAGAGTAGATTCAAGTGATTTAGCATTAACAGAACCAATGAGCTTCTTTATGGCAGCCTCACTCATAGAATAGACAATATCATCATTATCATTTGCTAAGCAAGCCACCAAAATGGAAAAAATTTCTGTGATTGTTCGTCCAAAACAGTTGTTGGAAATTTGACCATAATAGCACGAATCATTTCAAGTACAGATTCACATCCCGTTGAATGTTCATACCTCAGATTCGAGAGCGGGAAGTCAAGATGTCAACTTATTCTCATGCCAACCAATTTCATTCTTTAAGCCACGTTAACTCGTATGACAAACGACAAGCAAAAGAAAAATCACACCTTGAACAAAACGAACCCTCAACTGATGAAATGTTAACCAATTCGTACATAATGAGGTATAAGTTCCCATCCTCTTGCCATGGAAGCTTATTGACGAAGATATGACTTGAGATGTTGAGCATTAATAAAACTCTAGGTCACGGCAGATCTCAGTCACAACGCTGGTGAAACTCTAGTATTTAACGCCTTTGAGGAATCTTAAAGAAAAGGAACCTTGTGGCTTGACGTACTCTGATAAAGAACATGTTTATGACAACTTTTGCTTCAAACTCGAATGAGATGAACCTCAACGTAAATACGAAACCTTGATTCAAATAACCTCTAATCTCACAATCTTCAATTGATGACTTCCTACAAACTCAACCAAGAAGGAGAAACCATAACCTTTGTTGATGTATACCCTGAAACCTGGTGAACCTCTGAATATAACAACCCTGGATCTTGATGAACCTTTGAATAGGAAAAAAAACCAATAGCAGGAACCCTCTTCGATCTCATGTCTTAGGAGCCCAATGCAAAGCATGATTATGAGTTATGACCTAAAAATGCAGATGAACACGAAGCAAAAGCCAGAAAAAGGTAGGGCAAATTTTGGGGTGCTACAATATGGATATGGGTAGCAATGCATTTCTACTAATACTTTCCAACAACACGACCATGAAACCTCGATTTTAATCCAAAGCCAACTTGAAATTTTCCACAAAGCATTTGCTTGAAATGAACGAAACCACTCTTGAACCACTAAATAATTTGCAGTTGAGGTAACAACCATCTGAATCCATCATCCTTTGAATCTCTGATCAAATGAATCCTGAATCACTTTGAATTTGATCAAATCGATCTCTAGGATAATAAATCCACAGATGAACCCAATTTGGACTGGTGAACACAGATGAACCTGATGAATATCACCACACAATAACTTGACAGCCACTGCTTGGGGAATAGCCCGCTAAAACAGATAACTTGCACTTGAAGCAATCTCTTGATGGTTTGACCAAAATTAGGTCAAACTTCCATCTGAACTAAATCATGAACGAATAACCACATGTGACTTGGAACCATGCCCTTGCTCTGACAAACCTGCAAAACCTTAAACACACAGAGAGAGAAGAACAGGCAAACTGCAACATATTTTTGGTATTTTAGTCAGAGGTTAGATAAACATAAACAAATAATAAAGCAAGTGAGAAATACACAGATACTCGGGAGAAACAAAGTTGTGATCCTGTTTGTGGTATGAGATGCAAATGAAATGTGAATGATATGTGGAATCTTAGGGGTCAAAAAATAGGGTCTTATAGTTGCCCCTATTTAAGTCTGATCTATCGGGAGATATGAAGATACTTAAATACAAAAGGCTATATTTTTTAGCCCTAAGATGCCACAAGAATGATATGAATGCAAAGAATAAGACACCCTGCGGGGAAACTTAAAACAAGAGATAGTTATGGTAAATTGAGTGAGAAGACGTGAAAAGACACGCTGGGGAACACAAGCTATTTCTGGAGATCTGTCAAGATGACAAGAAGTATCCATCAATAGTTGGAAAGAGAGGGACAAGACCCTGGGAAGACAAGTAGTGACATCCAAGAATAGCATTGGATGGAAACTACGAACGAGACAAAAGTATGTCAATAGATGTCTAAGAATGGCATTGGACAACAACAAGAAAGTTTCTGGTAAAAACAACAGCGTCATCCAAGAATAGCATTGGATGGAAGTGAAAAACAGTCTATTGGGGATAAGATATCCAAGAATGGCATTAGATGAAAGAAACTACAACATTCAAAAATGGCATTGAATGGGGCAACAATAAACATCAGGGACATCCAAGAATAACATTGGACTCGACTGGGGAAAAAGTGTCCAAGAATAGCATTGGACAGAAGGAATCACAACATTCAAGAATGTCATTGAATGAAGTGAAAAAAAGTTCTGGAAAATATATCAAAAGTATCCAAGAATGGCATTGGATAAAAAGAGTTCACGATATCCAAGACTGATATTGAATAAAGTGAGCGAGAACTTTCAGGAATGGCACTGAAAGTAAAGGTATATCACTACATTCAGGAATGGCATTGAATGATAGTGAGAAAGACATCCAAGAATGGAACTGGAATGAAAGAATACAAAGATCCAGGAATAACACTAGAATGAAAGAAGCAAACATCTAACAACAACAATAGATGCACAGGGAAACGACAACATTCAAGAATAGAACTGAATGAAAAGACAGGTAAATGTTTTGGTAGGTGCCAAGTAAGTTGGACTTTAATCACAAGGTAAGATGTTGACAGCAACATGACCTCGGGAAATGTTCGAGCTATGAAAATCTTTCTATGCATGGTAGATGAATGAATTATGTATGTAATGCAGATGATTGGGACAACTGAGATAGACTCTTTTGTGAGGGAAAAATGGAACTCTGATTCTTCAACACAGGGAACATTGCCCACTCTGCTTGGAGAGAAAATGTTGAACATATATCTGTCACTCATGAATTGTATTAGGCTGATGGTCTTTTGAGGAAAGACATCTTGAGGATTCTTGAAGAATACTGCCCCAAATTGATTGATTGATGAGGATAAACTGATCATGGTTTCAGTTTGACTGCTGTAGGAGTAAAAATTGATCATGACTTCAATTCTTGAAACGAATGCTGAGGATAAACTGATCATGGCTTCAGCTTGACTATTGCTGGGGATGAATGAACTGATCATGGCTTCAGTTCTTGAAATGAATGTTGAGAAATCTAAACTCAGTATGGGTCTTGAAAGAGATCTTCTGGCTAACCAATTCTGAGAATAACTTGCACTGAGCAATAAATCTTGGACTAATTCACAACTGGATCTGGAAGTAATGTGCCCCTGATAGGATCACTGACCAAGTTTCTCAACTGTGTGAAATTTATTGATGAGGAAAGTTTGTCTGCAAATAAATTCACTCATTCATGGTAATTTTAATGCAAAGCTCATGCAATTTTGAAATCAAAAAATCATTTTTGGAATGATATTATTGATGTATAGCAAATGAATCACTTGTCAAAACACGGTGATTTAGACATACAAAATGAAAGAGAAAGCAAAGGTAAGACATCAAAACAAATGATTGGCAACAATCTTAGGAGTCAATTTACGCAACCTTACTGTAGTATGCTTTCAAAAGAAACCTGGCTTCAATTAGGTCTTTTGAGGGTTGTAACGTGGCCTGGTTCACGACTTTCGAAACAAGGGATATAGGCTCAAAGTTTATATGTACCCAACCCATTCTTCGTGATGATCTTCAGTCCTATGCTTAGTTAATTCAAACTATGCATTCAGGTTCCAAGCGATTTTAGAATTGCAACACAGTTATGATGATGACTCAAGAGCCAAGGGATTTTTGTGAGATGGCAGTCACTTTTTCTTGCAACATTTTGTTGTTTTTTATGAGGACCTCAGTCAACTCATTTTGTCTTTGAGGATTTTGGTAACCTCTCGATTGATTTTTCTTTTGTTATCCCTAACTTTTGCCTGAACTGTGTCACTTGAGCTTATAGTCAGCGGATGCCCCAATTTTTGCCTAAGTTTCCTTCATAGATTTTGACTTAGCATGCTTTTATTTTAATTTTTTTCCATTCTCTTTTTTTTTGGGATGATAGTGACTACCTGGCTTTAATGATTACGGTGAACCATCATTGGCCTTTGATTTGAAAGACATCTTCGACACTTCTTTGATGTGTACAAAGGAAAGCTTGTGATTGTAACCTTTATTGGAAGGCGTCTTGAATGATTCTCTTGTGTTTAAAAACACATTCAAAATAACTGAGAACTACCCATCCCTAGGTTAAAATTGCGATTTTTATCATACATAAAGAAACTCCACCTTCTAGGCTCAAAGGGGTTGACAAGGGATTAACTTCCTTATTTCTCCAGTGTTTGGGAGTTGAAACAATGCATGTACATCATCATCTAGGTTTTAATTAAAAGCATACAATCCAGCAATTTTAGGTATTTCATTTTTCATCATCCTCCCTCCAATCTTTGCATAAACAAAAGCTATATAAAGAAAATGAACAGGAGATATATTTTGTTTTGTGAAAAAAAAAAGCATAAAGATGCACACGGTGGATGTAAATGAATTGAATCAAAACATTGCAGTGCTCATTTCATTAAAATTAACCATGAAAGTACAAATAAAGTTCGAAAGCAAATAGTCAATACAATCAAAGAAAAATGTAAATAGAAAGAAACAAGGCCTAGTGACTAATCAGCAACAAGGATGAGTTGTCCTGTCTGAAACACTGGCTTTAAGAGATTATCTGTCTGAACTGAATCAAACTTCACTTGGCATATACTCTGGTAAAGGATTATTGACAACATTGGGATTATCATCATGAAAAGTCAGAATCTTTGCTTTCACTAATTCTTGTACTCTAGCTTTCAATGCATAACAACCTTCCACGAATCTTATCCTTTTTTCCAAAGTTTTCCATTTATATCTGACTTCTTCTATGTATCCAGATTCTCCCTGACTTTCAGACTGTGGACCAGTAGCATGGTACATGAAAAGAGGATTCTCAGGAATAACTTGAGCAACAAAATACACAACAGGCTGAGGTTTAGTAAACAATGGAGCTGAAGGTACTGGAAGTGTAGACGGGACAACCACTGGAGTAGTTGCAAAGGGTGGCGCGTAATTAATAGGTAACCCAAATTCTGGCCAAGTAGAAGCTGGTTACTGAATCGGTGGAGGGTTAACCGCGGCAGTTGAGATTTCAGAGATCACGGTCCTCTGAGGTGGTTCACCTCTAGCAATCAGAACTTGCATCATTTCTGTGAGCTTGGTCATGGCCTTCAACTCATCAATTTCCATTCTGACCTCGGCATTGTGTTGTTCTTCGTTTTCCATTCTCAATCTGATGGCAGCTCTAGTTCCATAGTTGTGTCAAGGAAACAACTTGACGGTGAACAGATAACTGAAGAATGAGACTGTTGAAATGAGTTTCTGTGGCAACTTGGATAAATGCAGATGTATGCTCATGGATGCAAGAGTGCATGGATGCAACAACCACAAACAAGATCACTCAAAGCACATAGGTTCAAAGGTTTGAGTCACGAGCATGGAGTCAAGGTTAAGAACCAACCCACAAAGGTATGTACTAAGGTTATATCAGCACCTGTAGATCATGGTTCTAAAAAGTGCCCAGAGTCATAGATCCATCTTTAGGATATTATCGGCTTAAACGACTACTCGTCAGCCAACAATATTCTCAAGAGAAACTCGTATGAGTGTGGTATCACGTAACAACTGATTCAAGTCTACACCTGAATAGCCACCGCACCACGTCCTAATAAGGCCAAGATGGGTTAAAGGGTTCTAAGGTCCTCAGCTTCTCAGGCTCCCAGGTCGGAAAAAGTAATGTCATTATGACTACTCGTATGACATTAGTAATTCCAAAGGGGCCTCCACTGAGCGGGGGATCTCATGTCAGCTTAGTAAAGACTACTCCACGTAATTCCAAAGAGTACCTTACTATTTTCTTCTGTAGTCCATTGACTTTGTGGTTTTGGTGTTGAAGTTGTTCCATCTGTTGGAGTTGTCATTAGTACAAAATTTCCATTTTCAACCACGGACCACATGTTGTTGTCTTGTGATAGTTTGAACAACTTCATTTTTCCTTTCCAGTAATAGTAGTCTGATCCATCAAAGTAAGGTGGCATATGTGCTGAACCTCCTTCATGTATGAACTTTGTTTGTTCTGACATTTTTCTTGGATCTCTTTCTCTTACACTTGTTAGGTGTTTTTCTTAGAGCCTTGCTCTGATGCCAATTGAAGTAGATATAAATGTCACTAGAAGGAGGGTTGAATAGTGACCTCCTTTTTAAAGTTTTAAGAATAAGGATATAATCAAATAACTTTATAACAAGGATAGTATATGTGTGTGGGGTGAATTGAAATAAATAAGTAATGACTATAAAATCACACAAAGATATATCCTGGTTCACCAAACTTGGCTACTCCAGTCCCCACAATTTCTTGTGAGATTTTCCAATAAATGCTTATCAACTTTCTTAGATCCTTTTACAAAAGCATGTATTATCTTAGCCTCACCAGGCTTACATATCCAACTTTATCTTTAAAGCTGCTTCTAGCTTTACAAAAAATTTCACTAGTGATCTTGCTTGAGAAAAGCTCCCAATACCTTTTGAATGAAATTTATACAATAATGAACTTTGTGATTTCTCAATATAAAGATATGGATCCAAAAACAATAATCTTAGAAAAACTTGTTTCAAAGATTATATTTTAGTAATGGAGAGATTTGATGTGGAGAATGATGAATTCTTGCTTCAAGTATTTGTGTGTGATGTTGTGTCTTCAAAAGAACTAACAAAGGCCTTTTATAGAATCTTTGATCCTCTCAAATGTTCAGTACCAAAGGTGTCCAAAGTATGAAGCTCTATTTACCACTATGCCACTAGTAATTACAACTTTGCCATTTGTAGTGTCAAAAGGAAGATCTTCTAATTAAGAAAGTGTCATATTGTAATTCTGATCCTCATCTTACATTTCTTTATCTTTGAATGCTTTACTTAATTACACTACTGCCATTTTGATAATTCCTTGGAGGTTACGCATAGAATATAAGTACCACATTGCCATTTACAAATTCTTTGATACTCACGTTGAGGAATAATTACCATGATGCCATTGCACATTATTCTTGATACTCATGTTTTAGCCTTTGATCCTCTTGTGTGAAATAATATATTTTTTCAAGTACTTTCAAGGCAATATTTGTTAGATCATTAAAACAAATAAGCTTAAATAAAATAAAATGGTTTTGACACAATAAAATATTTTGACTTAACAATACCACTTATGTAACACCCTTCTAAACCCCGCAGAAAACATATAAATAAATCAGAGTAATTATCATGCATTTCACAAAAGGGTGTCACATGTATTTTCAAAACATCACAAACACCTGTCATGCTCATTAACACTTAAATTATTTCATGCTTTTAAAAAACGATCACATTAGCATGTAGCAGCGGATTCAAGTTACTCATAATTGACATAATGAAAGTTTCATGCTCATCACATTCATATTCAATACTTAGGCATAAAAGCTTATACTTCATACAATTCAAATAACATAAAATCATAAAGTAAAGTACATAATGTATCTCTAAAACATAAACCGAAACGACCCCAGTGTTACATGATCAGAGCATGACTCAACCCAACATGAATAAAGAAACTAATTAGCTACTCCAACGGCTACCTCGCGCTACGAGCAACTCTACTCCTCGGTACCTGAGCGATGTCGTATAAAACATCATTCCAACAGAAGGGTGAGAATTCACATCATTATTGAAA
Organism: Lathyrus tuberosus; assembly: GCA_022829125.1. NCBI lineage: Eukaryota > Viridiplantae > Streptophyta > Magnoliopsida > Fabales > Fabaceae > Lathyrus > Lathyrus tuberosus. Next base: position 1,844,340 of record JALAZF010000627.1, on the reverse strand, counting down.
TCATAAGATAATAATTAATTTAAAGGCATATAAACATAATTACAAGGGTTAATAGTCATTTACCCCCTGCAATATAGGCGACTTTTGATTTACCCCCTTTAAAAAAATAATTTTGGATTACCCCCCTAAAATTTTAAAATTCTAAGTCTTTTGCCCCCTAGGTAGAAAACACTACGCTAAACAAGGGAAAAGAAGGCGCTTTTTTTGGCCTATGACAGCGCTTAAAAGCGTTGTCTAAGGCTGCACTGTCGTAGGTAAAGACAGTGCTTTTTTATTTATGAAAAAGCGCTCTCTAAAAGGGGGACTTTAGACAGCACTTTCAAAAGCGCTGTCTAATGTATACGTTTAAAATTTTAAAGAATTTTTTTACGTACTTTAGAGAGCGCTTTTTTCTTCAAAAGCGCTCTATAAAGGGGGACTTTAGACAGCGCTTTTGAAAGCGCTGTCTAATGTATACGTATAATGATTTTTTTATATACCTTTAGAGAGCGCTTTTTCCTTAAAAGCGCTCTCTAAAGGGGGACTTTAGACAACGCTTTTCAAAGCGCTGTCTAATGTATACGTATAAAATTTTAGATTTTTTTTATATACCTTTAGAGAGCGCTTTTTCCTTAAAAGCGCTTTTTCCTATACCTTTAGACAGCATTTTTTTCTCAAAAGCGCTGTCTTTTGTCTATGTATAATTTTGAAGATTTTTTTAAAAAATCTCATTTTAACCATTTTTTTATGCAGAAACCTGTATAATTCACATTTCCATAAACCTGTATAATTCACATTTCAATAAACCAGTATGGATACGCATTTCCATTAACAAATTCTATTTCAAAACTAGAATTTACATTAATGCAAAATTCGCACAATTCCTTATATTGTATGGTTTTAAACCTGTATAGAATTTGTACATTTCAATAAACTAGAATTTACATGCAGAATTCGCACAAATTCTATTGTATGGTTTCAAACCTGTATAGAATTTACATTTCAATAAACTAGAGTTTACATTCACAAAACTATACATTCAAGAAAGAATTCTTCTTTCAATAAAGAATTCGTACCATTCCTCCTTAATATCTTGCAATTGTTTCCTCGTGTATTAAGGACACGCCATATCATCGAAATACTACATAACAAAACAAAATACGCATTATTTAGTTAAAAATAATAAATTATATGACATATCCGATAAATATTAAAATAAATCCTAAGTTATAAAACCATGCATACCGTAATAGGAATCTCCAATTGTTCCATTTGAAGGATTTCTCTCATGAACCTCAAAACGAAGTACCCGCAGTCTATGCCATTACGCTGACGAGGGCACTACACATAGACAAACAAATAAGAAATAATATATAGATGTTTTGTGTTATCAAGTAGCATCACTAATAAGCAATATTGTGAAAATTAATATACCTCCACTTTGACCCATGTAATATTGGTTGCTCTAGCCCGTGCTACTCGAGTCTCTCTTTGTGCACGGTATAGTAGTATAGCTCTATAAAAGAAAAACGTAAACTTAGAACAATGTCACAGAAATAATTAAATATACAAATACACACGAATATTTCGAACAATCTCACTTACGTGTCAACCACATCCTTCATATTCTGATATGTGGACCAATCAGTATCCAATGAATTAAGATAATAGACCACTTCTGTTATAGGATTAATGGCAACCAACAACCAGTGTCCACTGTAAAATATAACAAAAGTTTAGATGGATAATTTCTACGCAAAAGATACAAATTAAAGATTAGAATGAAATTAGAATGAAAATCTTACCCGTTTCCAGTATTATACGGTAAAAGAAACAGACTTTCTGTGTTGCTGGCCATAAATCACTCAAGTAAGTGGTCTCTTACTTCAATTGCATTCATACCAATTCTCGGTGCATTAACAAGGCTGCAAGAGAAGAAACAGAATCTGTTTGACAATTCTGTCCCCCGCATGAATTTTTCATACATGCACCTTAAATAAAAACATAATAAACATTAGACTATTTTCATGTGTAAATAAATTGTTCAACTAAATAAATAATAGATTGATTAGAGTACCAGATGTATGAATGCATAACACCGATGCCTATTTCAGTATGCTTGAATATCTACTCCATGTCCTCTTTTCCGATTATCTCGGAATGCGGAAAACCAAAAACACCTTCGACCATGTCTATTTGACGAATAGCACCATCCATCAAATCTGACATTGTCATAAGTGTTTCTAGACACGACTGAAAGCGAGCTCTTTTTTCCTGCACAGTCCTTGTAGGAGCTTTTTTCTTGCCGTTCTGTTGTGAAGCATGAGCAGGAACCTAACAATCATATAAGTTAGGTAAAGTAGAAAATCATGAAACTTTTGAATTCGGATAATAGAATAACACTTAAAAGCTACCTCTCTGTGTGATTCAACAGACTCGTTTTGCCGCAAAACCCCTTTATTCTTAGCTGCGGGTTTTGTAGGAATCTAACATTACCATGTAAAAAAAATGTAAGTAATGGTTCAGAATGATTTTCATAATCGTTCAGAATTGACATTTGAATACTAAGAGATTCGCAATGGTTTTCAACATACCTCATCACCTATGGAAATGAGGTTTAACGGCCATGCAACAAACGAACCTATTGCATCCCGCAGCAATGTAACCTCTGAAACCGAGTCAGGTATGGGTAGTACCGCATCCGTATCTAAAGCGATATCAACCGACACTTTCAGATATCCATTAGGGAGCGGTTGATGGTGAAGTAACGCTCCCACAAGGTTATGCACTTTTCCCTTGCCAACCATGCGATAAGTCGGTAACGACAAATACAGCTGACAAGATGAAATGCCTTGAAGCAATAATAAATATGTAACTGTTAATATGTATAAAGGTCAATTAAAATAAATGTGTTAATTTAATTAAAATAAATATGTGCTAATTACCTCAGGAATTTTATTTGGAGAATTGATACTAGCTTTGTCACTAGTATCTTTCAAACCGGAACCGCGTTTTCCGCCTCATATATCTCTTTATCCTGTTGCAATTCACGGACTTGCGCTTGTAGTGCCATCAAAGTTTGCATGACTTCTTGGTTACTGGGATTTTTTCTCTTTGGTTGCTTATACAGGGAATATGGAGTCACACCAAATCCTTTACCTCTCACCCGACCGGGATACTCAGGAACATTTAGTACTCGACTAAGAATGCTCATGCAATCATCCTCATCTGTGGGTAAGGATTTAGATAAATTCTCCTAAAATTCATTGACAAATCGAAAATTATTAGTGTGGATTAAAAATTAATTATATTTTAATAAAATTTCGATTAACTTTGAGACATAATGTTATACTTACACATTCGTCATAAACATGCTGAACATCTTCTCTAACAGCTCCATCCTTACCCACGCGAGCTTCCTTCCACAAAACATGGTCCGGAAGTGATGATTCTTCACTTTTAGACTCTTCTAACTACACATTTAGTTAAATAATACGTTCATCAATTATAACACAATAATACAATTAATAAAATCATAGCATTAATATATACTTACCAATTTTTGTTGTAACCGTGCATATCCCAAACGCCCTTTTCTGTATGGATACGCGGGTTTTGATGCTCTTTCGCGATTAATGGCACTCAATTTCTGGATAAAAAAGTTTAAGTCATATCAAAACAAACTAATGAAACAAATATATAATACAATCAATAGACATGACAAGATAACATTACATTGAATTCTTCGATTTTCCGTTTGGCTACAAAAATGCCCCATTCTTCCGGTGTAATCACATCCGCATACAACGGTGGAAGTTCTGCTTCAACAAAATTTTTGTCCTCATCCCTAAGATATTTGTTTGATAATAAGGCTCTAAACCCTCTGTGTCTCTTTCCGGCCAATTGAACACAATACTTTTTCCGGCTTTCTTCAATATTAAAGGACCTCTACGAAAAAACATACACATATAAACATAAAGTGTGTTAGTATAAGTAAATTAAAGACTTAATCGTCAACAAAAATCTAATAACATCAATCATATTTGGTAAGTACCTGTATCTCAGTCCATATCTTTTCTTTACCGGCATCCAACGATTTACTCCTCCAATTATCACTAGTGATTAGAATGTGCTGACGGACAAGTGAACCAATGTATGAAGACAACATTGAATCGTTAGGCTCAACTAGTTGGTTCTCGTCACTCCAATGTACATCAAATTTCGTCCCTTTATCTCTAGCGCGGATGATTGACTTCATAATGGTTTTTCCTCGTTTTATTTCATGTTCTACTTTCGAAGCTTCATTCTGAGCTTCATGTGTATCATGTGTCTCGTGCGTATCTTCCTGGTTACTAGACATTTGACCTGTAAGAAAGAAAAAAACAAAAATTAAATGACAAATATAAAAATCCATAATCCTAATCCATTGAATGATATAAGCTATATTGAATTATATAAGCTATAATTTTACAACTAGTACCTTTTTCACTAACGTCTCTTTCTTTTCTTGGTTGGAATATGTTCTACCCGTCTCTTAACAACACGGACGGTTGGATTGATCCAAATACCCTCATTATGATCATTTCTAGTATATGATTCATTCGCTATAATATTTTCATCTTGATCATTTCTAGTAAATGATTCAATATCAACATCAATATCACCTTGATCTACAACGTTTTCATCAATTACTTTGTTAGATAAAAGCACTATAGACCATTTTGTACTTGTCGGATCAGTGACATAGAACACTTGTTTAGCTTGAGAGGCTAGAATAAAAGGCTCATCTTTGTACCCCCACCCTATTAAGATCCACTTGCAAAAATCCTGACTTATCCATTCGTAGGCCATTATTATTTTCAACCTACTTGCAACGAAATATAGGAATCTGAAACTTCTCATAATCAAACACCCAAATGCGCTCGATAACCCCAAAATATGACAGATTTGCAAATTTTGGGTTTAAGTCTTTCACACTTGAAATGTGCATTGCTTCAGCTACCACGGTGAGACCACTATTTTGCATAGTACTTTTATCATCTTGTTCTTTGGTATAAAATGTGTATCCATTAATTGCGTATGCGCTATAAGAAAACACGACCATACTTGGACCATATGCTAAACATCTCAACCTTTCTGTTATTGAAGCGCGGTCTAAATAATACTTTGAATAAATATGATCCTTAAACCAAGGTATGAAACTTCGATTGTGCTCTCGTACTATCTAATTCTCATTTCTATTCGGATTTAAACCTCGGAGAACATCCTTGTGCATTTCAACATACGGCTCAACCTCATTCTCATTGTGCAGAACATACAAATGCACTTGATCCCGTTCGACCCTTGATACTGTCACAACTTCATTTCCAATTAACTTTTTTCCTTCTTTTTTTTCGACAATATGAGATTTGGGGAGTCCAATTGATTGTACATTGGACAGATATTCTATACAAAACTCAACCGCTTCTTCAACAATGTATCATTCGACAATACAACCCTCTGGTCGACTTCGGTTTTTCACATACCCTTTTAATATTTTCATATAACGTTCAGCAGGGTACATCCATCTCATATAAGCCGGTCCACACAATTGTGTCTCTTTCACCAGATGAACAACTAAATGAACCGTTATGTCAAAAAACGAGGGAGGAAAATACATTTCAAGATCACACAAAGTAATAACTATTTCTTTTTGCAATGTTGGTAAGATCGCAGGATCGATCACCTTACTGCAAATTGACTTGAAGAAAAAACACAATTTAGTTATTGCGCTTCTTACTTTTTCTGGCAGAATAGAACGTATACCTATTGGTAGAAAATGTTCCATTATAACATGGCAGTCATGCGTCTTTAAACTCTTTAACTTGAGGTCTTTCATAGACACAAGTCTTCTAATATCTGAAGAGTATCCTTCTGGAACTTTAACTTCACTTAGAAACTTACACAATACTTTTTTCTCCTTTCTAGATAGAGTATATGCAGCAGGTGGTAGATATGTTCGTTTTCCTTTCTTCAAGGGTCCTAATTCAGTTCTTATCCCCATATGTACCAAGTCCTTTCTTGCTTTAAGTCCATCCTTAGACTTTCCTGGTATATTGAGTAACGTACCAATAACACTGTCAAATACATTTTTTTCAATATGCATAACATCGAGAAAATGTCTTACATACAACGACTTCCAATATGGTAGTTCAAAAAAAATTGACCTCTTCTTCCACCCACTCTTGACAAGTGTATGTGCAAAAGGCTTTCCAAACTGAGTTCTCACATCTTTCACCTTTTCAAAAATTTGATCACCTGTCAATATAGTTGGAGCTCTACCATGTTCTGGCTCTCCATTGAATGCTTTTCTCCACCCACGATAATGATGATTAGAATTTAAGAATCTACGATGACCGAGAAAGACATTCTTATGACCAAACTCCAATCGCGTCCAATCTGTTTTATCTTCACAAATAGGACATGCACATTGACCTTTTATGTTGTACCCTGATAGATTTCCGTATGCTGGAAAATCATTAATTGTGCCAAACAACATCGCCCTCAAGTTGAAACTTTCTTTCCTATACCCATCATAAACCTCCACACCGTTCTCCCACAAAAAATTTAAATCTTCGATTAAGGGTGCCAAGTATACATCTATGTCATTCCCTGGTTGTCTAGGCCCAGAAATTAACATAGATAACATCATGTACTTACGCTTTATACATAGCCATGGAGGTAAGTTATAAATCATTGTGATCACAGGCCAAGTGCTATGTGAGATACTTTGAATACCGTGTGGGTTCATTCCATCAGTAGATAATGCCAAGCGAAGGTTTCTTGCTTCTTTCCAAATTCAGGATAATCATCATCAATTTTCATCCACCGTGGTGAATCTGCCGGATGTCGAAACTTTCCATCAATAATTCTTTCATCTGCATGCCAATTCAAGTGTCTTGAATCGGTCTCACTACGAAACATGCGTCTAAATCTCGGAATTATAGGAAAATACCATAAGACTTTTGCTGGAGACAACTTTTTCTTATATCGAGAGACACCGCATTTAGGACACTCATTTAACGATGCATACTCATTTCAAAACAATACGCAATCGTTTGGACAGGCATGTATCTTATCATAGCTCATGCCAATAGAGCACAACATCTTTTTGGCCTCATATGTTCGATTGGGAAGAGCATTATCCTCTGGAAGCATATCTTTCATAAGGGCCAATAACTATGTGAAACTTTTATCCGACCATCCATTGCCCGCCTTTAAGTTGTACAACTTTAATACCGCAGACAATCTTGTGAATTTGGTGTAACCATTATACAACGGTTTCTCTGCATCGCTTACCAACCTCTCAAACATTTTGGGACAATCCTTAAGATCTTCTTCAAGTGCTTTTGCAATCTCTTCGACTCGATCAGAATCGTATGTATCTGTGACATTGTCGTATGAAGCAAAGGTCGTATTATCCCCCGATTTAACATTCCCGTTAATTTTCTCACCATGCAAATTCCAACATGTATAACTTCTATCAATTCCACGCCTCAATAAATGCGATGCCAACTGAACCGCGTCAACCCGACTCCCAAAACAGCAACCCAAGCAAGGACATATCATTCGACTGGGGTCTTTGGTGTGCGCAACACCAAACTTAACGAATTCCGATACCCCATTGTCGTACTCTTTTGACAATCGACTTGAAGACATCCATTTCTTATCCATAGTTATACTAATTAAACTAAACAAAAACAAAAAGAAAAAATGTTATACCTGTAGGGAAACGATCCGACTTTCGCACTTTGATCACAAGTAACCCCTATATATATAGCAAATTCAATAAGTTAGTAACTCCATCATATCAGTTTATTCAAAGCACTACTAATTATAGTGGCGAGAGAGAACAACTAATTACCTTTAGAGATGTAAACAACTTCTAGACCCACACAGTGTCCAGATAGGTTAGAATTAACAAGACCCCCCTGTACACGTATCATAAAATGAAATATCATTAATTGACCAATTATGAGTCATAACTTGATAAGTGGCAACATGTAATCACAAACAAGCAACAATTAGAGGTAAACACCTACATATTCCAAGTACTTGACCAAATACTCAAGAGCAAAATAAATACTTTAGAATCACTAAGTTTAGAGAACAGATCAAAATACAAGAAGAACTATGCAATGTTGATAATGTTGATAGAACCATGCAATGTTGGATGGTTAACATGTCATGCACTTGCTTCAAACAATATACATAATCAAAATATTATTTATCTCTTCCATTTAGCATTTGAACAATAAAATAAAATATGGTAGTACATTGATTAAATTAATAAACTGCCATGTGATCTATAACCTTAGCTAGACTAGTGGAAGGTAACTACATCAACAATTCAATATTAGATATAAAGTGCATTATTAAGCTACAATACAATAAACAATTTTCTAGTATCCTTGGTTTGGTGTAGATCTATATTTGTATGAATTGGCCCAAAAGAGATAGTGAACAAAGTTAAGTCCACTAAGCACACACATCAACCAATAAAACCTCTCAAGATGATAATGATTCAAGTTTTCACCCAACAGCCAAGGTGTTTGTCCAAATGCTCCACTCAACTTATTAACAAAAGACACAAGAACAATGCTGAGAAAATACCATGATAATGTTAGGATATTTTGATTACTTTTTCACTCATTAACTTAAAAAATTCTAGGTACAGAGAACATAAGCAACAACAACATTCTGATATAGGGTAACAACAACAGCAACACGACAACATCAACAACACAATGAGGCTAGGGCAACAACAACAGAATGCAAAGACGAATGCAAACACGTACCTTATTCGTTTTCAGAGGATAAGAGAATGACGGCAACAGTGACGACAACAACGTTTTCACGAATTGAATGCAACAATGACGGCAACAGTGACGACAACGGTGACGGCAACGGGAATGCAAGAACGACAGCAATGGCAATGCAAGAACGACGGCAAGGGTTTCAGTAGAAGAAACGGTTGAGAGAAGAAAATGAATAGAAGTGTCTGAAAATATTTAGAAATTGTTTTATATTTTAATTCGTAAATGACCTTAGAGGGCGCTTTTCAGAAAGCGCTTTCTTATGTGCTACCTATAAGAGCGATTTCCTTAGAAAGCGCTTTCTAAAGTGAAAAGAATTTAAGACCTATAAGAGCGCTTTTCTGAAAGCGCTTTCTAAGGTTACCTTTAGACAGCGCTTTTTAAAAGCGTTGTCTAAAGTAGGGTTAATACATATTTTCACCCCTGCCATATGGGCGAGTTTTGAAAAACCCCCATACGAAAAAAAAAGTTGCAAGATTGGCCTTAACATATTTTAAAAGTTATCATTTAGACCTTCATCAGGCCACATCATCAAAAATAATGATGTGACAGTCATTTTTTTAATTTTTTAATGAAAAGAAATTCCACATCATTAAAAGGCTTTGTGAAATGACTCTTATACCCCCACTTTTTAATTTTTTTATTTAGTTTTTCTTTTATTTAATTTTTTTAGATTTTATTTAATTTATAATTTTTTTATTTATTTAATTTTTTCTTTAATTATTTTGTTTAATTATATTTTAATTACACGCATGGCATTTTACTATTATTTTATTATTTGAATGTTGAAATGTTTAAAGATCAAAAATCAAAATTTTTGCCCTCACCAAGGATTGAACCCATGTTCTAATGGTTGCAAGGAGATACTCTTCCACTAGGCCATTTAGTCTTTCTTGTCCATTTGTTAACTTCAAATGTATATATTACAACATCTCAATTTGATTTTATTATTTATATTTATATTTAGTTTATTTATTTTCAGTTTATTTATTCAGTTTATTTATTTAATATTTATTTTATTTATTTAATATTTAATTAATTTATTTATTTATTTAGTTTATTTATTTATTTATTCAGTTTATATATTTAATATTTAGTTTATTTATTTATTTATTTTTATATTAATATTTAGTTTATTTATTTTTAGTTTGTTTATTAAATATTAAATAAATAAATAATATTTAGTTTAAATAAATAAATAAACTAAATAAATAAATAAATAAACTAAATATTAAATAAATAAACTGAATATAAATATAAACTGAAAATAAATAATAAATAAACTGAAAATAAATAAACTAAATATAAATATAAAAATAAACTGAAAATAAACTGAAAATAAATAAACTAAATATAAATATAAAAATAAATAAATAAATAAATAAACTAAATATTAAATAAATAAACTGAATATAAATATAAACTGAAAATAAATAATAAATAAACTGAAAATAAATTTAGTAATAAATAAACTGAATATAAATATAAATAATAAATAATAAATTAACTGAAAATAAATATTAACGTATATTTTTAAATAAAATAAATAAATAAAATAAAATTTTAAACTGAAATTAAAAAAATAAATAAATAAAATAATAAATTGATCGTAAAATAAAATAATAATAAGTTATAGTATTTATTTAAAGTCATTTATGTATTTAATATGTTAATTTAAGTGTTAATTTAATTGTTAATTGAGATGTTGTAATATATACATTTGAAGTTAACAAATGGATAAGAAAGACTAAATGGCCTAGTGGAAGAGTATCTCCTTGCAACCATGCGAACATGGGTTTAATCCTTGGTGAGGGCAAAAATTTTGATTTTTGATCTTTAAACATTTCAACATTAAAATAATAAAATAATAGTAAAATGCCATGCGTGTAATTAAAATATAATTAAACAAAATAATTAAAGAAAAAATTAAATAAATAAAAAAATTATAAATTAAATAAAATCTAAAAAAATTAAATAAAAGAAAAACTAAATAAAAAATAATTAAAAAGTGGGGGTATAAGAGTCATTTCACAAAGCCTTTTAATGATGTGGAATTTCTTTTCATTAAAAAATTAAAAAAATGACTGTCACGTCATTATTTTTGATGATGTGGCCTGATGAAGGTTTAAATGATAACTTTTGAAATATGTTAAGGCCAATCTTGCAACTTTTTTTTTCGTAGGGGGGTTTTTCAAAACACGCCCATATGGCAGGGGTGAAAATAGGTATTAACCCTCTAAAGTAATACTTATAGCGGCGCTTTCCAAAAAGCGTTTTCTAAGGTGGCATCCGTTTATGGCATTTAACAGCGCTTTTTAAAAGCGCTTTCTAAAGCCGGTCTTTTACGGCGCTTTTTTTTAGCGAAATTTTATTATTCTTTTTAGCAGCGCTTTTTTATAAAAGCGCTGTCTTTTTGGTGTTGTCTATTCCTATTTTTGGCGTAGTAATTACCCCCTGTAAATTTTTTTTTTATTTACCCCCCTGGTTTTTACACGTTTAAGGGGGTACCCCAAAATTTTCGGGGGGTAATCCAAAAATATTTTTTTAAAGGGGGGTAAATCAAAACTCGTCAATATTGCAGGGGTAAATGACTATTAACCTTAATTACAATTATTCTCACACTTCAAAGTTTCATCAACAAGATATCACTCAAGTAACCACACCATACACAAGTATATCCACACAATTTCACAATTTTGCCAATTCAACAATTCACATACATACACGTACTTTCATATGACAACATATATGTAATGTGACTCGATGCAAGACTCAATACAACTCATACTATGTGGTACCATCACTTGTTATTATTTTTCAGTTTTTACACTTAAACCGGGTCCGTTCCATAGACCAATAACATACAAAAGCCTGTTCCCTTAGCTTTCAAACCCTGCTCTAGGTTTGGGACAAGTCACTAACTCCCACGGAACTAGCAAGCATTGCCTATTGACACAAATGATGCGTATGCAATCAACAATCATATGCAATTAACCATTCCCTAATCTTAATATCCAAGCATATCCTCAATAATTCATCACACTTGAATTATCACACATTTGCAATACACAATCACATTTTCATAATCAAAGCATTCATACTTCAAACATCATTACCACAATTGGAAATTAATCCACAAGTATCGACTCGATTCAATCGCAACTCACAAAACACACGATACCGATTAAATATAGAATAATTAATCCATCACCAATAATTGAATCCAATATTCAATAAATATTCACTGTTCCATAAATAATCAATATATTAAATAAACAATCCATATTTTAATAAATAACCAATATTTAATAAATAATCAATAATTAAATAAATAATCAATAATTAAATAAATACTCAATATTTAAATTAAATAGTCAATATTCGAATGAATAATTAATATTTAAATAATAGTCAATACCTAAATAAATAGTCAATTTTTTTAATAATGCTCCATTAATTAATATAGTTGCAATATTAATTAAAATTCAAACATTTAAATATAACTCTATTTCCTACCTTTTATATATATATATATATATATATATATATATATATATATATATATATATATATATATATATATATATATATATATATATATATATATATGCTGCATTACATTAAATTGGGAAAACCCACATTTCAATTTAATGGTGATTACGCTACAGGATTTCAAGACATATAGAAAGGAAAAATAAATTCAAGTTTCAATGTCTATGGCAATTAATGTGCCACAACTAATATATATACATATAGCACTCCATTGCCATGTTCTTGCTGCACTACAACACTAATAATATAACCAATATCACATTTCCATTTCATGATAATCACTTTTTATTAAAATACTAGCGGGTTACCCGTGCTATCATACGTATTCTGTCAGTATTCACATGTTACTTGCGAAAATCACTTGTCAATCTTGTAATTTTTTTTAAGATTTTAAAATTTTTACAACTTAACCAATCTAATAGGTGGATAAACAACAATAGTATGTATAAATTACAAAATACAAAATTAACACTTCTTATAGATATAATATATGAACATTAAATGTATTTACACGCTATGTTGTAAAAAACACTTATCAATCTTGCAATATTTTTTTCAAATTCCAAAATTTTTAGAACATAACCAATTTAATATGTTAATAAATCCAACAACAATATTACGTATAAATCATCAAATACAAAATCAAGACTTCCTACCTATGGTATTCAAAAATATATAGTAATATCATTCAATAAACAATATTTGACTTGAACATCGTACTTCATCGTTGTAACAATAAGAAGTTCTTGATAGAATTTTTCATTCCTACAATAGCATAAGTAAATATATCAAACTTAATTCAATGTATGAAAAAATAAAAATCAAATGATCAGTCAATAGTTGGCATCTAATAGATTTAATATATAAAAAATAAAAAGATTGGCATTAAAATGATCAGTCTACAGACGATATCTCATAGATACGTTCACATCTACCCGTGTATCAACATATAGACTATTTCTCGTTTATAAGCATATTGAACTCGTGTGTCAATTTATAAAAAGTATTTATAGTTTATTCCTGTTTATAAAAATAATTTTAGCAATAGTTGAATTTTTTTCCGTTTTTAAAAATATTTATAACTTATTTCCGTTTATAGAAAATGATTGTAACTTATTCCTATTTATAAATAATAATTGTATCGACATGTAAAAAATATTTATTGCCAAATCTCTAGTATTACAGCAAGAAAAAATCCAAATAATGACACATCAGCAGCATTTATAAAAATGATTGTATCAATAAATTTTTAGTTTTTATCATTCATTTTTCATGGTTACCGTTTAAATTTTCATGACTACCATTTAACATTTTTTTATCATAATTACAATTATAAAGTTAATTTGAAAAGATTCGGATAAATTTTAGTTATTTTATAAGTTTAAAAAAATTACAAAATCTCAATTGATTTTGTTTTGTTTTATTAACCTTTTTATAAAAATCCAAATAGTTTCAAAATATATTTTATTTCAAATAACGATCTAAATAATTACAACTTATTCCCGTTTATAAAAGACAGTTTTTTGAATTTTTTTAAATATAACATAGTATTTTTCTTCTGAGTCAAAAAATAATTATAACTTATTCCCGTTTATAAAAAATGATTGTAACTTATTCCTGTTTATAAAAAATAATTGTATCTACATGTTAAGATTTTGCATATGAAATTAAAATTATAAAATCTTTTAATTTAAATAGTCAGTGCTATCTGAGATCGATAACACTGATTCATAGGTATTCATAGGTTCATATCTTTTTAATCACTGTCTGCGTTGCATGGACACCAAACAAAGATCTAGCATAGCTAATTGCGCATAAATATATGAATAGCAATAGCAACTCATGTACATTTCCTAAATCAGCAAATTCAACTTTGTCAAGATATACAAATCAGTTTGTTTCCTCAAATAATTTTCCAATAGACAAAAGTTTCTTCAATTCATTAATTTAAAAAGTGAAAGAACTGAAGAGAGATCAGCAGCCAAAGTCTCATCACAAAACAAAAATGATTTCCTAACCTCAAGTACCTATTCCACCAATAGTTAGTAAATCCATAGGAAGTGAAGCTGGATTGAGCTCCCAACAGTCTTTCAATAATTCAGGAGCTTCGTCGCAGGGAAATTTCTGTGCAGGAATCTGATGAGAAAGTAACCAATGCTTAACATTCTTAAGGAACATTGCAATCATATAAATAAATTGAGGTTAATACTACAAAACAAATAGGATTCTATCAGAGAAACTAATTCCTATAATGGCAAAACTTGGTGTTTACATCAGTTTTTTGTTGCCAAACTTACCAGTCTATTTTTTCACAAAAGATTTGAGACGATTCATCCACCTTAGAAGTTCAATTCTATCCTTGTTCATCATATACTCCTATCAAAATGTAGAGAGTTCGTTATTTACTCCCCTTGTATTCAAGTACTCATAAAACATCTCTTGAATCTCAAGTTTTAAGTTCCTGCGATCAACAATTTAAACATACTGAAATTATTAGCAACACATATCATCAAATTGAACATCATATAACTCTAATTTGAAACAAAACCAATTAAAATTTCTCCCTAATGAAAACTAAATCAAATCCAATTTAACATAATCACAGTTCATATCACCACATTAAACAAACAATACAGTGCTGAACATAGAAAACCCTCACACAAAAAAATCTCCAATCATAAATTTCAAAATCATACCAAGAAACTCAGAGTCCCTGAAATGCAAATTAACAAAATAATAGTTTACAATGAGAGTGAAAGAGGCAAAATGCAAATGCAAACGACATGCATTAAAAAAATTGCTGCAACGAAAGAGTATAAAAATGAAATGTAAAAACCTAGAAATTATGCAGAGAGTGAAGAAGGAAGACAAAACCTTGAATATCGGCGAGTCTTGTACGTCTTGTGCGTTCTCTTCAAAAGCATCTGCAAAGGAAAATAATGTAGGATATCGAAATCTGTGGTGGCGGAGGTAGGGAATGTGCGGCGACGGTAAGTGGAGAAGAAAGAAGAAATGCAGAATAAGACTGGGAGAGTGAAGATATTGATATTGGATAGTCATTACCTAATATCATTACATAGGTAACCTATAATGCATTGGTAATGAATAATTTCAACTTTCAAAATGCTTATTCAATACCCAATGTACTTATTGGAAAACCATGACTCTACATATTCCTTTTGTTTTCCAATTTCTTATTTTAAGCGTGAAAAAATACCATGACTCTACAGCTTCCAAGAGTTTATTTCCAACTTTTTAATTGAAAAATAAAACCAAAAAAATAAGAGCATGCCACATCAGCAGCATTTATTGTCAAATGGAGCAACAGTGTTTAAAGTCCTTAATACCCTTTTTGTTAAGTGTAATTAAGGATTTAAACAGAAGGGTAAATTGGATAATCAACGGGATAAGTTTTTAATAGTTAGATATATGACCATTCCCTAATCTTAATATCCAAGCATATCCTCAATAATTCATCACACTTGAATTATCACACAATTGCAATACACAATCACATTTTCATAATCAAAGCATTCATACTTCAAACATCATCACCACAATTGGAAATTAATCCACAAGTATTGACTCAACTCAATCACAACTCACAAAACACACGATACCGATTAAATATAAAATAATTAATCCATCACCAATAATTGAATCTAATATTCAATAAATATTCACTATTCCATAAATAATCAATATATTAAATAAACAATCCATATTTTAATAAATAACCAATATTTAGTAAATAATCAATAATTAAATAAATACTCAATATTTAAATTAAATAGTCAATATTCGAATGAATAATTAATATTTAAATAATAGTCAATACCTATGTTAGTTTCTTGGATTGGCTGGAATTTTGGTAAAACAAAGGATGTTCAATGTTTGATGTCAAGGTGGTGATGTCACAACATTGAGTCTTAACACTGGGCTGTGTTAAGTGTTTAAGTTACTGAAGTTTGGATGTCTGATGTCACAAGCGATGTTGTGACATTAGATCTGCAGAATTAATAACATCAGGTTTTGTGATGTTGTTAGGGTTTGCGTGTTAGCTGAAATTGTGGAGAGCAGGTAGTCTCATTGGATGCGGATATCTTGGGTTAGATATTCTTCGCTGCATAGGAGATCTGTGTAATACCCCAAATTTTGACCACTTAGATTTCCCATCATTGTGAAAATCATCATCACAATATGGATGAACCATCATGTTTCATCTGTCTCCCCAAAGATGCGTGAGCATCCAATACAATCAAAATTAGGGTTTCAAGCCCTCTCTGAGTGCTTAGACAAAGGATCAATCAAGAAATGACATGATCTTCAACTTGTCTAACCTCCCAAGTAACTACAAAGGATCAAAAGGACTCCCACTTCAAGGATTAAGCACAAGGATGCTCCCTTCTAGGTGGATCAAGCCTCAGAACCACCAGTGATCAAAACTCGATTGTATTTTCACTTCGTGTCGTCTGCATATCATATCATCTATTTTTGTGATGCACATCGTTTGAATTTTCAGTCGAAATATATACGTTGAAATTTTTGTCTTTTTGGTTAATTATGCGAAAATCGATGAACGAACATGTTTTTCAATTAAATTTACAAATGTTCATTGTTCATCTATCTTTCGCACGATTTAATCGATTTCTCATTTTTATTTTATTTTTACATATATAAAATAAAAATGAAAAAAAAATATTAATATAATAATATATAATATATATATATATATATTTTCCGTTTATATATATATATATATATATATATATATATATATATATATATATATATATTGTTGTTTTTTTGTCTTTTTATTTTTTTATATATTTTTTATATATTTTTCATATTTTTTATGTATATATATATTATATATATATATATATATATATATATATATATATATATATATATCAAAAATATATATATATATAAATATATATTTATATTATTTATAAAATTCATATATTTTGTCTTTTTTTATGAATTTTTGTTTTTTTATATATTTTGTTCTAAAAAAACTTTTGTTTTTAATTCAATTTTGTTTTTTTATTATTATAGTATATAGATATTTAAGTTAGCTTAAAATTTAAGCTAGTTTAAATAAGTTAGCTTAATTTTTAAGCTTGATTTATGTCATTGAATACATCACCATGGCTTAATTTTTAAGCTAAGATTTTCCTATAAATACCACTTCACTTCTCATTCCAAATCACACCAAAACAATCTCTTATATTGTTTTCTCACTTCTCTCCCACATATTTCTTTCTTTCATTATTCTTTCTTATTTCTAGTTTTATCTAGGAAAGGTAAAAATATTGTTTAAGTTATTAATTAATTTAGATATTTCTATTTAATTTTGATTAATTAAATTATTAATTAATCATATTAAATACTAATATTTAAGTTATTAGTTAATTTAGATATTTATATTTAATTTTGATTAATTAAATTATTAATTAATCATACTAATATTTAAGTTATTATTTAATTTAGATATTTCTATTTAATTTTGATTGATTAAATTATCAATTAATCATATTAAATACTAATATTTAAATTAATTGATAAAACTTTTTGGGCCTCTTGAGAGAGTGTAAGACCCATCCCCCCTTGTACAAAAACTTTTTGGGCCTCTTGAGAGAGTGTAAGACCCATCCCCCCTTGTACAAAAACTTTTTGGGCCTCACTCATTGTATAAGTCCCTCTGTACAAGTAAACGGCGCGATCGTCGCCCGTTTAAAAATAAAAATCATCTGGGCCTCTCCTTGAGCTATAAGACCCATTCAAAACTTTTTGGGCCTCTTGAGAGAGTGTAAGACCCATCCCCCCTTGTACAAAAACTTTTTGGGCCTCACTCATTGTATAAGTCCCTCTGTACAAGTAAACGGCGCGATCGTCGCCCGTTTAAAAATAAAAATCATCTGGGCCTCTCCTTGAGCTATAAGACCCATTCAAAACTTTTTGGGCCTCTATTAGAGTGTAAGACCCAATCCCCCTTTTAACCAAAACATTTTGGGCCTCACTTATTGTATAAGTCCCTCTGCGTTAAAAGAAAACCTCGGCGCGATCGCCATTTTTAAACGAAAAATCATTTGGGCCTACCCACGTGTTATAAGCCCCACTCTTTTCTTTAAACCTTTTTGGGCCTCTTGAGAGAGTGTAAGACCCATCCCTTTGTACAGAAAACCTTTTTGGGCCCTAGTCACTTGTATAAGTCCCACTGTACAAAGTCAAACAGTGTGCTCACTGATAAAACCCTGGGCCTCTCCTTGAGCTGTAAGCCCTAAATCTTTCTTTTTCAAAGCACTTTCTCCTTTGTTGAACAACTAACCAAACAGCATGGAAGCACTACAACCGAGTAAGTGGTTATCGCTTTCATTTACTGCTTTCATATTATAAACTTTATTGTGGGGCTGCTCACTGTAAGTCTCCTTTCATAAACTCATATCTACTGTGTAATAATAGTATAGATATTTCGAGTTTCCCCGGCAACTACGTCTAGAACTAGGTGACGCCGTTTCATTTATTCGTAGAAATAGACGCCTAGACCCCCAATAGGAGCACCAGATACAGTCTTCTCTTCGGCTGTCCTCCTTAGGAATCGTCAAGAAGCTCTACTCCCCAAGATGAATGTATTCTCCGTGAATGGCATCTTTGAGTTTCTTCCAAATTCTCGAACTTTCCTGACTTGATCTATTCCTTGTGGATAGCTTGCCTTGAATGTCTCGGGGTTTGGGTACCCACTACGGTCATAATCTTGGACCTTAACTAAGGAACCCTCTTTAAAAGTTAAAAGTCGTTGGATAGTAAATCTCGCACGTTTACCAGTGGTTTTTATCTTTAAAAGAGTTATCTCTCCTAATGGAAAGGAGATGATAGACCCACGGGCTTCTTAAAAGCATCGGCCTCCTCTTGGGCATTATTCAAGGACACTACGGCTTCTTAGAAGTATTCACAGCCTCCTCTTAGGCTTCGTATAATGATCTCTTCCTTCGGGAATGATAGCCTCCTCTTGGGCTTCGTACAAGGACCCGTAGGCTTCTTAAAAGTTTCCAGCCTCCTCTTGGGCTTCGTACAAATTGTCCCGACGACCTCCTAGAGGTATAGGAACAGAACCTAGTCATCCTCATAGAACAGTCCTTTCATAGAGTCTACTACTGTTTCTCAAAGCATAGTACAAAAGAAAAAAAAACTCTAGACTTGGACAGTCTAACTTCCTTGAGTCTCAAAGACATTCTCAAGTGACCCATTCGTTAAATAGGAAGGAAACCCGCAGACTCGGACAGTCTCAATACCCTTTGGATTTCCCGTTTCCTCAAAGAAAAGGAAATATCCTTGATCCTCAAATCAAATCCCTGAGTACAGTGTTGCTCATATAAGAACTGATTTTCTCTTTTAAAATCAGTATATTGGATCTGTCACTCAACTGAAACAAACCTTTAACCTCCATCTCGGGCTTCGTACGAGATACAAAAACACTCTCTTGTTGAGTATCAAAGACTCCCTCGTAGAGTCAAACAAACAATAGCCTCTATCTCGGGCTTCGTGTGAGACACAAAGACTCTATCGTCGGGTCAAAAACTTTTAGCCTCTCTCTCGGGCTTTGTACAAGACACAAAATAGCCTCCTCTTAGGCTTTGTATAATGATTTTCCTAGCGGAAATTAGCCTCCTCTTAGGCTTTTGTATAAGAAAACCACTGGTTGATCCAATCAACCTTTTAGCATCAAAGCTGTGCCTCGTTCACAGTACACAAACATCAACAACTCCTTTCCTTTCATCTAATCGCTGTAAGCGGCAAGCCTCTGGATCATCTATATCCATGCCACTGTCCCTCTTTTAGCATGAGAAATTCCTAAGGAAAGATGGCATTGCTCTACACTGAGTTAAAGTCTTCTCCTTCAGGGTAAAACCCTTTCTTCGGAAATTATGGCATTGCTCGGATCCGCGTATCCCAGTTAAAGTAATTCTCCTTCCCCCTCTTTAGAGATGACAAATTCTCTCTAAAGTCGAGGTCCTTTCGCTTCACGTCTTGGGCTTTGAACAAGACACAAATAGACCTTTCAGCTTCACATCTTGGGCTTTAAACAAGATACAAATCACCTTTCGCTTCATGTCTTGGGCTTTGAACAAGACACCAAAAACCAATTTCCTCCCATAGAATAGGAGGAACTACGAACGCTCTGATTTCCCTGTTTCGGTAAACGGGAATACGTAGGCATAAGATCGAAAGAAAAGATCTTAGCGAGCGCAATCAACAAAAAAACCGAATCCCATATCTCCATCAATCAAAAGTAGTATTTCAAAAGCATCAGTCCTAACATCCTAATCCTTGTTCCCCGCCAGAAACCTTCTGCCAGGTAAAAAAGAAAGAAAACAGTATTGGCGAAAATACAAATAACCAGTACAAAGGCCCCCCCACATTGATAGCATCCGTAACCTAACAGACCGCTGTTTAAACTCAGTATGCAAAGCAGGGTTAATTGGAGACATCTATTTCCCTTCCTTATTCAGCTCACAATAGGATAAAAAATGAATCGACCTGTAGTTTAAGCTCAACCGCAGAGAGCGACCAACGCTTAAGAACCGCGTCCAAAATCGCTCGCTACAGAAAAGTGGCGCCCACCGTGGGGCCGATTCTTTCTTTCTTACAATTTAAACCTTGGGTAAGTCATGTTCATGGCGGTGGCCGCTACAGAAAAGTGGCGCCCATCGTGGGGCCGGTCTTTGTCAAACTCGGTCTTCCTTCTCTTCACTTGTGTGAATACCACAGATTGGGGCTTCCGTCGGGGAACCCATTTTCTGTCAGGAACTTAGGATTCATAGCTTTAAAGGTCTAGGATGGTTAGGACAAATATATATACTGCTTTTCCTAAATGCTATACGTGTTTATTTTTCTGCTAATGGGAATGCGGGTGATGCCGTATGTGGAAAGATTGAGTATACACCTAGAAAAACCAACCATTTCGTAGTGCGGAAGCTATCGGAAATAGCTGTTACGCGATACTACCCTCATTTGAGGCTGGTGATCTATTCTCGGTGAATGGCACTTACTCTAAGATTGCACACAACTCGCTGGCGATCCGCTTGTTGTCTGCCTTCCTGGGAGGAGCTGATGATAATGAGTACAGGTACAAAAATCACCCTAGTATAAACCTTTGGGGATGGGTAGAGCCTTGACTTCATGACAACGACCCTCTGACCCCATGTTTTTTCTATGTTTTTGTGTGCTGCATTCATGCATCCATTTAATAAAACATTAAAACATTCAAAAAACTTTCTCTTCTAGTCTCTCTGTTTTTCAAATTAAACTAAGACTGTGATTGCAAATATCAGAGAAGAGGATTACGCTAATGGATTTCGATAGAAGGAGAACTCACCAGTATACCTTCAAGGTTCCAAAGCTAGAGGATTTGAGAAAGTTAGCAAGGATGATCGTTAACCCAGAGGCTTTCAGAGCCAAGCATGGTGGTTTGCTACCACTGTTAAGAGTCCATGTGATTAAGGGGATCATGGACGCGCTCATTCAATTCTACGATCCAGTTTATCACTGTTTCACATTCCCGGATTACCAGCTATCACCAACGCTGGAGGAGTATTCTCATCTGACTGATTTACATATCACTGATCGAGCTCCATTTTCTGGGCTGGAAGAAATTCCAAAGAATCAGACTATTGCAATAGCAATTCATTTGGACGAGTCTGAGGTCAGGACTCACATGACCACTAAGGGTGGCATCCAAGGTTTGCCAGCCCAGTTCTTGACAAAGAAAGCTCTGTACTTTGCTAGTATAGGGAACGGGACTGCTTTTGAAAGCATCTTTGTCTTGCTCACCTACGGGTTATTTTTGTTTCCCAACATCAATAACTTCGTCGATATCAATGCTATTAAGGTTTTTCTCATTGGAAACCCTGTGCCAACTTTGCTTGCAGATGCGTATCATTCTGTACACTTAGGAAATTTGTACAGCGGAGGAGAGATCACATGTTGTGTACCTTTGCTCTACAAATGGTTTATCTTACACTTGCCCAAGTCTGCTGCTTTTTGGGATTACAAGAGTGTCTTACGTTGGTCGCAGAAGATCATGTCTCTCACCAATTCCGATATAGATTGGTGTAATAGGATTTATGAGGGAATCAGAATCATTGACCGTTGTGGAAACTTCCCCAGCGTACCCCTCATAGGAACTAAAGGAGGAATCAACTATCATCCGATATTGGTTCTTCGTCAATTTGGATACCCGATGCGACACATCCCACTGGGTGTTCATCTGGAAGGTCTTTTCTTCAAAGAAGGAGAAAATGACAGAGCACTAAAGATGGAAATAGTGCAAGCTTGGAAACAGGTTCATAAGAAAGGACGAGAGTCTCTGGGAAAACCGGACTGTGTCTCGGTGGAGCCTTATCTCCATTGGGTATAAACCAGAGCTCTCAAGCTAAAAATGCCTTATCCTCATTAAGGAATTCTTCCGCCGAGAGAATCTGTCATGTACTTCATGACGGAAACTGAAAAGCTTCAGGTTACTCTCAACAAAGTTCAAAAGGAAAGAAGATCTTGGAAGAACAAGTACCGCACCCTCGACGTAGAGTGTATCCAAATACAGCAACTACTAAAAGAGAAAGATGCTCTGATTGAAATTTTGGAGCAGCATGCTGTAGAGAATCAAGATGACCAAAGGAATTTGCTCACTCCTTTCACTTGGCAAAGGAATGACAACCCGACAACGGCCCAAGCGCCCTGGTCAAAGAAAAGGAAGATACCAGAATCAGCACCTGGTTTCTCCTCAGAGAGGACTCGGGACCCATTAGTTTAGGTTTCTGTTTCTGCACTTTGTAATCTATTGTATTTCCATTTCTGTAATCCTTTGAATTTCAATAAAAAGGGGGTTTCCCCACTGTTTGATATTTGCAATATAATTGTCGAAGTTTATTTTGATTAAACCAAAAAACAACAATTAATATAATCATTGCATTCATCATTCTCACATCGCGTATTCTTCTTCCCTACGAATCTCACGTTTGTGTCTCGATTCTAGAGTCAAACTGTCTCATTCGTATAATACTCGAGCCAATCGTCAGAAAAAGATGGATGATCTTGAGGAAGAAAACAGAGAGTTGAAAGAAGAGATCGACGCTCTGAGAGAGGATATGAGAAAGCTTCGTAACGACATGCAAGCCATGGCAGAAACTCAGCTACAAAGAACTGTGATCTCAGAGATCACCTCAACGCCCATCATAGAAAAGTATGATCCTAGGTATCAGATGCCAAAAGATCGTCCTTGGGGCATGCCTGTTAACTATATCTCGGAAGGATATGTTCCGCCAATCACTGAAGATCAGGGAATCGCAACAGAAGCCGCTGGGCCTGAAGGTTACAAACTTTGGGAAAGCGAAGATGCCAGGGGCATACCGAAGACTCCTGAAGGTTACAAACTTTGGGAGGCGCCAAGACTTACTGCCGTAGTCACGGTACCACCCCCTGTGGTGCACACTGTCCCGGAAGGATAGATTCCACAGACACCTTCTGGTAAGAAGGAAACTATGTTCGACAGAATGGATGAATTCCAGGAGCAGTTCTTGGAAATGCAGAAAGAGCTGCAAGCCATTCGCGGTCAGGATCTATTTGGAAAGGACGCCGCAGACCTCTGCTTGGTCCCAAATGTAAAAGTCCCGCACAAGTTCCAAGTGCCCGACTTTGAAAAATACAAGGGTAACTCTTGCCCTCAGAGCCATCTGGTGATGTACGCTCGGCGGATGTCAGTTCAGACGGAGAATCAGGACCTGCTGATTCACTACTTCCAGGATAGTTTAACCGGTGCCGCACTCAAATGGTACATGGGTTTAAACCGTACTACGATCAGTACATTCAGAGATCTTGGTACTGCCTTCGTCCAACAATACAAGTACAATTTGGACATGGCACCCGACAGAGATCAACTCAGATCGATGTCGCAAAAGGACAAGGAAACCTTTAAGGAGTATGCTCAAAGGTGGCGTGAAATTGCCGCTCAAATTTGTCCACCTCTTGAGGAAAAAGAGATGACAAAAATCTTCTTAAAGACCTTAAGCTCATTTTACTATGACCGAATGATTGCCAGTGCACCCAGTGATTTCACCGAAATGGTCGGCATGGGTGTACGTCTTGAGGAAGTCGTCCGAGAAGGACGTTTGGTAAAAGACACTGGATCAATGAGCGGTACTAAAAAATACGGTAGTGCTCTCCCTAAGAAAAAAGAGCAAGATATTGGGAATATCTCTCTCGGAAAGCAAAGGCGACGTTATCAGCCGGTAGCAGCTGTGACTCCTGCTACCAGCTCTGCGCCTATTCCTACGTATCAACCTCAGGTTGCGCAGAGCCAACCTGATCAGCAAAGGACACAACAACCTCTTCAGCAGGCTCGTCCTCCATATAACAACAACCGTACAATACGGCCACCAGGATTTGATCCTATACCCGTAACGTACGCAGAGCTGTTTCCGTTACTGCTGGCTAAGGGGCACATCCAGACTAAGTCTCCTCTTACAGTACCAGAAAATCCGCCTTTTTGGTTTAAAGCGGATCAAACATGCCCTTATCATCAAGGAGGTTCAGGGCATAACATTGAGACTTGTCTCAATTTCAAATCCGACGTGCAAAAGCTTGTTAGGAGCGGGCTCTTATCTTTCAAAGATATGAATCCTAGTGTTCTTACGAACCCGCTGCCACAACACGAGAAAGCTGCAGTCAATCTGATTGAGAAAGAGACTAACAATGTCTATCAAATTCACGATGTACTCTTATTGGGGACCAATCTGGTCAAGATGCATTGTAGACAGAGTGGATATGGCCATGTGCCACCTCATAATTATCACCAGTGTGATATCTGCTCTAAAGACAACCAGGGGTGTTCTGTAGTGCAAGCAGCTCTACAGGAACAAATGGATCTTGGATGGATCCAAGAGCACCGAGTTCGTGGAGTTAACATGGTTTACACGAATTCCAACGTCATTCAAAACCACGACATCCGTGCAATGAATGTCAACTTGGTGGCGATGCACTCAAGGCAAAGCCAGTATCATAATCTGCCGCGACACGATTAGAGTTCCTGTCTGATTTGCTCGGTAAACAAACAGGGATGCTCTTTCATACAAGAGGCCCTCCAGCGTCAGATGGATCTTGGATGGATCCAAGACTACCATGATGGGAACTCCTATCAAATCAACATGGTTCAGATCTTCGACATCCGCGTAATGGATACCAACCTGGTAGAGTTACATGCTGAGCAGGTCCGACTTGGATTCTTAATATCACATGATTATCAAAACTGTAAAGCGGGTTGTGAAAATGATCGAGGTTGTACCCTTGTCCAGGAGGCACTTCAGCACTTGTTAAATCACTAGTGGATGCCAATCTATATGGACGAAGATACTCAGCAGATTAGTATCAATAACAGGAATCCTACTCGTCGTCAAAGTCAGGATGTCCGATCTATGGAAGGTAACCTAGTGAGGTTACATTGTATTCAAAGTGGGGGTGGCCAGGTGCCACCACACAACTATAACAGTTGTAGCGTCTGTGCAGAGAGTAACCAAGGGTGTTACCTTGTGAGAGAAGCTCTTCAGGGTCAGGTCGATCATGGAGAAATTCGTCCATATCCCGGTTCAGGACCCATCATTTGGTCGCCGAACTACCTTGCTGAGCAAGTTGAGGATGTTGTCACGATCTCTGGTCATCACAGGACCAGGGATGTTTTTGCCATCATTCCTCTACTTGACAAATCTAGAGTTCCCAACCGGGAACGGATCAAGGTTACTTATGATGGTCAGAAAAATCAGAAGGTTCCCATGGTCATCTATCTATCGGGGCCACTGCCGTATGAATCAGCTAAGGCAATCCCTTACAAATACGGTGCAACAATAATCGAGAATGGAAAGGAAATTCCATTACCCTCCGTCGTGAATATTGCAGACATCAGTCGTGTAACACGGAGCGGTCGAATCTTCAACCGAGGGGTTGGAGAATCCAACAAAGAAAAGGAACTTTAGGCGGAAATTCCTGATCCACCTATCAGTCAATCTGGTAATCCCGACTTTTCAAAAGACAAAGATGAGATGCTAAAGCTCATCCAAAGGAGTGAATATAACATTGTTGATCAACTGTTACAGACTCCTTCAAAGATCTCAGTATTATCACTGTTACTCAGTTCAGAAGCACACAGAGAGGCTCTACAGAAAGTCTTGGAGCAAGCCTTTGTGGAACAGGATGTAACAATCAGACAATTCGATAGTATTGTCTCTAACATCACTTCCTGCAACAATTTGGGATTTAGTGATGAGGAATTACCCGAAGAGGGTCGTCGTCATAACATGGCGCTCAACATTACAGTTAACTGCCAGGGCGATGCTTTAGCCAACGTACTGGTAGACACAGGGTCAACCCTGAATGTTATGCCGAAGTCCACTTTGACGTAATTATCATTTAAGGGCCCTCCGATGAGAGTCAGCGAGGTCGTCGTCAAAGCATTCGACGGATCCAGAAAAACGGTTATCGGCGAAGTTGATCTTCCCATAACTATTGGTCCTCACACTTTCCAAATCACTTTCCAGGTCATGGACATCCGGGAAACATACAGTTGTTTATTAGGAAGACCTTGGATACATCAGGCTGGAGCGGTTACTTCGACCCTCCACCAAAAGCTAAAGTTCGTCAAGAACGATCAACTTGTCACGGTTTGTGGGGAACAAGCCTTGCTTGTGAGTAACCTATCATCATCTACTTGTGTGGAACCCGAGGAGGTTATTGGAACTCAGTTCCAAGCACTATCGGTGAGCAAGAACGATCAATCCGAAGAAGGAACTTCAATTTCTTCATACAAAGATGCTATCAAAGTGGTCGAGAGTACCGATACAAAAGGATAGGGACAGCTTGTCATTCCTATTGACAATAAAACAAAGAAGGGTCTTGGTTTTTCTGCGACCTGTACTCAGACAGCCGCCAACGATGAAAGTCTTCATCCCCTTCAAAACTTCTTCCACAGTGGAGGTTTTCTTCACCCAGTGTCTCAGACAGTTCATGCTATCAATGAGGAAGATCCCTCTGACACAGATGAAGAATGGAAGTCCTACCTTAACAAGGACGGCTATATGTCTCAGGAAGAGGTGCCTATGCCTTTTTGCTTTCCTACAGAAAGTCCGAGATTTATACCAAGATCAGATGTCGAAATAATCTACGGAGATTGTGATCCGGAAGGATGCCGTGCTCCGCCAAATTCATTAGAGGAAGACACTCTGATGAAAGAAAACTTCGATCACAATTACTATGGCCCGATGGATGGTCTGCCAATGTGGCAGCCTTACCCGGGAAACTTGGGGCAAGAAAGTCAGCCGAGTAATGAAACTCAGCTGAGCGTCATTGAACAGAATACCTGTGTCCCCGCCATGTCATGTGATCAACACTCAGGTCATTCAGAAACTACTCAACATAAAGATGAATTCGCAACGTTTGCAGGACTAGAATTCATCAACTATGCTTTTCCTGAGGTCAACGTCATCGAGAGGGATGACTTCTCCAGTTCCAAAGAAGTTTGGGACACTTTGGGACAACCAAGTGGAAAATACGACTTTATGGTCAAGTACACTGCTCCCGAAAGCTCTCGTATCAGGCTCGAAGATATCCAGTCAACTGGATGGGGAGATACAGCTGAGAGCACCAATGCTATGCAAAGTGCAACAGAAGAATCCTCCTACGACAATTCTGCTTGGGAGACAGATTCCAATGATCCTGCTCCACCAGAAATCAGCGTCATTTCTGAAGACAAATCAAGGAAGGTGCCAGACTTTGTGATTCACCGAGGAGTTCGCCGCCAATGGGTTGCCGTCGAGGTTTCGAAGGTCATTCATCAGTCAAAGTAATTGCCATCTTTAACCTTTCACCCTGCCCAGGTGAAACGGATGTTTTGATAGGGCTCGCTTTTTGTAAATTTCCCTCTTCGCTTTGCCCAGAGTGAGTGAGTTTTGTTTTATAGGGCTGTAGTTTCAAGAATCGAGTTGTTCATTAATAAAATAATGTCGTTCTGTAATTTCCGCATTAATTGCTGTTTCTCTTTTTGCTTTTTCAGAAAATGGTAATCCTAAAAAACAAAACAATAAAAACAAGCAGTAAATCAAAACACTGCACACACTTGCATTTTCTCTATCTCTTCTAAACACGAATCATCACGTCATGCAGATTGCTTGTTTTAAACCCCGTTGAAACATACGATCTGATGCCTTCTCCCAACTTTGAGTTCCCGGTATTCGAGGCTGAAGAAGAAAATGACGATAAAATTCTAGAAGAGATCTCTCGACTACTCAGACAAGAGGAAAGGTCCATTGAACCTCACAAAGAGCCGTTGGAAACGGTAAACTTAGGTTCAGAAAAAGAGAGAAAAGAAATCAGGATCGGAGCACTGCTCAGTCCAACTGTCAAAGAAAGTTTGATAAAGCTTCTCAAAGAATTCCCCGATGTATTCGCTTGGTCCTATCAGGATATGCCAGGGTTAGATACCAGCATCGTGGAACATCACTTACCGCTAAGATCGGAATGTCCGCCAGTAAAGCAAAGGTTGAGACGGACTCACCCGGACATGGCCATCAAAATCAAAGAGGAGGTACAGAAATAGATCGACGCGGGTTTCCTCGCTACATCTGAATATCCTCAATGGTTAGCCAACATCGTACCCGTTCCCAAAAAGGATGGAAAGGTCAGAATGTGTGTTGATTACAGAGATCTAAACAAGGCTAGTCCAAAGGACGACTTTCCTTTACCACACATTGACATGCTGGTTGACAGCACAGCAAAGTTCAAAGTATTCTCCTTCATGGATGGATTCTCGAGCTATAATCAGATCAAAATGGTGCCGAAAGACATGGAGAAAACTTCGTTCATTACCCCATGGGGTACCTTTTGTTACAAGGTAATGCCGTTCGGTTTGAAGAATGTCGGGGCAACCTATCAAAGGGCCATGACTACTCTGTTTCATGACATGATACACAAAGAAATCGAGGTATATGTCGATGATCTGATTGCAAAATCAAGAACAGAGGAGAAGCACGTTGAACATCTGTCAAAATTGTTCGAACGTCTAAGAAAATTCAAGCTCCGCTTGAATCCTAACAAGTGCACCTTCGGTGTCCGTTCGGGGAAATTACTAGGGTTCATCGTCAGCCAGAAAGGAATTGAAGTTGATCCTGACAAGGTCAAGGCCATTCAAGAAATGCCTTCTCCGAAAACTGAAAAATAAGTCAGAGGATTCCTGGGACGTTTGAACTACATCTCCATATTCATATTCCTCATGACCGCGACGTGTGCACCGATTTTCAAATTACTCAAAAAGAACCAGGATTGCATTTGGTCAGAAGATTGCCAAACCGCCTTCGACAGTATCAAGGAATATCTGTTGAATCCTCCGATCCTATCACCTCCAGTGGAAGGAAGACCACTGATCATTTACCTCACAGTCCTAGAGGACTCAATGGGATGTGTACTTGGCCAACAAGACGAAACTAAAAGGAAAGAGTCTGCCATTTACTATCTAAGCAAGAAATTCACCGACTGCGAAACTCGGTACACAATGCTTGAGAAAACTTGTTGCGCTTTGGCTTGGGCAGCCAAACGTCTTCGCCAGTACATGATTCGTCATACTACTTGGTTGGTCTCCGAAATGGATCCAATCAAGTACGTTTTCGAAAAACTTGCTCTCACGGGAAGGATTGCCCGTTGGCAGATGTTACTATCAGAATATGACATAGAGTACCATGCTCAGAAAGCCGTTAAAGGAAGTATTTTAGCCGATCATTTGGCTCATCAACCGATTGACGATCAAGAATCAATCGGGTTTGACTTCCCAGACGAAGATGTCATGTATCTATAGATGAAAGATTGCGATGAACCGCTACCCAATGAAGGGCCAGAACCAGGTTCCCAGTGGGGACTTATCTTTGACGGAGCAGTCAATCATTATGGAAACGGAATTGGGGCAATCATTGTTACCCCTCAGGGTTCCCACATTCCTTTCACTGCTAGACTTACGTTCAAATGTACGAACAATGAGGTCGAATACGAAGCATGTATCATGGGTCTCGAAGAAGCGATTGATTTAAGGATCAAAAACTTGGACGTATACGGCGACTCAGCCTTGGTTATCAATCAGATCACAGGAAATTGGAACACATACCAATCAGGATTGATTCCTTACAAAGACTATGCAAGAAGGTTGCTACCCTTCTTCGACAGAGTTGAGTTTCATCACATCCCTCATGGTGAGAATCACATGGCTGATGCATTAGCCACTCTCTCTTCCATGATTAGCGTAGGCCAATGGACTGACCTATCTAAGATCGACATAATACGCCTTGAACGGCCCGCTTACGTCTTCACGATTGAAGCTGTCATAGACGACAGACCTTGGTATCACGATATCAAATGCTTCCTTCAGAAATGAGAGTACCCATCTGGGGCACTCAGAAAAGACAGGAAAACCCTCAGAAGATTGGTTGGAAACTTCTTCCTGAGCGGTGACACTCTTTATAAGAGAAATTTTGACATGGTCTTGCTCCGATGTATCGACAGACCAGAAGCAGACATGCTCATGAAAGAAATTCATGAAGGATCCTTTGGCACTCATGCCAACGGACGCACAATGGCGAGAAAAATTCTCAGGGCCGAGTATTATTGGTTGACAATACAATCCGACTGCTACAAGTACATGAGGAGGTGTCACAAGTGTCAGATATACTCCGACAAAATTCATGTACCGCCATCGCATCTCAAAGTTCTTTCTTCCCCGTGGCCATTTTCCATATGGGGAATCGATATGATTGGTATGATTGAGCCCAAGGCTTCAAACGGACATCGGTTTATTCTGGTAGCCATTGACTATTTCACCAAGTGGGTCGAAGCAGCGTCATTCGCCAATGTAACCCGACAAGTAGTGGTCCGATTTATCAAAAACAATATCATCTGCCGTTATGATGTTCCAAGCGAGATCATTACTGATAATGGATCTAACTTGAACAATAAGATGATGAAAGAGTTGTGTGCAGAGTTCAAGATCGAACACCATAACTCATCTCCCTACCGACCCAAGATGAACGGAGCGGTAGAAGCGGCTAACAAGAACATCAAGAAGATCGTTCAAAAGATGGTTGTAACCTATAAAGATTGGCACGAAGTGCTACCCTTTGCTCTTCACGGTTATCGAACATCTATCTGCACTTCAACAGGGGCAACCCCTTTCTCTCTAGTATATGGCATGGAGGCAGTGCTCCCCATAGAAGTAGAGATCCCATCAATCCGGGTATTGATGGAAGCTCAGCTCACCGAAGCTGAATGGTGTCAAAGTCGACACGACGAACTGAACCTGATCGAAGAAAAGAGAATCACGACACTATGCCACGGTCAGTTATATCAACAGAGAATGAAAAGGGCGTTCGACAAAAGGGTCCGACCTCGTATTTTCAGAAAAGAAGACCTCGTGCTCAAGAAGATACAATCATTTCTCACTGACTCTCGGGGCAAATGGACCCCAAATTATGATGGCCCCTATGTGGTCACGAAAGCTTTCTCAGGCTGCGCCTTGAGACTTGCAACCATGGACGGAGAGGAATTTGCCTATCCCACGAATGTTGATGTAGTCAAGAAATACTTCGCCTAAACAAAAAAAACAAAAAAAAACGTCTCGGTGGATTGAAAACCCGAAAGGGCGGTCCAGGCAAAAGTTAGAGACATGAAAAGAATCATCCCGATGGATTGGAAATCTCATAGTACAATCCAGGCAAAAGTTAGGGATAATGGCAAGTAACTATGTTCAACAGAGGCAAGTCCCTCAGCAGCAGTTACAGCATCATCTATCGGAGGAAATCTCCAGTCAAGGTCATCTTCGACAGAAGCTCAGGATGTCCCGAATTCAAAGTTGGTAGACGGATAGTGGTCGTTATGTTTCAGCGTAGCCCTTTTCCCTGTAAATTACCATTTTCTAACTTTGTATATACTCTTTGGAATCACGCGTTTGGCTGATCTCCATCTTATCAATAAAATTTGAGCCCTTGTGCTTTTGTTTGTAATTCTTTACTTGTTTTAGCTTTACAGAACGACGTTGTTTAAACTTAATCAGCGATTCTTGAAATAAAACAAAAATAAATTTACTTGTTAAACTTTTTCTGCTTTTAAATTAAAGATGGCATTTCTTTTGACTGTTGAACATCAGAAGAACATCGATCGCTTCTCCCGAAGTAAGCGAACTTCAAAGTGCAGAATCAAAGTACTCCTTCTAGACCAGTACTCCTGAATGAAGGGATCAACTGTGTCAGAGACCTTGTTTCGTCTGACATCCACGACAGAGTTCTCATCTCCTAAGCCCAATCAACATAGCTCCCAACGGGACTATCTCTCCTAAGCAAGGTGGAATTGCTATTTTGAATCAACGGTACTTCTTCGCCCCGCGATGGCCGAGTATCCAATTGTGTTCATCTCTTAGTCTGTATGTTGCGTCTGTTTTGTCGGCATAAACATACATACATCATGCATTTTTTATTTGCATTCACATTTCATATTGCATCACTATCACTCTAGTCGGTCCTGTCCCCTAGTGGTAGAAGTCCTCTCAATCAAGTTGTCAGTTCTTGCCTCGTCAGGAAATACTGTGTCTGAACAACCTCGCTTCCAGTTTAATTCTGGAAAGAAGTTAGTCCTTGACCACTTTGATAACTTGAACCTCTGAAAAGCCAGAGAAAACTTTCAATAAGCATCACTCTTCGCCATTGAAGATGATATCCTTGCTTTCCCGGATTAAGGAAAATCCACAGAGAAAGCCTCGTGATCAGAGATTCGGCAGCACGCCAGTTTTGCTCCGAAAAACCACTGATGAGAAGGTCATTGGCACCTCAAAATTGGATCCCATCATATGGCATTTCTCCGGGAAGATCCCGAGAAAAGTATGATGTAACCCCAAACGAAAACAGTCTCTCAAGAGACTCGCTTTCCCCAGTAGAATCGACAAATGGCGTCTCCAAAACAGAGAAGTTTGTGTACCTCTACAATTCAGACGAATGGGTTCCCCAGCAAGTCTGACATCAAAACTTTTTCCACTCAAATGGCATCTCCCCAGGAAAATTCGGCGAGAAGTTTGAAGGAAAGCCGCTATGAATAGCGTCCCTTGTCAGTAAAGTTTATTGACAAAAGAAACTAAGACCAGTTCCTTGGTAGGAAACCAGGATCGAGGGGAAGTTTAAATCAGAAACTAAGACCAGTTCCTTGGTAGGAAACCAGGATCGAGGGGAAGTTTCAATCAGAAACTAAGACCAGTTCCTTGGCTGAAGACCAGGATCGAGGGGAAGTTTACCTTTTCTAAGCATCATTGCTTAGCTAAAGAAGATGAATGCGTAAGCTACCATTCATAACCACCATCAAAATTTCGGGTATTCCGATATTTAATCCTCTTGCACCCCGAATGCCCGAATCCCTTCGTCATTCACACCTTCGGGTCCAAGAAGATTAAATAGGGGCATCTGTAATACCCCAAATTTTGACCACTTAGATTTCCCATCATTGTGAAAATCATCATCACAATATGGATGAACCATCATGCTTCATCAGTCTCCCCAAAGATGGGTGAGCATCCAATACAATCAAAATTAGGGTTTCAAGCCCTCTCTGAGTGCTTAGACAAAGGATCAATCAAGAAATGACATGATCTTCAACTTGTCTAACCTCCCAAGTAACTACAAAGGATCAAAAGGACTCCCACTTCAAGGATTAAGCACAAGGATGCTCCCTTCTAGGTGGATCAAGCCTCAGAACCACCAGTGATCAAAACTCGATTGTATTTTCACTTCGTGTCGTCTGCATATCATATCATCTATTTTTGTGATGCACATCGTTTGAATTTTCAGTCGAAATATATACGTTGAAATTTTTGTCTTTTTGGTTAATTATGCGAAAATCGATGAACGAACATGTTTTTCAATTAAATTTACAAATGTTCATTGTTCATCTATCTTTCGCACGATTTAATCGATTTCTCATTTTTATTTTATTTTTACATATATAAAATGAAAATGAAAATAAAAAAAAAATTAATATAATAATATATATATATATATATATATATATATATATATATATTGTTGTTTTTTTGTCTTTTTATTTTTTTATATATTTTTTATATATTTTTCATATATATATATATATATATATATATATATATATATATATATATATATATATATCGAAAATATATATATATATATATATATATATATATTTATATTATTTATAAAATTCATATATTTTGTCTTTTTTTATGAATTTTTGTTTTTTTATATATTTTGTTCTAAAAAAACTTTTGTTTTTAATTCAATTTTGTTTTTTTATTATTATAGTATATAGATATTTAAGTTAGCTTAAAATTTAAGCTAGTTTAAATAAGTTAGCTTAATTTTTAAGCTTGGTTTATGTCATTGCATACATCACCATGGCTTAATTTTTAAGCTAAGATTTTTCTATAAATACCACTTCACTTCTCATTCCAAATCACACCAAAACAATCTCTTATATTGTTTTCTCACTTCTCTCCCATATATTTCTTTCTTTCATTATTCTTTCTTATTTCTAGTTTTAAATAGGAAAGGTAAAAATATTGTTTAAGTTATTAATTAATTTAGATATTTCTATTTAATTTTGATTAATTAAATTATTAATTAATCATATTAAATACTAATATTTAAGTTATTAGTTAATTTAGATATTTCTATTTAATTTTGATTAATTAAATTATTAATTAATCATACTAATATTTAAGTTATTATTTAATTTAGATATTTCTATTTAATTTTGATTGATTAAATTATCAATTAATCATATTAAATACTAATATTTAAATTAATTGATAAAACTTTTTGGGCCTCTTGAGAGAGTGTAAGACCCATCCCCCTTGTACAAAAACTTTTTGGGTCTCACTCATTGTATAAGTCCCTCTGTACAAGTAAACGGCGCGATCGTCGCCCATTTAAAAATAAAAATCATCTGGGCCTCTCCTTCAGCTATAAGACCCATTCAAAACTTTTTGGGCCTCTTGAGAGAGTGTAAGACCCATCCCCCCTTGTACAAAAACTTTTTGGGCCTCACTCATTGTATAAGTCCCTTTGTACAAGTAAACGGCGCGATCGTCGCCCGTTTAAAAATAAAAATCATCTGGGTCTCTCCTTGAGCTATAAGACCCATTCAAAACTTTTTGGACCTCTATTAGAGTGTAAGACCCAATCCCCCTTTTAACCAAAACATTTTGGGCCTCACTTATTGTATAAGTCCCTCTGCGTTAAAAGAAAACCTCAGCGCGATCGCCATTTTTAAACGAAAAATCATTTGGGCCTACCCTCGTGTTATAAGCCCCACTCTTTTCTTTAATCCTTTTTGGGCCTCTTGAGAGAGTGTAAGACCCATCCCTTTGTACA
Organism: Lathyrus tuberosus; assembly: GCA_022829125.1. Taxonomy (NCBI): domain Eukaryota; kingdom Viridiplantae; phylum Streptophyta; class Magnoliopsida; order Fabales; family Fabaceae; genus Lathyrus; species Lathyrus tuberosus. The sequence continues at coordinate 1,808,483 of JALAZF010000627.1, read as the reverse complement.
GAAAACCTTTTTGGGCCCCAGTCACTTGTATAAGTCCCACTGTACAAAGTCAAACAGTGTGCTCACTGATAAAACCCTGGGCCTCTCCTTGAGCTGTAAGCCCTAAATCTTTCTTTTTCAAAGCACTTTCTCCTTTGTTGAACAACTAACCAAACATTATGGAAGCACTACAACCGAGTAAGTGGTTATCGCTTTCATTTACTGCTTTCATATTATAAACTGTATTGTGGGGCTGCTCACTGTAAGTCTCCTTTCATAAACTCATATCTACTGTGTAATAATAGTATAGATATTTCGAGTTTCCCCGGAAACTACGTCTAGAACTAGGTGACGCCGTTTCATTTATTCGTAGAAATATACGCCTAGACCCCCAATAGGAGCACCAGATACAGTCTTCTCTTCGGCTGTCCTCCTTAGGAATCGTCAAGAAGCTCTACTCCCCAAGATGAATGTATTCTCCGTGAATGGCATCTTTGAGTTTCTTCCAAATTCTCGAACTTTCCTGACTTGATCTATTCCTTGTGGATAGCTTGCCTTGAATGTCTCGGGGTTTGGGTACCCACTACGGTCATAATCTTGGACCTTAACTAAGGAACCCTCTTTAAAAGTTAAAAGTCGTTGGATAGTAAACCTCGCACGTTTACCAATGGTTTTTATCTTTAAAAGAGTTATCTCTCCTAATGGAAAGGAGATGATAGACCCACGGGCTTCTTAAAAGCATCGGCCTCCTCTTGGGCATTATTCAAGGACACTACGGCTTCTTAGAAGTATTCACACCCTCCTCTTAGGCTTCGTATAATGATCTCTTCCTTCGGGAATGATAGCCTCCTCTTGGGCTTCGTACAAGGACCCGTAGGCTTCTTAAAACTTTCCAGCCTCCTCTTGGGCTTCGTACAAATTGTCCCGACGACCTCCTAGAGGTATAGGAACAGAACCTAGTCATCCTCATAGAACAGTCCTTTCATAGAGTCTACTACTGTTTCTCAAAGCATAGTACAAAAGAAAAAAAAACTCTAGACTTGGACAGTCAAACTTCCTTGAGTCTCAAAAACATTCTCAAGTGAACCCTTCGTTAAATAGGAAGGAAACCTGCAGACTCGGACAGTCTCAATACCCTTTGGATTTCCCGTTTCCTCAAAGAAAAGGAAATATCCCTGATCCTCAAATCAAACCCCTGAGTACAGTGTTGCTCATATAAGAACTGATTTTCTCTTTTAAAATCAGTATATTGGATCTGTCACTCAACTGAAACAAACCTTTAGCCTCCATCTCGGGCTTCGTACGAGATACAAAAACACTATCTTGTTGAGTATCAAAGAATCCCTCGTAGAGTCAAACAAACAATAGCCTCTATCTCGGGCTTCGTACGAGACACAAAGACTCTATCGTCGGGTCAAAAACTTTTAGCCTCTCTCTCGGGCTTTGTACGAGACACAAAATAGCCTCCTCTTAGGCTTTGTATAATGATTTTCCTAGCGAAAATTAGCCTCATCTTAGGCTTTTGTATAAGAAAACCACTGGTTGATCCAATCAACCTTTTAGCATCAAAGTTGTGCCTCGTTCACAGTACACAAACATCAACAACTCCTTTCCTTTCATCTAATCGCTGTAAGCGGCAAGCCTCTGGATCATCTATATCCATGCCACTGTCCCTCTTTTAGCATGAGAAATTCCTAAGGAAAGATGGCATTGCTCTACACTGAGTTAAAGTCTTCTCCTTCAGGTTAAAACCCTTTCTTCGGAAATTATGGCATTGCTCGGATCCGCGTATCCCAGTTAAAGTAATTCTCCTTCCCCCTCTTTAGAGATGACAAATTCTCTCTAAAGTCGAGGTCCTTTCGCTTCACGTCTTGGGCTTTGAACAAGACACAAATAGACCTTTCAGCTTCACACCTTGGGCTTTAAACAAGATACAAATCACCTTTCGCTTCACGTCTTGGGCTTTGAACAAGACACCAAAAACCAATTTCCTCCCATAGAATAGGAGGAACTACGAACGCTCTGATTTCCCTGTTTTGGTAAACGGGAATACGTAGGCATAAGATCGAAAGAAAAGATCTTAGCGAGCGCAATCAACAAAAAAACCAAATCCCATATCTCCATCAATCAAAAGCAGTATTTCAAAAGCATCAGTCCTAACATCCTAATCCTTGTTCCCCACCAGAAACCTTCTGCCCAGGTAAAAAAGAAAGAAAACAGTATTGGCAAAAATACAAATAACCAGTACAAAGGCCCCCCCACATTGATAGCATCTGTAACCTAACAGACCGTTGTTAAACTCAGTATGCAAAGCAGGGTTAATTGGAGACATCTATTTCCCTTCCTTATTCAGCTCACAATAGGATAAAAAATGAATCGACCTGTAGTTTAAGCTCAAGCGCAGAGAGCGACCAGCGCTTAAGAACCGCGTCCAAAATCGCTCGCTACAATCTGGTGCAGATTTGAAGGAGATTTAAAAGGTTGAAGATTTGAAAAGATTTTAGGAGAAAATCTGTTTTAAAGATTCAGTTTTAAATAACAAATCAAGTCAGATATTGCAGGAGTCCAAGCCCAAATTCAGGTAGCTATATAAAGCGCACAAGACCAAAGGAAAAGGTACAGAAATACAGAGAGAAGATCAAGAGCATAGGCTGAGTGTCTTAAGTATTTTGTATGAGTTTTGTATACACCATTCTAGGTTGAATTGGTGAGTTGTTTTCTGTCCTCTCTTAGAAGCTGTGAAGCGATAGAGAGTTGAGTAACTTGATCAGAGCTGTGAAGCAGAATCAAGCAGAGGTATTCAAAGTGTGTGATCTTTGAATTAGTTCACTAAAGTGTTTTAGGGATTGAGTAGTGTTCTCATATCTAAGTGGTTTCTTAGGTAGGAAGTCACTAGTAGAAATTAAGTTTAGGAGATTATCAACTGGGTTGTTGAGTCTGTAAATTAATTCTACAAGTAGTGAATTTCATCCCTGGCTTGGTAGCCCCCAGACGTAGGTAGTTAGACCGAATTGGGTGAACAATTTGGTGTGTTCTTCTGCTGTTTATTTTGTCCATTGTGCAGAGTGTGTTGTTGTGACATCGCACCTTAACATCACACGTCTGATACCAGAATTTCAATTGGTATCAAAGCAGGTATCCTGTCTGTCTCTGGGTGAGATCTAGGGAAGTTACTTTCTGGTGTAAAGATGGACAAAGAAGTTGGAGGATTTGTCAACAGACCCCCTATTTTGGATGGATCCAATTATGATTATTGTAAGCCAAGGATGATCACGTTTTTGAAATCCTTGGACAGCAGGGCTTGGAAGGCTATAATTAAAGAATGGAAAGCACCTGTTGTGTTTGAAAAAGATGATGCTGGGAAAGATAAAGAGGGTACCTCAAAGCCAAAGCCTGAAGAAGAATGGACCAAGGAAGAAGATGAGCTTGCCCTTGGAAATTCCAAAGCTTTAAATGCAATTTTCAATGGGGTGGATAAGAACATATTCAGGTTAATCAATACCTGTGAGGTTGCTAAGGAAGCGTGGGATATTTTGAAGACTACACATGAAGGAACATCTAGAGTTAAGATGTCAAGACTTCAGCTTCTAACATCGAAGTTTGAAAGTCTGAAGATGAAGGAAGATGAGACTATTCATGACTTCCACATGAGTGTTCTTGAGCTGGCTAATGCATCCAGTGCTCTTAGTGAAAAGATGTCAGATGAAAAGCTTGTAAGGAAGATTCTTAGGTCCCTTCCTAAGAGGTACAAGATGAAGGTGACTGCAATCGAAGAAGCTCAAGACATCATCAAGATGAGGGTTGATGAGCTCATTGGATCTCTTCAAACGTTCGAGCTTGGGTTAAATGAAGAAGAGCCTGAAAAGAAGCCAAAAAGTATAGCCTTGACTTCAAATGCTCAAGAAGAGGAAGGGAAGAGTACTGAATCCCAAGAGGACTTATCTCAGGCCATAGCTATATTGGGAAGGCAGTTCAATAAAGTTTTCAAGAGGATGAACAATAACTTCAAGCCTAATGTCAAGAACATATCTTCTGACATCAGCAAGTCAAAAGAGAAGGATAAAGAGAAAACTGCCCAAGATAAAGGAGTTCAGTGCTTTGAGTGTGAAGGGTATGGACATGTCAAGAAAGAGTGTCCCACCTTCTTGAAGAAGCAGAAGAAGGGCATGATAGTTTCCTGGTCTGACTCTGATAGTGAAAGTGAAGGTGAGCCAGCAAAGCTTGTTAGAGCTTTGACAGGAACTATTGTTTTTGATGATGATTCTAGTGATGGGGGAAATAACCTTTGAGGAGCTAGCTTCTACTTATCAAGAGCTTTGCCTGAAGAGTGCTGAAATCTGTCATGAAAATAAGAGTCAAAAGGAACAGATTGCTCAGCTTGAGACTGCTAAAGCTGATTTGGAAAACGAAGTCTCACTGGTCAAATCTCATCTTGATCATATGACCAAATCTGTTAGGATGCTGAGCTTTGGTACAGACACACTTGATAAGATCCTTCAGACAGAAAAGGGTGCTGGTGATAAGTCAGGTATAGGATTTGTGGCTGAGAAAAAGGTTTCTGCTGAAGCAAGCACTTCAGGAACAAAGAAGGAGGTGTCCCAACCAATGTCTCATCATCAAAAAAAGAGACAGGATCCTACCCCTAAGAAGGTTGTTCAGCCTCAGAATGTTGAGAAGAAGAATGGTCCTCATCAGAGGAAGATGCAGCCCCAAGGAGCTAGTCAGTATATGCCTCCCCAATATCACAAGAGCATGCAAGCTGCCAGGTTCAAACAGAATATGTCTCATCAGATGTCTCAACATCAGGGAGACTGGTATGGATATGGATATGGATACAACAATGTTGTGCCTCATCACTATGGAAGAAGGAAGCCTCATCACCATAGGAGACAGCCTAGGAAACAACATCCTCAGTACAGAAGAAGACAAACTAACTATGGAAGAAGGAGACAACATTATGGGTGGCAGCCACAACATTATCATCAAAGTGGAAGAAGATTTAACCACTTTAGAGATGACAGAGTCAGATGCTTCTATTGTGGCAGGTTTGGACATATGCAGTCCTCGTGCTTCAAGCTTCATGGTTATCCAAATTTTGCTCCTTAACCCAGACAGAAAGAGGTCAGGTCCAAGGTGGTGAAACAATGGGTTCCTAAAGCTCAGGTCACATGCCTATTGGCTCATACCTCAGATGGATATTTTGCCATGCATGCATGGTACTTTGACAGTGGATGTTCAATGCACATGACTGGATCCAAGGAGCAGTTGGTGGAGTTCAATCCTTGCCATGCAAATAAGGTTGTGTTTGGCAATGGAGAAAAAGGAGTAGTAGAAGGAGTTGGAAGAGTGAAGAATCATGATGGTCTAACTCTTGATAGTGTGATCCTTGTCCAAGGGTTGAATGCAAATCTGATTAGCATAAGTCAGCTATGTGATGAAGGTTAAAAAGTTAACTACACCAAAGATGAGTGTGAGGTATCTAATGATCATAATCAGGTTGTTATGAAGGGTGTCAGATCCAAAGATAACTGCTATCAGTGGATTCCTATTGAAGTTAATTCAACTGATGATGTTCAAGTTGATGTTATAACATCAGACCATGACATCAGGTATGAAAGGATGCTGAAAGGTCACTCAGAGTTAATGAGTTCTGGTGTGAATCCTTTTAAATTTTTAAAAGAAAAGTCTTTATGGAGGGAGAAAATTAGTAATTGGTCTTTAAGAGGTACTCAAAATCAGGCGCCTTAGCATATTGATTCTATATCAATATTTATCAAAGCGTTCTCTTCTCAACGGTTCATCTCCCTTAATCTCAACAGAATAGAAAAATCTTCTCTAAACCTAGTCTGTTACAAAGGAACGATGTCTTCCCCATCCAAGAAATCTGATTCTCAAAGACCTGTGCATGTACGAACTAGGGTTTCTTCGGAAAAAGAACCTGCTGACAAAGAACACATTCCTATGGCACTCCCAGATTCAGGTATCTCTAAACCTTCAACCAAGTTGAATAAAACTAAAACTAGGTCATCATCCTCTCAAGCTGTTGAGGAGAAGTATGATGTGGACATGCATTTGGAGCAGATTGCCGCCAAAATTCTTGAGAAGGGAATACGTGTGAAAGGGATTTATGTCCCTTTAAGGCAAATGCCTGCTGAACAGGTGGACTCTCAAAGTGAGGACACAAATCTTCACAGACTGGCCTTGTCTGTGATTCAAGACGCTGAAGGTGGTAGTAAAGAAGAAGATCTTGAAGATACTGATGTCATCCCTGATGTCAGAACATCGTCCCCTAGGGATAATAGTCACATTTATAAAGGGAAGGATCAGGTTGAGGTTATAGATGTTGAGGACTCATCTGATAGTGATATCATTGGTAATGCAAGAAGAAGGGAGGATAGGAAAGGGAAAGGAGTAGAGTCACTTCCTAATGAAAATATGGTCAAGGATAAGAAAAGGACTTCAGTTGCAGACTCTCCCAAGTCATGGAGCAAAGTTGCCATATCTGGCAAGAAGAGGAGAATCAAGGAAGAATCAGATTCAGAGTGTGATGTTCAAGACATCAACCCTGTGAGGAACAGAGCTGCTGATCAAGTGCCTGATAACATCTCATTTCACTGTGCCAGAAGTGCATCCATGTGGAATTGTGTGAGCCAAAGAAGGATAGCTCTGGAAAGAGAGCTAGTTATAGATGACTTAGAGTCTACTGGAATTGTAGATCTAATTAAGTTTGCTGGTCTCAAAAGGACTGTGTCAGGATTGACTAGTTGCTATGATAGACTGGTCAGAGAATTTATAGTGAATATCCCTGAGTCTATTAATGACAGCAAAAGCTTAACTTTCAGAAGAGTTACCGTCAGGGGTAAGTGTGTTTGGTTCTCTCCTAAGGTGATCAATGCCTACTTAGGAAGAAGCGAGGAAGATTATGGAGAATTAGAAGTTTCTAATAATGTTATCTGCAAAGAAATCACAGCTGGTCAGGTAGAAGTTTGGCCCTCAAATGGAAAGTTGGCAGCTAGTTTATTAAGTGTGAAATATGCTATTCTTCATAGAATAGGTGTTGTTAACTGGGTTCCTACAAACCACAAGACCTCTATTTCTGCTGGTTTGGGCAAATTAGTTTATGCCATTGGAACAAAGAGGTTGATTGACTACGGCTCTTACATTTATAATCAGACTATCAAGCATGCTACAACAAGAGCTGTGAAATTGCCTATTGCATTTCCATCCCTCATTTGTGGCATAATTCTGTCTCAGCATCCTGGAATTCTTCACCAGTATGATATTGTGTGTAGAAGGAAGCCTGACTTGTCTTTTCATCAGAAGTTGTTTGAAGGAAAACATGTTGCTGATCATGTCAAGGCATCTGCCTCAACATCTACTCATCATACTCATGTCAAGACTGATATGATTTCTGAACTGGAGGAAGCCTGTAAAGAATTAGATGAAGCCATCAGAGTAAGCACTGATAGAAAGAAGAAGTTCAAAAGATTACTTATGACTCTGAAGATGACAGAAAAAGAAGTAGCTGATAAGAAAGTTGAGTCTGATAATGACAGCTCAAAAGAAGATGAAGACGATGATGATGATCTCAGCTCAGATGATTAAAGCTTTTAATGTTTTGCTTAGTTAGTAGCTTTATTTTTTTTGTTTTTGATTCTGCACTGTTGTGCTCGGGTTGTAATTTGAATATTGTGCTGTTATATGCACCCTTTATGTTTTTGTTCTATGATTTGTTATGTCTTTTTGCTGACTGTGAGACTGACAATGAGAGCTAGGGTAGTACTAACTGTAGTTAGACTGACTTGATGAGGTTGTCAAATTGTGGCTAAAAAGGGGGAGAAGTAGCCAAGAAAGCCAAGAGTATCCAAGAGTACAAATGTCAAATGCTGTCAAAGGAGTTGTTGTCAAAAGATTTTAGTTGGCTGTTGCTAAGGAATGAAGTCGAAGTTTATGAGCTGATTGTTGTTGTTATAGTGCAGAAATTAAGGGGGAGTAATTGTTGAACAGCTGCTATGCTGGTTGTTGCATTGAGGGGGAGTGCTCATTGCTGCTAATGTTGAGATATGTGCAGCTATTTGAAGATTTTAATAGCTATTAAAGATGGTGCTGCAGCAGAGTGAAGTCTTTATGTATTGAAGATGCTGCTGCTTGAAGGTTTAAAATTCTTGAAGTTTTTTTCCGCTGCTGAAGTCTCTGAAGGTGCAGATATTGTTTTAGCCAAAATTAGCCAAAGAGGGAGATTGTTAGTTTCTTGGATTGGCTGGAATTTTGGTAAAACAAAGGATGTTCAATGTTTGATGTCAAGGTGGTGATGTCACAACATTGAGTCTTAACACTGGGCTGTGTTAAGTGTTTAAGTTACTGAAGTTTGGATGTCTGATGTCACAAGCGATGTTGTGACATTAGATCTGCAGAATTAATAACATCAGGTTTTGTGATGTTGTTAGGGTTTGCGTGTTAGCTGGAATTGTGGAGAGCAGGTAGTCTCATTGGATGCGGATATCTTGGGTTAGATATTCTTCGCTGCATAGGAGATCTGGTGCAAATTTGTAGGAGATTTAAAAGGTTGAAGATTTGAAAAGATTTTAGGAGAAAATCTGTTTTGAAGATTCAGTTTTAAATAACAAATCAAGTCAGATATTGCAGGAGTCCAAGCCCAAATTCAGGTAGCTATATAAAGCGCACAAGACCAAAGGAAAAGGTACAGAAATACAGAGACAAGATCAAGAGCATAGGCTGGGTGTCTTAAGTATTTTGTACGAGTTTTGTATACACCATTCTAGGTTGAATTGGTGAGTTGTTTTCTGTCCTCTCTTAGAAGCTGTGAAGCGATAGAGAGTTGAGTAACTTGATCAAAGCTGTGAAGCAGAATCAAGCAGAGGTATTCAAAGTGTGTGATCTTTGAATTAGTTCACTAAAGTGTTTTAGGGATTGACTAGTGTTCTCATATCTAAGTGGTTTCTTAGGTAGGAAATCACTAGTAGGAATTAAGTTTAGGAGATTGTCAACTGGGTTGTTGAGTCTGTAAATTAATTCTACAAGTAGTGAATTTCATCCCTGGCTTGGTAGCCCCCAGACGTAGGTAGTTAGACCGAACTGGGTGAACAATTTGGTGTGTTCTTCTGCTGTTTGTTTTTTCCATTGTGCAGAGTGTGTTGTTGTGACATCGCACCTTAACATCACACGTCTGATACCAGAATTTCAACCTAAATAAATAGTTATTTTTTTAATAATGGTCCATTAATTAATATAGTTGCAATATTAATTAAAATTCAAACATTTAAATATAACTCTATTTCCTACCTTTTATATATATGTCGCATGGCTACAGTTCAACAATGTTGAAAGAATTGAAAAAATGCACGTGGAAGCCATTGTAGGAGCTCCACGAAGGAGAAGAAGACATGTAATAGAAAAGATAACAGAAAATAGAAGAAAGAAAGATAAGGTGATCACAAAATGATTGGTCAATTTTATTTCATTTTTGGATAACTGTACAAGTGGCCGTACAAAAGATATATATACACTAAAATACAAGTGTAAAGTAAGATCTAATGTTGACCCTTAGATCTAATCAATCTGAACCACTAAAACATTTCAACAACCTCCCTCAAACTGAGCATTATAAATGTCGATCATGTTCAGTTTGGATATGAAAGTATTGAACTTTGGAGCAGCCAATGCTTTAGTCAAAAAATCTGCCAATTGCTCTTATGAAGAAATAGGCAAAAGTCTAAGAATACCTTGCTGCACTTTCTCTCTGACCAAATGGCAATCAATATCTAAATGTTTTGTTCTTTCATGAAATACAGGATTAGAGGCAATGTGGATTGCACTCTGACTGTCACAATAAAGAACTGGTTGCCTTGTGGATGTAATTTGCAAATCTCTGAATAAATGGAGTAACTATTGAAGCTCACAAGTTGCTGTTGAGAGAGCTCTATATTCAGCTTCAGATGAAGATCTAGAAACTGTTTGTTGTTTCTTGGCACGCCAGGAAATCAAAGAGGAACCAAGGAAAAAACAATAACCTAAAATTGATTTGCGAGAGTCTATGCACCCTGCCCAAGCAGAGTCAGACTATCCTAGAATTTGTACCTCAGAATCTTGAGGAAAAAGTAGTCCTCTTCTAGCATTATGTTTAAGATACCTGATTACACGACAAGCTGCATTAAAATGAGTCATGGTTAGGGCATGAAGGAACTGACTTAACTATTGAGTAGCAAAGGTGATGTCTGGCCTTGTGGTGTTGAGATACAACAACCTTCCAATGAGCCTCATGTATGCAGCTACATCCTCAAAGGGCTTGCCACTATCTTGATGGAGTTTGATGGAAGAATCAAGAGGTGTGGCTGCAGGCTTTGATCCCAATAGGCCAGAGTCATTGAGAAGATCCAGACAGTATTTTCTTTGGGAGATAGTGATTCCTGATTTTGAATGGGCTACTTCTAAACCCAGAAAATACTTAAGAATTCCAAGATCTTTGATTTTGAAATGACTGTCCAATATTGTTTTGATCATTTGAAACTCACTGAGTGAAGTACCAACCAGTATAACATCATCCACATAAACCAAGAGAGCTGTGAAATCATTTGCAATTCTTAATGTGAAGAGAAAGTAATCTGATGTTGACTGTGTATATCCTTCCTTAATCAATAGTGTAGTCAACTTCTCATACCACTTTCGGCTTGATTGTCTAAGGCCATATATGCTCTTAAGTAACTTGCAAACTTGATTAGGTTTGGTGCAAGAAACTCCATCAGGTATGGTCATATACACATCCTCCTGTAAATCTCCATGGAGGAATGCATTGTTTACATCTAATTGGTGTAGGTGCCAATTGTAAATAGTTGCTAATGCAAGTAACATTCTGACAGTGGTAAGTTTAGCTACAGGACTAAAACTATCAAAAAAGTCAAGACCCTCAATTTGATTGTAACCCTTAGCTACTAAACGTGCCTTATACCTTTCTATGGAACCATCAGCTTTGTGTTTGATTTTGAAAACCCATATGTTGCCTATAGGCTTGACATGAGGAGGAAGGTTAACAATAATCCAAGTGCCTAGCTTTTCAAGGGAATCCAGTTCAGATTTAATAGCAGATAACCAATTGTCAGACAAACTAGCTTATTTGTATGTTTTTGGTTCAACATTATGGGTGAGTGAAACAGAAAAAGCATGTTGAGATGGAGATAAATGTGAGAAAGAATGGAAATGAGTGCCAATTCCAATGGGTACTCTAAATATTAAATGGTCTCTAAACTATATCAAATATTGATTCCGAAAACAATAAAAATTAACACATTTCAAAAATTAATATTAACCTAACAATTTTCAATCTCATAGAAAATTTTTGGGGATTTTAATCTAAACCTATTTCTACCCACTAATCATCATCCAATAATCTTAATAATGAGTAAAAACTCACTCTTACCTTAGTTTTGGATGAATTTCTTGAGCTTGGATTTTTGGATTCCTCTTCTTCTCCACTCCTCTTCTTTCCTCTACACTTCTCTTTTTGTTCCAATTTCCTCTCTTACTATCTTTCTATTCTCACTACGCCAAAATTCGCTTTTGGCAGCACTACAAAGACAGCGCTTTTATCAGAAAGCGCTGCTATAAGTTATGAAAAAAATTCGCTAAAAAAAAGCGCTGCTAAAGGTTATCTTTAGAAAGCGCTTTCTAAAAGCGTTGCTAAAGGTCATACGGAGACACTACCTTAGAAAGCGCTTTTATAAAAGCGCTGCTAAAGGTACAACCTTAGAAAGCGCTTTTAAAAAGTGCTCCTAAAGGGTAACCTTAGAAAGCGCTTTCAAAAAGCGCTGCTAAAGGCCTTAAGCTGGCCCCACATATGAAAGCGCTTTCTGAAAGCGCTGCTGTAGGCCAATGAAAAGAAAGCGCTTTCTAAGGAAAAGCGTTGCTATAGGATAATCTATGAAAGCGCTTTAACAAAAAAGCGCTGCCTTAGGTCATTTGTTAATTAAAAAATAAAAGAGCCCTAATCATTTCTTTCTAATCATTTTCACGACTTCTCCCTCATTTCTCTCTCGCAACTGTTCTGTTTCCGACCTCCATCGTTCTCCGATCGCCATTGTTTTGTTCTCCGACCGCCATTGTTGTGTTCTCCGACGACCATCATTCTCCGACTGCCATTGTTCTGTTCTCTCTCGCGTCTGGTACGTTTTCGTTTTCGTTTTTTTCATTATATGAATGTTAGTTAGAACTTTTAGAATGTGTTAGTTTGGTTAGGAATGTGTTAGTTTAGTTTGAAAATCATGACTGTTAGTAATGTGTTATCCTAAAGTTTGGTTAGGAATGTGTCCTCCATTGTTTTGTTACTATATGCATGATAGCATGAGTGTCATCCCAAAGCAATCTGACCTCTTTCTTGTATATGAATGTTGTTGTTCTAGTTGTTTCTTCTTGCAGATTTCAGAAAATCTTACTATATGTGTTAGTTTGGTTAGAAAATCTTGACTGTTAGTAATGTTGTTTTTCAAGATAGATTTCAGAAGAAATCTTTACTGCAAGTTTTAAAGAGAGACTTCAGCTAGTTTGTACCTTTAGACTATAAGTTCATATTACAAGTATATAATATGAGTACATGTTTATAAATCATTATTTTCTTATACTTTTAAGTGAATGGTTTTTGAATTTTCCATGATTAAAAAATAATATCTAGTTAGATGATCTTAATACTTTGTTCAAACCATGAATATTCTGTTAATAGTGAAATATTAGTGAAATGTAAGCAATTGTACCTTGTAGTGTTTGAACCTTGACAGACCTGAATGAATGAATGAGTTCTGTTTTTCCTTGAGTTGTTTGGATTGTTTATTTTTATCTTTACTACAGATCAAATGGCTAGTAACTAGGATACAAATGACTCACACGATACAAATGATGCAAATGTTTCACCTGAGAATGTAGAAAGAGAAATTACACGAGGAATAACAATTATGAAGTTAATAATTCGTGCAAGAGATAAAGGAATCAAATATGATGTACATTGGAGTGTTGAAGACCAACTAATTGAGCCTAACGGTGCAATGTTGACAAGTTACATAGGTTCACTTGTTCGTCAGCACATTCCAATCACCTGTGATAACTGGAGAAATCCAGCGTTGTAAGTCGGTAAAGAAAAAATATGGACTGAGATACAGGTACGTACCATATATGATTGATGTTATTAGATTTTTGTTGACGATTATGTCTTTAAATTACTTATACTAACACACTCTATGTGTATGTTTTTCGTAGAGGTCTTTTAACATTGATGAAAGCCGAAAAAAGTATTGTCTTCAATTGGCCGGAAAAAGACTCAGAGGGTTTCGAACTTTTTTATCAACCACTTTTCTAAAGGATGAGCAAGGGAAGTTTGTTGCAGCAGAACTTCCAGTGAAGTATGCGGATTTGATTACACTTGAAGAATGGGAGACATTTGTAGTCAAACGAAGAACCGAAAAATTCCATGTAATGTTAATTTGTCATGTCTATTAATTGTATTTATACTTGTTACATTAGATTATTCTGATATGACTTAAACTTATTTATCTAGGAAGTGAATGACGTAAATCGGCAAAGAGCATCAAAACCGGTGTATCCACACAAAAAAGGGCGTTTGGGATATGCACGCTTACAGCAAAAAATGGTAAGTATATATAAATGCTATGATCTTATTAATTGTCTCAATGTGTTATAATTGATGATATTATTATTTGTCTCACTATGTAGTTAGAAGAGAGTAAAAGTGAAGAAACATCTCTTCCGGGACATGTTTTGTAGAAGGCTGCTCGTGTCGGCAAGGATGGAGTTGTTAGGGAAGATGTTCAACATGTTTTTAACGAATGTGTAAGTATAACATTATGTCTTTAATTAAATCAAAAGTTTATTAACATATAATTAATTTTTAATCCCCACTAATAATTGTCGATATGTAAATGAATTTCATGAGACTCTATCTCAATCCTTAACTACAGGTGATGACGAGGATTGCAGGAGCATACTTAGTCGAGTTCTAAATGTTCCTGAGTATTCCGGTCATGTGAGGGGTAAGGGATTTGGCGTGACTCCATCATCCTTATATAAGCAACCAAAGAAAAAAAATCCTAGCAATCAACAAGTGATGCAAACGTTGGAGGAATTAAAAGCGCAAGTCCGTGAACTGTAAAAGGACAAAGAAAGATATATGGCGGAAAAGCGTGGTTCAGAGTTGAAAGATACTAGTGACAAAGCTAGTATCAATTGTCAGAAGAAATTTCCCGAGGTAATTATATATGTTATTATGAAATTAAATTAGCCTATTCATTTTAATTAACATATATACACATTAACAGTAACATATTTATTATTGGTTTAGGGCATTTCATCTTGTCAGCTATATTTATCGTCACCGACTTATCGCATAGTTGGCAAGGGAAAAGTGCATAACACTTTGGGAGATTTACTTCACCATAAATCGCTCCCTGATGGATATCTGAAAGTATCGGTTGATATTGCATTAGAGCTGGATGCGTTGCTACCGATACCTGATGTTGTTTCAGAGACAACATTATTGTGGGATGCAATAAGATCGTTTGTTGCATGGCCGGCAGATCTCATTTTCATAGATGAGGAAATTTGTTGAAAACCATTATGAATGTTTTAGTAATCAAATGTCAATTCTGAACTGTTGCGGTGAAAATCGGATAACAAGCTATTAATTAACTTGCATCATATTTCTTTTACAACCGACTTTGATTTATCCAAAGGAAAGGTTCAAGATCGAGAAAAACCTAAAGGGGGAGATCTAAGGTTCGGGGGTTAGTTACGCCTAGGGAAGGTATTAGCACCCTAAACGTCCGTAGTACTCTACGGGAGCCTCTTGCTAATGTTGTTTGCTAAAAGTTCTATGCTAAAGGTTGAAAACCCTAGGGGTTAGTATCTAAGTATACTCGACAAAGCATCGCACTTTGCGCCTACGTATCCTCGGGAATAGAATCAGAGTATATGTAGTTCTACTTCTACTGAATGATTGACTATGGTCAATATTCAGAGGGGAAATGAGTACAAGCTCATTGTAGAGTTTAAGAACTCTCTAAATCTAGTTGTAATAGACCTATGTTATGTTTTAGTCAGTATGGGAAAGTGAGTATTCATTAGGATGAATATCACAAAGAGTGTAAGAACTCTCTCCTAAGGCTAGTTATGATTTCTATGGCTTTGATGAGGCCAAGAAATGAAGTTTCTCCTAAGAGGTTACTTAGGTTAAGGTGGGGGCTATGACTTTAAGAGTCAACGTTAATCACCTTCCTTTGGAATGTGGGGAAAGATGATAGTTATAAAGATCCTAAATGGTAACAAGTCAATGATTTAAGTAAGATGATGTACTAATACATGAATAAATTTATGAGATGAAATAAAGTCAAGATAATAATGCAAAGTGGAAATATACATGTGTTAGACAAGGATCAATTATGATATGTAGACATAACATGACAAGGTGAATAAGGAAGTGCAATAAAACTTCTTAATAAGCATTCCTAATATTATCATGAATAAAGGTCTCAAAAATTAATATTTTTACTAATTTCTTCTTATATCTGAGAAATAGATTCAATAAGGGAAATGTAGCAAAAAGAACGGAAGGAAAATGATAAAAATCAAATAAGTTATGACAATTTGAAAATTGAGATATAAACTATAAAATAAATAAAAACAACTAAGTGGTAAAATATAAGAAAATGGTGCATCTAGGACTTGAACTTAGGTCCACTCGTCTGCAGCTCAAAAACCTATCCACCTGGCCAACGCGCGCGTTTAGAAGGTCAATGGGAACATAAGTATATATTAAAAACGAACGAAACTCAGAAATTAAATAAAAAAGGGACTGCGCAGGGGATCGAACCCCAGCCCTATAGGTTCAAGGCACGGCTTCTCTACCACTGGGGTGGCTATACATCCATTGTATATGCCACCCCTAATAATATATAAGCCAAAAGACGCTCAAAAAAATAAATTGGAACCACATGGAAAAAGAAGTGACGGACAGTGACAATAACTACATATCAACTGGTCACAAGTTTTTAAAAAAAAAAAGGACAAAACAAATATCCTCACTAATCACACGATGCCACGTCCCTTCCCTCCTCGTGCAACATGCAACAATCTTTGCGAGCTCATCATGAAGAAACCCAACGAATAACCAGCAGCACCTGCATGGTTCATTATCACCTTGTTCAATCATATCATCCTCATTCCTCCACTAAAAACCACAAAATAAAATACCACTATGCAAGACTCTCATGGTAGCATATCATGGAACCCCAAACAACACCAAATGATCAACAGAAAATAAAAAAAAGGCACAAAAGTACACGTTCAAAACTGTCGTGAGTTGGAACCGAGAATTTAAATGCGAACATTCAGATGTCCTAAACATGTCATCACTCAAAAACGACCCTAAATGCACAGTATGGATATGTCAATGTGGAAGTATGGCTGGAGGGGAAGAGAACGGATAATACACATCAACACAACTTCAAACAACACCTTCATGCCTCAAACTTTAGCATGGGGACTTGAATAACTACTTGTTCCAACTATCGTGCAGAGATGATTGACTATGAACTCACACGACATACATACTCACACAACTGCTCACAAAAAAACTTAAGGACTCAAAACTTAAAACCAGAGAGCTACATAATAAATGCAATACTTTACATCATACAACACAATATGTCACAGCAGGTCTATGAGTTTCAAATCTTCTAGAGACTTACCTCTTGGAGCTTAGAAAACTCTTCTCTTTTGAATGATGTTGCACACTTCTTCTTGGTCGATGATGATTCAAGATCTTTGCGCAGGGAACACCATTCGCATTTCCTCTTGACCACTCACGAGCTTTCTCTTAGTGTGTCATGTGTAGCATTCTGACATGGGTTGTTTTTCTTTATTCTCCTTGTATTGTTGCACAAAGATAGAAAATGTAGTGAGAGTGTGTTTATTTTGGAACTCTTGTGGTGTATTGTTGGTATTGTGTGTTGATGGTTGGTGTTTTGAGATGTGGTCTTCTCTTGTCCTCCCCTTGAGAAGTGAAAGCCAACCTCATTTATAGTAGCAGCATCATGGTAACGCAAAGAAACCCCAAAGGCTACTTGCTTTTGTGTGTATGGCCCTTCATTCTCGAGCCAAGTGACTGAAGCTTTACACAAAGAACCCTTGCTTTGACTCTTGTGTGTCCACTTGTAAGTACAAAAGTTGATGGTACTTGCGAGCTTCTTTTGCACGGTTGGTGGCTTTTGTGTTGGAGATGGATAGAAGGAGATCCTTGTGGTTGTACTTTGAGATATGATCAGGCTTTATTTGAAATGGGACATAGCTTGCATCACGAGGCTGAAACGTGGTCATTCCCTTTGGTACATGACCAACTCTCATCCAAGGGTCCAAATAACGTGTTCTTATTCTTTAAAAAGTTGGCATGAAACAAAAGATATTGAAGCCAAGGTAATGAAAACATGAGACAAGGTTAGAAATAGCTAATAATAGGTGACCGTTTTTTAGTATCTATTATTATAATTTCCGAAAGAAATAATTTAAAAACAATATAAGTGAATTTAGTTTTTAGGAAAATTGAAATAATTAAATGGAAACAAATTTAGACAAACATGATTAGAAATTGGTTATTGAAATAGAATTTGGGAAAAAAAGAATAAGTGATTTTTAAAAAAGAACAAGTGATTTTTAGAAAAGATTAGATTTAGAAAATAAATATTTAGAACAATATTAGTGAATTGATATTGGTTTAGAAATGATAATGATAATTGAGGATGAAAAATAAAAGCCAAAGAGAGGGTGATGGAAATATCTGAGAGAATCGCTTGATCCCAATGCTCTGCCCACAACCCTAGTTAATCACTTCTTGTATCTCCTGAGAACAAGACTTAATTCACAGATAAAGCAAACAAAAACTTGATAAAAGGGTTAGCTGTGCAATATGCTGGACCTAAGATGTACAAATGAAGATGACATCTAAGGGTAAAAATTTGGGGTACAACAGTTGCCCCTATTTAAATAGCTTTACCAGATGGCACGAGGAACGGAGATTCCAGGGGCATCAAGGTGAAAGGTATTTAAATATAGCAGACCGAAAATTTTGCCCTTAGATGGAATGCGAATGCTAAGGACAAGCAACAGACATGCAAACGCAAACATGCCATGAACTTCTAAAAATGATGATATGATGCCAAGAAGGATGCGAAAGATGCAGACAAACAGACACCAGGGACAACAGAAAGCAAACACACCAGATAAGCTTCACCGGGGAAAGGCGAAAGCTAGTATCCATGAGAAAAACTCACTGGGGATACAGGCTAACCAACGAAAGAGACTCACTGGGGAGACTCCAAAGAAACACCGGGGAAAAACCAAAAAACAATCTCCACTGGGAAAAACTGGGGAGATAGACTACTGGGGACAAAACAAACCCACACTCTTCCTGGGCATGAAACCAGAAAGAAAAACCTGATCCGGGGATCAGCCAAAAAAGGACAGACAACCAAGCAAAGACTTCCTGGGGATTCTTATACCGAAGAGTTCAAGATGTGATCTTCAAGAAAAGCCAAAAAGACAGAGACAAACTCTGCACACTAGATAGGAGTCTTTAATAAAGAAAATTGTTCCAAGAAGCTTAGCTTAAAGCAAGTTTTCAAAATCCAAGGTAAGGGTTCAATGTCCAACACGATTCGAACAAGAACGGTTTTAAAACAAGAAGACAATGCTTTGCACGATTCAAACAAAGTCCAAGTTCAAGTTTGACACGATTCAAACGAGAATAGTTTTAAAACAAGAGGCAGTGTCTGACACGATTCGAACAAAGACTCGGTTCAAGTTTGACTCGATTCAGACAAGAACGATTTTAAAACAAGAGGCAATGCTTGACTCGATTCAAACAAAGACTCGGTTCAGGTCTGACTCGATTCAGACAAGAACAAGTTCAAGTTTGACACGATTCAAACAAGAACAGTTTTAAAAATCTTTAATGTTAAACCTCTTGAGGAACAGCAAAAGGGTTAAAGATTCAAATCCGGCGCGCAAAGGTTAAGACCGAACAAGCAAGACACAAAGCAAACCGGGAGTGTCTTTACTTCACTGGGGAAATAATGACAGACACCAACAAAAGACCACAAGCAAAACAAAGCACAAGGAGTCAAAAATTTGGCACTCAAAGGTGGTGACCGAACGTAAGCCTAGCTTAGACAAAGATTTTGGACATACCGGGCATGTTTTTACTCCACTGGGGAAGTAAAGGTTCACATCGTCAAAGGATAAACGGTAAGGGATAATTGAATTGAAGGATTACATCACCAAAGGATTAATGAAAAAAAAACTGGCATCGTCAAAGGATTGACGAAAAACACAGTTGATTTTGATAAAGATTGACATCATCAAAGGGTTGATGGAGAAAACTGACATCGCCAAAGGATTGACAGAAAAAGCAGTTGATATAGATAAAGATTGACATCATCAAAGGGTTGATGGAGAAAACTGACATCGCCAAAGGATTGACGGAAAAAGCAGATGGTTTAAATAAATAAAGACCTCATCAAAGGGTTGATGGAGAAAATTGACATCTCCAAAGGATTGACGGAAAAAGCAGTTGATAAATAAATGAAGACCACATCAAAGGGTTGATGGAGAAAACTGACATCGCCAAAGGATTGACGGAAAAAGAAGTTGATATAGATAAAGATTGACATCATCAAAGGATTAATGGAGAAAATTGACATCGCCAAAGGATTGACGGAAAAAGCAGTTGATTCAAATAAATAAAGACCTCATCAAAGGGTCGATGAAAAAAAAACTGGCATCGTCAAAGGATTGACGAAAAAAGCAGTTGATTCAAATAAATAAAGACCTCATCAAAGGGTTGATGAAAAAAAAACTGGCATCGTCAAAGGATTGACGGAAAAAGCAGTTGATTCAAATAAATAAAGACCTCATTAAAGGGTTGATGAAAAAAAACTGGCATCGTCAAAGGATTGACGGAAAAAGCAGTTGATTCAAATAAATAAAGACCTCATCAAAGGGTTGATGAAAAAAAACTGGCATCGTCAAAGGATTGACGGAAAAAGCAGTTAAGCTTCTCGTGAGAGAGATGGCCACTAATTGTTGGGTATAAATTCCAAAGATATGTTGGTATTACAACACTGCTGGAGAAATAACTTTGTCTTCAATGGGATTCCTAAAAGAATCTTCCTGCGAGACACGGTGCAAAATAATGCACTATCAAAAGTAGGTTCGGAAACCACACCTATCAGGGACCAAAGTTCAATCTAGGAACAAGCTAGAAAGAAACGGCCAAACAAGACTCCAATTGAGGAATGAACTCAAATGGGGATTTATCTTATCCAAATGTGGAAAAGATAACTGAAACAACCATCATCCACGAGGATATAACTCTGTGGGGATTTCAAGAATGGATGGGCACTTTATGCCTAGGGCTGACAACTCTATTGGAGAGAATAGACACACCCAGTCACTTGGGGAGACAAACGCCAAAGTGAACAAAAAAGGAAAACACCAAAAGGGAAGAAAAAAGCTAAAATGATATGCTTATGCTGACAAAATAGACGAGAAGCAAGACTGGAGATGAAATAAACATCCCGACAAGGATACCCAGCCAAACTCATCGGTTGGACCATTACTGGTGATGAAGAAGAAGAATCAGCAACTCCACTGGTGAAAAGAGCATTCCACTTGAGGTATAACATCATCATGAGCTTGATTTCTTGGTTGGTAGAGGATCCCTGGAGAATTTGTCAAGATTAGCTGAAGTAACAGCTTATTGGGGAGCTAACAAAGTAATTATGCATCCTACTGGCATAATTATCATCTTTAAATCTTAGCTGTCCCAGGCTATATGGTCTGTCAGAAGAGGATAACAAGAGGATTTTACAGAAGAATTGGCATACAAGGTGTTTCAATATCTTCAAACTCTTGGAGAGATCTCGACGTAACTGCCCCAGATTATCTGCATTCACACAACAAAGTCCTTGAACTTGCTCTAGACTGGTTATCTGACGAATAGGGAACAAATTTTCCCCAGTCAGCTTGGTTGATCTGTGAAGGAGACGTTGTTGACATTTAGAGATTTACCGAATCTCAACTTAACTGCCTCTGATTAATTAGTTTGTGAGGGTAAGTCATCAAAAGGATTTCACAGCAGAATTGACGCACCAGATGCTTCAATGTCTTCAACCTTTTGAAAAGAAATGAATCTAGACATGATTGCCCCAAACAACCGTATTTGAAATACTCAAACTGTAGTAGAGACGACTGGGGAACAAAACTTGCCCCTGCTGATGGGTCACTGGAGCCCATACTTGTCATAAGATGACTTGAAGAAGACTTGTTCCAGTATTCTGAATTCGCAGAATTCTGCCTCTGATTTGTCAATTCTCGGGATAATAGATTGGCAAACCTCACACTTGGTTGCCCCTGACTGGGTCAAATTTCCTTTATCAAGTTCAATTCCTTGACTGACCGCGTTTGTTGGGATTCCTTGATATTGAATGGTATTGCAAACAAGTGTTGTTCATTAAAATTGGCAAAATTAATGCAAAGGTTTATGCAAAGTTTGAAAACAAAGCTTATTGATGAAACACACGCGATGGAATGATTAAATAAAAAACAAAGGATCTAGTCATTTACAGAATGACAGATAGAGTCATCAACACACGCAAATAGCAAAGATCATTAGGAGTCAGGTTAATCAACCTTGTCGTAGTATGCTTTCAAAACAACCTTACCTCAATTAGGTCTTTTATGGGTTGTAACGTGGCTTGGTTCATGAAACAAGGGATAAAGGCTCAAAGTTTGTTTGTCCCACCCAATTCTCCGTGATGAACTCCAATCCTACACTCAGTTAACTCAAGCTATGCATTCAAGTTTCCAAAGGTTAGGAAGTCACTTGATTTGGGAGCTGACTGGCGCCTTACAAGAAGCGCTTGTATTTGATTGCATAACCAAGTTAAACTAAGAACTACCCTGCCCCAATGTTGAGATTTAAGGGTTTTTTGTATAAGGAAAGAAAACTCTTACTTCTAGGCTCGAAGGGTTAACGAGGGATTATCTTCCTTATTTCTCCAGTGTTTAGGAATTGAAACAATGCCTTACATCCTCGACGAGGTTTAATTGAAAGTATACCACAGCAATTATGGACATGAGGTTTTCATCATCCTCCCCAATCTTTGTTTTTAACAAAAGTTTAAAAAAGGAGTAAAGCAGGGTAAAGATATATTTGTTTTATGAACACAAGAATAAATGAGTGAAACAAATGGACTTAACCAAAAGATGCACAAACATTTCATTAATATTGCCAATTTGAAAGTACAATACTGCTTATAAGCAAAACAGATTCAAATAAAGAAAATACAACAAAAAAGCTGAAACAGTCTAAAGTTTGCCAGCCTCAGGGAACTGGGCTTTCCTTCTCGACTTGCCAAACGGAGATAGTCATCTTCAAAACTGATTGTTGAAATCCGTCTGAGAATTATCTTCACATCCACTCTCGATAATTTCTTCCTCTTCAGGGTCTGATGAATCTGCTCGATTAGGTGAAGGACTGTTGATTTGAATTCCTTGAGGCGTGAACGAGATCATCTCAGAATCAAGCAGCGTCTGAACCTTGCTTCTGAGTACCTTACAGTCTTCGGTTGAATTCCCCTGTGCCCCAGCGTGGTAGTCACATCGGACGCCGGCATCAAAGCCTGGTGGGTATGGAGGGATCACTGGATCTATCCCTTTTGGCACTATCAATCCCCCTTTGATTAGATCTGGCAGGAACTGACTGTATGGTATTGGCAACGGGGTGAAATTCCTCTCTGGCTTCCTTGGCCTTTGTCGTGCCTGCTGATGCGGCTGACGGCGGTAGGGCCGTTGATACAGAGGAGGTCTTTGATTTGGAGAAGAAGATTGCCCACGTGGAGAGATTGGTGTCTGATGCAAAGACCCGAAAGGTTGCTGACGCTGAACACTTGAGTTGTAGAAGCGCTGAGGTATTTGGGATTCCCATATAGAATTACTTTCCTTCTCCCATTCTTCTTGAGAATTGACAACTGATTTATTCTCATCGGCCGGGATATTCGAGATGCCTCAGATCTTTCCTTTCTGGAGACCATTCTCAACGCGTTCTCCAGCTTTTACCAATTCAGAAAAGTTTGATGTCACAGTGCTAAACAAATTTTCTCGGTATATACCTTGTAAAGTATCCACGAACCAGTCAACCAATTCCTTGTCCGAAAGTGGTGGTTGAACACGAGCAGCTACTTCTCTCCACCTCTGAGCATACTTTCTGAAGGACTCATTTTCTTCTTGAGATAAGTCTAGCAAATATAGGTGGCTGGGAGCCAAATCAAGATTGTAGTTGTATTGCTTCACGAAGGCACTGGCTAGGTCTGACCATGATTGGACATGACTACTCTCTAGCTGCATATACCAATGCAGTGATGCTCCACTTAGACTGTTTTGGAAACAATGGATCATAAGTTTGTCATTGAGGACATGTGAAGTCATTCCTCTGCAAAACATCACCAAATGCTGCTTTGGACAGCTATCCCCTTTATACTTCTCAAACTTCGGCGTTTTGAACTTAGGAGGTATCACGAGGTCGGGTACCAAACATATGTCCAAAGCATTCAGATCAGTAGTGTCACGACCCACAATGGCATTAAGCTTCTTTTCCAAGGCACGACATTTTTCCATTAGCTCAATGTCTCGTGGATCCTGGGTTTTCATCACAGGGACCACTTCTTGGGAATCTGACTCGGAGAATGCAAAACTGCGATATTCCACAACATCAACAGAAGAGGAATATCTATCTCGGAAAATGGCACGTTCTTGTATAACCTGGTTCTCAACAGGAATCTGCACAGGTTGAGCTTGGGCAACATTGTTCACAAACGTACCCTGAATATTGGCATCTCTTTTTGCCAAGGCTGCCATAACCTGATCCAATTGGCCTCTTAACAAGTCGAAATCTGCTCTGGTCATAAACTGACTCTGCTCCTCTGAATTCATGATCCTTTAAAAGCTTCTTCAAGTCCAATGCTGGCTCTAGGAAAGTTAGATGGGTTACAGACAAAGGACGGAGGAGACTCAAGACCGAGAAATGCAAATGCAATGCAAGTGCGAATGCAATGCTAATGCAAGCCAAATGGTTTCAAGGAACTCAAAAGGTGAATTGCAAACATTTTCGGGAAAACTGAAAAGTTTTGTTTTAAAAGCTAAGATCCCGATTGATCTTTGCAAAGAAAAGAACGTCTGAGTTCATTGAAACCAAATGGTTATCATGAGATGTATGCAATGCACAAAACACGGGCACACAAAAACATAAACATGCACACACAACAGCACACAAGTCATAGGTTTAGGGGTTACGAGCATGGAGCCAAAGGTCTACCCATCCCAAAGGTATGTACTATGGTTTTCACCTGCTGAACGGGGTTCTAAGAAGTTCCCAGAGTCGACAACCCATCTTTTGGGTTTTAATGATTTCCTAGATGACTTGGTAATCAATGAAATTCTCAAGAGGATCTCGTCTGAGTGTAGTATCGCGTGACAACCAATTCAGAAATAGACTCCATCATGGTCACCGCACTACATCTAAAAGGTTTAAGTGGGGTTTGGAAACTACGGTTCTCAGCCTCAATGGCACATACATTGAGAATAACACGCTTTCACGAAAAGGATCGTTCAACATGACTAAACTCTCAAGAGGGCCTAAGTTGAGTGATGGTTTCTCAAGTTAACTTTTTCAGGAATCGACTCCTTCAAAGCCTCCTTGAATATACCATCGTCCTATCATAAGTGCACTCAAAATCCGGGTAAGGATTTATCTCACTCATAGATATCATATCAACCCAAATCAAACAGAAAAATGTCAAGCAAGAACAGATATACAGGTATATAAGAAAATATGACATACATAAGCATATACAAGTAAATAAGCAAACATGAATAACATAAAAACAAGATAGGCTTAACCCTCTTAGGAAAGGACAAGCAATAGGTCTATCTTCATCCCCAGTGAAGTCGCCATTTCTGTTGCGGTGAAAATCAGATAACAAGCTATTAATTAACTTGCATCTTATTTCTTTTACAACCGACTTTGATTTATCCAAAGGAAAGGTTCAAGATCGAGAAAAACCTAAAGGGGGAGATCTAAGGTTCGGGGGTTGGTTACGCCTAGGGAAGGTATTAGCACCCTAAACGTCCGTAGTACTCTACGGGAGCCTCTTGCTAATGTTGTTTGCTAAAAGTTCTATGCTAAAGGTTGAAAACCCTAGGGGTTAATATCTAAGTATACTCGACAAAGCATCGCACTTTGCGCCTACGTATCCTCGGGAATAGAATTAGAGTATGCGTAGTTCTACTTCTACTGAATGATTGACTGTGGTCAATATTCAGAGGGGAAATGAGTACAAGCTCATTGTAGAGTTTAAGAACTCTCTAAATCTAGTTGTAATAGACCTATGTTATGTTTTAGTCAGTAGGTGAAAGTGAGTATTCATTAGGATGAATATCACCAAGAGTGTAAGAACTCTCTCCTAAGGCTAGTTATGATTTCTATGGCTCTGATGAGGCCAAGAAATGAAGTTTCTCCTAAGAGGTTATTTAGGTTAAGGTGGGGGCTATGACTTTAAGAGTCAACGTTAATCACCTTCCTTTGGAATGTGGGGAAAGATGATAGTTATAAAGATCCTAAATGATAACAAGTCAATGATTCAAGTAAGATGATGTACTAATACATGAATAAATTTATGAGATGAAATAAAGTCAAGATAATAATGCAAAGTGGAAATATACATGTGTTAGACAAGGATCAATTATGATATGTAGACATAACATGACAAGGTGAATAAGGAAGTGCAATAAAACTTCTTAATAAGCATTCCTAATATTATCATGAATAAAGGTCTCAAAAATTAATATTTTTACTAATTTCTTCTTATATATGAGAAATAGATTCAATAAGGAAAATGTAGCAAAAAGAACGGAAGGAAAATGATAAAAATCAAATAAGTTATGACAATTTGAAAATTGAGATATAAACTATAAAATAAATAAAAACAACTAAGTGGTAAAATATAAGAAAATGGTGCATCTAGGACTTGAACTCAGGTCTACTCGTCTGCAGCTCAAAAACCTATCCACCTGGCCAACGCGTGCGTTTAGAAGGTCAATGGGAACATAAGTATATATTAAAAACAAACGAAACTCAGAAATTAAATAAAAAAGGGACTGGGCAGGGGATCGAACCCCAGTCCTATAGGTTCAAGGCACGGCTTCTCTACCACTGGGGTGGCTATACATCCATTTTATATGCCACCCCTAATAATATATAAGCCAAAAGACGCTCAAAAAAATAAATTGGAACCACATGGAAAAAGAAGTGACGGACAGTGATAGTAACTACATATCAACTGGTCACAAGTTTTTTAAAAAACAAAAGGACAAAACAAATATCCTTACTAATCACACGCTGCCACGTCCCTTCCCTCCTCGTGCAACATGCAACAATCTTTGCGAGCTCATTGTGAAGTAACCCAATGAATAACCATCAGCACCCGCATGGTTCATTATCACCTTGTTCAATCATATCATCCTCATTCCTCCACTAAAAACCATAAAATAAAATACCACTACGCAAGACTCTCATGGTAGCATATCATGGAACCCCAAACAACACCAAATGATCAACAGAAAATAAAAAAAGGCACAAAAGTACACGTTCAAAACTGTCGTGAGCTGGAACCGAGAATTCAAATGTGAACATTCAGATGTCCTAAACATGTCATCACTCAAAAACTACCCTAAATGCACAGTATGGATATGTCAATGTGGAAGTATGGCTGGAGGGGAAGAGAACGGATAATACACATCAACACAACTTCAAATAACACCTTCATGCCTCAAACTTTAGCATGGGGACTTGAATAACTACTTGTTCCAACTATCGTGCAGAGATGATTGACTATGAACTCACACGACATACATACTCACACAACTGCTCACAAAAAAACTTAACGACTCAAAACTTAAAACCAGAGAGCTACATAATAAAGGCAATACTTTACATCATACAACACAATATGTCACAGCAGGTCTATGAGTTTCAAATCTTCTAGAGACTTACCTCTTGGAGCTTAGAAAACTCTTCTCTTTTGAATGATGTTGCGCACTTCTTCTTGGTCGATGATGATTCAAGATCTTTGCGCAGGGAACACCATTCACATTCCCTCTTGACCACTCACGAGCTTTCTCTTAGTGTGTCATGTGTAGCATTCTGACATGGGTTGCTTTTCTTTATTCTCCTTGTATTGTTGCACAAAGATAGAAAATGTAGTGAGAGTGTGTTTATTTTGGAACTTTTGTGGTGTATTGTTGGTATTGTGTATTGATGGTTGGTGTTTTAAGAGGTGGTCTTCTCTTGTCCTCCACTTGAGAAGTGAAAGCCAACCTCATTTATAGTAGAAGCATCATGGTAACGCAAAGAAACCCCAACGGCTACTTGCTTTTGTGCGTATGGCCCTTCATTCTCGAGCCAAGTGACTGAAGCTTTACACAAAGAACCCTTGCTTTGACTCTTGTGTGTCCACTTGTAAGTACAAAAGTTGATGGTACTTGCGAGCTTCTTTTGCACGGTTGGTGGCTTTTGTGTTGGAGATGGATAGAAGGAGATCCTTGTGGTTGTACTTTGAGATATGATCAGGCTTTATTTGAAATGGGACATAGCTTGCATCACGAGGCTGAAACGTGGTCATTCCCTTTGGTACATGACCAACTCTCATCCAAGGGTCCAAATAACGTGTTCTTATTCTTTGAAAAGTTGGCATGAAACAAAAGATATTGAAGCCAAGGTAATGAAAACATGAGACAAGGTTAGAAATAGCTAATAATAGGTGACCATTTTTTAGTATCTATTATTATAATTTCAGAAAGAAATAATTTAAAAACAATATAAGTGAATTTAGTTTTTAGGAAAATTGACATAATTAAATGGAAACAAATTTAGACAAAAATGATTAGAAATTGGTTATTGAAATAGAATTTGGGAAAAAAAGAATAAGTGATTTTTAAAAAAGAACAAGTGATTTTCAGAAAAGATTAGATTTAGAAAATAAATATTTAGAACAATATTAGTGAATTGATATTGGTTTAGAAATGATAATGATAATTGAGGATGAAAAATAAAAACCAAAGAGAGGGTGATGGAAATATCTGAGAGAATCGCTTGATCCCAATGCTCTGCCCACAACCCTAGTTAATCACTTCTTGTATCTCTTGAGAACAAGACTTAATTCACAGATAAAGCAAACAAAAACTTGATAAAAGGGTTAGCTGTGCAATATGCTGGACCTAAGATGCACAAATGAAGATGACATCTAAGGGTAAAAATTTGGGGTGCAACATGAACCATTATGAAAAGAATTCTGGACCATTACGTACATTTTTTTACATGGTAATGTTAGACTCCTACATAACCCGCATCTAGGGATAAAGGGATTTTGCGGCACAACGAGACTGTTGCATCACAAAAAGAGGTACATTGAAAGTGTTAATTCTGTGATCCGAATGCAAAAGCTTCATGATTTTATACGTTACCTAACATATATGATTTTTAGGTTCCTGCTCAAGAGTCACAACAAGTCAGCAAGAAAGTTAGCAACGTATCCAACAAAAAAAAGGATGTTCCAAGGACCGGATCAAAAAGAGCTTCTGTTGGTCAATTTAGGATGTGTTTTGAAACACTTGTGGGAACATCAAATTTGATGCATGGTGCCATTCGTCAAATAGAAATGGAGGAAGGTATTTTTGGTTTTTCTAATTTCGAAACACTTGCAAAATATGACGTGGATCATATTTTTCGGCATCATGAATTAGACATCGGTGTTATGCAATCATACATCTGGTACGCCGATCAATCTATTATCTAATTAGTTTAACAATTTATTTACACATTTCAATGAAAATATTCTAATGTTTATTATGTTTTTATTTAAGGGTCTTGTATGAAAAATTTATGCGCGAGAATCCATTGTCAAACAAATTCTATTTTGTGTCTTGCGCCCGTGTCAACGCACCATTAATTGTTCAGGATCCAAATTCAGTAAGAGATCACTTAGTCGAGAGATTTATGGTCAGCAATATATAAAGTTTGTATCTTTTACCGTATAATACTGGCAACGGGTTAGATTTTCCTTCTAATTTCATTCTAATCTTTGTATCTTTTGCGTAGAAAATTTCCATCTAAACATTTGTTTTATTTTACAGTGATCACTGGTTGTTGGTTGCCATTAATCCTACAAAAGAAGTAGTGTATTATCTGAATTCATTAGATGATGATTGGACAACATATTCGGATATGAAGAATATGGTTGATACGTAAGTGAGATTGTTCTACATATTTGTGTGTATTTGTATATTTAATTATTTTTGTGAGATTGTTCTAAATATATGTTTTTATTTTGTTAGAGCAATACGAGTATTCCGATCACAAAGAGAAGCTCGAGTACCACGGTCTAAAGCAAACAACATTACTTGGATCAGAGTGGATGTATATTAATTTTCACTATTTTGCTTATAATAGTGATGGTAATTGATAAAACAAGACAACTGTATATTCTTAATTGTTTTTCTGTGTAGTGTGCTCGTCAGCGTAATGGAATAGATTGCGGTTATTATGTTTTGAGGTTTATGAGAGAAATCCTTCATTTGGATCAAATAGAGATTCCAATCATGGTATGGATTTATAACTTAGGATTTATTTTAGTATTTATCGAATATTTCATATAATTTATGACTTTTAACTAAATCATGCATATTATGTTTTATTATGTAGTACTTTGATGAATACAAGTATGCTCATTACTCGAAAAAGAAGTTGGAAGAAATCAAGGAGGAATTGTGTGAATACTTTATTGAGAAAAGAATCATACAAGGTATGAAACTAGTTTTGGAAGTGGTTGTATATTAGGAATCTTTAGAAGTTAAAGGATTTCTAGGTGAACAAATTGTTATTAGAATTATGGATTGGTGTATATATGATGTATGTTTGTGTTGATTTATATCAAATGGTTTATGTTTTGAATGGTAATGGTGTAAATATTTTGGATTATAATGGTATATAATGCCTATGTTTAAATAAAGGATTGTTTGTTGAAATAAAGGCTCAATGGTTGAAATATAAGGTCTATGTGTTGAAATAAAGGCTTGTTGAATGTTATATAATGCCTATTTGTTTGAAAGAAAGACTTGAATTATACAGGTTTATGATATTATTTCCAAAAAAAAAAATTCTAAAAAATAAGGAATAGGCAGCGCTTTTAAACAAAAAACGCTTCCTAAATTCTGATTTTTAAAAAAGTGCTTTTAAAAAGCTAATTTTACGTGAAGAAAAGAAATCACTTTTTAGAAAAAGCGCTGCCTATAGTACACAATAGACAACGCTTTTTTAAAAAAACACTGCCTAAAGATGCCAAAAGAAAGCATAAAAGGCCTGAAAAAGCGCTGCTAAAGGCCCACTTTAGAAAGCGCTTTTCCAGGAAAAAACACTGCTAAAGGCCTACTTTAGAATGCGTTTTTCAAGATAAAGCGCTGCCTAAAGTAGGCCTTTAGCAGCGCTTTTGCATAAAAAAAAAAGCGCTGCCTTCACCTACAGCAGCGCCACCTTAGGCAACGCTTTTAAGCGCTGTTAAAAGCCAAAAAAAGCGTTGTCTTTTCCCTTACTTGGCATAGTGTCTCTTTAACCCTAACTTTGTCTTTAAGCTATTGGGCTTAACCCAACTCATCTCACTTACTAATCACACACTGCATTAAGCCCACTAAAATCTAGAAATTCTAAATTATTCTACCAAATAGAATAAATCAATAAATTACTTAATTTAAATAATCCGAATAAATAAAGTAATTAAATAAATCAATTATTTCAAATAAATCTAAGCAAATCCATTATTTCAAATAATTCAACAAATCACATATTTCAATTAAATCAATTAATTCATATAAATCAAACAATTCTCATAAATTCAATAAATCAAATAAATCACATAAATCAAATAATTCACAAAATCACTCAATTAATTAATATAAATAAATAATTACTAAAATTGGGGTGTTACACCGATTCTCTAGGAGAAAAATATCTTTAGTTTAGTATATATAGCAGTTTCATATGTTGTAATCAAGATCGCAAATTTTATATACTTTATCTATACAATTGGAGTACCCAAGCCAAAGTGTGAAACAGTTTGTGAGTAACATGTGAGTCTACGTCACTTTTTTTATTATCTTTATGTTTTCTTAATTGAAACATCTTTATTTTTTGTCATTGACTACATTTATTTAATGTTGTTTATAGCAAAGTTCTTTTACTTTAATGCAATCTTTTTTGCCTTTAAAGTTTGTTTTTATCTTGCCTGCACACAAACATTCATAATCATTTCATATACATATTTTTTTTGTAAACATGTTTGCACAGAGTTGCTTCTGAGATTTTTCGAGTTAATCTCACAGACTTTTAAACTCGTGATTGTTTGTTAAAAACACCCGCGAACAAATTAGCATGTCCAGTGGGACAGTCTTGTGCAAAAAAAAAAAAAATCTTTGCAAGAAACTATCGTATTATCTAGCCATTTTTTCCATATAAAATGTTTTCAATGTTCAGAGTTATATGCGTCTTAGAAGTAGGATTTTAGCATAAATGGTTAACCCAAACAATACTTCTCGTGCCCGAAATGATGCTTCAGACCCTAAACCAAGAGTCACTTTGACAGTTGGTACAATTGGGACAACAAACCTTGTTGTCTCAGGTCCAATTCTAATTCCAATAGCGACTTCGACGTCAATATCAGGAGTAGTAGTAGCTTTACCATCAGTAACAAATGTTCAAACTTCACCCAGGCCTACTTCGATAGTTGGATGAGACCTTAATCTCCCTTATGTCCCAAGTTTTAACTTACCCTTAGTTACTAGGGATTACCCATATGACATGCCAACTACCATGATGATGGGGTTACAAAGTCACGCTTCGACGTTTACAGATAATGCCGCAACGATAGCGTCACGCTTCGACGTTTACAGATAATGCCGCAACGATAGCGTCACCCCTCAATCCAAATTTGGCGTAAGGATCTTCCATAAGCAACCATAATAGGATGGCACAACTACAAGGAGGGGTTCGATATGTTCCTCCCGGAATTCCATCCTTAACTACCAATTCTCTAGCGTTGATGAGGGAACAAATGGATAAAAGTAACCATGAGATGGTGAACCTATTGACACGTCAAATATGTATTGTGTTTCATCCTCTAACACAGAACACCACCCAGAGTTACCAGCAGTTGGGCCATCAGATAGATAAAATTACTTATTTTTTTGAGGTGCCTCATGCGCTAGTTGTGTTAGCACCTAATAACCAAATTCCCGTCGAACAGCCTCCAGCGAGGATAGTTGAAGAAAACCAAGCCCAGAACGGCCCTAAAATAGTCACGGTGTCAAGAGACCAGGAAACCAATTAAGTACTTAGGAATGTCCAACAAAAAAACTTTGGGGCAAAATAATATAACTAACGTGGTTAAATAGATTTTGGCCCAGAATGACCTTAATGTTGACCTTCATAGGCCTAATTATGTGTCTCCTTTGTCAGAGTATGTTTGACAGACCGAACTTCCCAAAGGATGGAAAGTCCCCAAATTCACCAAGTTTTATGGTGACACTAATGAGTCCACAATCAAGCATGTTTCCAGGTATCAAACTGAGGCCGATGGCATAGCCAAT
Organism: Lathyrus tuberosus; assembly: GCA_022829125.1. NCBI lineage: Eukaryota > Viridiplantae > Streptophyta > Magnoliopsida > Fabales > Fabaceae > Lathyrus > Lathyrus tuberosus. The sequence continues at coordinate 1,775,684 of JALAZF010000627.1, read as the reverse complement.
AATGAGAATCTGAAAATGAAATATTTTTCGAATTCTTTGATAAAGAACGACTTAACGTGGCTCACCATATTACCTTCATGTTCTATATTTAATTGGAATCAATTAGAAAGAGCGTTTCATGAACAATTTTATATGGGCCAATCTAAGATTAGCCTTAAGGAATTAGCCAGTGTGAAGCAAAGGTGGCAGAAACCATAGATTACCTAAATATATTTAGCCTTCTGAGGGACTTGGACTTTCCCTGGGAGAGATCCAACATAAAGTCTCGTCCAAGGGACGTGACTGAAGTCTAACCTAAGAGACTTAACTTAAAATCTTGTTTGAGGGCTTAATAGAAGTTCCGCCCTAGAGATCTAGCGTCTCGCCTAAGGTATTTAAAGTTTCATCAGACAAACTCAACATAACATCACCTAAGGGACTAAGACTCTCATAAAATAGGCTTATCTAAACTCCCCGCCTGAGAGACTTTGAGTATCCTCAGGCAGGCTCCAACATAAAGTCTCGCCCAAGGAACGTGACTAAAGTCTAGCCTAATAGACTTAACTTAAAGTATTGTCTGAGAGTTTGATAGAAGGCTTGCCCGATAGATATAACATCTCGCTTGAGGGACTTAATGTCTCGTCAGCCAAGTTCAACATAACCTCGCTTAAGGGACTTGAAGTCTCGCCAGTCAAGACCAACATATAATTTTAATTAGGGAGACTTAAGGACCCGTGGTGCCCTAAGGCTTTGTAGTTTAAAGCACTTTGCCATTTGTCAAAGCCCTTGTGCTTGAGGGACTATGTAGTGACAAATTTGTGAAAGGCCTGATATGGCAGGAGAGTGTTGACATTCAAAAGGGGCGACACCTACACGTCGCCCACCATTAGGAACCGTATCTCCCTAAGTCCCATTACTTACCCAGCCATTGAAAACGTAGGAAAAGGCGTTACTCTGTTAGAGAGAAGTCAGAGTCAACTGACTGATCCATGTCTTCTTAGGAAATAGGGGTTCAACGGTCCCCCATTGTCTGAGTGGCCGATTATCTGCCCCTAGAAAACCCTTGGCCTAATGACCTCTATAAATACCTTGCCCTTTTGAAGGGAGAGACACAGATCATTATACTCACGGTATAACACTTATACACATTGTCTCTCACCTCACGTGAGCTGCCTTTTTCTTTTCACTAAAAACATCTCCAAACAGGATCTCTCACTACTATGAGCAAGCCTTAACCACCCATAACTATAAAGACCCTTGAGTATTCCCTACTTGCGTAGAAACAACACGCACACATATACTTTTTGAAAAGTACATAATCTAATTCATAATTTTGTATTTATAATTTTTATTTTAAAAGTTTTAAGTTTTAAGTTATGAAAATTCTTCTAAATTATATATATATATATATATATATATATATATATATATATGTATATATAAAATTGATATTATCACAATTATTTATGATTATTCAATTTTCTTTATTAAAAAAATTAGTAGCCAATAAAGAGAAAACCAATATTTGAACATTTTGTTAGCATTAGTTATGATTTTAAATTAGTAGCCAATTAAGTTTCGAAGTCACTTGGTAATAAATTGTATACAAATTATATATAAATTAGACCATAAATCTCTATTAAAGTTAATTATTATCTTTGTAAATAGTCTAAAAATAGAGCTAAAAATTAGGGGTGACAATTGGATCCATTAGTACAAAATTCATCTAATTCATCCAAAAAAATTCATCAAATTCATCTATTACATAAAAAGTAAGTTAATGGATTAGATTAAATCCATTTATTTATATGCATGAATTGATTCAATCCATCCAACATATTTTAATGATCTAATAGATTATTTTTTATCTCTGGTAGATTTTTTTACAAAAATAATTATAAATGGGTTTAAAAAAATTGATTTTTTACCAAAAAAAATCCGAATTTTTTTTCAAAAAAAAAAACGATTTTTTTCCCAAAATTAAAAAATCGAGTTTTTGGAAAATACAAAAAATCGACTTTTCTAAAAAATAAATTGATATTTTTTTTCAAAAAATAAAAAATCGATTTTTTAAAAAATACAAAAAGTTGATTTTTCCCGAAAAAATTGATTTTTTATCTTGAAAGTATAAAAAATTGATTTTTTTTAGAAAATACAAAAAATTTATTTTTGAAAATAAAAAAACATTTTTTATCAAAAATAAAAAAAATCAAATCTTTTAACGAATATATTAAAAAACAATTTTTTAAAATTAAAAAATGAATTTTTCGTAAATAAAAAAATTGATGGTTTTCTAAATATATTAAAATATCAATTTTATCAAAAAAATAAAAAAATCAATTATTTTTAAAAAATAAAATAAATTGAGTTTTTTAAAAATATAAAAAAATTGATTTTTTCAAAAAAACAAAAAATATATTTGTTTTTTTAAAATAAAAAAAAAAACAATTTTTTAGATGGATGAATATCTATTCACTAAAATTATGTTAATAGATAGATTAGATGAATTTTATGTTTAATAGATAGATTTGATTGGATAATTTAAAAAAAAAAATTATGTGAACGATTGATTAATTAATAAATTATTTTGATTCAACCATTAGCAATGTAATTTACATCTATCTAATCCATTCATATTACCACTCATAAAAAATTTAAATGGGTCACTCGTTGGAGAAGAAGTTAATTATTCTCTTTGTAAATACTCTAGAAATAGAGCTAAAAATTGGTCTCGCTGGAGAAGGATTTTAGGCTTGTTTATTTAATGTTCATCTTGAGTTGACTTATTTAGTAAATGGATCATGTTTATGTTCTTTAAAAATTTATTTTTTGAAAAATTTTGTAAAATATTTTTTCCTTAAATCTATTAAACTCGTCATACTCATATACATAAAATGAACCAAATAAAATCTGTAACACAAATTTATTTTTAAAAGTATGTCAAATATTTTAAAAATCAATTTTCTCAATCATATTAGAAGTATGATTTTAGTATGATCTGGAATTAAGGGCATAAAAGTAATTTCCACCCAAAATTGTTACAAAAATGGCTTAGTTGTTCAAGAGGAAGAACAGGTTGTTACATACGACTACGACTTTTCTTACAAATTCAAACCAAAATCTGCGTTTTGATTTTATCTTGTTAACAAAGTAAAGAGTTATCTTGTTTATCCTCAATTATTTCTCAATGGACACTGAATCCCCTTCAGATTCTGCTGAAAGATTCAAGCTTTACGATGAGCTTGAATTGCAAGAGTTTCAGGACAAGTTTGTAATCAAATCTCACCAATCTCCTAATCATGGATTTTGGATTAGTCGTATTGATGGAAATATCAATTCACTTGATGGTAATTTCATTTATTGCTGAATTTCAGTTTCTTGATTTTATGTTTGGTTTGAAATAGAAACAAGATGTTTTTTTTAAGCTTGTAGCTTAATTATTGTAATTTTTAGGTGAAGATTAATTGAGAAGTTGATTTGCTTTTCAAGTGGATTTTTTTTTGTAGGGTTTTGGTTTTTGTTAGTTATTAATATTATTTTGGGTAAGAAAGAAGATCATGAGTAATCTTGTTACATTTAAACATTTATTAGTGAAGTTATTTATAGCCAAAAATCAATGTTTCTTACATTTTTGAGATTTTGCTTGTACTTATTTGGTTTGCACTTATCCAAAAACTTGAAGTTACCATTGCATTGTAATAAAGTTCGTCTTAAGTTTTTGAAGACCCTGTGTAGATTAGGTAGAGTTCAAGCGTGACAAAACAACTTAGGACCCTATTTAGTCATGGTTTAACCATCATAAATCTATTATGAGCCCCATTCAGTTACAATTTAGCTGTGAAAATTTTGAGGCTATGTGCTGTAGCCCATTTTGCATACCCTAAAAGATGGTCTTGGTTGTAATAATTTCCTATATATGATCTTTTTTTTTGGTATGATCTTTTGCAGGTGACACGTTCTCAGAAAGTCCAACAAAGACATCTACGATTTACGGTGTTGTGGGAACAATAAGATTGGTTGTAGGTAGATATGCTTATAATTTTATCTTGAGTTGCTATTTTATGTACCTGCATACGCATTCAATCATATCTTATCATTTTTCCATTTTTGTTAGATGATTTCCTAAAATATCTATTTAGTAAGATGCTACGGGATGCATGTGGGGAACTTTTTTACACCGACGGTGCAAATCAGTTAACCACAAAAACAAATATAGTCTTGTTTGTTCTTTAATGTATGTTCATACATAGTAGTGCATATTTTTTGTAATTAATGGAGTTAAATAACCTATTAAGGAAAGCCATCTTCTCAAGTAGATTATGTTGAATGCATTGATTTGGCAGAAAGAAGTTAAGCTAGCTATAAGAAGTGTAATGAACGAAGAAAAAGAATCTTTATTTTCTCTAAGAACCACCTGGTTTAAGAACATAACTTCCTTTATACACATTAAGGTTTAATAATGCTATCTTGATGTAGGAACTTATGCCATTGTAATAACTTCTCGGAAGGAAGTTGGAAGTTTCCTTGGTTTTCCGGTGTATCGCTTGATGTCTATGAGGGTTCTTGCAAGTAATGAGGCTCTGAAGTTTTCAACTTCTCAAGAAGTAAGAGGTTGTGTAATTATAAGTTGTCGAGGGTTCTATCAAGTGTTATACATGTGATCCAAACTCAATATCTTCTTTGTGTTCTGCCTTTTTTTGTAGAAAAGGGATGAAGAATACTTCTTGACATTGTTGAAAGTAGTAGAGTCAATGCCAGGCTTATACTATTCTTATGAAACAGATATTACATTAAAGTGAGTGTCGCGGTCCTTATATTGCCGGTTTATTATTATTACTATTATTACCATTATTATTATTATTGTCTTAGTCTCTTAATATTCATATCATTGCAAGATTGATGTTCATAAGATGTAATTCGTCTTATCGATCAGCTTGCAGAGAAGAAGCAAGTTAGTTGAAGGGTGGATGAGTAAGCCACTATGGAAGCAGGTTAGTCGACATGATGCCACTGCAACGTGTCACAAAAATTCTCTTTCAGAACACTTCTCTTATTCATTTACTTTCACAATAGGAAAGATAAAAAAAGGCCTCTTGAACCTGTTGACATCATTTGATGCAATAAGAAGGGGCGGAATTGCTTGAAAAATTATAGTTTCTCTTTTCCGATTTATATTTCAGGCTGACCCGCGATATGTATGGAACAAGCATCTTATGGAGGAGCTCATTGAGTCTAAGGTCAGATAATTTTGCAGCATTTGCTGTTTGCTAAAGTAAAAGTTCTTATTCAATTTTACTAAAAAAAATGAAGTCTTCTTAAAGCTTTAATGAACTTCATCTTCTCCTAACATAAAATCTTTTTTTATGACAGCTTGACAGATTCATCATGCCTCTAGTACAAGGGAATATCCTGAAATTTAAACTACTTTTTCTCTCCCCTGTCCCCTTTCTGTTTGAATGTCTGTGTGTGCATGTGTTCTCTGTATAATAAGCTTGTTATGTTCCCCCTTAACCGGTGCTTAAGCTTCCAAACAGCTGAGCTGAAGCTAAAAGACTCGTGTGCTAAACTGACATTAATATCAAGGAGATGTACACGACGTCTAGGTACAATGTCTTCATATGCTTCATCCTTATAATGGTAGTTCAATAAATTTGCGATGACTCATTATAATATGACAATGACTTAGGAACTAGAATGTGGAGAAGAGGAGCTAACTTTGAAGGTGACACTGCCAATTTCATTGAAACTGAACAGTTACTTGAAACTGAAGATTTCAGTTTCTCATTTTTGCAGGTATTATTTTACATTAATGAGTTTCTACTTCAATTATTTCCTTTTGATAGCTTCTCCTTACAGTTGGTTTTGTCTTCCGCTAGCATATTTAGTTTTATAATTTATATTACAATATCGATTTTTGAGCTCCCTGTTTGTGATTTGTACTCTAATTAATATTTTGCAGGTTCGAGGTTCAATTCCTCTTTTGTGGGAGCAGATTGTTGATCTAAGCTATAAACCACACCTTAGGGTTATTAGTCATGAGCAAACGGTACACTTCTATTTCTCATTTGTTTTGGTTCTTAAATTGTTTTCTCAAAATATAATTATATACTTTTCTTATTGTTTTTCCCCTTCTACTCCTTTTGTTTCAGCCAAATATTGTGGAGCGTCATTTCCATGATCTCTCACAAAGATACGGAGAGATATTAGCAGTTGATCTAACGGACAAAGTAAGACTTCTACTATCTACTCTTTCTCAATACTAATCTGAATCTATCAGCAAATTTATTCTTCAGATTGATAATGAGTTCAAAGATATGTTGCTTCTTTAAATAAAACTGATTTTTCTTTTCTACTAGAGGCTTTATATTCAATATTTGTCTTTCATAGGCGCCCCTTTTCTTTCTCACAAAATGTTAAAATGGGGAAACTTGAGGCCATGGATTGGCCAAGTTTGATTAGCATACCCTTTGGGATATACATCACCCTTAGCCAATCTCTACAACAAACATTCCCTTTCAACTGATTTTGTTACTCTGTGTCTTCTATTTTGATCAATTTATCGTTAATTTTACTTTGCATCAGCATGGTGAAGAAGGTCAACTAAGTGCAGCATACGCCGCTGAAATGCAAAATCAGCAAAATGTGAGGTGATAATTTGGACTTTTTTTTTCTTAAACTTTATTCTTGTGTTGCAAATTTACAACCTTGTGTTATGGAGTCCGACCTTATGGACCGACTAATCCGAGGGAAACCAATCCCACCGTCCACTTGTGGGATCCCATTTAAAGTCAAAGCAAAGCTATGTATGGACTGTCCCAACACAAGAATTGTTAGCACTTAGTGGGATTCGAACTTGAGGTCTTAGGAGGAGCACACTCAGGTCTCAAGCCTTCACCAATAGGCCAACCCCTGTGTTCTGCTTTGGTTGTGTTATATATCATTGTTTGTTATGGCTAATATGTTTCACATTTTTTCTTTTACATCTGCTGTTTTATGACTCACCGATCATGACACTATGGCAGATATGTGCCTTTTGATTTTCATTTCCACTGTGGGAACTCAAATTACGATAGTATGAAAATCCTTTACGATCAAATTTCAGAGGATTTTGAAAAACAAAGGTAATGAAAAAAAATTCAAGTATTTATTAACGAATATCAATAGCTAGTTGCCACAATCCTAATATGCTGGCAATCTATGATTCAGATTTTTTAATCATTTCTGTTTCAGCTGAGCAGATACTTCATGATAGATAGAAAAGGAGATATACTAGACGAGCAGAAAGGAATTATCAGAGCAAACTGCATCGATTCCCTGGATCGAACAAATGTTACTCAGGTTCCCTGCCAAAGGATAATTTGATTTAATGATTCTTAATCCTTCTCTGACTGTCTTCCTTTGTGTAAATTATGCAACTACTTATTTTGATTATGTCGCCGCTGTTTGCAGTGTTATATGGCCCAGAAGGCATTAAATCTTCAATTGCAGAGAATTGGAGTGCTTACATGCTCCGAGTGCATTTCAATGTTCAACGAGGAAAACGGAAAATTTAGAATATGTATAAAATTTCTTGATAATTTCTATTATTCTTCTCTATGAACTTTAACCCTGCTTATTTGAACTAAATAATTTTATTTAGTATGGGCAGAGCAAGGCGATGAGATAAGCCTGGAGTATGCTGGGACTAATGCTCTCAAAGGGGACTTAGTTAGGTTTGAAAATTTCCTGTAATGAATGAATCCTGTGTTTTTCTGTTTCCTTATGTCATACTGATAAATTTTGGATTTATGATGCAGATATGGAAAGAAAACACTAGCTGGATTAATAAAAGATGGGATTAGTGCAGTTTCGCGCTATTACTTGAATAATTTCCACGACGGAATTCGGCAGGCAAGTTCGTTTATGTTCATGATTCATTGCATTCAATAGATATATGGCAGTTAATCCGAAAAAGGTTAATAAGTTTGATGTCTTCTGCAGGATGCTCTGGATCTGATAAGCGGTCACTATACTGTCAGCAGAAACATTCCTTCTCCTTTTCAACGAAATAGCTTTGAACCTTTATCTGTAAGTAACAACATATTATCCTAATATCTCCGTTTTCTCCCACCTGAATCCTAAAACTTCTAATGGTCGAAAAAGAAAATGAACGTATCTTGTCATTGTTGAGATCTAAAACTGATTGAGTTTGTAAACTTAGTTTTGTATACAATTGAAGATGTGTTTGTGTCTACAGTAGCGAAAATTGATTTTGATTGAATCGGTTTTGTAAAATTTATTTTAGCCTATGAAACCATTTTAATGTGTTATTGACATGCTTCATAGAAAAATGTAACTTTGCAGTACCTACCTGTGGCATCAGCTTTGATAATTGGTAGTTTGACAGCAACTTCCTTCACTCTTCAACAAGGTATTTAACTTTGTGTTTCTGCCATCTGAATAAATTTTTCTTGATGCTTAATTACTTTGCTTTTTCTTTTCTTTTTATTTAAATTTGAAAATCTGTTGTTATTTTATAGCGGGTCGAAACACACAGCAGTATGTGTCTTCTGTAATCTGCGCTGGAATAACTGCTGGAATCATGGCAATTGTCAAAGCTAATGGAAGACAGTTCTGCTCAAGGCCCCGTTTGTGTGGTCTCTTGTGATACAAGTAACTATGATTTTTTTACTACCCTTTGAACCAAACTTCAAAAGGAAAAAGAGAAAACTGTGGTCTCATTCTAGACATCGTAAATATGATTAAATTTGATGTTTATGTTGATAAATATTATTTTGGGATAGGTATTCATATCTATTGGTTGCACAGAATTTTTTTTTTTTTTTATATAATAAAATATAGTCTTATTGATATTAACATTATTTCAAACTTCAATATTTTTAAAATTTTTTTATACATAAATATTGTCGGTTATTTGGAAGAAAAAATTATAATTTGAAATTCAAACATTAGTAAGAAAAGCATATCAAATATTGATCAAATCAAACGATTAATTTGTATGTTCGTATCAATAATTTAATTTGAAATTAATAATTTTCTTTATAATTTAGAAATTTAAATATTATGAAAAAAAACACCAGAAATCTCACACACCAACATTGCTTTCCACTCTAAGGGAAGTGAACATCACGAGCGTCTAATTGTGTTCCCTCAAGGACATTTCTACTCGATTGTCGAATATGAATTAACCCTCCACACAAACATCTCAGAGAAGTAGAAAATTATTTTCCACTTATTTTAATCCTGATCCCGCTTGCAAGCTATTAGAAAAACAAACGAGCATCTATAGTATAGACCGACCTGTTGTGATACCACTATGTAATATCCTAAAATCTAATTTTTAATTTAAAAGAATAAATCATCTTTTTAAGATGCTACTCATACATAACATGCAAACTTCCAATTAATTTTAACAATAGAACGTATGAACAGTGAAAATTGCAGTGACCATTCTTGAAGTCTTCACGCCTTTATATAGCCATGTATAATGTGACCGTTGAAGGATATTTCTAACATTTCAGAATTATGGTGGCTTGAAGAATTGTGGGAGACAAATAGTACATTTGCATCCGCCCTATCCGGAGTGGAGCAGTATGTCCTTGTACTGTTGTACTGTTGTACCACGTTGCTTAGTCTTCTCAACTTCCAGACTTTAGAGGCTTCTGAGAGCATGAGTTAGAAGAAGGGAAAACGTAACTTGCGTCTTAAGAGCTTCAAGTCTTCAGAGCCTGCAGAGCTACATCTTTAGAGTCTTCTGCACTTGGTCTTCAGAACCCGTTGTCTTCACAATCATAAGTCTTCAGCATCTGGACTTGTTCATCAGAACTTCTGTCTTCAGATCTTCAGAACTTGTTTTCCTAAGTCATTGTATCAGAGTCATGCAACTTCAGAGTCTTCTGAAGCAAATGATGTTGTTCAGCAGAGCAATACGTAGCGCAGAAGCGGAACAATTCTCTTCTAATAACTTAGCCACGCTATTTATCAGAAGCAGAACCTGTTTGTTAAATTCTAAAAAATAACAAACATTAGAATATCAAAATTGTTCATACAAACATACTTGTTTGTTATCATCAAAACTCAGAGGTATTATTGCAGAATCAAACCTTATTCTAACAATCTCCCCCTTTTTTATGATGACAAAACTATGTATTTTGATGACACAATTTTGTTCATAACAAAAAAAAACCGAAATAAGAAGGTTAAGGAATACTTATCCTTCTGATGAGAATCTCCCCCTGAATCTCAGACTGGATGAAGATCAAATATCTTGACTCATGAACCTTCTGGGTAAACTTGTAACGCCCCAGTTTTGCCAATTTTATTTTTATTGAGTCTTTTTGATTATTTTATTATTATTTTATTTTATTTTTGACTTTTGTGTGAAAATATGTTATTTTTAGTCGTGAATATATTTTATCGCGTTTCGGGAACATTTGCGAGATATTTGAGTGTGGGGGTATTTTGGGCATTTCATAGATATTTGGATAAGTTAGTAAGAATAGAAAATAGAAAAGGGAAAGAAAGAAAAATAGAGAGAAAGAAAGGAGAAAGAAGGAAAAAGAAAAGAAAAGAGGAGAAGAGAGAAAATTGGAGAAGTGCGGAAAATTCATCAAGATCAAGTTCTAGAGTCGATTAAATCGGGTAAGGGTGCGAAACTCGATTATTGTATAATTGTATATGATTATGTATGTGTGTTTGTGATTGATGTTGGATTGATTTAGAGAAAATTAGTAAGATCATTTTTGGAACAATTGAGTAGGAATTGATTTAAATGTGTTAAAACTTGTGTTGAATGTGTTGAGATTGTCTATACATGTTTGATAGGTATTATTATACTTCCATTTGCTGTTTTTCTGAGATTTGGATGATGAATTAGAGGTTTTTGGGTGGAAAATCGTGGAACAAATTATGCAGGAATTTTTCTGGTTTTTCCAGGTCATACGCGTATGGGGCATGTTCATACGCGTATGGACCTTGGCAATACGCGTATGGAGGGCGAGTCATGGGCCAATACGCGTATGAGATGTTGTTTTTCCCCGGCCATCTGCCCATTTGCGTATGATACGCGTAGCATTTCAGGGCAATACGCGTACGGGCTTGGGCATTAGGCGTATGGTCATTTACACGTGAACCTTGGGAAAAATAAGTCTCTGCTCATACGCGTATGGCTCATGGTGGTACGCGTATGGGCAGAGCTTTTGCAAAATGTGACTTTTCAAAATATCGTTTTTCGTTTTCGTTCGTAACTTTTGATCCGTTTGTCCGATTTTTACATTCTTGGTATCGTTGCGTAGCTATTGAGCTGTACTTTCTTGTTATGATGATTTTGGAATTGTTAGCCGATTTAATTATGTCGGAAAATCAGGAATAGTGTCGGTTGTCGACTTTTGTCGTTATACGTGTGCGTAGTTGAGGTATATTGTGCAAGGTGCTGTTGTATGATGTAAATGTATGTGTTTAGATGATGTTGTGGTGATTTGTGGCTGTATGGAAATTAAATGCATTGTTTTGGGCATAAGTGCAAAGTGTGGTTTTATCGATGAAATAAATGTATTTATGTGTGCATATGGAATGTCATGGGTCATTGTATGACAAGCATCATAGTGTGCATTGTGGAACGTCCTGAGTGACGGTTTAATTCCTGAGGGAATTGCTATAACATCGTGGGCCTCGAAAATATGAGGCGATGCCTGAGGACTTAAAGCGATGGGTATAGACGATTGTGGGCTCCTTTGGAGACTTAAAGCAATCCTTAACGTCGTGTGCCTCGAAAATATGAGGCGATGCCTGAGGACCTAAAGCGACGGGTGAACATCGTAGGCCCGACGGGGAGTTACTTGAGATTCTCAGTAACGAGCGATGGTTCCAATAGTTCCTGAGTGAACTGATGATGAGACATGAGAAACAATGGAAGTCGGTACCGCATGGCATGTGCATAGAGTCGTTGTGTCGGTCTATGTGCATTGCATAAATCATGAATTAATTGTGTGTGAATTTGTGAATGTGATTGATGATTGTATGGTATATGTGTGGTGTGTAATGGTATTCGATGCTTGAGAATTGTGCGGTATTATGTTATATGTGGTTGTGGTGAGAATGTGTTACTTGTACATTTTTGTGTTTATATATATAATTTTATTCAATTATATTATGGTTGTTTTTCTCACCCTTCTGCTGTTTTATAACGCTCTATGAGGCGTTGCAGATTAGAGCTGCTGGAGGTATTCCTTTTTGTGAAGCGTTGCGTCTTCATTATTTTGGTCGGTCGGCTCTGATATGTGACTCCGGGTAGTTAGGGTGGCCGTGTGCTATTATTTTGTATATCTGATGATATATTTTGGTTGTACATATGCTACCTGATGTATGACAAACTGTTTATATGTGTATATGTATATATGTTAATCAGATTTTAGATTTTCCGCTTTAATTCTAATTTCTGAAAAGTGGGTGTAAGGAACAAAGTTTCCTCTGTATGATTGCTACCCCACAGTTGCATATCATTATGGGCAGGTGTTGCATGTTATGTGTATGTTTGGTTACTTTGATGTGATTCCCCTTTCTATGCCGTATTTCAAATATACTCTGACGAATTTTCGAATTTTCTTTTACCGCCTTAATTGCGTGTTTTTGGGGGTATAGATTGGGGGCGTCACATTAAGTGGTATCAGAGCCAGTCCGTGTCAGTTGTGTTTGTTGTGTCTGTTGTGTCTGTTGTGTCTGGCATATTGGGCGAGTTGTGTTGGACGAGTTGTTGTTTAACCATAGTTTCTGTGTTTGGACGAACAGAATATGGCTGGTCGTAATGATGCTGCTTTGGCTGCGGCGATGGAGGCTATGGCACGAGCTGTGCAGGGTGCACCGAATCCTGCAGGAAATGATGAGTTTAGAAAGAATAAGCCGCCGGTCTTTAAAGGGAAGCATGATCCGGATGATGCGCAGTTGTGGTTGAAAGAGATTGAGAGGATTTTCAGGGTGATGGATTGTGATGACGATGATGATAAGGTGAGGCTGGGCACTCATATGCTACACGAAGAGGCTGATGACTGGTGGGTCAGTACTCGTCAGGTGTTGGAAGCTGAGGAAGAGGAAGAAGAGATCACTTGGGAGGTGTTTAGCCGAGAGTTTCTAAGGAAGTATTTTCCCGAGGATGTCCGAGGAAAGAAGGAGATTGAGTTTCTAGAGCTAAAACAAGGTAGTATGTCGGTTATTGACTATACTGCTAAGTTTGTGGAACTTGTGCAGTTTTATCCTCATTATGTGGAAGCGACTGCTGAATTTTCAAAGTGTGTGAAGTATGAAAGTGGCTTGCGTCCTGAGATAAAGCAGGCTATTGGTTATCAGAGGATTCGAAGGTTTGCTGATTTGGTGGAATGCTGTAGGATTTATGATGAAGATAGTAAGGCTCGTTCTGCTCACTATAAAAGTGTAAGTGACAGGAAAGGGAAACAACAGTTCCGTAGTGGTCCGTATGTGTCACCGGCTGATAAAGGTAAACAAAGGGGTAATTTTGATCGAAGGTCAGGTGGAGGAAGTATGTCTAATGCTCCTAGGTGTTTTAAATGTGGTGAATTGGGTCATCGCCAGATGGAATGTAAGAAGAAAGTGGATAAGTGTTCTAATTGTGGTGGTATTGGACATGTTCTAGCTGATTGTAAAAGGAAGAATGTGGTGAAGTGTTACAATTGTGGGGAACCTGGTCACATTAGTTCGAAGTGTCCGAATCAGAAGAAAGCTCAGGCTAGTGACAAAGTGTTTTCATTGGCGGGAACTCAGACCTCAAGTGCAGATCGTCTGATAAGAGGTACTTGCTTTATTAATAATATGCCTTTAATTGCTATTATTGATACTGGAGCGACTCATTCGTTTATTTCGTCTGAGTGCGCGAAGAGTTTGAATCTTGTGTTGTCTGTGATGGATTTTGAGATGGTTATTGATACTCCAGCGATGGGGTCAGTAACTACTTCTTTGGTGTGTCTAAGTTGTCCTTTGGCCATTTATGGCAAAGACTTTGTGATGGATTTGGTGTGTTTACCATTGGAAGGTTTAGATGTGGTGTTGGGAATGAACTGGTTGCAATTTAATCGGGTGCACATTGACTGTTATCATAAGCTTGTAAGGTTTCCTTCTCTTGAGGAAGATGAAGACTCGAGTTTCTTGTCTACTAAAGAGTTGAAGAAACTTTTAGCGGACGAAGCTCAATTGTTTAGTTTGTTTGCATCATTAACTGTGGATAGTCAAGTTTCATTGGAGGTGTTTCCTGTTGTGTGTGATTTTCCTGAGGTGTTTCCTGAGGATATTTCAGATGTACCGCCGGAGAGAGAGGTGGAATTTTCTATAGATCTAGTTCCTGGTACTAGACCTGTTTCTATGGCACCTTATAGAATGTCGGCGTCTGAATTGGTGGAGTTGAAAAAGCAGTTAAATGAGTTGTTGGAAAAGAGGTTCGTGAGGCCAAGTGTTTCTCCTTGGGGTGCTCCAGTTTTGTTAGTGAAAAAGAAAGATGGGAGTATGCGATTATGTATTGATTATCGCCAGTTGAACAAAGTGACGATTAAGAATAAGTATCCGCTTCCAAGGATTGATGATCTGATGGATCAGTTGGTCGGTGCTTGTGTGTTTAGTAAGATTGATTTGAGATCGGGGTATCATCAGATAAGGGTGAAGGAAGAGGATATTCAGAAGACGGCCTTTAGAACACGTTACGGTCATTATGAATATTCAGTGATGCCGTTCGAGGTTTCTAACGCGCCTGGTGTGTTTATGGAATACATGAATCGTATTTTCCACGAGCATTTGGATCGTTTTGTCGTGGTGTTTATTGATGATATTTTAATCTATTCTAAGTCTCGTGAGGAACATGCAGAGCATTTGCGTATTGTTTTGCAGGTTTTGAAGGAAAGGAAGCTTTTTGCCAAATTGTCCAAGTGTGAATTCTGGTTGTCTGAGGTGAGTTTTCTTGGGCACGTAATTTCAGGTAATGGTATTGCTGTGGATCCATCTAAAGTGGAAGCAGTTCTACAATGGGAGGCTCCTAGATCCGTTACTGAAATTCGAAGCTTTTTGGGTTTGGCTGGTTATTACCGGAGGTTCATTGAAGGTTTTTCTAAGCTAGCTCTTCCTTTGACGCAGTTGACTTGTATGGGCAAGGCGTTCATTTGGGATATTCAATGTGAAGAAAGTTTTTGTGAGCTGAAGAGAAGATTGACGACAGCTCCTATTCTGATTTTACCTGATCCTACTGAACCGTTTGTTGTGTACTGCGATGCTTCTTTAATTGGTTTGGGTGGTGTTCTGATGCAGGAAGGTAAGGTTGTAGCTTATGCTTCAAGGCAGTTAAGAGTTCATGAGAAAAACTATCCTACTCATGATCTTGAATTAGCGGCTGTAGTTTTTGTGTTGAAGATATGGAGGCACTATCTCTATGGTGCAAGGTTCGAGGTCTTTAGTGATCATAAAAGCTTGAAATATTTATTTGATCAGAAAGAGTTGAACATGAGGCAGCGGAGATGGTTGGAATTCTTGAAAGACTACGACTTTGGCTTGAATTACCATCCTGGTAAAGCTAATGTGGTAGCCGATGCATTGAGCCGTAAATCGTTGCATATGTCGACTTTATTGGTTAAGGAGTGGGAACTATTAGAATCGTTCAGATATTTGAGTTTGGTTTGTGAAGTGACTTCGGATAGTGTAAGGCTTGGAATGTTGAAAGTTACTAATGAATTTTTGTTGTCGGTTAGTGAGAAACAAAAGATGGATTTGAAATTCGTTGATTTGATGAGGAATGAGAATGTGGATTTCAAGGTGGATAATTTTGGTGTTTTGAGGTTTCGTGGTCGTATTTGCATTCCTGATGATGCGGAGTTGAAAGGAATGATTTTGGAGGAAGGACACAGGAGTAACCTAAGTATTCATCCGGGAGCGAATAAGATGTACCAAGATTTGAAGAAGATTTTCTGGTGGTCTGGTTTGAAAAGGGATGTGGCTCAGTTTATGTATGCATGTTTGACTTGTCAGAAATCGAAGGTGGAACATTTGAGGCCTAGTGGTTTGTTGCAACCGTTGGATATTCCTGAGTGGAAGTGGGATATCATATCGATGGATTTTGTAACGGGATTGCCGAATACGCAAAGAGGTCATAATGCAATTTGGGTGATTGTGGACAGGCTGACTAAATCGGCGCATTTCATTCCGATTGACATTAGTTTTTCTTTGGAGAGGTTAGCAGAGATCTATATCAGTGTGGTTGTGAAATTGCATGGGATTCCATTGAGTATTGTTTCTGACCGAGATCCTAGGTTTACATCGAGATTTTGGGAAAGTTTACAGAAGGCTTTGGGTTCTAGATTGAGGTTGAGTTCGGCTTATCATCAGCAGACGGATGGTCAGACCGAAAGAACTATTCAGTCTTTGGAGGATTTGTTGAGAGCGTGTGTTTTGGAACAATGTGGTGCGTGGGACAGTTATCTTGCTTTGGTTGAGTTTACGTATAATAATAGTTTCCATTCTAGTATTGGAATGACACCTTTTGAGGCTTTATATGGACGAAGATGTAGAACGCCGTTGTGTTGGTACGAAACAGGTGAAAGTTCGGTGGTTGGACCGGATTTGGTGCAACAAACGACGGAAAAGGTAAAGTTTATTCGTGAGAAAATGAAGGCTTCTCAGGATAGACAAAAGAGTTATCATGACCGGAGACGGAAGGATCTTGAGTTTCAAGAGGGTGATCACGTATTTCTGAGAGTTACGCCGGTAACGGGTGTTGGTCGTGCTTTGAAATCTAAGAAGCTTACTTCTCGATTTATTGGTCCTTACCAGATATCTGCGAGAGTTGGTGCTGTGGCGTATCGTGTGGCGTTACCCCCGAATCTGTCGAATTTGCATGATGTGTTTCATGTTTCACAGCTTCGGAAGTATGTTCCGGACCCTTCACATGTTATTTCAATGGACGAGGTTGAGGTAAGAGATAACCTTACGGTCGAGGCATTACCGGTTGGTATTTTGGATTGCGAGGTGAAGCGGTTGAGGGGCAAAGAGATTGCACTTGTGAAAGTGGCGTGGGGAGGCGCTGCTGAGGGAAATTTGACGTGGGAGTTAGAGAGTAGGATGCGGGAGTTGTATCCAGAGTTGTTTGTATCAGGTAATATTTTCGAGGACGAAAATTTCTAAGTGGGGGAGTGTTGTAACGCCCCAGTTTTGCCAATTTTCTTTTTATTGAGTCTTTTTGATTATTTTATTATTATTTTATTTTATTTTCGAATTTTGTGTGAAAATATGTTATTTTTAGTCGTGAATATATTTTATCGCGTTTCGGGAACATTTGCGAGATATTTGAGTGTGGGGGTATTTTGGGCATTTCATAGATATTTGGATAAGTTAGTAAGAATAGAAAATAGAAAAGGGAAAGAAAGAAAAATAGAGAGAAAGAAAGGAGAAAGAAGGAAAAAGAGAAGAAAAGAGGAGAAGAGAGAAAATTGGAGAAGTGTGGAAAAATCATCAAGATCAAGTTCTAGAGTCGATTAAATCGGGTAAGGGTGCGAAACTCGATTATTGTATAATTGTATATGATTATGTATGTGTGTTTGTGATTGATGTTGGATTGATTTAGAGAAAATTAGTAAGATCATTTTTGGAACAATTGAGTAGGAATTGATTTAAATGTGTTAAAACTTGTGTTGAATGTGTTGAGATTGTCTATACATGTTTGATAGGTATTATTACACTTCCATTTGCTGTTTTTCTGAGATTTGGATGATGAATTAGAGGTTTTTGGGTGGAAAATCGTGGAACAAATTATGCAGGAATTTTTCTGGTTTTTCCAGGTCATACGCGTATGGGGCATGTTCATACGCGTATGGACCTTGGCAATACGCGTATGGAGGGCGAGTCATGGGCCAATACGCGTATGAGATGTTGTTTTTCCCCGGCCATCTGCCCATTTGCGTATGATACGCGTAGCATTTCAGGGCAATACGCGTACGGGCTTGGGCATTACGCGTATGGTCATTTACACGTGAACCTTGGGAAAAATGAGTTTCTGCTCATACGCGTATGGCTCATGGTGGTACGCGTATGGGCAGAGCTTTTGCAAAATGTGACTTTTCAAAATATCGTTTTTCGTTTTCGTTCGTAACTTTTGATCCGTTTGTCCGATTTTTACATTCTTGGTATCGTTGCGTAGCTATTGAGCTGTACTTTATTGTTATGATGATTTTGGAATTGTTAGCCGATTTAATTATGTCAGAAAATCAGGAATAGTGTCGGTTGTCGACTTTTGTCGTTATACGTGTGCGTAGTTGAGGTATATTGTGCAAGGTGCTGTTGTATGATGTAAATGTATGTGTTTAGATGATGTTGTGGTGATTTGTGGCCGTATGGAAATTAAATGCATTGTTTTGGGCATAAGTGCAAAGTGTGGTTTTATCGATGAAATAAATGTATTTATGTGTGCATATGGAATGTCATGGGTCATTGTATGCCAAGCATCATAGTGTGCATTGTGGAACGTCCTGAGTGACGGTTTAATTTCTGAGGGAATTGCTATAACATCGTGGGCCTCAAAAATATGAGGCGATGCCTGAGGACTTAAAGCGATGGGTATAGACGATTGTGGGCTCCTTTGGAGACTTAAAGCAATCCTTAACGTCGTGTGCCTCGAAAATATGAGGCGATGCCTGAGGACCTAAAGCGACGGGTGAACATCGTAGGCCCGACGGGGAGTTACTTGAGATTCTCAGTAACGAGCGATGGTTCCAATAGTTCCTGAGTGAACTGATGATGAGACATGAGAAACAATGGAAGTCGGTACCGCATGGCATGTGCATAGAGTCGTTGTGTCGGTCTATGTGCATTGCATAAATCATGAATTAATTGTGTGTGAATTTGTGAATGTGATTGATGATTGTATGGTATATGTGTGGTGTGTAATGGTATTCGATGCTTGAGAATTGTGCGGTATTATGTTATATGTGGTTGTGGTGAGAATGTGTTACTTGTACATTTTTGTGTTTATATATATAATTTTATTCAATTATATTATGGTTGTTTTTCTCACCCTTCTGCTGTTTTATAACGCTCTATGAGGCGTTGCAGATTAGAGCTGCTGGAGGTATTCCTTTTTGTGAAGCGTTGCGTCTTCATTATTTTGGTCGGTCAGCTCTGATATGTGACTCCGGGTAGTTAGGGTGGCCGCGTGCTATTATTTTGTATATCTGATGATATATTTTGGTTGTACATATGCTACCTGATGTATGACAAACTGTTTATATGTGTATATGTATATATGTTAATCAGATTTTAGATTTTCCGCTTTAATTCTAATTTCTGAAAAGTGGGTGTAAGGAACAAAGTTTCCTTTGTATGATTGCTACCCCACAGTTGCATATCATTATGGGCAGGTGTTGCATGTTATGTGTATGTTTGGTTACTTTGATGTGATTCCCCTTTCTATGCCGTATTTCAAATATACTCTGACGAATTTTCGAATTTTCTTTTACCGCCTTAATTGCGTGTTTTTGGGAGTATAGATTGGGGGCGTCACAAAACTCCCCCTGGTTGCAATAGGTCAGATATTGAGATCTTTAGAGTCTTGATTCAGTTTTCAGAAGTCAATTGCACCAATTGAGATCTTGAAATATCAGAGTCAAACACATTGGATGCCAAAAATATTCAGATTCCATATCTCCTGAAAGAGAAAACAAGAAAACAAATCTAACAGAAACAGAAGTTTATTGGTTAGAATGTAAGCAACTTGTTTTTCAGAATTTGATTATGTGAATCAAAATATTACGTTCATTTTATATTTCTCCCCCTTTTTATCATAATCAAAAAGAAATTTCATTAATATTAAAAAGATAAAAACAATATTAAATAAGACAGGATCCTAATGTTTAGAGCAAACATGAAAAAGCCTAAGTGCCTAAGTTCCTAGGTTCAGAAGATGAAAGATTTGTGGTCAGCTTGCTCACAATCTGTTGAAGCATGTTCTGAAGAGAGTTGTTGACAACTTTTTGCTCAACAAAGCTTTCCTTGAAGATCTTCTGTTCCTCTTTCATTGTCTGATGATCCTCTTTGATCTTGTCAATTTCACATTCCAGACGCACAAAGTCAGGTTCAGAAGTGTTGAAAGTTTTAGCTTTTTCTGCCAGTTCCTTTTCTGTAGCTGTCTTAGCTTCGACTTCCTTCTTCTCTTGCAACCTCTTTTCAGCTTTTTGAACGAAATAACTCTTTGTTTGAACAGAGAGGTCTTGAAGCTTCTGAAATTCCTCAGCCGTCCACTGATTGAACATGTCCCATGAAAGCACCCAAACCAGAGGGATCTTCACTAGAATTTGATTCATCAGAAAGTGTCTTGAACCTTGTAACCACACTGTCCTTAAAAACAGATATTGCTTCATCTAGTTTGAGAGGAAGGTCAGAGGTTTGATTTTGAGTTAAGGGTTGAGCATCTTCAACAGAGTCATCAAGAATGATGATATCGTTGTTTCGAGAAGATTCAGGATTATCAATTATGGATTTTGGAAAAGGTGTGATGGTTGTTTGTGGATGTTCACTGAGAATTTCTTCAGTGATTTGAATAGTTGGAGATGGTGGAACAGATGTGACAAGTGTTGGTTGAATAAAAATGGTGGAAATTGGTTGAGATAAGGTAATTTCAAGCCTTGGTGGAGTCAACTGTAATAATGGAGGTGAAGTAGTGATTATTTCAGAAACGTGTATTGGAGAGGTGGTGACAACAATAGAGAATATTGGTGGATGAGTGAATAAACATGGTTGGGTTGATGGGATGGGAAGAGATGAAGACATATTTCTGTCAATAGAAGCAGATGCAGTGTCAGAGGACGAGTCAAAGGACTTACTTTGTTCTGGAGCGGAGGAAGTAGATGTAGATGCCATCTTCATCTTCTTTGTTGATGGTCTGTCATCATCGTCACTTTTCTTTTTCTTGCCTTTCCCCTTTTTCTGAACAATTTCAGGGAGAGTATCCGGTAGATTTTCCAGATCAATCGATGTATCTAATGATTCCTCCTTTTCACATTCAGCAAAATATTATGCTAGTTCTTCTGGATTATAGTCATTTGAAAAAGGTGGAAATCCAGAGATTTGAAATCGAACAAAGTTAAGGTCAAACTGGTTTGGAATAGCAGGTCGACGGGTAATCTTCGTAAGAAGCTTCATATTCTTTAAGTTCTTTGCCCAAAAAAGTTGTCCAGAAGATTTGTCTAGTTCCTTAGTGAACCCAGCAACCAATAAATCTTCAACTAAGCCTGACTCAATGAAAATATCAGACAATAGTCTGCCATAAGGGATATGATTTCCCTTCTTGGTGGAACCAGTTCTTGAGTTAACTATAGGCTCTCTCAAAAAGTTGAACAAAATACAAGGGAGATGTATTTTATTTCCTTTCAATAGGAAGTATAAAATATACTTCTGTGACAAATTAATGTAATCCGATGAATGAGAGGAAGGACGATGATACATAGTTCCCAACATTATTTTAAACCAAACTCTTAAAGTATCTTTCAAGAGTAATGATGGTGGATCCTTTTTAGATTCTAGATCAGTTCCTTCTTTGAAAATAGCAGCTGTGACCTTAGCTTCCCTTTGCTTATTTGGTTGAATATTGACGATTCTTAGTCCATTTCCATCATGAGAGATTAAGTCACTGATAGTCTTTTCTGTGATGATGATTCGTCTTCCAAGCACAGTCGAAACAATGACATGTTTACTAGTGATTGCATGAATCTAGAAATCTTTGACCAAGTTTGGAAGTGAGGATCCTTGCAATCTGTTAAAGTAACCATTCCATCCTTGAGAATTAAGAGTATGAGTAAGATCATATCCATTGTCCCTGGGGTTTTTGAATTAAACCATGGATTCACTAAGAACTCGAAGTTCATCTACAGGCGTGTCGAGAGAGATATGACATTCTTCAAGAATAGTACATTGATATTCAAGTAACTTAGCTTTGGAGATAGTTTGATATGATTCCGCCATTAATGAAGATAATGGTGTTGCGGAGAACTGAAAGGGTTTTAGGGTTTCTAAGAAAGAAGTGTGGGATGAAGTGGTATGAGCGAGTATATACTGTTTGAGTGGAGTGAAGTTGAGTGGGCGTGAAGAATTAAACATAATAATAGGGATTAATAAATAAACGTAATCATGATTTAACCAATTCCAAGAAAAGTACTGCTCACGCGTTAATCACCCTTTAATTAAGTGACACGTTTTGATATCCTCAGAGTCTGGAAAACTAAAAGGTTTCCATTTGATCAGAGACACTTCTGACAAAGCATCTTCTGATAACTGAGGTTAAAAACAAATGCTTCTGAATTTAAATGAAAATCTGATATCTTCAGACTCTGACTAAACACATCTGATTCTGATGATATCTTACTCTGGACAATAGTCCATTTTCAGATGCTTCAGAATAAATAAGAATCTATCTTCAGCCAAGGGTTTTGTAAAAATATCAGCCCATTGATGGTCTGTATCTATAAATTTTAAACATAAAATTCCCTTCTGAACATTGTCTCTAATAAAATGATGTTTAATTTCTATGTGCTTAGCCCTAGAGTGTAAGATTGGATTCTTACTTAAACAGATAGCAGCAGTATTATCACAAAAGATAGGAATGTTACACTCATGTATCTGATAATCTTCTAGCTGGTTCTTCATCCACAGCATCTGAGTACTGTACAAAGACGTGGATAATACTCTGCTTCTACTGTTGAGAGAGCAATTGTTGATTGCCTCTTGCTTGACCATGAGATCAGATTCTTCCCGAGAAACTGACAGTTTCCAAAGATGCTTTTTCTTTCCAATATGTCTCATGCGTAATCTGCATCACAATAACCAGAAAGAGAGTACTCTGATGTTTTCTCATACATCAAGCCAAGGTTAATAGTTCCTTTCAGATACCTTAGAATTCTTTTAACAACAGTTAAATGAGATTCTCTAGGATCTAATTGAAATCTAGCACACAAATGAATACTGAAAAGAATATCAGGTCTAGAAGCAGTTAAGTACAGAAGAGAGCCTATCATACCACGATAGAGCTTCTGACAAACCTTTCCACTTACCTCTTCCTTTTCCAAAACACATGTTGGATGCATTGGAGTCTTAGCTGGTGTACAATCCATCATGTTGAATTTCTTCAGAAGTTCTTTGGTATACTTACTTTGATGAATGTAAGTAGCCTCTGATCTTTGGTCAATTTGAATTCCCAGAAAGAACTTCAATTCACCCATCAGACTCATTTCAAATTCTGCCTGCATTAGCTTAGAAAACTCTTCATAAAGAGAGGGATTAGCAGAACCAAAAATAATATCATCTTCCATCTTCATCAAGTGTCAGCTGATCCTCTAATAAGGCTTCACTCATGCTGGTCTTTGCCATAAATGCCACGTTGGCATGTTCTTCTTCCGAATCTTCTTCTTCTGACTCTGAATCGTCCCGAGTTGCCATAAAACCCTTTTTGACTTTGAAAACCTTCTTAGGTTTTCTATCTTTCTTGAGCTTTGGACACTCGTTCCTATAATGTCCAGGCTCCTTGCATTCGTAACAAGTAGCTTTTTTTCAGAAGCTTTCCTATGACTAGATGTAGATTCAGATCTACCTTTTCTTCTGAACTTGATCTTTCTGTGTTTCCACAGTTGGTTTATCTTTCTTGATATGAGAGGCAATTCATCTTCGTCTAAATCTTCTTCTAATTCTTCTGAGTTCTCCTCTGTTTGGTAAGCCTTTGTCTTTTCAGACTTAGACTTCAGAGCAACAGACTTACCTCTTTTCTGAGGTTCATCTTCTTGAAGTTCTATCTCATGACTTCTTAAAGAACTAATCAGTTCCTCAAGACTTGTGTTGTTCAGATCTTTTGCCATTTTCAAAGAAATTACCATTGGTCTCCATTTTACAGGTAGACTCCTGATAATCTTCTTGACATAATGAGCAGTAGAATAACCTTTATCCAGAACTCTGAGTCCTGCAACAAGCATCTGGAATCTTGAAAACATAGTTTCCACAGATTCGTCGTCTTCCATTCTGAAGGCCTCATACTTCTGGATTAGAGCTAGAGCTTTTGTCTCCTTGACTTGAGCGTTGCCTTCATGAGTCATCTGAAGAGAGTCAAAGATAGATTTTGCAGTCTCTTTATTTGTAATCTTTTCATACTCTGTGTATGAAATAGCATTTAGTAGAATCGTTCTTGCTCTGTGATGATTCTTGTAGGTTTTCTTTTGAGCCTCTGTAAATGAGCTTTTGGCAATCTTTTTGCCTTCAGCATCTTTTGGATGTTTGTAGCCATCAACTACCAAATCCCATAGATCCAAATCAAATCGCAGAAAGTAACTTTCGATTCTGTCTTTCCAATAGTCAAATTTCTCGCCATCAAAGATAGGAGGTTTTGCACTATATGAGTCTCTTTCATTATTATCAGAAGTGACATGAGAAGTACCAGCTGGGGTAGCCATTGTTTTTCATACTTTGGATCGGTACTGAACACTGTTAGGTGCTTGATAAAAATTCAACCTTTTTATCTACTCAGAACCAGAGCTCTGATGCCAATTAAAGGTGTGAAAAACACAAGAAATGGGGGTTTGAATTGGTTTTTAAAATAAAAACTATTTTCTAAAAATAATCCCCTTTACAAACAGACTTCACTTCTTGATAATAAATCAAGAAAAACTGAAAAGAAAGAACACAATATGTTTATACTAGTTCACTTGAGAAATCTTCAAGCTAGTCTAGTCCACCTGCCAAGGTGATTTTGCCTCTCTCAAATGAGGACTTAATCCACTATAACCAAACTGATTACAACTGCACTAGCAAACTGCTAGTGACTAACAACAACCTCTAAGAGACACTAGTCCTAGACTTCTTAAGAATTCTGACCTAACCGGTCCCTTAAGGAATACAATGCACAAGCCAACTGCAAGTGACTGACAGCACTAAAACACACTGTCTTAGTCTTCCTAAAAATTCTGACCTACCCGGTCCTTTAGGGAACACAAACAACTATTTGTTACATAGGTTTGTTTACACTAATTATGCTTCTACACAAGCTGATGAGTAAACAGATTTTATGAACAATATTGACTTAAGAATGATATTAACAATAGAGCGTATGAACAGTGAAAATTGCAGTGACCATTTTTGAAGTCTTCACACCTTTATATAGCCATGTATAATGTGACCGTTGAAGGATATTTCTGACATTTTAGAATTATGGTGGCTTGAAGGATCGTGGGAGACAAATAGTACATTTGCGTCCGCCCTATCCGGAGTGGAGCAGTGTGTCCTTGTACTGTTGTACTGTTGTACCACGTTGCTTAGTCTTCTCAACTTCCAGACTTCAGAGGCTTCTGAGAGCATGAGTTAGAAGAAGGGAAAACGTAACTTGGGTCTTAAGAGCTTCAAGTCTTCAGAGCCTGCAGAGCTACATCTTCAGAGTCTTCAGCACTTGGTCTTCAGAACCCGTTGTCTTCACAATCATAAGTCTTCAGCATCTGGACTTGTTCATCAGAACTTCTGTCTTCAGATCTTCTGAACTTGTTTTCCTAAGTCATTGTATCAGAGTCATCCAACTTCAGAGTCTTCTAAAGTAAATGCTGCTGTTCAGCAGAGTAATACATAGCGCAGAAGCGGAACAATTCTCTTCTAATAACTTAGCCACGCTATTTATCAGAAGCAGAACCTGTTTGTTAAATTCTAAAAAATAAAAAACATTAGAATACCAAAATTGTTCATACAAACATACTTGTTTGTTATCATCAAAACTCAGAGGTATTATTGCAGAACCAAACCTTGTTCTAACACAATATACTCAGAATTTCATCACACAAAAAACGTACACCATTTCACACATCATTTGAACATATTAATCATTTATCTCATCAATTTGTTACAAATCCAAGGATATGTTTATCAAGCTAACATCATGAACATAAGCATCAAAAATCCATGTTTGCACATAGACATCATGCCTAATCTCAGCAACATAACAGAGCACAAATTTCATGTCAATTGCAACAACAAAATAGTTTTCACATAAACCTCAATCAAACACACAAATTTCAACAATGGAGAAAAACTTAGAGGAGAGTGATGATCATTTTCTATCCTTCGTGTATTTGACACCAACATTAGAGTAATTCTCCCCACTTGCCTTAATTTATTCAGCAAAAAATCCGATCTCTAGCTATGTCTTCTCCTTCCTTATCTAACCCTTGTTATTGCTTTTTCTCCCAAGTGCTATCTCAATTCACGTACTGCCATGACACATATAAGCTTCATTAATCCCTTTTTAATAATAAACCTAATTTTTGAATTTAATAATTACTCCTTAAGTTCAACTCCTTTCTCATTATCACACTTTACCCATCTTTCTATTAATTTTAATTTCCATCCAATCTCTCACAACTCTATTATTTTCTATTATTTTACTTAATTATAATTATTTAAAATTCTAATTAATTTATATCCCCTCAAATATTACCACAAAACTACCTAAACACACACATATTTCATAAAAAATCAATATTAACTTGAAGTAAATTAAAATTAATTAGAAACGGGGTGTTACATGCGGTATGCAGTCCAGATGGGAGATTTTAATTTTCTCAAAAACATCGTGGATCATGAATTCTTACAAATATTTGTCAGATAAAAAAGAAATATGTAGGTTCTAATGGAAATCCATTGAAGAGTGGACGTAGACAAAGCGATGATGAACACCAAAACACTATGAATCTTGGTGTTATCTCTCTAACTCTTACATTTAATTTCGTAGTATTTGCATACTTAGCCATTTCAATTTTAGCGTAGCTTGATTCAATTAATAGGGATTTATTACGTAAGCATTGGGTTTTGATTGAATTTGTGATTAATATTCTGAGAAACAAATTCCCATCAGAACTTGAATCATTATATAAAAGACCTAGGTTTTTATATAAGCCTATTTAGTTAAAAAGACTATGCCTCAGACCATGAAAAAAGTCTTTTAAACCTAATAGGCCGACCTATTTAAATAAATATGAATAATTTTTTTATTATCATTGTATTATGTTTTGTACTTTGAATTAAAATACATAAATAAAAATTGGTTATCGTGGAGAACTTATGAAAATAAGATGAAAACCCCTTATGAACAATGTTATAAGTTATTTACATAAGTTATCTTAAACAAATAATCTCACAAAACTTATGTTAACAGGTAAGTTAAAATAAGTCAATGTAAACAAATTTTTATTCTTATTAATTTTTTAGTATGTTAGTCTATTTAAAATAACAGACTTTTATGTAGGCTAACAGGCTAGTCGGACCTTAGAAAAGACCAGACTCAAAACTAAAAGTAAGTCTATGACAGACTACATGCCAGACTTAGGCTTTAATTTTTTTGGCAGGTTAGATTTAGGTTTGGCAAAGCCTAGCTCGGCCTAGTCTATTTCCACTACTAAGAATGATAAATAATGTAGGACCATTTAAAAAAACACTAGCAATTATTTATTTTAATTAAAATTCAAATGAACTATCTTTTTATAAGTAGTAATTTAATTAGTAAATAATTTGTAGTATAAATTGTCACAAAAGTTTGAATGCCTTATGAATAAAGTAAGAAATGCCTAACATACTTATTCTTAAATTTTATTTATGGTAGAGGTGATAAATATTTTATTTAAATCTAAATTAAAAGATTATATATATATATATATATATATATATATATATATATATATATATATATATATATATATATATATATATATAAACAAATACTCTAGGATCGTTAACTTTATGGAAGTAATACTAATATAAAATTTCAAGTGAGACTTAAAATCATGTTTTCTCTAGGTTTCGATATAAACAGGACTTAAAATATGGTGAAATAAAAGTTCTGTATAAAATTTACATTCACTTTGGATGATAGAGAGTATTTTTAGTTATAAATGATAGAGAGTATTATTAGTTATATCTTAATATTTTAGTTTATTATTAAATTAAAATTTTATAGTAGTTGGTATTTTAATTGTTATTGAATTGAGCTTTCTCTAAGTAATTGAGCATTTTAGTAATGACCCATTAATATCATTATATATGTATTGTCTTTTGACACATTAGGGAATAAATGAAAAAAAAAATCAAGTTATCTCTTTATTCTCATTTATCTTTATAGTTTTGTTAGTTTTTCTCTAATAGTTTTGTTAGAGTTTGTTAGCATCCTAACAATTGGTGCTTTCATCATGTACTCAAATCCTCCTATGGATTATCCTTATCATACACCTTCATATCATCCATGGAGTATTCCTCCTACCTACCCTACAAACCCCTCTTTTCCGACTCCTACCACACCTTCATTTCCATCCTTTCCATGGGAACTCTTTTCCCCTTATTACACAAATCTATATATTACAAGTCCATCACCTTGTTTGTATTTTAATCATGGGTATACACCACCTCCACTTAACCCATATTCATCATATTCAACATCTCATTATTCATACTACTACAACAATTGTCACATACAACAACAACCAACAAACACTAATAGAAGAGATTATAAGAAACATTTGCAAGTGTCTCATCTCTCTTTTAAAAAAAAATCTAAATCTCTACCTCATTCTCATTCTCTTTCCATCCCCACCATGGCCATAAAACGAAAGCTTCGACCTTCTCAAGCCCCACATGTATCCAAACCACTTCATTCAAGTAAGCTATTAAACCCTCACACAATACCAAAAAAAAATTGAATCCGTTAAACCCCAAAACATACTCTGCTACACCGTACAACAAAAAGCACCCATTTCCACTTCTACATCATCAACAAGTAGCTCTGGGCCGTTTGCTTTCTCGAACGGAAATGGAGTCTCCGACGAGTTTTCCGATGCTGTTGATTCTTCGAGATTGCTTGAAGAATCAAGCTTGAGTGAGTTACCGAGTGGACTTACAGAAATGGCAGTTTACTTCCTCATGCTCCACCGCGATCACCGCCTCTTCCAAAACCCTAGCAAAAGTTTCCGGTGCTTTAATTAGGAACCTTGAAGATGTTAAAGATTTGTCTGAATGGGGAATTCTTTTCTTGCTGTTTGAGATGGGTTTAGCCATTTCACTAGCACGTTTGAAAACTCTTGCAAAATATACCTTTGCATACTTGAGGAACTCCAAGTCCAGCCTTGCACGGGAGCTGTTTGATCAAATTTCTGAACGAGACATGTTTTCGTGGAATGGAATGCTTACTGGCTATGCTAGAAACCGCAGACTTGGGGATGCACGTAAATTGTTTGATTTAATGCCTGACAAGGATGTTCATGCCCTTCTAGTAAGAGAACAGCAACAACGTACCATGCTAGATTCAATCTCAAAAGATCTCAATCGTCCTTAGAAAGACCTTATGCCAGAGTCTGGTCAAAGGCATCTTGCCCATGAGTTGAAGGGTGTTAGCTTATTTGCCTACGATATGCCAGAATGGAAGAAAGATATGCTTCAGGTTCATAGAAACACTTATGCTGTTGTTGTTGTTAGTTCTGAGAATATTACTCAGAATTGGTATTTCGGGAATAAGAAATCTATGTTGATACCTAATTGTCTGTTTCCTGTCGGTGGTGCTGCGGTTCTGTTTTCGAACAAAGGATGTGATAAAAGGAGAGCTAAGTATAAACCCGACAATCTTATCGGGGGAAGGCTTCTTGACTCAAAATCATCAAATTTCATCGATGTTATAAACCCGGCAACACAAGAAGTTGTTTCACAAGTTCCGTTGACTACAGATGGGAAGTTTAAAGCTGCTGTATCTGCAGCAAAGACGACATTTCCATCATGGCGTAACACTCCGGTTACTACACGCCAACGTGTTATGTTGAAGCTCTAGGAGCTCATACACAGAGATATGGATAAACTTGCTCTTAATGTTACCACTGAACAAGGAAAGACACTGAAGGATGCACAAGGAGATGTATTTCGTGGCTTAGAGGTGGTTGGACATGCTTTTGGAATGAGAACTCTACAAATGGGAGAGTATGTTTCAAATGTATCACACGGGGTTGACACATACAGTGTCAGAGAACTAATTGGCGTTTGTGCTGACCCAGGTGCTTCTATGATGCTTGCAGAATTGGCTTTGGAGGCCGGTTTGCCCGAGGGTGTCTTAAATGTTGTTCACGGAACTCATGATGTTGTGAATGCCATTTGTGATGATTCCAAAGGTGTTATGATATGGTCCTCTAGCACATCAACAGCAGTTGCAAAACCAATTCTGCAACTCTTGGAAAATGGAAACCTTGTTGCGAAAGATGAAACCAACCCAGATGATATTTTGTGGCAAAGTTTTGATTTTCCTGGTGACACTTTACTCCTTGGTATGAGAATCCGAAGCAGTTTGGTAAATGGCGATTATAAAGGTTTGGTTTCGTGGAGAGATACACAAGATCCTTCTACTGGTTTGTATTCATATCATCTAGATACTAATGGTTTTCCTCAAGTAGTGACTCCTAAAGAAAACACATTATTGATTCGAGTTGGTTCTGGAAGTATCGTCGTAACTGATTCTTATTTAAGTGGTTCCATATTCGACAAATGTTCGGTTTCTCCATTGTCTTTGAAAGGAATCAAGGATGCTGGATATGAGAAAATGACTCTTGTTCAAGAGGTTACACTTCCATCTATTCTAAAAGGTAAGGATGTATTGGCCAAAGCTAAAACAGGCACGGGAAAAACAGTTGCCTTTGTGCTTCCATCGATTGAACTTGTTGTGAAATCTCCACCAATGGATCGTGGTCAAAAGCGGACACCAATTCTTATTCTTGTCATCTGCCCAACTCGAGAGCTTGCTTGTCAAGCTGTTGCAGAAGCAACTAAACTGCTTAAGTATCATCCTACCATCGGTGCTCAAGTTGTGATTGGAGGAACAAATCTTAGTACAGAACAAAAACATATGCAAGCAAATCCTTGCCAAATCCTTGTTGCTACACCTGGAAGGCTTATAGATCACATTAATAATACTGTCGGTTTTGCATCTAGGCTTATGGGGGTGAAGGCCTTAGTGCTCGATGAAGCTGATCAAGTATGTAATGTTGCATTGAAAAAGGATTTTGAATTTATTAGTACAGTTCAGGAGGGTACCGTGGAGATGTTGCTCCAAATTCTAAATTGTCTCAGTTCAGGAAGTGGGATCTCGGAATATATCTCTATTATATTTTAGAACCTTGAGGACAAGGTTTAAGTGAACCCCGTGGCAATGATAGAGAGTATTATTAGTTATAAATGATAGAGAGTATTATTAGTTATATTTTAATATTTTAGTTTATTATTAAATTAAGGTTTTATAGTAGTTGATATTTTAAGTGTTATTGAAATGGGCTCCCTCTAAGTAATTTGACATTTTAGTAATGACCCATTAGTATCATTATATATGTATTGTCTTTTGACACATTAGGGAATAAAAAAAAAAAAATCAAGTTATCTCTTTATTCTCATTTATTTTTATAGTTTTGTTAGTTTTTCTCTAATAGTTTTGTTAGGATTTGTTAGCATCCTAACATTGGATTTGTGTGGCATATAATATATATTCTCATTTGACATGTATGATTGTAAAATCACATTTAATACCTAAATAATTAGGTAGATATATAGTTAGCATGATATATTGATGGTATCGTATATATTTGATGAACTTCTTTATCAATGAAATGTATGACTCTAATTAATCGCATAATTAAGAGTCATACATAGTTATGAGAATAAATAAAAATCAATTAGGTGTTATTTGTCCCATTAAAACAATTCAGTTGTTAGTTTGATATAAATATGCGATGATAGATGTGCATGACATTCTAATTAATTGCATGAAATTTCAGTTACTATACTATTAGATAAAAAGTGTTTTAATACAAAGATATTTGAAAGTGGTGTTCTAAAGTAACATGAAAAAGCTAAAAGAAAAAATATATTGACTTATTTTAGTTCAAAAATTTGAAGAGAAAAAAACAGAGGTTTGATTTCATTTGTTTTGGTTCAAAAATACGGAGCGAAAAATGTTTACACGAGTGTTAGTCAGAATAAATAAATTAACCATTACAAATAGTTAAATAAGAGGGTAATATATATATATATATATATATATATATATATATATATATATATATATATATATATATATATATATATATATATATATATATATATATATATATATATATGGGTTATGCTAATGCACACCCATGTAGGTGTGCATTAGCAACATACACCTTAGTGTATTTTTGTGTGGAGCCCATCAATTTTGGGTGGGACCCACATTAAAAAGATGAAGAAAAAAAATAAAAAGAAAATAGATGTAGTGTATTTTTGTGTAGGGTCCACTAATTTTAGGTGTATGTTAGCATTTCCATATATATATATATATATATATATATATATATATATATATATATATATATATATATATATATATATATATATATATTGAGTTTGCTAACGTAGACCTACTTATTTTTATGAAAGTATATTTTAGCAACATGCACTTTAGGGTGCATTTAATTATTTTTAGTTAAAGCTAGTTAAAACACACATTCATAAAAACAAGTGGAAGTATTATAGCAAATCCCTGCAGGGTTTGCTATAATACATCTACTTATTCTTATGAAGGTATGTTTTAGTAGCATGCACCTTAAGATGCATTTAAGGTTTTTTTAGTTGAAACTTGCTAAAATAAACCTTCATATATATATATATATATATATATATAATTTTAAAATCCATCAAAAATATGTTTTCCAATGTTTCAGAAACATTGCATTTCACCATAAATATAGTACCCATATTGTTGGTGTTTGGGAATGTATTCTATTTTATTGACAGTTTAGATTTTTTATTTTTTATTTTTACGTAAGGTAAGATTTGGTGTTTAATAAGAAATTGGATGGAAAAGTTATTAGGTAGAATGTAGTGTTATATTTACTCAACTCGTGCGCCTTTGTTCAGGAGTTGCTTCGCCCAAGTGATGGCTCAGAGATCTGTATAGGGGAAACCTTAACGTGTTAGTCAAGAAATGAGTCTCCATCAATTCTTGAAATATAGGTAGTCAATAACCCTCTGGAGAATATGGGGAACAATTGACGCCACCAAGGGTGACTCAAACCTTAGGCCCAAGAGCCTCTCTAAATATCCTTCTCCTAATAGGAGTAAGGGGGACCATATGTATTACACACTCTTAACACTCTAAAGAGCACTACGTTCACTACCGTCTTAACACACGACCACCAATGAGTGTATGTTTGCCACCAAGCATTACTAGTCATCAGCAGGGCCTTTCACCTCATGTGAACATGTCTCCTAAATCACCATCATATAGGGTTTCTCGCTTCCGTCCCGAAGGAAGACGATTGTTTTGTTTATTTTTTTATAAGAAAGTGTTTTGATTTGTTTTGTTTGCGGTATGTATCATGCTAACGACTATGACATAGGAGCGAATGCATTGCAAATCGATCTAAGACGGGACGTATGCAAAACACCCTAGATAAGGTGAGGAGGGACTCCCGCTTATCACTTCCCATGTGCTTAAGGCTCGTGGCACACTCCACATACGATATTTATTAAGTGTTTTTGACTTTTCTTTTAGGGAGAGAGAATAGAGACTCAAAGTTGAAAGAAAACAACTAAGGGAGATTAGATCCTAATGTTGTCATGCAACGGTGATCCTATAGTTGAGGTTAAGAGAGGATTGCTACCTATGTTAGCATGCTTGGATTGAAAGCCTAATGTCTCTCCTACCTCCAACTTAATCGGAAATTAAGTGGAGCTAGGAATCCTAAGGGATCATGTGAACATCACAAGTAAACATTACTCTAATCAATCACAAAAAGAGAAGTAAAGAAGAAGTGAAATGAAAGAGGTCATGTGAGTGTAAACAACCATGTAAAGTAGTACCAATACTTACCATCTCCAAGCGAAGCTCAACTATCAAGTAGTTGAAAGCAAAATGAAAAACTAAGTTCTAATGCACAAGCAAGTGTCCTAATTCTACTCTTGGAGCAAAAGCAAACACTAAACAATGAGAAGTGAACCCTAAAGTGACATGAACCTAAGAGGGGTAGTAGCTAAACCTACTCTATCCTATCTATGTTAAGGTCCTAAACATTGTCAGAAGATTACAAGTTATGTCCTACATCACCACACAAACATTTGTTATTCACAAGCTATGACAAAATGACTTTTAAAAGTCACACCAATGTAGGTCAAGTCATGTATTCAAGCAACATATGTGATATAAACATGTAGAAAGCAAGCTTGAAGTATTAAGAAGTGATTATGGAATGTACATCAACTCATGTTCAAGAGATTTGAAAGTTACACACAAAGATGTCACCTTAAGCATGTTTTAATCATTCAAGGTTACACAATGAGCAAACAAGTGTGAGATGAACTCATAAGACTTAGGTCAGAAGTGGAGACATGTATCTAATGCTCAAGATCAATCCCAAATTGTTACAACATTTCATGTTAAAGTCAATCTCCAAAGCTAAAGTACGTAAGGGCCAAAACCAAACTTAAACATCTTATAAGGAATGTAACTTATCAATCAAGCAAAGAGAAAAGAAAGAACATGTAAGACAATGTCAAAGCATACACATCAGAGGTAAGAGACCTTGAAATTCTGGTTATGCAGATACTCGAATGTCCCAACATCAGGTTTGGACATTGATTACTACATCTTTAATAAGCAAGGATGAATACATCAGTTGCTGTTATGAAGTACAACAGCAAAGTCACAAAAAATGTCGAGACATCCTGTTGTGACATCTCAGTCAAGAACACATACAACAAAACTGTAGAGTGCAGAATGTAAAATTAACACAAGATATGTTGACCCAGTTCGGTGCAATTCACCTACTCTGGGGGATACCAATCCAGGATGAAGACTCCACTATATCGTAGTATTATCATAAAGCTAAACTCCCCCATTTACAACTTTATCTCCTAATCACTACCCCAATGGAAATCTTTACCAAAGCTAAACTCTAGCCGTTTACAACTCTGATATGAGAGACCTACTCACATCCTCCATCACAACCTGCGTTGTCTCTGTCTTCTGCCATCACAGAACCTGTCACGGTTTTCTTGACCAAGAAGTTATCTTGGACTTGCTTCAAAGCTTCATCCAAGAACAATACAACAACCATTACCTAAAGGCTTCTGGTTGTGTACCTGCACCTATGCCATCCTCTCTGCATCCCATACTACAGAGGGGAACTACAACCCTAAGAGCCAACGACTCTCAAAACCTAAACCCTTATTTTACTAAAAGAATAGGTTACAAAGTTACAAGTGATACAAAGGTACACTTCTTAAGCCCTAGACCTAAGTCTACTATTTATAGTCTTCTGCTGTCTTGAGCTTTCCATCTCCTTGATCCACTCCTGCGATTTCTCCTAAATCTTGCAGCATATATAAAACAGATTTAAATCAATTTGTTATAACGGTCTAGGATGTCGAGTCTGCAAGCTGGGACGTCTCATTCGACATCTTATCTTCTGCAGAATTATTCAGCTTGATCTTCATGTTGACGCTTCTTTTTCAGCATTTATGTTTTACCAAAATTTGTCCAAAACACAAGAGCTTTCAATCTCCCCCTTTTTGGTAAATTTGGCTAAAACAACCTTTGCATACCACATCCATCTCCCCCTCAAGGAAACAACCAAGTAACACTACTACTACTTACTTCTCCCCCTTTTTAGCCATAATATGACAAACCAAGCAACTATGCATTAAGGGTAATTAATCAAAAGCAAGCAGACATTAACAGAACAGCAGAAGCAGTAGCAATTAGACATTAACTACCAGAAACTTCTGTATTGATCAATAACTTCACAGTTTTGTGATCACAGTCCGCAGAGAAAAATAAATTCCCCCAGACTCAACCAATGATTCTTAAGCATCCAATAAGAACCATGTAACTTGCACTGCCAAGTCTCCCCCAACTTGCAACAATACAAGAATGTCAAGATATCCTTCTTGACATCTCATCCTCCCAGGATGGACACATAATCACAGCTTGCTTGAAGTACAATACAAACAGGAATTCCAACTGCACCTTAGCAGAAAAACATCTTAGATCAAGGAGCAACTCCCCCTATCTAAGGTAACCAATGCTCCTCCACAGAACACCTAGCTAATGAATGGAAAACATAAGACGCATCTTCATGTCTTCAAGAGCGCACCCTCAGTTCAAGCCACCTGCTGAACACAATCATCAACTCTCTTATTGCTTCTTATGACAAGAACCAATAATCACTCACACATGAAGTCCCATCATGCTATTGTGAGGTCACATAAGGATCGCCATCCTCCATTAGTAACAAACTCTTGGATTAAGATCAAAATCTAACAAACTCTTGGATTAAGATCAAAGTCCCATTGATTCCCCTCTTCTTGCAACCATCTACACACCATACGAACTCCACCTGAATTCTCATGTATAGACCTCCAGCTGCTTGAGATAAAATCCAATTGGCCTGGAATGTAGCACACTCCCCAAAGAGATACCATACCTCTTAGTTTGTTTCTCCCATCGGTGTCAGATACCGGACACATGCTTTAGAAAAGCATGAGTTGCCAATTAGGGGCGGTATCCCCTCCACAAGCTTTTCATCTGGCCTTAGCAAGGCCTCTCCATCTGATAATCACCCAACTCTCCAAAGGCAGTCATTCTCTATCATTCTCCCGTATGATAATCTGGAATACTCCTGATCAGCTGATGAATATCTTCATATTCAGACTTCCAAGTAATCAATACCTGATCTACTTCAGCCTTCTCTACATTCTCCATCCAAGGCAGTCCTTCTACTTCATCATTCTCCCGTATGATTATGTAGACGCTCCTTAGGCATAATGTAGGCACCAAGCTCCTGGACCAGAGCATAATCATCCTTCACCAAGGATATCCAACCCAGATAATGTCCTAACACCAAGTTAGAACATCTTCCACACACCAAGACATCATCATAATGATTCTTGATATGCTTCACCAACTGGACTTACTATAGCATAGTAAAAAAAAACTGAAGAACTTCAATGACTTCTGCTCCACAAGCCTCATCAATAAGAACTCCAGAAAGAGAGAAATAAACTCTCATCCACCTTCAAGAAGAAAAATCTCCTTGAGTCTTCAACTCTTCACCCTTCTGCCCAAAAGTAACTTGATCTAAGATAATCCTCAAGACTAACCAGCTGCCACACTCTGATTATCTTGATTCTTCGAATCCAATTTTGAGATCAACCAATTGCCACAGTTTGATCACCTCCTTCATGAATCCTCATATGAAAATAGCCAAATGCCACAGTTTGACCTTTTCACGTTTGTCAGAACTCTCTCAAAGATATCATGATCCACCAATTAAACTTAATCTTCAAGTCACATGTTCCACTTGCTGAATAGCAAACACACTTAGACTCCCTAAGCCATGGACATGTAACATCTTCTCCTTCCTGCTGCTCCCGCAAACTGCCATGAGAACGATATTTTTGAAGCATCCTATTATTCATTCCTGTAGATCACCCTATCTTAAATTGATGTGCCACTTCACCAATTGAGATTTTGATGTTGAACTAGATGTCAGAACATTCTGATTCGACATCTAGTTGTTGAATTCAGCTCCTTCTTCTGCGACTAGAAAGAACTTCCTCCCTTAACAGAACAAGAGTTCCATGCTCTCATAGACTTGATTCACTAACCAAGTTTGAGTAGACAACCTCTATCCTATTGATTTTACAGTTATTCCATACAAGCTCACACCTTGATGAATACCTGCCAGTGCTTCTCCAAAGACTTCAGACCTGCCACTATCTGAATCTTCAGAAGGAATAGTTAGAAACTACCCCCATAGCTATACAAAGAATGCCACCTTTCCTTGAGTAGAGCCGTCTTCACGAAGTTGCTGATATTGCCACCTATCTGAACTCCATGATAAGCATTATGGAATGCCCTAAAGTACCTGGATCAGAAATAAACCAATCCAAGTAGTCATCAAGATTATGATGTTATCATAGTCTTCCATCTCCATCTTCAACAGCATCACCATCTGGACAAGTCATTCACAATACTTTCCAGGAAAAGATGCTAAGCCAATAATGCCAGGTCAACACCTAGGAGACTTCTGAGCGAATGTAGAACCCCTCCCATGATTCTCCAAACCTCTGGTGAAAAGATGTTAGAACATCTGACAGAACATCCTTAATCTTGAATCATAAGGATAATCAATCTACACAAAGCAATTGATCTTAAATCCTTGTAGTTTTAACCCTTATCCGATTCCAGCATCTTCTGAATATCACCAAGATATTCCCATTCATGCTGTCTTCTTCTGTTTGTGCAAGTTGTTGAGATATCAAGGCTGCCCCTTGACTCAAGCTCTTAAGATTCTCTCTGAACGAATCCTAATTACCTCAACCGTGTGAACTCATCCTTAGGGTTGAGAAGTATGAGTTCTTCCTTGCACGTTTTTGTGGATGGTGAAAATAAATCACCTCCACGGTCTTCACTCCTACGCCTCCTAGAAAGCACCTTCTAGTCTGAAGAATAACTAGAAGACTCCAGAACATGACTGAATTGCCTTGATTGGACTTGATCATCATATCAAGTGTCTTTAACAACTTAGCCAACAAGAAATCATCAAACCCCTAGAGCATGAGTTTGATAATTCATCTTACCCATTCTCTTCAATCTGACTTCAGTATACATGATGACGCCACTCAACCATGTACCAAGTCACATAAGACTCAACCATCACAATAACATCCCTCTGCTCCCGACTTTGGAATTCTATGTGTCTTTAAACCGGCTGACATCTACACGAACAGAACCAGGCAAGGACAACTACAATCTTCCTTCAATCATTACTCCAGTATCCCATACTACTGGAATCCTTCAATCAGAAACATCTGCAGCGGAATCACTAAAGAACAACTTAAACTTGCCCTAGACAAGATGTCAAGACATCTTTCAGGACATCACCCAAGAGAACTACCACTCCTACTGTTTGTTGTTGCAGAACCCTTCAGACAATAAGGAACCAGGGATGTCTGCTCTGATACCAATTAAAATTCTGGTTATGCAGATTCTCGAATGTCCCAACATCAGGTTTGGACATTGATTACTGCATCTTTAATAAGCAAGGATGAATACATCAGCTGTTGTTATGAAGTGCAGAAGCAAAGTCAAAAAAAATGTCGAGACATCCTGTTGTGACATCTCAGTCAAGAACACATACAACAAAACTGTAAAGTGCAGAATGTAAAATTAACACAAGATATGTTGACCCAGTTCGGTGCAATTCACCTAATCTGGGAGATACCAATCCAGGATGAAGACTCCACTATATCGTAGTATTATCATAAAGCTAAACTCCCCCATTTACAACTTTATCTCCTAATCACTACCCCAATGGAAATCTTTACCAAAGCTAAACTCTAGCCGTTTACAACTCTGATATGAGAGACCTACTCACATCCTCCATCACAACCTGCGTTGTCTCTGTCTTCTGCCATCACAGAACCTGTCACGGTTTTCTTGACCAAGAAGTTATCTAGGACTTGCTTCAATGCTTCGTCTAAGAACAATACAACAACCATTACCTAAAGGCTTCTGGTTGTGTACCTGCACCTATGTCGTCCTCTCTGCATCCCATACTATAGAGGGGAACTACAACCCTAAGAGCCAACGACTCTCAAAACCTAAAACCTTATTTTACTAAAAGAATAAGTTACAAAGTTACAAGTGATACAAAGGTACAGTTCTTAAGCCCTAGACCTAAGTCTACTATTTATAGTCTTCTGCTATCTTGGGCTTTCCATCTCCTTGATCCACTCCTACGATTTCTCCTGAATCTTGCAGCATATATAAAACAGATTTAAATCAATTTGTTATAATGGTCCAGGATGTCGAGTCTACATGCTGGGACATCTCATTCGACATCTTATCTTCTGTAGAATTATTCAGCTTGATCTTCATGTTGACGCTTCTTTTTCAGCATTTATGTTTTACCAAAATTTGTCCAAAACACAAGAGCTTTCAAACCTATAATATCTCAGGTTTGAATACCAAAAGCAATGAGCAAAGATGACACACAAATGATGTTAAGAAAGTGATCAAAGTTAGTGCACAAATCATGTTCTCATTCACACAAAAGTAAGCACTTAAGGTACACAAATGACTTATAAATGGGAAGAGGAAGTTCCTACTCCTGCTCATGTCAATGTATACATGTTATCCATATTAAAAATGATCATTTAGATATCACAAGTAGTGGTCAAAAATCAACTTAACCTTCCACTAGAAGCAAAGTAAGTTCAAGTATGTAAAAGTAAGGCAAGGTCAAGTAAATCAAGTATCCACACACATGAGGAAGTGGTAAATGATATGTGAAATGGCACATTTGAATATCAAAAGCATTGGACAAATATGACACACTGTGAATTGTTAAAATATTTTATTTTATCAAAAAATCCCAAAAATATTATTTATTTCATATAATTGATATTTTTGTAAAGAATTAATATTTTGATTGTTTTTGGCATTTTAAATATTTTTTCTACATTGATTTTGCAACTTTTAATGCTTTCTAATTATTTTGTAGGTCAATACTTAATTTTTGAAGCATTAATCCAAGATCACAATTTGTTTTCCATGTGTTAAACAATTTTTGATCATTTTAATTGAATTTTTATTCAATTAAATACATTTTGAAAACAAATTAGGGTTTTGGATTAATTCAACCCTCATAAATCATTTTCAAAACACTTTGGGCCTCTATTAGAGTGTAAGACCCAATCCTTTTTTTTTTGACCAAATCATTTTTGGGCCTCACTCATTGTATAAGTCCCTCTGTACAAGTAAACGGCGCGATCGTCGCCCGTTTAAAAATAAAAACCATCTGGGCCTACCCTCGAGTAGTAAGACCCATTTATTTTTTCTTCAAACCTTTTTGGGCCTCTTGAGAGAGTGTAAGACCCATCCCCCCTTGTACAAAAACTTTTTGGGCCTCACTTATTGTATAAGTCCCTCTGCGTTAAAAGAAAACCTCGGCGCGATCGCCATTTTAAACGAAAAAATCATTTGGGCCTACCCTCGTGTTATAAGCCCCACTCTTTTTCTTTAAACCTTTTTGGGCCTCTTGAGAGAGTGTAAGACCCATCCCTTTGTACAGAAAACCTTTTTGGGCCCCAGTCACTTGTATAAGTCCCGATGTACAAAGTCAAACAGTGTGCTCACTGATAAAACCCTGGGCCTCTCCTTGAGCTGTAAGCCCCAGATCTTTCTTTTTCAAAGCACTTTCTCCTTTGATTTTGAATATACTGTTGTTTTTAATCTTTCTTTGTTGAACAACTAACCAAACAGCATGGAAGCACTACAACCGAGTAAGTGGTTTCGCTTTCATTTACTGCTTTCATATTATAAAATGTATTGTGGGGCTGCTCATTGTAAGTCTCCTTTCATAAACTCATATCTACTGTGTAATAATAGTATAGATATTTCGAGTTTCCCCGGCTACTACGTCTAGAACTAGGTGACGCCGTTTCACTTATTCGTAGAAATAGACGCCTAGATCCCCAATAGGAGCACCAGATACAGTCTTCTCTTCGGCTGTCCTCCTTAGGAATCGTCAAGAAGCTCTACTCCCCAAGATGAATGTATTCTCCGTGAATGGCATCTTTGAGTTTCTTCCCAATTCTCGAACTTTCCTGACTTGATATATTCCTTGTGGATAGCTTGCCTTGAATGTCTCGGGGTTTGAGTACCCACTACGGTCATAATCTTGGACCTTAACTATGGAACCCTCTTTAAAAGCTAAAAGTCGCTGGATAGTAAACCTCGCAAGTTTACCAATGGTTTTTATCTTTAAAAGAGTTATCTCTCCTAAAGGAAAGGAGATGATAGACCCACGGGCTTCTTAAAAGCATCGGCCTCCTCTTGGGCATTATTCAAGGACCCTACGGCTTCTTAGAAGTATTCACAGCCTCCTCTTAAGCTTCGTATAATGATCTCTTCCTTCGGGAATGATAGCCTCCTCTTGGGCTTCGTACAAGGACCCGTCGGCTTCTTAAAAGTTTCCAGCCTCCTCTTGGGCTT
Organism: Lathyrus tuberosus; assembly: GCA_022829125.1. NCBI lineage: Eukaryota > Viridiplantae > Streptophyta > Magnoliopsida > Fabales > Fabaceae > Lathyrus > Lathyrus tuberosus. The sequence goes on along the minus strand of JALAZF010000627.1, from coordinate 1,733,599 downwards.
CGTACAAATTGTCCCGACGACCTCCTAGAGGTATAGGAACAAAACCTAGTCATCCTCATAGAACAGTCCTTTCATAGAGTCTACTACTATTTCTCGAAGCATAGTACAAAAGATAAAACTCTAGACACGGACAGTCTAACTTCCTTGAGTCTCAAAGACATTCTCAAGCACCCTTCGTTAAACAGGAAGGAAACCCGCAGACTCGGACAGTCTCAATACCCTTTGGATTTCCCGTTTCCTCAAAGAGAAAGAAATATCCCTGATCCTCAAATCAAATCCCTGAGTACAGTGTTGCTCATATAAGAACTGATTTTCTCTTTTAAAATCAGTATATTGGATCTGTCACTCAACTGAAACAACCTTTTAGCCTCCATCTCGGGCTTCGTACGAGATACCAAAATTCTCCCCAGTGGAGTCAAAATGACATTTTCGCCTCTCTCTCGGGCTTTGTACGAGATACAAAAACACTCTCTTACTGAGTATAAAAGATTCTCCAACTGAGTCAACTCTTTGCTAGCCTCCTCTTAGGCTTTGTATAACGATATGCCCCACTGGGTCAAAAACTTTTAGCCTCTCTCTCGGGCTTTGTACGAGACACAAAATAGCCTCCTCTTAGGCTTTGTATAATGATTTTCCTAGCGGAAATTAGCCTCCTCTTAGGCTTCGTATAATGATTTTCCTAGCGGAAATTAGCCTCCTCTTAGGCTTTGTATAAGAAAACCACTGGTTGATCCAATCATCTTTTAGCATCAAAGCTGTGCCTCGTTCACAGTACACAAACATCAACAACTCCTTTCCCTTCATCTAATCGCTGTAAGCGGCAAGCCTCTGGATCATCTACATCCACGCCACTGTCCCTCTTTTAGCATGAGAAATACCTAAGGAAAGATGGCATTTCTCTACACTGAGTTAAAGTCTTCTCCTTCAGGTTAAAACCCTTTCTTCGAAAATTATGGCATTGCTCGGATCCGCGTATCCCAGTTAAAGTAATTCTCCTTCTCCCCTCTTTAGAGATGACAAATTCTCTCTAAAGCCGAGGTCTTTCAACTTCACGTCTTGGGCTTTGAACAAGACACAAATAGACCTTTTAGCTTCACATCTTGGGCTTTGAACAAGATACAAATCACCTTTCGCTTCATGTCTTGGGCTTTGAACAAGACACCAAAACACCATTTCCTCCCATAGAATAGGAGGAACTACGAACGCTCTGATTTCCCTGTTTCGGTAAACGGGAATACGTAGGCATAAGATCGAAAGAAAAGATCTTAGCGAGCGCAATCAACAAAAAAACCCAAATCCCATATTTTCGTCAATCAAAAGCAATAATTCAAAAGCACCAGTCCTAACATCCTAATCCTTATTCCCCACCAGAAACCTTCTGCCTAGATAAAAATAAAGAAAACCGTATTGGCGAAAATACAAATAACCAGTACAAGGCCCCCCCACATTGATAGCATCTGTAACCTAACAGACCGCTGTTTAAACTCAGTATGCAAGCAGGGTTAATTGGAGACATCTATTTCCCTTCCTTATTCAGCTCACAATAGGATAAAAAATGAATCGACCTGAAGTCAAAGCTCAAACCGCAGAGAGCGACCAGTGCTTAAGAACCGCGTCCAAAATCGCTCGCTACAGAAAAGTGGCGCCCACCGTGGGGCCCGTTCCTTTCTTTCTGCTTCTCTTGTGTGAAAAATTACACAAATGGCGACTCTGCTGGGGAGTCTCCTTTTCTGCCTTAGGGCATCATCCCCGTTTTCTACGAAAAATGGGAACTCTACCGAAGAGAAAGATTGACCTATGCTGGTCCATCTCTTAGGCAGGGAACCACAGATTGGGGATTCCGTCGGGGAACCCATTTCTGTCAGGAACTTAAGAATCGTAGCTTTATAAGTCTAGGATGATTAGGACAAATATATATACTGCTTTTCCTAATTGCTATACGTGTTTATTTTTCTGCTACTGGGAATGCGTGTGATGCCGCATGTGGTGAGATTGAGTATACACTTAAGAAAAGCCAACCTTTTTCGTAGTGCGGAAGCTATCGGAAATAGTTGTTACGCGATACTACCCTCATTTGAGGCTGGTGATCTATTCTCGGTGAATAGCACTTACTCTAAGATTGCACACAACTCGCTGGCGATCCACTTGTTGTTTTGCTTTCCTGGGAGGAGCTGATGATAATGAGTACAGGTACAAAAATCACCCTAGTATAAACCTTTGGGGATGGGTAGAGCCTTGACTTCATGACAACGAACCTTTGACCCCATGTTTTTTCTATGTTTTTGTGTGCTGCATTCATGCATTCATTTAATAAAACATTAAAACATTCAAAAAACTTTCTCTTCTAGTCTCTCTGTTTTTCAAATTAAACTAAGACTGTGATTGCAAATATCAGAGAAAAGGATTACGCTAATGGATTTCGGTAGAAGGAGAACTCACCAGTATACCTTCAAGGTTCCAAAACTAGGGGATTTGAGAAGGTTAGCAAGGATGATCGTTAACCCAGAGGCTTTTAGAGCCAAGCACGGTGGTCTGCTACCACTGTTAAGAGTCCATGTGATTAAGGGGATCATGGACGCGCTCATTCAATTCTACGATCCGGTTTATCATTGTTTCACATTCCCGGATTACCAGCTATCACCAACGCTGGAGGAGTATTCTCATCTGACTGATTTACATATCACTGATCGAGCTCCATTTTCTGGACTGGAAGAAATTCCAAAGAATCAGACTATTGCAATAGCAATTCATTTGGACGAGTCTGAGGTCCGGACCCACATGACCACTAAGGGTGGCACCCAAGGTTTGCCAGCCCAGTTCCTGACCAAGAAAGCTCTGTACTTTGCTAGTATAGGGAACATGACTGCTTTTGAAAGCATCTTTGTCTTGCTCACCTACGGATTATTTTTGTTTCCCAACATCGATAACTTCGTCGATATCAACGCTATTAAGGTTTTTCTCATTGGAAACCCTGTGCCGACTTTGCTCGCAGATGCGTATCATTCTGTACACTTAGGAAATTTGTACAGTGGAGGGGAGATCACATGCTGTGTACCTTTGCTTTACAAATGGTTTATCTCTCACTTGCCCAAGTCTGCCGCTTTTTGGGATTGCAAGAGTGTCTTACGTTGGTCGCAGAGGATCATGTCTCTCACCAACTCTGATATAGATTGGTGTAATAGGATCTACGAGGGAATCAGAATCATTGACCGTTGTGGAAACTTCCCCAGCGTACCCCTCATAGGAACTAAAGGAGGAATCAACTATCATCCGATATTAGTTCTTCGTCAATTTGGATACCCGATGAGACACATCCCACTGGGTGTTCATCTGGAAGGTCTTTTCTTCAAAGAAGGAGAAAATGACAGAGCACTAAAGATGGAAATAGTGCAAGCTTGGAAACAGGTTCATAAGAAAGGACGAGAGTCTCTGGGAAAACCGGACTGTGTCTCAGTGGAGCCTTATCTCCATTGGGTACAAACTAGAGCTCTCAAGCTAAAGATGCCTTATCCTCGTTACAAAATTCTTTCGCCGAGGGAAATTGTCATGTACTTCATGACAGAAACTGAAAGGCTTCAGGTTACTCTCAACAAAGTTCAAAAGGAAAGAAGATCTTGGAAGAACAAGAACCACACCCTCGACGTAGAGTGTATCCAAATACAGCAATTACTAAAAGAGAAAGATGCCCTGATTGAAATTTTGGAGCAGCATGCTGTAGAGAATCAAGATGACCAAAGGAATTTGCTCACTCCTTTCACCTGGCAAAGGAATGACAACCCGACAACGGCCCAAGCGCCCCGGTCAAAGAAGAGGACTCGGGACCCATTAGTTTAGGTTTCTGTTTCTGCACTTTGTAATCTACTGTATTTCCATTTCTGTAATCCTTTGGAATTCAATAAAAAGGGGTTTCCCCACTGTTTGATATTTGCAATCTAATTGTCGAAGTTTATTTTAATTAAACCTAAAAACAATTAATATAATCATTGCATTCATCATTCTCACACCGCGTATTCTCCTTACCTACGAATCTCACATTTGTGTCTCGATTCTAGAGTCAAACTGTCTCATTCGTATAATACTCGGGCTAATCGTCAGAAAAGGATGGATGATCTTGAGGAAGAAAACAGAGAGTTGAAAGAAGAGATCGACGCTCTGAGAGAGGATATGAGAAAGCTTCGTAACGACATGCAAGCCATGGCAGAAGCTCAGCTACAAAGAACTGTGATCTCAGAGATCACCTCAACGCCCATCATAGAAAAGTATGATCCTAGGTATCAGATGCCAAAAGATCGTCCTTGGGGCATGCCTGTTAACTATATCCCGGAAGGATATGTTCTGCCGATCACTGAAGATCAGGGAATCGCAACAGAAGCCGCTGGGCCTGAAGGTTACAAACTTCGGGAAAGCGAAGATGCCAGGGGCATACTGAAGACTCCTGAAGGTTACAAACTTCGGGAGGCGCCAAGACTTACTGCCGTAGTCACGGTACCACCCCCTGTGGTGCACACTGTCCCGGAAGGACAGATTCCACCAACACCTTCTGGTAAGAAGGAAACTATGTTTGACAGAATGGATGAATTCCAGGAACAGTTCTTGGAAATGCAGAAAGAGCTGCAAGCCATTCGCGGTCAGGATCTATTTGGAAAGGAAGCCGCAGACCTCTGCTTGGTCCCAAATGTGAAAGTCCCGCACAAGTTCCAAGTGCCCGACTTTGAAAAATACAAGGGTAACTCTTGCCCTCAAAGCCATCTGGTGATGTATGCTCGGCGGATGTCAGCCTAGACGGAGAATCAGGACCTGCTGATTCACTACTTCCAGGATAGTTTAACCGGTGCCGCACTCAAATGGTACATGGGTTTAAACCGTACTACGATCAGTACATTCAGAGATCTTGGTACTGCCTTCGTCCAACAATACAAGTACAATTTGGACATGGCACCCGACAGAGATCAACTCAGATCAATGTCGCAAAAGGAAAAGGAAACCTTTAAGGAGTATGCTCAAAGGTGGCGTGAAATTGCCGCTCAAATTTGTCCACCTCTTGAGGAAAAAGAGATGACAAAAATCTTCTTAAAGACCTTAAGCTCATTTTACTATGACCGAATGGTTGCCAGTGCACCCAGTGATTTCACCGAAATGGTCGGCATGGGTGTACGTCTTGAGGAAGCCGTCCGAGAAGGACGTTTGGTAAAAGACACTGGATCAACGAGCGGTACTAAAAAATACGGTAGTGCTCTCCCTAAGAAAAAAGAGCAGGATATTGGGAATATCTCTCTCGAAAAGCAAAGGCGACGTTATCAGCCGATAGCAGCTGTTACTCCTGCTATCGGCTCCGTGCCTGCTCCTATGTATCAACCTCAGATTGCGCAGAGCCAACCTGACCAACAAAGGACACAACAACCTCTTCAGCAGGCTCGTCCTCCATATAACAACAACCGTACAACACGGCCACCAGGATTTGATCCTATACCCGTAACGTACGCAGAGCTGTTTCCGTTACTGCTGGCTAAGGGGCACATTCAGACTAAGTCTCCCCTTTCAGTTCCGAAAAATCTGCCTTTTTGGTTTAAAGCGGATCAAACATGCCCTTATCATCAAGGAGGTTCAGGGCATAACATTGAGACTTGTCTCAATTTCAAATCCGACGTGCAAAAGCTTGTTAGGAGCGGGCTCTTATCTTTCAAGGATACGAATCCTAATGTTCTTACGAACCCGCTACCTCAACATGAGAAGGCTGCAGTCAATCTGATTGAGAAAGAGACTAACAATGTCTATCAAATTCACGATGTACTCTTATTGGGGACCAATCTGGTCAGGATGCATTGTAGACAGAGTGGATATGGCCATATGCCACCTCATAATTATCACCAGTGTGATATCTGCTCTAAAGACAACCAAGGATGTTCTGTAGTGCAAACAGCTCTACAGGAACAAATGGATCTCGGATGGATCCAGGAGCACCAAGTTCGTGGAGTTAACATGGTCTCTACGAATTCTAACGTCATTCAAAACCACGACATCCGTGTGATGAATGTCAACTTGGTGGCGATGCACTCAAGGCAAAGCCAGTATCATAATCTGCCGCGGCACGATTACAGTTCCTGTCTGATTTTCTCGGTAAACAAACAGGGATGCTCTTTCATACAAGAGGCCCTCTAGCGTCAGATGGATCTTGGATGGATCCAAGACTACCATGATAGGAACTCCTATCAAATCAACATGGTTCAGATCTTTGACATCCGCGTAATGAATACTAATCAGGTAGAGTTACATGCTGAGCAGGTCCGACTCGGATTCTTAATATCACATGACTATCAAAATTGTAAAGCGGGTTACAAAAACGATCGAGGTTGTACCCTTGTCCAGGAGGCACTTCAACACTTGTTAAATCACTGGTGGATGCCAATCTATATGGACGAAGATACTCAGCAGATTAGTATCAATAACAGGAATCCTACTCGTCGTCAAAGTCAGGATGTCCGATCAATGGAAGGTAACCTAGTGAGGTTACATTGTATTCAAAGTGGGCGTGGCCAGGTGCCACCACACAACTATGACAGTTGTAGCGTCTGTTCAGAAAGTAACCAAGGGTGTTACCTTGTGAGAGCAGCTCTTCAGGGTCAGGTCGATCATGGAGAAATTTGTCCATATCCAGGTTCAGGACCCATCATTTGGTCGCCGAACTACCTTGCCGAGCAAGTTGAGGATGTTGTCACGATCTCTGGTCATCATAGGACCAGGGATGTTTTTGCCATCATTCCTCTACTTGACGAATCTAGAGTTCCCAACCAGGAACGGATCGAGATTACTTATGATGGTCAGAAAAATCAGAAGGTTCCCATAGTTATCTATCTACCGGGACCATTACCGTATGAATCAGCTAAGGCGATCCCTTACAAATACGGTGCAACAACAATTGAGAATGGAAAGGATGTTCCATTACCCTCCGTCGTGAATATTGCAGACGTCAGTCGTGTAACACGGAGTGGTAGAATCTTCAACCGAGGGGTTGGGGAAGCTAACAAAGAAAAGGAACTTCAGGCAGAAATTCCTGATCCACCAGTCAGTCAATCTGGTAATCCCGACTTTTCAAAAGACAAAGATGAGATGCTAAAGCTCATCCAAAGGAGTGAATATAACATCGTTGATCAACTATTACAGACTCCTTCAAAGATCTCAGTACTATCACTGTTACTCAGTTCAGAAGCACACAGAGAGGCTCTACAGAAAGTCTAGGAGCAAGCCTTTGTGGAACAGGATGTAACAATCAGACAGTTCGATAGCATTGTCTCTAACATCACTTCCTGCAACAATTTGGGATTTAGTGATGAAGAATTACCTAAAGAGGGTCGCCGTCATAACATGGCGCTCAACATTACAGTTAACTGCCAGGGCGATGCTTTAGCCAACGTACTGGTAGACACAGGGTCAGCCCTGAATGTTATGCCGAAGTCCACTTTGACGTAATTATCATTTAAGGGCCCTCCGATGAGAGTCAGCGAGGTCGTCGTCAAAGCATTCGACGGATCCAGAAAAACGGTTATCGGCGAAGTTGATCTTCCCATAACTATTGGTCCTCACACTTTCCAAACCACTTTCCAGGTCATGGACATCCGGGCAACATACAGTTGTTTATTAGGAAGACCTTGGATACATCAGGCTGGAGCGGTTACTTCAACCCTCCACCAAAAGCTAAATTTTGTCAAGAACGATCAACTTGTCACGGTTTATGGGGAACAAGCCTTGCTTGTGAGTAACTTATCATCATCTACTTATGTGGAACCCGAGGAGGTTATTGGAACTCAGTTCCAAGCACTATCGGTGAGCAAGAACGATCAATTCAAAGAAGGAACTTCAATTTCTTCATACAAAGATGATATCAAAGCGGTCGAGAGTACCGATACGACAGGATGGGGACGGCTTGTCATTCCTATTGATGATAAAACAAAGAAGGGTCTTGGTTTTTCTGCAACCTGTACCCAGACAGCCGCCAACGATGAAAGTCTTCATCCCCTTCAAAACTTCTTCCACGGTGGAGGTTTTCTTCACCCAGTGTCTCAGACAGTTCATGCTATCAATGAGGAAGATCCCTCTGACACAGATGAAGAATGGAAGTCCTACCTTAACAAGGATGGCTATATGTCTCAGGAAGAGGTGCCTATGCCTTTTTGCTTTCCTACAGAAAGTCCGAGATTTATACCAAGATCAGATATCGAAATGATCTACGGAGATTGTGATCCGGAAGGATGTCGTGCTCCGCCAAATTCATTAGAGGAAGACACTCTGATGAAAGACAACTTTGACCGCAATTACTATGGCCCGATGGATGGCCTGCCAATGTGGCAGCCTTACCCAGGAAACTTGGGGCAAGAAAGTCAGCCGAGTAATGAAACTCAGCTGAGCGTCATTGAACAGAATACCTGTGTCCCCACCCTGTCATGGGATCAACACTCAGGTCATTCAGAAATTACTCAACATAATGATGAATTCGCAACGTTTGCAGGACTAGAATTCATCAATTATGCTTTTCCCGAGGTCAACGTCATCGAGAGGGATGACTTCTCCGGTTCCAAAGAAGTTTGGGACACCTTGGGACAACCGAGTGGAAAATACGATTTTATGGTCAAGTACACCGCTCCCGAAAGCTCTCGTATCAGGCTCGAAGATATCCAGCCAACTGGATGGGGAGATACAACTGAGAGCACAAATGCTATGCATAATACAACTGAGGAATTCTCCTACGACAATTCTGCTTGTGAGACAGATTCCAACGATCCTGTTCCACCAGAAATCAGTGTCATTTCTGAAGACAAATCAAGGAAGGTGCCAGACTTTGTGATTCACCGAGGAGTTCACCGCCAATGGGTTACCGTCAAGGTTTCGAAGGTCGTTCATCAGTCAAAGTAATTGCCATCTTTAAACCTTTCACCCTGCCCAGGTGAAACGGATGTTTTGATAGGGCTCGCTTTCTGTAAATTTCCCTCTTCGCTTTGCCCAAAGCGACAGAGTTTTGTTTTATAGGGCTGTAGTTTCAAGATTCGACTTGTTCATTAATAAAATAACATCGTTCTGTAATTTCCGCATTAATTGCTGTTTTCTCTTTTTGCTTTTTCAGAAAATGGTAATCCTAAAAAACATTCAATAATAAAAACAAGCAGTAAAATCAAAACAATGCACACACTTGCATTTTCTCTATCTCTTCTAAACACGAATCATCGCGTCACGCAGATTGCTTGTTTTATACCCCGTTGAAACATACGATCCGATGCCTTCTTCCAACTTTGAGTTCCCGGTATTCGAGGCTGAAGAAGAAAATGACAACGAAATTCCAGAAGAGATCTCCTGACTACTCAGACAAGAGGAAAGGTCCATTGAACCTCACAAAGAGCCGTTGGAAACGGTAAACTTGGGTTCAGAAAAAGAGAAAAAAGAAATCAGGATCGGAGCATTGCTCAGTCCAACTGCCAGAGAGGGTTAGATAAAGCTTCTCAAAGAATTCCCCGATGTGTTCGCTTGGTCCTATCAGGATATGCCAGGGTTGGATACCAGCATCGTGGAACATCACTTACCGCTAAGATCGGAATGTCCACTAGTAAAGCAAAGGTTGAGACGGACTCACCCGGACATGGCCATCAAAATCAAGGAGGAGGTACAGAAACAGATCGACGCGGGTTTCCTCGCTACATCTGAATATCCTCAATGGCTAGCCAACATCGTACCCGTTCCCAAAAAGGACGGAAGGGTCAGAATGTGTGTTGATTACAGATATCTAAACAAGGCAAGTCCAAAGGACGACTTTCCTTTACCACACATTGACATGCTGGTAGACAGCACAGCAAAGTTCAAAGTTTTCTCCTTCATGGATGGATTCTCGGGCTATAACCAGATCAAAATGGCGCCGAAAGACATGGAGAAAACTTCGTTCATTACCCCATGGGATACCTTTTGTTACAAGGTAATGCCGTTCAGTTTGAAGAATGCCGGGGCGACCTATCAAAGGGCCATGACTACTCTATTGCATGACATGATACATAAGGAAATCGAGGTATATGTCGATGATTTGATTGCAAAATCAAGAACGGAGGATGAGCACGTTGAACATCTGTCAAAATTGTTCGAACGTCTAAGAAAATTCAAGCTCCGCTTGAATCCCAACAAGTGCACCTTCGGTGTCCGTTCGGGGAAACTACTAGGGTTCATCGTCAGCCAGAAAGGAATTGAAGTTGATCCTGACAAGGTCAAGGCCATTCAAGAAATGCCTTCTCCGAAAACTGAAAAACAAGTCAGAGGATTCCTGGGACGTTTGAACTACATCTCCAGATTCATATTCCTTATGACCGCCACTTGTGCGCCGATTTTCAAGTTATTGAAAAAGAACCAGGATTGCGTTTAGTCAGAAGACTGCCAAACTGCCTTCGACAGTATTAAGGAATATCTGTTGAATCCGCCGATTCTATCACCTTCAGTGGAAGGAAGACCACTAATCATTTACCTCACAGTCCTAGAGGACTCAATGGGATGTGTACTTGGCCAACAAGACGAAACTAAAAGGAAAGAGTCTGCCATTTACTATCTAAGCAAGAAATTCACCGACTGCGAGACTCGGTACACAATGCTTGAGAAAACTTGTTGCGCTTTGGCTTGGGCAGCCAAACGTCTTCGCCAGTACATGATTCGTCATACTACTTGGTTGGTCTCCGAAATGGATCCAATCAAGTACGTTTTCGAAAAACCTGCTCTCACGGGAAGGATTGCCCGTTGGCAGATGTTACTATCAGAATATGACATAGAGTACCACGCTCAGAAAGCCGTTAAAGGAAGTATTTTAGCCGATCATTTGGCTCATCAACCGATTGACGATCAAGAATCAATCGGGTTTGACTTCCCAGACGAAGATGTCATGTATCTAAAAATGAAAGATTGCGATGAACCGCTACCCAGTGAAGGGCCAGAACCAGGTTCCCAGTGGGGACTTATCTTTGACGGAGCAGTCAATCATTATGGAAATGGAATTGGGGCAATCATTGTTACCCCTCAGGGTTCCCACATTCCTTTCACTACCAGACTTACGTTCAAATGTACGAACAACGAGGCCGAATACGAAGCATGTATTATGGGTCTCGAAGAAGCGATTGATTTAAGGATAAAAAACTTGGACGTATATGGCGACTCAGCCTTGGTTATTAACCAGATAAAAGGAGATTGGAACACATACCAATCAGGATTGATTCCTTACAAAGATTATGCAAGGAGGTTGTTACCCTTCTTCAACAGAGTCGACTTTCATCACATCCCTCGTGATGAGAATCACATGGCTGATGCATTAGCCACTCTCTCTTCCATGATTAGTGTAGGTCGATGGAATGGCATACCTAAGATCGACATAATACGCCTTGAACGGCCCACTTACATCTTCGCGATTGAAGCAGTCATAGACGACAGACCTTGGTATCACGATATCAAATGCTTCCTTCAGAAACAAGAGTACCCATCTGGGGCACTCAGAAAAGACAGGAAAACCCTCAGAAGATTGGCTGGAAACTTCTTCCTGAGCGGTGACACTCTTTATAAGAGAAATTTTGACATGGTCTTGCTCCGATGCGTCGACAGACCAGAAGCAGACATGCTTATGAAAGAAATTCATGAAGGATCCTTTGGCACTCATGCTAACGGACACATAATGGCGAGAAAAATTCTCAGGGCCGGGTATTATTGGTTGACCATGGAATCCGACTGCTACAAGTACATGAGGAGGTGTCACAAGTGTCAGATATACTCCGACAAAATTCATGTACCGCCATCACATCTCAAAGTTCTTTCTTCCCCGTGGCCTTTTTCTATATGGGGAATCGACATGATTGGTATGATTGAGCCCAAGGCTTCAAACGGACATCGGTTCATCCTGGTGGCCATTGACTATTTCACCAAGTGGGTCGAAGCAGCGTCATTCGCCAATGTAACCCGACAAGTGGTGGTCCGATTTATCAAAAACAATATCATCTGCCGTTATGGTGTTCCAAGCGAGATCATTACTGATAATGGATCTAACTTGAACAATAAGATGATGAAAGAGTTGTGTGCAGAGTTTAAGATCGAACACCATAACTCATCTCCCTACCGACCCAAGATGAACGGAGCGGTAGAAGCGGCTAACAAGAACATCAAGAAGATCGTTCAAAAAATGGTTGTAACCTATAAAGATTGGCACGAGATGCTACCCTTTTCTCTTCATGGTTATCGCACATCTGTCCGCACTTCAACAGGGGCTACCCCTTTCTCTCTGGTATATGGCATGGAAGCAGTGCTCCCCGTAGAAGTAGAGATCCCATCAATCAGGGTATTGATGGAAGCTAAGCTTACAGAAGCCGAATGGTGTCAAAGTCGACACGACGAACTGAACCTGCTCGAAGAGAAGCGAATCACGACACTATGCCACGGTCAGTTGTATCAGCAAAGAATGAAAAGGGCGTTCGACAAAAAGGTCCAACCGCATATCTTCAGAAAAGGAGACCTTGTGCTCAAGAAGATACAATCATTTCTCACTGATTCTCGGGGCAAATGGACCCCAAATTATGATGGTCTCTATGTGGTCACGAAAGCTTTCTCAGGCGGCGCCTTGAGACTTGCAACCATGGACGGAGAGGAATTTGCCTACCCCACGAATGTTGATGTAGTCAAGAAATACTTCGCCTAAAACTAAAAAAAAATAAAAAAAAATAGAATCATCCCGATGGATTGGAAATCTCATAGTACAATCCAGGCAAAAGTTAGGGATAATGGCAAGTAACTATGTTCAACAGAAGCAAGTCCCTCAGCAGTAGTTACATCATCTATCAGAGGAAATCTCCAGTCAAAGGTCATCTTCGACAGAAGCTCAGGATGTCCCGAATTCAAAGTTGGTAGAAGGATAGTGGTCGTTATGTTTCAACGTAGCCCTTTTCCCTGTAAATTACCGTTTTCTAACTTTGTATATACTCTTTGGAATCACGCGTTTGGCTGATCTCCATCTTATCAATAAAATTTGAGCCCTTGTGCTTTTGTTTGTAATTCTTAACTTGTTTTAGCTTTACAGAATGACGTTGTTTAAACTTAATCAGCGATTCTTGAAATAAAACGAAAATGAATTTACTTGTTAAACTTTTTCTGCTTTTAAAATAAAGATGGCAATTTCTTTTGACTGTTGAACATCAGAAGAACATCGATTGCTTTCCCGAAGTAAGCAAACTTCAAAGTACAGAATCAAAGTACTCCTTCTAAACCAGTTCGCCTGAATGAAGGGATCAACTGTGTCAGAGACCATGTTTCGTCTGACACCCTCGACCGAGTTCTCATCTCCTAAGCCCGATCAACATAGCTCCCAATGGGACTATCTCTCCTAAGCAAGGTGGAATTGCTATTTTGAATCAACGGTACTTCTTCGCCCCGCGATGGCCGAGTATCCAATTGTGTTCATCCATTAGTCTGTATGTTGCGTCTGTTTTGTCAGCATATACATACATACATCATGCATTTTTTTATTTGCATTCACATTTCATATTGCATCACTATCACTCTAGTCGGTCCTGTCCCCTAGTGGTAGAAGTCCTCTCAATCGAGTTATCAGTTCTTGCCTCGTCAGGAAATACTGTGTCTGAACAACCTCGCTTCCAGTTTAATTCTGGAAAGAAGTTGGTCCTTGACAACTTTGATAACTTGAACCTCTGAAAAGCCAGAGAAAACTCTCAATAAACATCACTCTTCGCCATTGAAGATGATATCCTTGCTTTCCCAGATTAAGGAAAATCCACAGAGAAAGCCTCGTGATCAGAGATTCGGCAGCATGCCAGTTTTGCTCCGAAAGGACCGCTGATGAAAAGGTCATCGGCCCCACAAAATTGGACCCCGTCATATGGCGTTTCTCCGGGAAGATCCCGAGAAAAGTATGATGAAAGATCCCAAACGAAAACGGTCTCTCAAGAGACTCGCTTTCCCCAGTAGAATCGACAAATGGCGTCTCCAAAATAGAGAAGTTTATACAACTCTACAACTCAGACGACTGGGTTCCCCAGCAAGTCTGACATCAAAACTTTTTCCACTCAAATGGCATCTCCCCAGGAAAATTCGGCGAGAAGTTTGAGGAAAGCCGCTATGAATAGCGTCCCTTGTCAAGAAAGTTTATTGACAAAAGAAACTAAGACCAGTTCCTTGGTAAGAAACCAGGATCGAGGGGAAGTTCAAATCAGAAACTAAGACCAGTTCCTTGGTAAGAAACCAGGATCGAGGGGAAGTTTAAATCAGAAACTGAGACCAGTTCCTTGGCTGAAGACCAGGATCGAGGGGAAGTTTACCTTTTCTAAGCATCATTGCTTAGCTAAAGAAGATGAATGCGTAAGCTACCATTCATAACCACCATCAAAATTTCGGATATTCCGATATTTAATCCTCTTGCACCCCGAATGCTCGAATCCCTTCGTCATTCACACCTTCGGATCCAAGAAGATTAAATAGGGGCATCTGTAATACCCCAAATTTTGACCACTTAGATTTCCCATCATTGTGAAAATCATCATCACAATATGGATGAACCATCATGCTTCATCAGTCTCCCCAAAGATGGGTGAGCATCCAATACAATCAAAATTAGGGTTTCAAGCCCTCTCTAAGTGCTTAGACAAAGGATCAATCAAGAAATGACATGATCTTCAACTTTTCTAATCTCTTAAATAACTACAATGGAGCAAAAAGGACTCCCACTTCAAGGATTAAGCACAAGGCTGCTCCCTTCTAGGTGGATCAAGTCTCAAGATCGACAGTGTCACCAAATTAGGGTTTTGGTCGACCAGGGCCTCCAGATGGAAATTTTCATCTGGGCACAAGGCAATGATCCAAAATATGACCTAATATGCTTCATGGAACCTCATGAACCCATGCATCAAGTCAATTTTGCCTCAGGGGATGCATTCATAAAAAATCAGGAATTAGGGTTTCTTGACCTAATTCACCCCTAAGTTGACTTTTGGGACAAACCATGAGCCAAGACCTCAAGAGATGATTTGAGGGTCTCTAATACACCATATTGATCCATTTGGAACAATGGATTGATCCAAGAAGCTTGAGCAACAAGTCTCATTTTCATCTGCACCACAATTAGGGTTTTAAGGGAAAAGTCAACTGTAACTTTGACTTTTGACCAAGACATGCTCGCAAACCCTAATACATGATTGAATATACCCTATGACACCCATGGAACATGTCCATCAAGTTTTATTTAGGTCAAGGACATGATTTCCTGAAGAATTGCACAGTTTGGAATTCATCTGATAAAAAGTCAACTGTGCACAAAAGTCAACTTTGACTTTTTGAGATTTTTCACCAAAATGGATTTTTAACCCTAAAATGATGTTAATGTATGATTTGAATCATCATTCATCAAGAAAAATCAAGAAAAGTGAGATAACTTGTAAAAGGGGTAACCATAAAACTTAGAAATTTTTCTAAGTTAAAAATAAAGTGGCAAAGGTACCAACTTTGGAGGACCATAACTCCTAAACCACAAGGCCATTTTTTCTCATCCAAAGATGGATTTGTAGCCCTCATTATCACCTACAAAAACTTCAACTACAAGTTATTCCAATTCATTAAGGATTTTGAGTTATGGAGTGATCAAAGTGGCTGAAAAGTGAAAATGTCACTTTTTCCAACACTTAGTGAAATTTTCACTAAGTCAGATTCTGCTTCACTTTTTGCCAAATGTAGGGGGATTTTTCACTTGGAATCAAAAGAGATCAAAACCAAACTTGTTCAAACAGTTGTTGTATCATGTAAGAGCTTTCCAAAATGGCCAAGAACATTGCCAAATTCAACCTACACCATGAGATACAACATTGGCAAGTTGCCTTGCTGAAATCTGTCAAGGCAAGGCAGAATTTGTATTTTGGCTCGATTTTCCAAAATCAGCCAAATTCAATTGCTCCAATCCACTTGGACACCTCAGAGGATTGAATCCAAAGGGGACAATCACTGAGCCAAGCCTCCAAGGTCCAAGGAACAAGGAATAGCATGTTGAACCTAGAGTTGCCAAAATAGGGACAAGACTTCAAATTTGGAATGAGGCATTCAATGGAACCATCAAGGTGGCATGGACTGAGCCATTCTCATCTGAAATCAGTCAAGACTTATCCAAGACCAAGGGGACCAAAGCTCTGTGCCCTAACCTCTAGTCAATGGCTAGAGGAGACTTGGATTTTCATTTGCCAACATTGGCCAAACCTACTTACCAGCTGCCATGCACTATTCCTTGCAAAACAAACTTGCTCTACTATAAATAGAGCTCAATTGTGGTCAGTTTAAGTACACCAAAGCCATCTAACAGATGCTTTCCTCAAAATCTCTTTCTCTTGGCAAAAATGCCTTTCTTAGCAAGGTAGCTATCGGGTTTTGAGTTTGAGAGCAATTCTGCACAAACCAATCACTCACACACCTCACATACATCACATATGAGCTGATCAAACACTCATATAACTTCTGAAACATCAATTTCATGAAATCACCAGCTGGTTGCTCAAATTTTCAAACAAGGTGCAGCTGAGATGCCATAAACTGATCCAGTCTATTTCAATTCAATTCAAGTGTTCAAACACAATCCATAGGGTGTAGGGAAGCTGTCCAGATCATCACAACTTGTCTGTAACACCTCCAACTCAAAATCACATCTGCTCTTGCTGTCACGACTTGGAGGTAAGCACATACTTGGTCATCTCTCAATCTATGCAGATTTCCTCGCACAATAATTTGGCCATATGTTCATAATCATGCATGGAATGTTTTCCCTCAATTAATTGCATTGTTTGAATCGTGTATCAAAAATCCTAGCCTTCATGCAGAAATTAGGGTTCTTGAGGTTTCTTCGTGATTTCTTGTTGTATGTTTATTTAAATGAAATTAAAGTACATAGACATGATCGTGAGGTTGAGACGAGCATAATGATATGTGGATTGCATGATATGATTACGTATTCATGGAGATTGGATAGAAAATGCAAATCTGAGAAACCAAGAACACGCGCGTGTTCTTCAGCTGTTCTTGGCGCCATTTTTGAATAATTTGAATATTTGAATTTTGTGATTTTGTTTAATTGATTCAAAAATTAATTTCTCTCTGAGTTTTAATGATTTTGAGTTGATTCTTTTTTTAATAATTCACAAAAATGTTAAAATATTTTATTTTATCAAAAACTCCCAAAAATATTATTTATTTCATATAATTGATATTTTTGTAAAGAATTAATATTTTGATTATTTTTGGCATTTTAAATATTTTTCTACATTGATTTTGCAACTTTTAATGCTTTCTAATTATTTTGTAGGTCAATACTTAATTTTTGAAGCATTAATCCAAGATCACAATTTGTTTTCCATGTGTTAAACAATTTTTGATCATTTTAATTGAATTTTTATTCAATTAAATACATTTTGAAAACAAATTAGGGTTTTGGATTAATTCAACCCTCATAAATCATTTTCAAAACACTTTGGGCCTCTATTAGAGTGTAAGACCCAATCCTTTTTTTTTTGACCAAATCATTTTTGGGCCTCACTCATTGTATAAGTCCCTCTGTACAAGTAAACGGCGCGATCGTCGCCCGTTTAAAAATAAAAACCATCTGGGCCTACCCTCGAGTAGTAAGACCCATTTATTTTTTCTTCAAACCTTTTTGGGCCTCTTGAGAGAGTGTAAGACCCATCCCCCCTTGTACAAAAATTTTTTGGGTCTCACTTATTGTATAAGTCCCTCTGCGTTAAAAGAAAACCTCGGCGCGATCGCCATTTTAAACGAAAAAATCATTTGGGCCTACCCTCGTGTTATAAGCCCCACTCTTTTTCTTTAAACCTTTTTGGGCCTCTTGAGAGAGTGTAAGACCCATCCCTTTGTACAGAAAACCTTTTTGGGCCCCAGTCACTTGTATAAGTCCCGATGTACAAAGTCAAACAGTGTGCTCACTGATAAAACCCTGGGCCTCTCCTTGAGCTGTAAGCCCCAGATCTTTCTTTTTCAAAGCACTTTCTCCTTTGATTTTGAATATACTGTTGTTTTTAATCTTTCTTTGTTGAACAACTAACCAAACAGCATGGAAGCACTACAACCGAGTAAGTGGTTATCGCTTTCATTTACTGCTTTCATATTATAAACTGTATTGTGGGGCTGCTCACTGTAAGTCTCCTTTCATAAACTCATATCTACTGTGTAATAATAGTATAGATATTTCGAGTTTCCCCGGCTACTACGTCTAGAACTAGGTGACGCCGTTTCACTTATTCGTAGAAATAGACGCCTAGATCCCCAATAGGAGCACCAGATACAGTCTTCTCTTCGGCTGTCCTCCTTAGGAATCGTCAAGAAGCTCTACTCCCCAAGATGAATGTATTCTCTGTGAATGGCATATTTGAGTTTCTTCCCAATTCTCGAACTTTCCTGACTTGATCTATTCCTTGTGGATAGCTTGCCTTGAATGTCTCGGGGTTTGGGTACCCACTACAGTCATAATCTTGGACCTTAACTATGGAACCCTCTTTAAAAGCTAAAAGTCGCTGGATAGTAAACATTGCACATTTACCAATGGTTTTTATCTTTAAAAGAGTTATCTCTCCTAATGGAAAGGAGATGATAGACCCACGGGCTTCTTAAAAGCATCGGCCTCCTCTTGGGCATTATTCAAGGACCCTACGACTTCTTAGAAGTATTCACAGCCTCCTCTTAGGCTTCGTATAATGATCTCTTCCTTCGGGAATGATAGCCTCCTCGTGGGCTTCGTACAAGGACCCGCCGACTTCTTAAAAGTTTCCAGCCTCCTCTTGGGCTTCGTACAAATTGTCCCGACGACCTCCTAGAGGTATAGGAACAGAACCTAGTCATCCTCATAGAACAGTCCTTTCATAGAGTCTACTACTGTTTCTCGAAGCATAGTACAAAAGATAAAACTCTAGACACGGACAGTCTAACTTCCTTGAGTCTCAAAGACATTCTCAAGCACCCTTCGTTAAACAGGAAGGAAACCCGCAGACTCGGACAATCTCAATACCCTTTGGATTTCCCGTTTCCTCAAAGAGAAAGAAATATCCCTGATCCTCAAATCAAATCCCTGAGTACAGTGTTGCTCATATAAGAACTGATTTTCTCTTTTAAAATCAGTATATTGGATCTGTCACTCAACTGAAACAACCTTTTAGCCTCCATCTCGGGCTTCGTACGAGATACCAAAATTCTCCCCAGTGGAGTCAAAATGACCTTTTCGCCTCTCTCTCGGGCTTTGTACGAGATACAAAAACACTCTCTTACTGAGTATAAAAGATTCTCCAACTGAGTCAACTCTTTGCTAGCCTCCTCTTAGGCTTTGTATAACGATATGCCCCACTGGGTCAAAAACTTTTAGCCTCTCTCTCGGGCTTTGTACGAGACACAAAATAGCCTCCTCTTAGGCTTTGTATAATGATTTTCCTAGCGGAAATTAGCCTCCTCTTAGGCTTCGTATAATGATTTTCCTAGCGGAAATTAGCCTCCTCTTAGGCTTTGTATAAGAAAACCACTGGTTGATCCAATCAACCTTTTAGCATCAAAGCTGTGCCTCGTTCACAGTACACAAACATCAACAACTCCTTTCCCTTCATCTAATCGCTGTAAGCGGCAAGCCTCTGGATCATCTACATCCACGCCACTGTCCCTCTTTTAGCATGAGAAATACCTAAGGAAAGATGGCATTTCTCTACACTGAGTTAAAGTCTTCTCCTTCAGGTTAAAACCTTTTCTTCAGAAATTATGGCATTGCTCGGATCCGCGTATCCCAGTTAAAGTAATTCTCCTTCTCCCCTCTTTAGAGATGACAAATTCTCTCTAAAGCCGAGGTCTTTCAGCTTCACGTCTTGGGCTTTGAACAAGACACAAATAGACCTTTTAGCTTCACATCTTGGGCTTTGAACAAGATACAAATCACCTTTCGCTTTATGTCTTGGGCTTTGAACAAGACACCAAAACACCATTTCCTCCCATAGAATAGGAGGAACTACGAACGCTCTGATTTTCCTGTTTCGGTAAACGGGAATACGTAGGCATAAGATCGAAAGAAAAGATCTTAGCGAGCGCAATCAACAAAAAAACCCAAATCCCATATTTTCGTCAATCAAAAGCAGTAATTCAAAAGCACCAGTCCTAACATCCTAATCCTTATTCCCCACCAGAAACCTTCTGCCTAGATAAAAAGAAAGAAAACCGTATATGCGAAAATACAAATAACCAGTACAAGGCCCCCCCACATTGATAGCATCTGTAACCTAACAGACCGCTGTTTAAACTCAGTATGCAAGCAGGGTTAATTGGAGACATCTATTTCCCTTCCTTATTCAGCTCACAATAGGATAAAAAATGAATCGACCTGTAGTCAAAGCTCAAACCGCAGAGAGCGACCAGCGCTTAAGAACCGCGTCCAAAATCGCTCGCTACAGAAAAGTGGCGCCCACCGTGGGGCCCGTTCCTTTCTTTCTGCTTCTCTTTTGTGAAAAATTACACAAATGGCGACTCTGCTGGGGAGTCTCCTTTTCTGCCTTAGGGCATCATCCCCGTTTTCTACGGAAAATGGGAACTCTACCGAAGAGAAAGATTGACCTATGCTGGTCCATCTCTTAGGCAGGGAACCACAGATTGGGGCTTCCGCCGGGGAACCCATTTCTGTCAGGAACTTAAGAATCGTAGCTTTATAAGTCTAGGATGATTAGGACAAATATATATACTGCTTTTCCTAATTGCTATACGTGTTTATTTTTCTGCTACTGGGAATGCGTGTGATGCCGCATGTGGTGAGATTGAGTATACACTTAAGAAAAGCCAACCTTTTTCGTAGTGCGGAAGCTATCGGAAATAGTTGTTACGCGATACTACCCTCATTGGAGGCTGGTGATCTATTCTCGGTGAATAGCACTTACTCTAAGATTGCACACAACTCGCTGGCGATCCGCTTGTTGTTTTGCTTTCCTGGGAGGAGCTGATGATAATGAGTACAGGTACAAAAATCACCCTAGTATAAACCTTTGGGGATGGGTAGAGCCTTGACTTCATGACAACGAACCTTTGACCCCATGTTTTTTCTATGTTTTTGTGTGCTGCATTCATGCATTCATTTAATAAAACATTAAAACATTCAAAAAACTTTCTCTTCTAGTCTCTCTGTTTTTCAAATTAAACTAAGACTGTGATTGCAAATATCAGAGAAAAGGATTACGCTAATGGATTTCGGTAGAAGGAGAACTCACCAGTATACCTTCAAGGTTCCAAAACTAGGGGATTTGAGAAGGTTAGCAAGGATGATCGTTAACCCAGAGGCTTTTAGAGCCAAGCACGGTTGTCTGCTACCACTGTTAAGAGTCCATGTGATTAAGGGGATCATGGACGCGCTCATTCAATTCTACGATCCGGTTTATCATTGTTTCACATTCCCGGATTACCAGCTATCACCAACGCTGGAGGAGTATTCTCATCTGACTGATTTACATATCACTGATCGAGCTCCATTTTCTGGACCGGAAGAAATTCCAAAGAATCAGACTATTGCAATAGCAATTCATTTGGACGAGTCTGAGGTCCGGAC
This sequence comes from Lathyrus tuberosus, assembly GCA_022829125.1. Lineage (NCBI taxonomy): Eukaryota > Viridiplantae > Streptophyta > Magnoliopsida > Fabales > Fabaceae > Lathyrus > Lathyrus tuberosus. The sequence continues at coordinate 1,711,986 of JALAZF010000627.1, read as the reverse complement.
TCACATGACCACTAAGGGTGGCACCCAAGGTTTGCCAGCCCAGTTCCTGACCAAGAAAGCTCTGTACTTTGCTAGTATAGGGAACATGACTGCTTTTGAAAGCATCTTTGTCTTGCTCACCTACAGATTATTTTTGTTTCCCAACATCGATAACTTCGTCGATATCAACGCTATTAAGGTTTTTCTCATTGGAAACCCTGTGCCGACTTTGCTCACAGATGCGTATCATTCTGTACACTTAGGAAATTTGTACAGTGGAGGGGAGATCACATGCTGTGTACCTTTGCTTTACAAATGGTTTATCTCTCACTTGCCCAAGTCTGCCGCTTTTTGGGATTGCAAGAGTGTCTTACGTTGGTCGCAGAGGATCATGTCTCTCACCAACTCTGATATAGATTGGTGTAATAGGATCTACGAGGGAATCAGAATCATTGACTGTTGTGGAAACTTCCCCAGCGTACCCCTCATAGGAACTAAAGGAGGAATCAACTATCATCCGATATTAGTTCTTCGTCAATTTGGATACCCGATGAGACACATCCCACTGGGTGTTCATCTGGAAGGTCTTTTCTTCAAAGAAGGAGAAAATGACAGAGCACTAAAGATGGAAATAGTGCAAGCTTGGAAACAGGTTCATAAGAAAGGACGAGAGTCTCTGGGAAAACCGGACTGTGTCTCGGTGGAGCCTTATCTCCATTGGGTACAAACTAGAGCTCTCAAGCTAAAGATGCCTTATCCTCGTTACAGAATTCTTCCGCCGAGGGAAATTGTCATGTACTTCATGACAGAAACTGAAAGGCTTCAGGTTACTCTCAACAAAGTTCAAAAGGAAAGAAGATCTTGGAAGAACAAGTACCACACCCTCGACGTAGAGTGTATCCAAATACAGCAATTACTAAAAGAGAAAGATACTCTGATTGAAATTTTGGAGCAGCATGCTGTAGAGAATCAAGATGACCAAAGGAATTTGCTCACTCCTTTCACCTGGCAAAGGAATGACAACCCGACAATGGCCCAAGCGCCCCGGTCAAAGAAGAGGACTCGGGACCCATTAGTTTAGGTTTCTGTTTCTGCACTTTGTAATCTACTGTATTTCCATTTCTGTAATCCTTTGGAATTCAATAAAAAGGGGTTTCCCCACTATTTGATATTTGCAATCTAATTGTCGAAGTTTATTTTAATTAAACCTAAAAACAATTAATATAATCATTGGATTCATCATTCTCACATCGCGTATTCTCCTTACCTACGAATCTCACGTTTGTGTCTCGATTCTAGAGTCAAACTGTCTCATTCGTATAATACTCGGGCCAATCGTCAGAAAAGGATGGATGATCTTGAGGAAGAAAACAGAGAGTTGAAAGAAGAGATCGACGCTCTGAGAGAGGATATGAGAAAGCTTCGTAACGACATGCAAGCCATGGCAGAAGCTCAGCTACAAAGAACTGTGATCTCAGAGATCACCTCAATGCCCATCATAGAAAAGTATGATCCTAGGTATCAGATGCCGAAAGATCGTCCTTGGGGCATGCCTGTTAACTATATCCCGGAAAGATATGTTCCGCCGATCACTGAAGATCAGGGAATCGCAACAGAAGCCGCTGGGCCTGAAGGTTACAAACTTCGGGAAAGCGAAGATGCCAGGGGCATACTGAAGACTCCTGAAGGTTACAAACTTCGGGAGGCGCCAAGACTTACTGCCGTAGTCACGGTACCACCCCCTGTGGTGCACACTGTCCCGGAAGGACAGATTCCACCAACACCTTCTGGTAAGAAGGAAACCATGTTTGACAGAATGGATGAATTCCAGGAACAGTTCTTGGAAATGCAGAAAGAGCTGCAAGCCATTCGTGGTCAGGATCTATTTGGAAAGGACGCCGCAGACCTCTGCTTGGTCCCAAATGTGAAAGTCCCGCACAAGTTCCAAGTGCCCGACTTTGAAAAATACAAGGGTAACTCTTGCCCTCAAAGCCATCTGGTGATGTACGCTCGGCGGATGTCAGCCTAGACGGAGAATCAGGACCTGCTGATTCACTACTTCCAGGATAGTTTAACCGGTGCCGCACTTAAATGGTACATGGGTTTAAACCGTACTACGATCAGTACATTCATAGATCTTGGTACTGCCTTCGTCCAATAATACAAGTACAATTTGGACATGGCACCCGACAGAGATCAACTCAGATCAATGTCGCAAAAGGAAAAGGAAACCTTTAAGGAGTATGCTCAAAGGTGGCGTGAAATTGCCGCTCAAATTTGTCCACCTCTTGAGGAAAAAGAGATGACAAAAATCTTCTTAAAGACCTTAAGCTCATTTTACTATGACCGAATGGTTGCCAGTGCACCCAGTGATTTCACCGAAATGGTCGGCATGGGTGTACGTCTTGAGGAAGCCGTCCGAGAAGGACGTTTGGTAAAAGACACTGGATCAACGAGCGGTACTAAAAAATATGGTAGTGCTCTCCCTAAGAAAAAAGAGCAGGATATTGGGAATATCTCTCTCGGAAAGCAAAGGCAACGTTATCAGCCGGTAGCAGCTGTTACTCCTCCTATCGGCTCTGTGCCTGCTCCTATGTATCAACCTCAGATTGCGCAGAGCCAACCTGACCAACAAAGGACACAACAACCTCTTCAGCAGGCTCGTCCTCCATATAACAACAACCGTACAACACGGCCACCAGGATTTGATCCTATACCCGTAACGTACGCAGAGCTGTTTCCGTTACTGCTGGCTAAGGGGCACATTCAGACTAAGTCTCCCCTTTCAGTTCCGGAAAATCCACCTTTTTGGTTTAAAGCGGATCAAACATGCCCTTATCATCAAGGAGGTTCAGGGCATAACATTGAGACTTGTCTCAATTTCAAATCTGACGTGCAAAAGCTTGTTAGGAGCGGGCTCTTATCTTTCAAGGATACGAATCCTAATGTTCTTACGAACCCGCTACCTCAACATGAGAAGGCTGCAGTCAATCTGATTGAGAAAGAGACTAACAATGTCTATCAAATTCACGATGTACTCTTATTGGGGACCAATCTGGTCAGGATGCATTGTAGAAAGAGTGGATATGGCCATGTGCCACCTCATAATTATCACCAGTGTCATATCTGCTCTAAAGACAACCAAGGATGTTCTGTAGTGCAAACAGCTCTACAGGAACAAATGGATCTCGGATGGATCCAGGAGCACCGAGTTCGTGGAGTTAACATGGTCTCTACGAATTCTGTCATTCAAAACCATGACATCCGTGTGATGAATGTCAACTTGGTGGCGATGCACTCAAGGCAAAGCCAGTATCATAATCTGCCGCGGCACGATTACAGTTCCTGTCTGATTTGCTCGGTAAACAAACAGGGATGCTCTTTCATACAAGAGGCCCTCCAGCATCAGATGGATCTTGGATGGATCCAAGACTACCATGATAGGAACTCCTATCAAATTAACATGGTTCAGATCTTTGACATCTGCGTGATGAATACTAATCTGGTAGAGTTACATGCTGAGCAGGTCCGACTCGGATTCTTAATATCACATGACTATCAAAATTGTAAAGCGGGTTACGAAAATGATCGAGGTTGTACCCTTGTCCAGGAGGCACTTCAGCACTTGTTAAATCACTGGTGGATGCCAATCTATATGGACGAAGATACTCAGCAGATTAGTATCAATAACAGGAATCCTACTCGTCGTCAAAGTCAGGATGTCCGATCAATGGAAGGTAACCTAGTGAGGTTACATTGTATTCAAAGTGGGCGTGGCCAGGTGCCACCACACAACTATGACAGTTGTAGCGTCTGTTCGGAAAGTAACCAAGGGTGTTACCTTGTGAGAGCAGCTCTTCAGGGTCAGGTCGATCATGGAGAAATTCGTCCATATCTAGGTTCAGGACCCATCATTTGGTCGCCGAACTACCTTGCCGAGCAAGTTGAGGATGTTGTCACGATCTCTGGTCATCATAGGACCAAGGATGTTTTTGCCATCATTCCTCTACTTGACGAATCTAGAGTTCCCAACCAGGAACGGATCGAGATTACTTATGATGGTCAGAAAAATCAGAAGGTTCCCATAGTCATCTATCTACCAGAACCATTACCGTATGAATCAGCTAAGGCGATCCCTTACAAATACGGTGCAACAACAATTGAGAATGGAAAGGAAGTTCCATTACCCTCCGTCGTGAATATTGAAGACGTCAGTCGTGTAACACGGAGTGGTAGAATCTTCAACCGAGGGGTTGGGGAAGTTAACAAAGAAAAGGAACTTCAGGCAGAAATTCCTGATCCACCAGTCAGTCAATCTGGTAATCCCGACTTTTCAAAAGACAAAGATGAGATGCTAAAGCTCATCCAAAGGAGTGAATATAACATCGTTGATCAACTGTTACAGACTCCTTCAAAGATCTCAGTACTATCACTGTTACTCAGTTCAGAAGCACACAGAGAGGCTCTACAGAAAGTCTTGGAGCAAGCCTTTGTGGAACAGGATGTAACAATCAGACAGTTCGATAGCATTGTCTCTAATATCACTTCCTGCAACAATTTGGGATTTAGTGATGAAGAATTACCTGAAGAGGGTCGCCGTCATAACATGGCGCTCAACATTACAGTTAACTGCCAGGGCGATGCTTTAGCCAACGTACTGGTAGACACAGGGTCAGCCCTGAATGTTATGCCGACGTCCACTTTGACGCAATTATCATTTAAGGGCCCTCCGATGAGAGTCAGCGAGGCCGTCGTCAAAGCATTCGACGGATCCAGAAAAACGGTTATCGGCGAAGTTGATCTTCCCATAACTATTGGTCCTCACACTTTCCAAACCACTTTCCAGGTCATGGACATCCGGGCAACATACAGTTGTTTATTAGGAAGACCTTGGATACATCAGGCTGGAGCGGTTACTTCAACCCTCCACCAAAAGCTAAAGTTTGTCAAGAACGATCAACTTGTCACGGTTTGTGGGGAACAAGCCTTGCTTGTGAGTAACTTATCATCATCTACTTATGTGGAACCCGAGGAGGTTATTGGAACTCAGTTCCAAGCACTATCGGTGAGCAAGAACGATCAATTCAAAGAAGGAACTTCAATTTCTTCATAAAAAGATGATATCAAAGCGGTCGAGAGTACCGATACGACAGGATGGGGACGGCTTGTCATTCCTATTGACAATAAAACAAAGAAGGGTCTTGGTTTTTCTGCAACTTGTACCCAGACAGCCGCCAACGATGAAAGTCTTCATCCCCTTCAAAACTTCTTCCACGGTGGAGGTTTTCTTCACCAAGTGTCTCAGACAGTTCATGCTATCAATGAGGAAGATCCCTCTGACACAGATGAAGAATGGAAGTCCTACCTTAACAAGGACGACTATATGTCTCAGGAAGAGGTGCCTATGCCTTTTTGCTTTCCTACAGAAAGTCCGAGATTTATACCAAGATCAGATATCGAAATGATCTACGGAGATTGTGATCCGGAAGGATGCCGTGCTCCGCCAAATTCATTAGAGGAAGACACTCTGATGAAAGACAACTTTGACCGTAATTACTATGGCCCGATGGATGGCCTGCCAATGTGGCAGCCTTACCCAGGAAACTTGGGGCAAGAAAGTCAGCCGAGTAATGAAACTCAGCTGAGCGTCATTGAACAGAATACCTGTGTCCCCACCCTGTCATGGGATCAACACTCAGGTCATTCGGAAATTACTCAACATAATGATGAATTCGCAACGTTTGCAGGACTAGAATTCATCAATTATGCTTTTCCCGAGGTCAACGTCATCGAGAGGGATGACTTCTCCGGTTCCAAAGAAGTTTGGGACACCTTGGGACAACCGAGTGGAAAATACGACTTTATGGTCAAGTACACCGCTCCCGAAAGCTCTCGTATCAGGCTCGAAGATATCCAGCCAACTGGATGGGGAGATACAACTGAGAGCACAAATGCTATGCATAATACAACTGAGGAATCTCCTACGACAATTCTGCTTGGGAGACAGATTCCAACGATCCTGCTCCACCAGAAATCAGCGTCATTTCTGAAGACAAATCAAGGAAGGTGCCAGACTTTGTGATTCACCGAGGAGTTCACCGCCAATGGGTTACCGTCAAGGTTCCAAAGGTCGTTCATCAGTCAAAGTAATTGCCATCTTTAAACCTTTCACCCTGCCCAGGTGAAACGGATGTTTTGATAGGGCTCGCTTTCTGTAAATTTCCCTCTTCGCTTTGACCAAAGCGACAGAGTTTTGTTTTATAGGGCTGTAGTTTCAAGATTCGACTTGTTCATTAATAAAATAACGTCGTTCTGTAATTTCCGCATTAATTGCTGTTTTCTCTTTTTACTTTTTTAGAAAATGGTAATCCTAAAAAACATTCAATAATAAAAACAAGCAGTAAAATCAAAACACTGCACACACTTGCATTTTCTCTATCTCTTCTAAACACGAATCATCACGTCATGCAGATTGCTTGTTTTATACCCCGTTGAAACATACGATCCGATGCCTTCTTCCAACTTTGAGTTCCCGGTATTCGAGGCTGAAGAAGAAAATGACAACGAAATTCCAGAAGAGATCTCCCGACTACTCAGACAAGAGGAAAGGTCCATTGAACCTCACAAAGAGCCGTTGTAAACGGTAAACTTGGGTTCAGAAAAAGAGAAAAAAGAAATCAGGATCGGAGCATTGCTCAGTCCAACTGCCAGAGAGGGTTTGATAAAGCTTCTCAAAGAATTCCCCGATGTGTTCGCTTGGTCCTATCAGGATATGCCAGGGTTGGATACCAGCATCGTGGAACATCACTTACCGCTAAGATCGGAATGTCCGCCAGTAAAGCAAAGGTTGAGACGGACTCACCTGGACATGGCCATCAAAATCAAGGAGGAGGTACAGAAACAGATCGACGCGGGTTTCCTCGCTACATCTGAATATCCTCAATGGCTAGCCAACATCGTACCCGTTCCCAAAAAGGACGGAAGGGTCAGAATGTGTGTTGATTACAGAGATCTAAATAAGGCAAGTCCAAAGGACGACTTTCCTTTACCACACATTAACATGCTGGTAGACAGCACAACAAAGTTCAAAGTTTTCTCCTTCATGGATGGATTCTCGGGCTATAACCAGATCAAAATGGCGCCGAAAGACATGGAGAAAACTTCGTTCATTACCCCATGGGGTACCTTTTGTTACAAGGTAATGCCGTTCGGTTTGAAGAATGCCGGGGCGACCTATCAAAGGGCCATGACTACTCTGTTGCATGACATGATACATAAGGAAATCGAGGTATATGTCGATGATTTGATTGCAAAATCAAGAACGGAGGATGAGCACGTTGAACATCTGTCAAAATTGTTCGAACGTCTAAGAAAATTCAAGCTCCGCTTGAATCCCAACAAGTGCACCTTCGGTGTCCGTTCGGGGAAACTACTAGGGTTCATCGTCAGCCAGAAAGGAATTGAAGTTGATCCTGACAAGGTCAAGGCCATTCAAGAAATGCCTTCTCCGAAAACTGAAAAACAAGTCAGAGGATTCCTGGGACGTTTGAACTACATCTCCAGATTCATATTCCTTATGACCGCCACTTGTGCGCCGATTTTCAAGTTATTGAAAAAGAACCAGGATTGCGTTTGGTCAGAAGACTGCCAAACTGCCTTCGACAGTATTAAGGAATATCTGTTGAATCCGCCGATTCTATCACCTCCAGTGGAAGGAAGACCACTAATCATTTACCTCACAGTCCTAGAGGACTCAATGGGATGTGTACTTGGCCAACAAGACGAAACTAAAAGGAAAGAGTCGGCCATTTACTATCTAAGCAAGAAATTCACCGACTGCGAGACTCGGTACACAATGCTTGAGAAAACTTGTTGCGCTTTGGCTTGGGCAGCCAAACGTCTTCGCCAGTACATGATTCGTCATACTACTTGGTTGGTCTCCGAAATGGATCCAATCAAGTACGTTTTCGAAAAACCTGCTCTCACGGGAAGGATTGCCCGTTGGCAGATGTTACTATCAGAATATGACATAGAGTACCACGCTCAGAAAGCCGTTAAAGGAAGTATTTTAGCCGATCATTTGGCTCATCAATCGATTGACGATCAAGAATCAATCGGGTTTGACTTCCCAGACGAAGATGTCATGTATCTAAAAATGAAAGATTGCGATGAACCGCTACCCAGTGAAGGGCCAGAACCAGGTTCCCAGTGGGGACTTATCTTTGACGGAGCAGTCAATCATTATGGAAATGGAATTGGGGCAATCATTGTTACCCCTCAGGGTTCCCACATTCCTTTCACTACCAGACTTACGTTCAAATGTACGAACAACGAGGCCGAATACGAAGCATGTATTATGGGTCTCGAAGAAGCGATTGATTTAAGGATAAAAAACTTGGACGTATATGGCGACTCAGCCTTGGTTATTAACCAGATAAAAGGAGATTGGAACACATACCAATCAGGATTGATTCCTTACAAAGATTATGCAAGGAGGTTGTTACCCTTCTTCAACAGAGTCGACTTTCATCACATCCCTCGTGATGAGAATCACATGGCTGGTGCATTAGCCACTCTCTCTTCCATGATTGGTGTAGGTCGATGGAATGGCATACCTAAGATCGACATAATGCGCCTTGAACGGCCCGCTTACATCTTCGCGATTGAAGCAGTCATAGACGACAGACCTTGGTATCACGATATCAAATGCTTCCTTCAGAAACAAGAGTACCCATCTGGGGCACTCAGAAAAGACAGGAAAACCCTCAGAAGATTGGCTGGAAACTTCTTCCTGAGCGGTGACACTCTTTATAAGAGAAATTTTGACATGGTCTTGCTCCGATGCGTCGACAGACCAGAAGCAGACATGCTTATGAAAGAAATTCATGAAGGATCCTTTGGCACTCATGCCAACGGACACACAATGGCGAGAAAAATTCTCAGGGCCGGGTATTATTGGTTGACCATGGAATCCGACTGCTACAAGTACATGAGGAGGTGTCACAAGTGTCAGATATACTCCGACAAAATTCATGTACCGCCATCACATCTCAAAGTTCTTTCTTCCCCGTGGCCTTTTTCTATATGGGGAATCGACATGATTGGTATGATTGAGCCCAAGGCTTCAAACGGACATCGGTTCATCCTAGTGGCCATTGACTATTTCACCAAGTGGGTCGAAGCAGCGTCATTCGCCAATGTAACCCGACAAGTGGTGGTCCGATTTATAAAAAACAATATCATCTGCCGTTATTGTGTTCCAAGCGAGATCATTACTGATAATGGATCTAACTTGAACAATAAGATGATGAAAGAGTTGTGTGCAGAGTTCAAGATCGAACACCATAACTCATCTCCCTACCGACCCAAGATGAACGGAGCGGTAGAAGCGGCTAACAAGAACATCAAGAAGATCGTTCAAAAAATGGTTGTAACCTATAAAGATTGGCATGAGATGCTACCCTTTGCTCTTCATGGTTATCGCACATCTGTCCGCACTTCAACAGGGGCTACCCCTTTCTCTCTGGTATATGGCATGGAAGCAGTGCTCCCCGTAGAAGTAGAGATCCCATCAATCAGGGTATTGATGGAAGCTAAGCTTACAGAAGCCGAATGGTGTCAAAGTCGACACGATGAACTGAACCTGCTCGAAGAGAAGCGAATCACGGCACTATGCCACGGTCAGTTGTATCAGCAAAGAATGAAAAGGGCGTTCGACAAAAAGGTCCGACCGCGTATCTTCAGAAAAGGAGACCTTGTGCTCAAGAAGATACAATTATTTCTCACTGATTCTCGGGGCAAATGGACCCCAAATTATGATGGTCTCTATGTGGTCACGAAAGCTTTCTCAGGCGGCGCCTTGAGACTTGCAACCATGGACGGAGAGGAATTTGCCTACCCCACGAATGTTGATGTAGTCAAGAAATACTTCGCCTAAAACTAAAAAAAAAAAAAAAAAAAAGAATCATCCCGATGGATTGGAAATCTCATAGTACAATCCAGGCAAAAGTTAGGGATAATGGCAAGTAACTATGTTCAACAGAGGCAAGTCCCTCAGCAGTAGTTACATCATCTATCGGAGGAAATCTCCAGTCAAAGATCATCTTCGACAGAAGCTCAGGATGTCCCGAATTCAAAGTTGGTAGAAGGATAGTGGTCGTTATGTTTCAACGTAGCCCTTTTCCCTGTAAATTACCATTTTCTAACTTTGTATATACTCTTTGGAATCACGCGTTTGGCTGATCTCCATCTTATCAATAAAATTTGAGCCCTTGTGCTTTTGTTTGTAATTCTTAACTTGTTTTAGCTTTACAGAACGACGTTGTTTAAACTTAATTAGCGATTCTTGAAATAAAACGAAAATGAATGTACTTGTTAAACTTTTTCTGCTTTTAAAATAAAGATGGCAATTTCTTTTGACTGTTGAACATCAGAAGAACATCGATTGCTTCTCCCGAAGTAAGCGAACTTCAAAGTGCAGAATCAAAGTACTCCTTCTAAACCAGTTCGCCTGAATGAAGGGATCAACTATGTCAGAGACCATGTTTCGTCTGACACCCTCGGCCGAGTTCTCATCTCCTAAGCCCGATCAACATAGCTCCCAATGGGACTATCTCTCCTAAGCAAGGTGGAATTGCTATTTTGAATCAACGGTACTTCTTCGCCCCGCGATGGCCGAGTATCCAATTATGTTCATCCATTAGTCTGTATGTTGCGTCTGTTTTATCAGCATATACATACATACATCATGCATTTTTTTATTTGCATTCACATTTCATATTTCATCACTATCACTCTAGTCGGTCCTGTCCCCTAGTGGTAGAAGTCCTCTCAATCGAGTTGTCAGTTCTTGCCTCGTCAGGAAATACTGTGTCTGAACAACCTCGCTTCCAGTTTAATTCTGGAAAGAAGTTGGTCCTTGACAACTTTGATAACTTGAACCTCTGAAAAGCCAGAGAAAACTCTCAATAAACATCACTCTTCGCCATTGAAGATGATATCCTTGCTTTCCCGGATTAAGGAAAATCCACAGAGAAAGCCTCGTGATCAGAGATTCGGCAGCATGCCAGTTTTGCTCCGAAAGGACCGCTGATGAAAAGGTCATCGGCCCCACAAAATTGGAACCCATCATATGGCGTTTCTCCGGGAAGATCCGGAGAAAAGTATGATGAAAGATCCCAAACGAAAACGGTCTCTCAAGAGACTCGCTTTCCCCAGTAGAATCGACAAATGGCGTCTCCAAAACAGAGAAGTTTGTACAACTCTACAACTCAGACGACTGGGTTCCCCAGCAAGTCTGACATCAAAACTTTTTCCACTCAAATGGCATCTCCCCAGGAAAATTCGGCGAGAAGTTTGAGGAAAGCCGCTATGAATAGCGTCCCTTGTCAAGAAAGTTTATTGACAAAAGAAACTAAGACCAGTTCCTTGGTAAGAAACCAGGATCGAGGGGAAGTTCAAATTAGAAACTAAGACCAGTTCCTTGGTAAGAAACCAGGATCGAGGGGAAGTTTAAATCAGAAACTGAGACCAGTTCCTTGGCTGAAGACCAGGATCGAGGGGAAGTTTACCTTTTCTAAGCATCATTGCTTAGCTAAAGAAGATGAATGCGTAAGCTACCATTCATAACCACCATCAAAATTTCGGATATTCTGATATTTAATCCTCTTGCACCCCGAATGCTCGAATCCCTTCGTCATTCACACCTTCGGGTCCAAGAAGATTAAATAGGGGCATCTGTAATACCCCAAATTTTGACCACTTAGATTTCCCATCATTGTGAAAATCATCATCACAATATGGATGAACCATCATGCTTCATCAGTCTCCCCAAAGATGGGTGAGCATCCAATACAATCAAAATTAGGGTTTCAAGCCCTCTCTAAGTGCTTAGACAAAGGATCAATCAAGAAATGACATGATCTTCAACTTTTCTAATCTCTTAAATAACTAAAATGGATCAAAAAGGACTCCCACTTCAAGGATTAAGCACAAGGCTGCTCCCTTCTAGGTGGATCAAGTCTCAAGATCGACAGTGTCACCAAATTAGGGTTTTGGTCGACCAGGGCCTCCAGATGGAAATTTTCATCTGGGCACAAGGCAATGATCCAAAATATGACCTAATATGCTTCATGGAACCTCATGAACCCATGCATCAAGTCAATTTTGCCTCAGGGGATGCATTCATCAAAAATCAGGAATTAGGGTTTCTTGACCTAATTCACCCCTAAGTTGACTTTTGGGACAAACCATGAGCCAAGACCTCAAGAGATGATTTGAGGGTCTCTAATACACCATATTGATCCATTTGGAACAATGGATTGATCCAAGAAGCTTGAGCAACAAGTCTCATTTTCATCTGCACCACAATTAGGGTTTTAAGGGAAAAGTCAACTGTAACTTTGACTTTTGACCAAGACATGCTCCCAAACCCTAATACATGATTGAATATACCCTATGACACCCATGGAACATGTCCATCAAGTTTGATTTAGGTCAAGGACATGATTTCCTGAAGAATTGCACAGTTTGGAATTCATCTGATAAAAAGTCAACTGTGCACAAAAGTCAACTTTGACTTTTTGAGATTTTTCACCAAAATGGATTTTTAACCCTAAAATGATGTTAATGTATGATTTGAATCATCATTCATCAAGAAAAATCAAGAAAAGTGAGATAACTTGTAAAAGGGGTAACCATAAAACTTAGAAATTTTTCTAAGTTAAAAATAAAGTGGCAAAGGTACCAACTTTGGAGGACCATAACTCCTAAACCACAAGGCCATTTTTTCTCATCCAAAGATGGATTTGTAGCCCTCATTATCACCTACAAAAACTTCAACTACAAGTCATTCCAATTCATTAAGGATTTTGAGTTATGGAGTGATCAAAGTGGCTGAAAAGTGAAAATGTCACTTTTTCCAACACTTAGTGAAATTTTCACTAAGTCAGATTCTGCTTCACTTTTTGCCAAATGTAGGGGGATTTTTCACTTGGAATCAAAAGAGATCAAAACCAAACTTGTTCAAACAGTTGTTGTATCATGTAAGATCTTTCCAAAATGGCCAAGAACATTGCCAAATTCAACCTACACCATGAGATACAACATTTACAAGTTGCCTTGCTGAAATCTGTCAAGGTAAGGCAGAATTTGCATTTTGGCTCGATTTGCCAAAATCAGCCAAATTCAATTGCTCCAATCAACTTAGACACCTCAGAGGATTGAATCCAAAGGGGACAATCACTGAGCCAAGCCTCCAATGTCCAAGGAACAAGGAATAGCATGTTGAACCTAGAGTTGCCAAAATAGGGACAAGACTTCAAATTTGGAATGAGGCATTCAATGGAACCATCAAGGTGGCATGGACTGAGCCATTCTCATTTGAAATCAGTTAAGACTTATCCAAGACCAAGGGGACCAAAGCTCTGTGCCCTAACCTCTAGTCAATGGCTAGAGGAGACTTGGATTTTCATTTGCCAACATTGGCCAAACCTACTTACCAGCTGCCATGCACTATTCCTTGTAAAACAAACTTGCTCTACTATAAATAGAGCTCAATTGTGGTCAGTTTAAGTACACCAAAGCCATCTAACAGATGCTTTCCTCAAAATCTCTTTCTCTTGGCAAAAATGCCTTTCTTAGCAAGGTAGCTATCGGGTTTTGATTTTGAGAGCAATTCTGCACAAACCAATCACTCACACACCTCACATACATCACATATGAGCTGATCAAACACTCACATAACTTCTGAAACATCAATTTCATGAAATCACCAGCTGGTTGCTCAAATTTTCAAACAAGGTGCAGCTGAGATGCCATAAACTGATCCAGTCCATTTCAATTCAATTCAAGTGTTCAAACACAATCCATAGGGTGTAGGGAAGCTGTCCAGATCATCACAACTTGTCTGTAACACCTCCAACTCAAAATCACATCTGCTCTTGCTGTCACGACTTGGAGGTAAGCACATACTTGGTCATCTCTCAATCTATGCAGATTTCCTCGCACAATAATTTGGCCATATGTTCATAATCATGCATGGAATGTTTTCCCTCAATTAATTGCATTGTTTGAATCGTGTATCAAAAATCCTAGCCTTCATGCAGAAATTAGGGTTCTTGAGGTTTCTTCGTGATTTCTTGTTGTATGTTTAATTTAAATGAAATTAAAGTACATAGACATGATCGTGAGGTTGAGACGAGCATAATGATATGTGGATTGCATGATATGATTACGTATTCATGGAGATTGGATAGAAAACGCAAATCTGAGAAACCAAGAACACGCGCGTGTTCTTCAGCTGTTCTTGGCGCCATTTTTGAATAATTTGAATATTTGAATTTTGTGATTTTGTTTAATTGATTCAAAAATTAATTTCTCTCTGATTTTTAATGATTTTGAGTTGATTCTTTTTTTAATAATTCACAAAAATGTTAAAATATTTTATTTTATCAAAAAATCCCAAAAATATTATTTATTTCATATAATTGATATTTTTGTAAAGAATTAATATTTTGTTTATTTTTGGCATTTTAAATATTTTTTCTACATTGATTTTGCAACTTTTAATGCTTTCTAATTATTTTGTAGGTCAATACTTAATTTTTGAAGCATTAATCCAATATCACAATTTGTTTTCCATGTGTTAAACAATTTTTGATCATTTTAATTGAATTTTTATTCAATTAAATACATTTTGAAAACAAATTAGGGTTTTGGATTAATTCAACCCTCATAAATCATTTTCAAAACACTTTGGGCCTCTATTAGAGTGTAAGACCCAATCCTTTTTTTTTACCAAATCATTTTTGGGCCTCACTCATTGTATAAGTCCCTTTGTACAAGTAAACGGCGCGATCGTCGCCCGTTTAAAAATAAAAACCATCTGGGCCTACCCTCGAGTAGTAAGACCCATTTATTTTTTCTTCAAACCTTTTTGGGCCTCTTGAGAGAGTGTAAGACCCATCCCCCCTTGTACAAAAACTTTTTGGGCCTCACTTATTGTATAAGTCCCTCTGCGTTAAAAGAAAACCTCGGCGCGATCGCCATTTTAAACGAAAAAATCATTTGGGCCTACCCTCGTGTTATAAGCCCCACTCTTTTTCTTTAAACCTTTTTGGGCCTCTTGAGAGAGTGTAAGACCCATCCCTTTGTACAGAAAACCTTTTTGGGCCCCAGTCACTTGTATAAGTCCCGATGTACAAAGTCAAACAGTGTGCTCACTGATAAAACCCTAGGCCTCTCCTTGAGCTGTAAGCCCCAGATCTTTCTTTTTCAAAGCACTTTCTCCTTTGATTTTGAATATACTGTTGTTTTTAATCTTTCTTTGTTGAACAACTAACCAAACAACATGGAAGCACTACAACCGAGTAAGTGGTTATCGCTTTCATTTACTGCTTTCATATTATAAACTGTATTGTGGGGCTGCTCACTGTAAGTCTCCTTTCATAAACTCATATCTACTGTGTAATAATAGTATAGATATTTCGAGTTTCCCCGGCTACTACGTCTAGAACTAGGTGACGCCGTTTCACTTATTCGTAGAAATAGACGCCTAGATCCCCAATAGGAGCACCAGATACAGTCTTCTCTTCGGCTGTCCTCCTTAGGAATCGTCAAGAAGCTCTACTCCCCAAGATGAATGTATTCTCCGTGAATGGCATCTTTGAGTTTCTTCCCAATTCTCGAACTTTCCTGACTTGATCTATTCCTTGTGGATAGCTTGCCTTGAATGTCTCGGGGTTTGGGTACCCACTACGGTCATAATCTTGGACCTTAACTAAGGAACCCTCTTTAAAAGCTAAAAGTCGTTGGATAGTAAACCTCGCACGTTTACCAATGGTTTTTATCTTTAAAAGAGTTATCTCTCCTAATGGAAAGGAGATGATAGACCCACGGGCTTCTTAAAAGCATCGGCCTCCTCTTGGGCATTATTCAAGGACCTTACGGCTTCTTAGAAGTATTCACAACCTCCTCTTAGGCTTCGTATAATGATCTCTTCCTTCGGGAATGATAGCCTCCTCTTGGGCTTCGTACAAGGACCCGTCGGCTTCTTAAAAGTTTCCAGCCTCCTCTTGGGCTTCGTACAAATTGTCCCAACGACCTCCTAGAGGTATAGGAACAGAACCTAGTCATCCTCATAGAACAGTCCTTTCATAGAGTCTACTACTGTTTCTCGAAGCATAGTACAAAAGATAAAACTCTAGACACGGACAGTCTAACTTCCTTGAGTCTCAAAGACATTCTCAAGCACCCTTCGTTAAACAGGAAGGAAACCCGCAGACTCGGACAGTCTCAATACCCTTTGGATTTCCCGTTTCCTCAAAGAGAAAGAAATATCCCTGATCCTCAAATCAAATCCCTGAGTACAGTGTTGCCCATATAAGAACTGATTTTCTCTTTTAAAATCAGTATATTGGATCTGTCACTCAACTGAAACAACCTTTTAGCCTCCATCTCGGGCTTCGTACGAGATACCAAAATTCTCCCCAGTGGAGTCAAAATGACCTTTTCGCCTCTCTCTCGGGCTTTGTACGAGATGCAAAAACACTCTCTTACTGAGTATAAAATATTCTCCAACTGAGTCAACTCTTTGCTAGCCTCCTCTTAGGCTTTGTATAACGATATGCCCCACTGGGTCAAAAACTTTTAGCCTCTCTCTCGGGCTTTGTACGAGACACAAAATAGCCTCCTCTTAAGCTTTGTATAATGATTTTCCTAGCGGAAATTAGCCTCCTCTTAAGCTTCGTATAATGATTTTCCTAGCGGAAATTAGCCTCCTCTTAGGCTTTGTAGAAGAAAACCACTGGTTGATCCAATCAACCTTTTAGCATCAAAGCTGTGCCTCGTTCACAGTACACAAACATCAACAACTCCTTTCCCTTCATCTAATCGCTGTAAGCGGCAAGCCTCTGGATCATCTACATCCACGCCACTGTCCCTCTTTTAGCATGAGAAATACCTAAGGAAAGATGGCATTGCTCTACACTGAGTTAAAGTCTTCTCCTTCAGGTTAAAACCCTTTCTTCGGAAATTATCGCATTGCTCGGATCCGCGTATCCCAGTTAAAGTAATTCTCCTTCTCCCCTCTTTAGAGATGACAAATTCTCTCTAAATCTGAGGTCTTTCAGCTTCACGTCTTGGGCTTTGAACAAGACATAAATAGACCTTTTAGCTTCACATCTTGGGCTTTGAACAAGATACAAATCACCTTTCGCTTCATGTCTTGGGCTTTGAACAAGACACCAAAACACCATTTCCTCCCATAGAATAGGAGGAACTACGAACGCTCTGATTTCCCTGTTTCGGTAAACGGGAATACGTAGGCATAAGATCGAAAGAAAAGATCTTAGCGAGCGCAATCAACAAAAAAACCCAAATCCCATATTTTCGTCAATCAAAAGCAGTAATTCAAAAGCACTAGTCCTAACATCCTAATCCTTATTCCCCACCAGAAACCTTCTGCCTAGATAAAAAGAAAGAAAACCATATTGGCGAAAATACAAATAACCAGTACAAGGCCCCCCCACATTGATAGCATCCGTAACCTAACAGACCGCTGTTTAAACTCAGTATGCAAGCAGGGTTAATTGGAGACATCTATTTCCCTTCCTTATTCAGCTCACAATAGGATAAAAAATGAATCGACCTGTAGTCAAAGCTCAAACCGCAGAGAGCGACCAGCGCTTAAGAACCGCGTCCAAAATCGCTCGCTACACCAGGCCCTCGCTTGTTTACCTGTATATGTGTATACCTATGTTTATGCATCCATTCATGCATTCATGAGTCACCATTCGGTTTCAAGAAACTCAATTGTTCTTTCCCTTGCAAAATCAATAAAAATCATGGATTATAAAATGAACCTTTTTTTCCTGAAATGTTTACAACCTACTTTTGAGTTCCTTGAAACCATTGCATCGCATTGCATATCATTTGCAACTTTGCATGCCTCCGTTTGTCCAGCAACTCATTTCCAGATGTCTCTATCTTCCAATGTCACCTGTGAGTCGTCAAGCTGATTCCTCGACACAGATATCGGACTAGAGCTAACTGCAGATGCATAATGTCAGAGCAAGAAGCACACAACGCTGAGATCTGAATGGAGATCGATAACCTCAAGTCAAGTATGACAAAACTCACTGAGATGCTTCAAGTTTTGATTGCTAGAGGAGAGCCACCTCAAAGAACTGTTATCTAGGAAGTTTCAGATGCAGATCCTCAGCCTGTTCAAGTGCCACCTTCAACTTTGCCAGAGTTTGGGTTACTTCACAACTACTCTGCACTTCTTGCATCTACTGCTATGATTGGTCAGACTTCCAGACCAGTGTTTCAAGCTCCAGTTTTTGCCGAGCCTAGACCTCTGGTTCATGTTGTTACCCAGACTACTCGACCTCCCTTTGAGAATCCTCTCTATGAGCATATTGCTACCAGATCACACCAAGTGAAGCTTTAGTCGACTTCAGCGAAAAGCTGGTGTTTCAGACATGACATCTAATCTTTGCTTCTGACTAGTCACTAGGCCATGTTTCTTGTTGTTTGAATTTTCTTTATTTTGTATTAGCTGTTTGTTGTCAACTTATGTTTGTACTTTCATAATTAATAAAATGAGCATTGCAACTTTTGATTCAATTCATTTTGTCCATCATTTACATCTTTATGCTTTCTTTTACAAAAAAAAAAATTATCTCTTTTCCACTTTCTTTTTTTGATTATGCAAAGATTGGAGGAGGATGATGAAAACGTTATACTCATAATTGCTGTTGGTATGCTTTCAAATCAAAATTTTGCTGACGATGTAGGGCATTGTTTCAATTCCCAAACACTGGAGAAATAAGGAAGATAACCCCTCGTCAACCCCTTTGAGCCTTGAAGTAGGAGTTTCTTTTCTTTACGAATAAAACCCGCAATCTTAACCTGGGGCAGGGTAGTTCTCAGTTAACTTGATTGTGCATTCAAATACAAGAGCTTCATGCAAGACACCTTTCAACAAAAGTTTGCATTCACAAAGTTTTCTTTCGCACACAACAAGCAAGTGTCGAAGATGTTTTTCAAGTCAAGCACCAATGATGGTTCACTGTAATCATTAAGCTAGACATTCATAAATTTTCAACTCTTCCAAATAAATAAATTTTGTACAAGTTGTTCCCAAAGTGATAAATGAAGAAGGATCGTCAATAAATCCTTACTAAAAAAAACGAGCCGAGTCCCTTTCGAGGTAAAAGCTAAGAAAGATGGGAAGCTCATGACCTTACCTTATACAGAGAGAAATAAGAACAAGCTTGTATGAAAGCCAAAAGTTGTAAGGAAGCAGTGACCGCCATCTTAAGACCATTGACTTTTTAATCATCAACATCACGATCATCAGTGCAATCCCTAACCTATGGGAACTTGAGTGCATAGTCTGGGTTAACTGAGCGTAGGACTGAAGATCATCACGAAGATTGGGTGGGTACAAATAAACTTTGAGCCTTTATCCTTTGTTTCTTAAACCGTGAACCAGGCCACGTTACAACCCTCAAAAGACCTAATTGAAGCAAGGTTATTTTGAAAGCATACTATAACAAGGTTGCGTAAACTGAATCCTAAAGATCTTTGCGGATCATTTGTTTTGGCACTACACCTTTTGCTTAAACTTTTCACGTTAGTGTCTTGAACCGTCGTGTTCTGACCGATGACTCATTGTGATTTGCATCTTTCTGAAAATGATTTTGATTTCAAAAGTTGCATGAACTTTGCATTTACCATGTCTGAATGAATATTTTTGTTTGCAAACTGGCTTTCCTTAAGGAATTTTCAAACATTTGAGAAACTTGGTTGGTGATCCAATCAGGGGCAAGTTCCTTCCATGTCCTGTTGAGAATCAGTTCAAGATTTGTGGTTCAGTGCAAGTCCTTCTCAGAATTGGTTTATACAGAAGATTTTTCAAGACTCATACTGGGGCAAGCTTTCTGAGTGCACAGTAATACGGTCATTTCCAGAATCAATCCAGTTGAAACAATTATCAGTTCATCTACAACAGACAGCCAATCCGGGACAGTTTACTTGAAAATCCCCAAGTAGCTCATTATCCTTCCTACAAGGATCATCAAATTGATACATTTTACAAGTGTGATAGCATTTGTAGTCCCTAAGCAGAATGGCAGTGATCTGCGTGTTGGGGAATCATTCTTCCAGTCTTGTCTTCTCCACAAGAGTCGAGTCGTGTCGTCGACGTCTGTATTACATCTGCATCTGCATTTGCATTTGATCATATATCATGACATAATTCATATACATATGCATAGCAAGAGTGTCACCCTCATTTGCACTCATTTACATTCTCTATAGGTCATGTTGTTATCCACGTTTTACCTTGTCGTCTAAGTCCAACTCAATTAGCACCTACCAAATAGATATTGTTGTGTTTATCCAATGCTTTCTTGGGTATCTCCTTGTTCAGATTCGTTCAATACTTTCTTGGATGTTATGATTTCTTCTATCTAATGCCTTCTTGGACTTCACCTTTTGTCTCACTTTCATCTGATGCCTTCTCAGATATTATGAGTCATACCTTTCATTTGAAGCCATTATTGGATGACTGGTTTCTCTACCTTGTTCACTTTGTCTAAAGCCATTATTAGATACTGTGATTATACCTCTCATTCAAAGCCATTATTGGATGTATGGTTTCTTTACCTTGTTCACTTTCATCTAAAGCCATTATTAGATATTGTGATTGTACCTCTCATTCAAAGCCATTATTGGATGATTGGTTCCTTTTGCATTCAATGCCATTCTTGAATGTAGTCTTTGTTCACAGTCATCTAAAGCCATTATTAGATATTGTGATTATACCTTTCATTCAAAGCCATTATTGGATGATAGGTTTCTTTATCTTGTTCACTTTATCTAAAGCCATTGTTAGATATTCTGATTGTGCCTTTCGTTTAAAGCCATTATTGGATGTTTGGCGTCTTTTTCGTCCAATGCCATTCTTGGATGATATTATTCCATATCGAGTCCTTGTTCACTTTATCTAAAGCCATTATTAGATATTGTGATTGTACCTCTCATTCAAAGCCATTATTGGATGTCTGGTTTCTTTACCATCTGATGTTTTTTCGAATGCGTCCCTCTTTTTGATGTTCTTCCAGATTGAGTCTTTGTTCACTTTGTCTAAAGCCATTATTAGATATTGTGATTATACCTTTCATTCAAAGCCATTATTGGATGTTTGGTGTCTTTTTCATCCAATTTCATTCTTGGATGAGGTCTTTCCAGATATTTCTCTTTGTTTATTCTGATGCTTTTCCAGAATGACATTTCCTTTTTTCCATCTAATGTTTCCCCTTATATGTCTTCAAATCTCTTCCCGTACTTTTATTGCTTTTCTAAATGTGTCGGGTGTGTCTGCAGGTTCTTGTCTTTGCATTCATCTCATATCATATCATTTCATGTCATAGCATATGCATTTGTGGCATCTTAGGGTCAAAAATTGTGCATGTTTATATGTAAGTCTCTCCTATCACGTCGAGACGAAGATTTTAATCTCCATATCTCCGGATAAAAGAAACTTAAATAGGGGCATGTGTCATACCCTAGTTTTTGACCTTAAGATTCTATTTTCATTTCGCATCATCTTGCATAGCTCTTCATGTGTGTTTATTATTACTAACCAATTTGTGCAGGTGCAAAGGATGCGGTTGTGGAGCATTGTGATTAAGGTTATCCATTTCTCGAGTATTTGTTGTTCTAAATGCAAGATGGCTTGAATTCGGGATTAGGGTATTCATTCAAAGTGTGTTTCGCATTCAAAATAATCAAGTGATGTGATTTGACTTATGGATTCCCTTTGACATCAAAGTTTGATTTATAAAGTGTCGAGTTCAAGAGGTTCGATTTGAATGGATCAAGAATTAAGCATGCTAAGGAAGACTCATGTGGAAGTGTCCAAGTTTCAAAAATACATCTCTTTGTCATTGTTCCTCCAAGGCGATTCCAAATTCAAAGAACAAGTTCCATCAAATCTTATTAGAATGTATTCGAAGCACATAAGTTACATTTTTTTCATATCAAGGTTGCAAGATGCAAGTTAAAAGTTCAAGTTTGATTCTAAACAAAACTCAAAGTCATTCGAAATTTACAAGTTAGGTCAATAAATTCTTGCTCCTTCAAGCATGGATGATTTCGTTCCAACAAGAGGGTATGGGGTACATATACTTGGAAATGGAAATAATTATGCATTAATCCTAAACAAAAAGGGGTAGCCAAGAAAAATATGCGTTGACTCCAACTTCATTTTTTGATGACAAGTCTACCAAGGTTTTGCTTCTGATTGGCCCCACAATTTGTCTGCAAGCTGACTCAACTTGGGCCCACCAATTTTATCTTGAAATCTCATCCATAAAGCTTTTGTTTTTAGATGCTGCCAGAAGTTTATACAATTCACACCAACCGCACCTAGCCTGCTGATTCAAAACAGGATCAATCCTCATCAATTGTCATCAATAATATTCAAGGTCATAGGCAGGGAAAGAATCGTGCTCATAACATCAAGTAAATAAACCAGGAATCACAATTGCTTCTTTCCAAAACAAGTTGCAAACACTATCAGACAGTTTCAGAACACAATCAACATTCATTCAATTACTTTCTAAAACAGGTTTCGACACTTTTCGAATTCATTCCAAAATGATTCAGACATGTTCATACAAGATTGGAAAGGGAATTCAATGCAAAATCATTAGAAAATCACAACAGCTTGATTATAAAAGAGGGCAGAAGGACAGTGAGAAAAATCATCACAAATCTCACTACATACACGCACAACAGCAGAAAAAAAAAGAAAGAAAAAACATATCACAGTTCCACATACCAAGATTCACGTACATACACCACATGTGTTGAGAAAAACACCAAACTCAGAAAATTCACATACACCACATAGCACCAAAGAACATCAGAAACACATACCATACTCACTAACAAAGAAGAATTTCATCCACCAGCTACACAAACATCACCAATACACACCAACAGCAGCATATCAGGAGACAGAAAACTCACATCATTCACATACCGAAGACATACGCACACACAGCAATGAAGTGAAATTGAGAAACAAGGGACATCACGCACAAAAGCAGAACATTACACCAGTTCGCATTAAAGGTTGAAAGAGTAGAGGAAAGAAGCTTACCCGGAAGTCATAGCTGTCGAATCACCATTGTCGAATAGTTTCACCGAAACTCCGCTAAGGTACGCAATTCTTTCAAGAAAATTCAATTGAGAATCCATAGAATTGAGATATTGTTACCTTCATTTCAAATTGTTGAATAGTGGTGAGTTGCGAGCGGAACTCTTCGTTTGGTGGATGTTGTTTGCGAGAGCGAGAGGGTTTGATACACGGGTGCGAGCGTGAAAAGAGAATGAGCTCGAGAGAAAACAACGAAGTTTTGTCATTCCGAAGTGGTGTGGAGTCGCAAGAGGGAGAGAAAGACAGACGGGTTTGCGTTTCGTGAGAAAGAGGAATAGCGACTATGAGAAAAGTAACAGGGTATGAGAGTGGAAGAGAAAGACAAGATATGCTGAGGGTTGAATGAATCTCCTTGTGTCCTCATGTTAAAACTCGGTTGGGCCATCTCTCATGGGCCCAACGTATGATTTTTATGCACACATACGTAATCACCAGCCCCACCCCTTTTAATTTAATTAGATTTTCTTTTTAACTTTTATTTAACTAGTTGTTTTATAATTTTAATTTAATTGATCTTATTTAGAATTTATTTGTTCAGCTAAATTAGTTTTTAAATAGGTTTTAATTAACCATTTTAGTTTTTCTAATTAGATTTTTAATCTATATCAACTTTAATTAAATTTTGTTTATTTAGACATTTTCATATTTTCATTATAGCTAATTATTGATTCTTTTCCTAATTCCAAAGGAAAGGTCCCGTTGTTGACTGCCATGTCACATATTAGGCTAACCTTAGGTCCCTCCCTTTATCCTTAGGATTAGAGTCACCGTACTCTTTACACATGTTCCGCCGCGAACACTTCTTTCCCTTATCCTAACCTTAGGATCGGAGTCATCGCACTCCATACATGTGTTCTACCATGGACATTTTCTACCCTTTTCAACTTAACTTTAACTTTAGAGTCACCACACTCTATGTAGTGTCTTGCCATAGACGCTACCTCCCCCCTGGAACCTTGACCACCGTCAAGAGTTCCTCACCCTCTTTGAGGGGAACTACGAATACTCTGATTCCATTCCCGGCAGGATACGTAGGCACAAGATGCGATGTCTTGGCGAGTACACTTAGATACTAACCCCTAGGTCTTTACCTTAGCAGATACCTTTAGCAAGCAAGCAATTGATAACATAAATACTAACAAGTGGTTCCTGTAGAGTACTACAGACGTTTAGCATGCTAATACCTTCCCTAGGCGTAACCAACCCCCGAACTTAGATTCTCTTAACTTAGGTTTTTTGATATTTAACCTTTCCATTGGATAAATTAAAGACCGGTGGTGAATTAAGAATTATGATTCAAGTTAACCAAATAGCTTGGCATCCGATTCTCACCGCGACAGAAATGGCGACTTCACTGGGGACTTTTTTTTAGGGTTTCCCCTAACTTGTTTTATTTATTTATTTACTCGCTTACTTGTTTTTATATTTGTATACTTGTTGTGCTTGGTTTTGTTGTGTGCAGGGGTTCTTGAGTGGTGAGGAGTCCTACACCCGGACTTGAGTGCAATTAAGATAGGAGATGATATGGTCAAGGATACTTTGACGGAGTCGATTCCTGAAAAGTTGAATTGAGAAAATCATCGCTCAGTTTAGGTTCTTTTGAAATTAATGTTGTTTGAACGAGTCCATTTGTGAAAACGATATTAATTTCGACCAAGAACCTGTGAGACTGAGGACTATAATACCTTTAACCCAACTTGGCCTATTAGGATGTAGTGCGGGAACTATGAAGGAGTCTATTCCTGAAATAGTTGCTACGCGATACTACACTCAGACGAGATTCTCTTGAGAATATTATTGACTACCAAGTGATTTGGAAAATCGATAATATCTGAAAGATGGATTGTAGACTCTGGGAACTTTGTAGAACCCGTCTGGCAGGTACATTTGAAACCATAATACACACCTATGGGGATGGTTAGACCTTGGCTCCATGCTCGTGATCTTTAAACCCAGGCCCTCGCTTGTTTACCTGTATATGGGTATACCTGTGTTTATGCATCCATTCATGCCTTCATAAGTCACCATTCGGTTTCAAGAAACTCAATTGTTTTTTCCCTTGCAAAATCAATAAAAATCATGGATTATAAAATGAAACTTTTTTTCCTGAAATGTTTGCAACCTACTTTTGAGTTCCTTGAAACCATTGCATCACATTGCATATCATTTGCATCTTTGTATGCGTCCATTTGTCCAGCAACTCATTTCCAGATGTCTCTATCTTCCAATGTCACCTGTGAGTCGTCAAGCTGATTCCTCGACACAGATATCGGACTAGAGCTAACTGCAGATGCATAATGTCAGAGCAAGAAGCACACAACGCTGAGATCTGAATGGAGATCGATAACCTCAAGTCAAGCATGACAAAACTCACTGAGATGCTTCAAGTTTTGATTGCTAGAGGAGAGCCACCTCAAAGAACTGTTATCTAGGAAGTTTCAGATGTAGATCCTCAGCCTGTTCAGGTGCCACCTTCAACTTCGCCAGAGTTTGGGTTACTTCACAACTACTCTCCACTTCTTGCATCTACTGCTATGATTGGTCAGACTTCCAGACCAGTGTTTCAAGCTCCAGTTTTCGCCGAGCCTAGACCTCTGGTTCATGTTGTTACCCAGACTACTCGACCTCCCTTTGAGAATCCTCTCTATGAGCATATTGCTGCCAGATCACACCAAGTGAAGCTTCAGTCGACTTCAGCGAAAAGCCGGTGTTCCAGACATGACATCTAATCTTTGCTTCTGACTAGTCACTAGGCCATGTTTCTTGTTGTTTGAATTTTCTTTATTTTGTATTAGCTGTTTGTTGTCAACTTATGTTTGTACTTTCATAATTAATAAAATGAGCATTGCAACTTTTGATTCAATTCATTTTGTCCATCATTTACATCTTTATGCTTTCTTTTACAAAAATAAAAAAATTATCTCTTTTCCACTTTCTTTTTTTGATTATGCAAATATTGGAGGGAGGATGATGAAAATGTTATACTCATAATTGCTGTTGGTATACTTTCAAATCAAAATTTTGCTGACGATGTAGGGCATTGTTTCAATTCCTAAACACTGGAGAAATAAGGAAGATAAGCCCTCGTCAACCCCTTTGAGCCTTGAAGTAGGAGTTTCTTTTCTTTACGAATAAAACCCGCAATCTTAACCTGGGGCAGGGTAGTTCTCAGTTAACTTGATTGTGCATTCAAATACAAGAGCTTCATGCAAGACACCTTTCAACAAAAGTTTGCATTCACAAAGTTTTCTTTCGCAAACAACAAGCAAGTGTCGAAGATGTTTTTCAAGTCAAGCACCAATGATGGTTCACTGTAATCATTAAACCAGACATTCATAAATTTTCAACTCTTCCAAATAAATAAATTTTGTACAAGTTGTTCCCAAAGTGATAAATGAAGAAGGATCGTCAATAAATCCTTACTAAAAAAAACGAGCCGAGTCCCTTTCGAGGTAAAAGCTAAGAAAGATGGGAAGCTCATGACCTTACCTTATACAGAGAGAAATAAGAACAAGCTTGTATGACAGCCAAAAGTTGTAAGGAAGCAGTGACCGCCATCTTAAGACCATTGACTTTTTAATCATCAACATCACTATCATCAGTGCAATCCCTAACGTATGGGAACTTGAGTGCATAGTCTGAGTTAAATGAGCGTAGGACTGAAGATCATCACGAAGATTGGGTGGGTACAAATAAACTTTGAGCCTTTATCCTTTGTTTCTTAAACCGTGAACCAGGCCACGTTACAACCCTCAAAAGACCTAATCGAAGCAAGGTTATTTTGAAAGCATACTACAACAAGGTTGCGTAAACTGACTCCTAAAGATCTTTGCGGATCATTTGTTTTGGCACTACACCTTTTGCTTAAACTTTTCACGTTAGTGTCTTGTACCGCCGTGTTCTGACCGATGACTCATTGTGCTTTGCATCTTTCTGAAAATGATTTTGATTTCAAAAGTTGCATGAACTTTGCATTTACCATGTCTGAATGAATATTTTTGTTTGCAAACTGGCTTTCCTTAAGGAATTTTCAAACATTTGAGAAACTTGGTCGGTGATCTAATCAGGGGCAAGTTCCTTCCATGTCCTGTTGAGAATCAGTTCAAGATTTGTAGTTCAGTGCAAGTCCATCTCAGAATTGGTTTATACAGAAGATTTTTCAAGACTCATACTGGGGCAAGCTTTCCGAGTGCACAGTAATACGGTCATTTCCAGAATCAATCCAGTTGAAACAATTATCAGTTCATCTATAACAGACAGCCAATCTGGGGCAGTTTACTTGAAAATCCCCAAGTAGCTCATTATCCTTCCTACAAGGATCATCAAATTGATACATTTTACAAGTGTGATAGCATCTGTAGTCCCTAAGAAAAATGGCAGTGATCTCCGTATTGAGGAATCAGTCTTCCAATCTTGTTTTCTCCACAAGAGTCGAGTCGTGTCGTCGACGTCTGCATTACATATGCATCTGCAATTGCATTTGATCATATATCATGACATAATTCATATATATATGCATAGCAAGAGTGTCACCCTCATTTGCACTCATTTACATTCTCTATAGGTCGTGTTGTTATCCATGTTTTACCTTATCGTCTAAGTCCAACTCACTTAGCACCTACCAAACAGATATTGTTGTGATTATCTAATGCTTTCTTGGGTATCTCCTTATTCATATTCGTTCAATGCTTTCTTAGACGTTATGATTTCTTCTATCCAATGCCTTCTTGGATTTCACCTTTTGTCTCACTTTCATTTGATGCCTTCTCAGATATTATGAGTCATACATTTCATTCGAAGCCATTATTGGATGACTTGTTTCTCTACCTTGTTCACTTTGTCTAAAGCCATTATTAGATACTGTGATTATACCTCTCATTCAAAGCCATTATTGGATGTCTGGTTTCTTTACCTTGTTCACTTTCATCTAAAGCCATTATTAGATATTGTGATTGTACCTCTCATTCAAAGCCATTATTGGATGATTGGTTCCTTTTACATTCAATGCCATTGTTGAATTTAGTCTTTGTTCACAGTCATCTAAAGCCATTATTAGATATTATGATTATACCTTTCATTCAAAGCCATTATTGTATGATAGGTTTCTTTACCTTGTTCACTTTCTCTAAAGCCATTGTTAGATATTGTGATTGTGCCTTTCGTTCAAAGCCATTATTGGATGTTTGGCGTCTTTTTCGTCCAATACCATTCTGGGATGATATTATTCCATATCGAGTCCTTGTTCACTTTATCTAAAGCCATTATTAGATATTGTGATTGTACCTCTCATTCAAAGCCATTATTGGATGTCTGATTTCTTTACCATCTGATGTTTTTCCGGATGTGTCCCTCTTTTTGATGTTCTTCCAGATCGAGTCTTTATTCACTTTGTCTAAAGCCATTATTAGATATTGTGATTATACCTTTCATTCAAAGCCATTATTGGATGTTTGGTGTCTTTTTCATCCAATGTCATTCTTGGATGAGGTCTTTCCAGATATTTCTCTTTGTTTATTCTGATGTTTTTCCAGAATGACATTGTCGTTTTTCCATCTAATGTTTCCCCTTATATGTCTTCAAATCTCTTCCCGTACTTTTATTGCTTTTCTAAATGTGTCGGGTGTGTCTGCAGGTTCTTGTCTTTGCATTCATCTCATATCATATCATTTCATGTCATAGCATATGCATTTGTGGCATCTTAGGGCCAAAAATTGTGCATGTTTATATTTAAGTCTCTCCTATCACGTCGAGACGAAGATTTTAATCTCCATATCTCCAAATAAAAGAAACTTAAATAGGGGCAATAAATTAGGTCAATAAATTTACAAGACTCAAAGTCATACGAAATTTACAAGTTAGGTCAATAAATTCTTGCTCCTTCAAGCATGGATGATTTCGTTCCAACAAGAGGGTACGAGGTACATATACTTGGAAATGGAAATAATTATGCATTAATCCTAAACAAAAAGGGGTAGCCAAGACAAATATGCGTTGACTCCAACTTCATTTTTTGATGACAAGTCTACCAAGGTTTTGCTTCTGATTGGCCCCACAATTTGTCTGCAAGCTGACTCAACTTGGGCCCACCAATTTTATCTTGAAATCTCATCCACAAAGCTTTTATTTTTAGATGCTGCCAAAAGTTTGTACAATTCACACCAACTGCACCTAGCCTGCTGATTCAAAACAGGATCAATCTTCATCAATTGTCATCAATAATATTCAAGGTCATAGGCAGGGAAAGAATCGTGCTCATAACATCAAGTAAATAAACCAGGAATCACAATTTCTTCTTTCCAAAACAAGTTGCAAACACTATCAGACAGTTTCAGAACACAATCAACATTCATTCAATTACTTTCTAAAACAGGTTTTGACACTTTTCGAATTCATTCCAAAATGATTCAGACATCTTCATACAAGATTGGAAAGGGAATTAAATGCAAAATCATTAGAAAATCACAACAACTTGATTATAAAAGAGGGCAGAAGGACAGTGAGAAAAATCATCAGCAATCTCACTACATACACGTACAACAGCAGAAAAAAAAGAGAGAAAAAACATATCACAGTTCCACATACCAAGATTCACGTACATACACCACATGTGTTGAGAAAAACACCAAACTCAGAAAATTCACATACACCACATAGCACCAAAGAACATCAGAAACACATACCATACTCATTGACAAAGAAGAAATTCATCCACCAGCTACACAAACATCACCAATACACACCAACAGCAGCATATCAGGAGACAGAAAACTCACATCATTCACATACCGAACACATACGCACACACGGCAATGAAGTGAAATTGAGAAACAAGGGACATCACACACAAAAATAGAACATTACACCAGTTCGCATTAAAGGTTGAAAGAGTAGAGGAAAGAAGCTTACCCGGAAGTCATAGCTGTCGAATCGCCGTTGTCAAATCATGTCGCCGAAACTCCGCTAAGGTACGCAATTCTTTCAAGCAAATTCAATTGAGAATCCGTAGAATTGAGATATTATTCCCTTCATTTCAAATTGTTGAATAGTGGTGAGTTGCGAGCGGAACTCTTCGTTTGGTGGATGTTGTTTGCGAGAGCGAGAGGGTTTGATACACGGGTGCGAGCGTGAAAAGAGAATGAGCTCGAGAGAAAACGGCGAAGTTTTGTCATTCCGACGTTGTGTGGAGTCGCGAGAGAGAGAGAGAGAGAGAGAGAGAGAGAGAGAGAGAGACGGGTTTGCGTTTCGTGAGAAAGAGGAATAGCGACTGTGAGAAAAGTAACAGGGTATGAGAGTGGAAGAGAAAGACAAGATATTTTGAGACTTGAATGAATCTCCTTGTGTCCTCATGTTAAAACTCGGTTAGGCCATCTCTCATGGGCCCAACGTATGATTTTTATGCACACATATTTAATCACCAGCCCCACCCCTTTTAATTTAATTAGATTTTCTTTTTAACTTTTATTTAACTAGTTGTTTTATAATTTTAATTTAATTGATCTTATTTAGAATTTATTTGTTCAGCTAAATTAGTTTTTAAATAGGTTTTAATTAACCATTTTAGTTTTTCTAATTAGATTTTTAATCTATATCAACTTTAATTAAATTTTGTTTATTTAGACATTTTCATATTTTCATTATAGCTAATTCTTGATTCTTTTCCTAATTCCAAAGGAAAGGTCCCGTTGTTGACTGCCATGTCACATATTAGGCTAACCTTAGGTCCCTCCCTTTATCCTTAGGATTAGAGTCACCGCAGTCTTTACATGTGTTCCGCCGCGAACACTTCTTTCCCTTATCCTAACCTTAGGATCGGAGTCATCGCACTCCATACATGTGTTCTACCATGGACACTTTCTACCCTTTTCAACTTAACTTTAACTTTAGAGTCACCGCACTCTATGTAGTGTCTTGCCATAGACGCTACCTCCCCCCTGGAACCTTGACCACCGTCAAGAGTTCCTCACCCTCTTTGAGGGGGACTACGAATACTCTGATTCTATTCCCGTCAGGATACGTAGGCACAAGATGCGATGTCTTGGCGAGTATACTTAGATACTAACCCCTAGGTCTTTACCTTAGCAGATACCTTTATCAAGCAAGCAATAGATAACATAAATACTAACAAGAGGTTCCTGTAGAGTACTACAGACGTTTAGGATGCTAATACCTTCTCTAGGCGTAACCAACCCCCGAACTTAGATTCTCTTAACTTAGGTTTTTCGATCTTTAACCTTTCCATTGGATAAATTAAAGACCGGTGGTGAATTAAGAATTATGATTCAAGTTAACCCAATAGCTTGGCATCCGATTCTCACCGCGACACCAGGCCCAAGAATCTGTTTCTTTTTAAAGAAGTCTCAACCCTACTTGGAAGATGCGAAGACAAGAGATTATGTACTGAGTGTTAAGCATTAGGGTTTGTGTTTTCGTCTGTGTATTGTGAGCTATTCATTCATCTATTTTGATGCTTGAATTGGACTGATTTAGTTGAGTTGTATGTTGTCCACTCTAAGGTTTTAAGCACGAGTGTTTGTTCTTGATTGAGGCTTTTAAGCAAGATCAAGTATTGTCTTTGAAGTGTGATCTTCTAATAATTGTAATTTTTCTGTTTTCATCACTGCTGTGATTGAGGGGGAATGAGAGGGTTCTCATATCTAAGAGTGTCTTAGGTAGAAGTGTCATTGGGTAGTGATTAAGTGAATAGATTGTCAACTTGTATGTTGATTGTAGAGTCTATGAATTAATACTACTGATAGTGAATTTCCTCCCTGGCTTGGTAGCCCCCAGACGTAGGTTGTTAGACCGAACTGGGTGAACAATCCTCTGTTTATGTTTATTGCTGTCAAGTGTTGTTCTTTTATTGTCTTGTTCATATAGCAGATATTGATGTTGTGACATCTCACTTAACATCACATATCTGATACCAGAATTTCAAAGTTGAGACCACAAAGACTTTTCAGAATTAAAACCAGACGTATTTTAGGGTTACAAGTGAGACTTAGAGATTTTTTCTCTTGCCCTAGTTATACATGTTTTTGATGTTGTAGAGATACACCCCTAGATCACGTTCTGCCCTTTTGAGGCACGACACTTCACATCATAAAGACATTTCAAACAACAAATACTAATGGATTTAGCTCATCAACTATTCTCTCTGATATTTTTAACTCCCTTTTAGTTTTTAGTTATTTTAGTTATTTGTGTGTGCTCTTTTTACTTATTCTCATATTTCTGTTACCTTGCTCATACTTTTCTTAAACGAAGAAAGCTAATATTAGTAGTTCAAATACTTTACACTTCCCTGTGGGTTCGACAATTATTTTATCACTTGCTACATTACCAAGCATGTATACTTGCATGTGACACCTTTGCCCTATTATTCAAAAGAAACGCATTATAAAAAAATTAGAGTAGAGTTGTTTGGGTAAATCAACACTTTTCCTCTTGTTCTTCCTTCTCTAAACCCTTTCTTGGTGAAAATACAGTTATGATTAGTTCTGTCCCTAAACCTGATTAATGACTTAATTCCTTATTTCCCTCCCACTATCCAAAATACTAATAATAATACTAATAATGTCACAATAATAATAATAATAATAATAATAATAATAATACATCAATCCCCAGGTCACACTTCCCCCGGTAGCTCCTTCTCAAGCTACTCTCACCAAGGAACTATCCTTGCCTCTCGGTTGCTTCCTCTCAATCGCTTCAGTAATCTGTTACACAAACTCGGGTCCAAGTAACACCTTCCACCCGACTCACTAATATAGAGGTGTCGTGCCCTCCTACCATAGAATGCTTTGCAAGACACCATCCCAATACTAGAATTGTAGTTAGTATAATATGTGAACTAGATCAATGGCGGATGAGTATCGCATATACCATCTTTCTCCACACGCAATTTCCCAATAAATCTTCCAACGACTGAATAGTTCTTCCTGACTGACCGTCCGTCAATGGATAATAAGTCGAATTCAATTTTTGTTTAGATCCCAAAGCTTCCTGCAAGCTTTTCCAAAACTCTGAAGTAAACCTCGGATTCCTGTCCGACACTATGCCCAATGAACCTCACGCAAATTCACTAATACCCTGATATAAAATATGCTGATCTCATCAATCAATCTGCAATTATTCAAATAGCATCAAAAGTCTTTCGCCTTATTCGGTAATCCAATAACAAGTTCCTCAAAATATTATTCCACTTCCATTCCGGAATTTCCCAAAGGTTGCATCAACCTAATCGTTTCTGACGCTCAACTTCTAATTCCCGACACAACAAGGAATCATACATAACCGAGTTATATTTCTCTCCATGCCTGGCCACCAAAATAATCTCGTAATGTCTTAATACATTTTCGTAGTTCCCGACCGAAAGTTCAAGCTATTCTCTATGACTTTCCGCTAGGATCCTCTTTCTCAACTCAATGTCACCTTGCACACAAATTCTTCCTTGAAATCTCAACACACCACACTATCCATCTTGAAGTCACTATCCAAACTGCACTCACCTATAGGCATCAAATCAACTAGCGTCACGTCCAGCTTCCCGTTTCTCCTTAATCACATCAAGAAAATTTTATTCGCTTTAAGCATACATAACCTGACGCTCTCCGGTGTCAACTTACAAACCATACCCAAGTCTCTGAACTATTCAATTAAATCCGTTTCTCTCATCAACAAGATCGACATATGTGTTTCCTTACTCCTCAAAACATTTTCTACCACATTAGCTTTTCCCAGCTGATAACTCAAACTAAATTCCTAATCCTTCAAAGGTTCTAACTCCTTCTCTTCCCATATTCAATCCTTACTGGTCCCATCAGTACTTCTGACTCATGCGACCACTGAACACTTCTAACCTCGTTCCATACTAACAGTGTTTCCAAATTCTCGACACAAAAACCACTACAGCTAACTCACAATCATGAGTAGGGTAATTCCCTTGATTTATCCTCAATTGTCGTGAAGCATATGTCACTACTTTACCATCTCGCACCTGCATTCTGCCTAATCCCATTTTAGACGCATCGCAGTATACCAAAAGGTTTACTCAAATTTGGTACCACTAACACTAGCACTGTAGCCGGTTTCTTCTTCATCTCTCTAGCACTTTTTCTCGCACACAACATTCTAAGCAAAGATTTAACCCTTTCTATCTAACTGAGCCAATGGCAACGCCAACTCATAAATTCCCTCGATGAATCTTCGATAATAACCTGCTAAGTTCAATACACTCTTAATCTCTGTCACTGTCTTCGGAGGTCTCCACCGAAGCAATGTACTTACTTTAGACGGACTCACCGCTATACCATTTACAGAAATAACATGTCCCAACAACTCACAGTTTGCAACCAAAAACTCACTATTCGAAATTCATAAATAACTTGTTATTCTTCAGCACCTGCAAGGCAATCCTCAGATGCTCTGCATGATCTTCCTCGGACTTAGAATAAATCAAAGTGTCCTCAATAAATACCACAACCACCAAATCTAGATAAGCATGAAAGATACGATTCATGTACTCCTTAAATACACCCAGCGTATTAGATACTCCAAAAGGCATCACTACATTTTCACAATATTCGTGACAAGTTCTGCACGCCGTCCCCCAAATATCATCCTCCTTCACTCGAATCTGATGATGACCTGATCTCAAATTAATTTTTCTAATAACACGAGCTCCCAAAAGATGATCCATCAAGTCCTCACTCCTTGGAAGCGGATATTTATTCTTAATGGTCACTTTATCCAATAGGTGGCACTCAATACACATACGCATACTATCACCCTTCATCTTAACCGAAAACACGGACGTAACCCGCCAAGAATCATTTGGTCGGACAGACCTTTCCTTGAGTAATCCTTCCGATTATCTCTTCACAAGCCTCTGGATTTTACTTTCTGTACGGAGTCATTGACATCAGATTTGTACCAAGTGCTAAATCAATTGCCAATCCTACTTCACCCTACGTCCGGAAATACATCCAAAAATCCTTCAATAACAGGTAACTCAGCCCATGTAACTTCACGATCAACTCGCAACGATGCGAACATTAAGACATCGAGGCTTCTCCCAATATAAGCTCATCCATTTGCTTAGCACACCACGACAGCAGTCCTCTGCTATCACCCAACTCAGATCCACACCTTGGAAGACATCATGACGGCATATCTCTAACCATCACCTTGCTCTCTACTCACTAAGGAGAAATCATCAACCATACCGGATCGTCCTTCCTCGGAGACGTCCCCAACTTGACTGACAAACAAGTACCTCTCGTCCACATCGTCTTCAGGTATAAGAATCTATACCGACTCATCACAACGATTTATAAGCACTTGGCCTAACTCCAAACAATCCACAACATACGCTATCTTAGCTGTCAAAGCACGTCTATCCATCCAACATGATCTCGTCTACTATCCACAAGAGATTGAGGGTGATCAGTTCCTCAATTTATCAATAGACAACCGACTATCATGACGAAGTATAGACCATCCTTACCAACTACGACAGCACTCCACTACGCACTAATCCATCCTTCCACACTGAAAGCATCTCGGAGAAGCACCAGCTTCTCCCCCACTTATTTCATCCCCAACTCCTGCAGATAACAGTTAGAAAACAAACAAGTATCGACAGTGTTCCACACACATGTCGTATACTAAAGACCAAACCACGTCAGACAACCTGGCCGGACGGACTGACCTGCTCTGACACCAATTGTAACACCCCACTTTCCCATTTTATAAAATACATAAATAATATGAAAATAATAAGAGTTTACAACGAAGTAAGATGTCACATCACATAAAAATTGTCTGAAGTCTCAATTACTTCATTCACTTTATTACTCATAAAAATTGTTTTTACAGCGGAATCATAATCCAATTCAATCTACGGCACTAAGGCCTTCACCGCAATACTCTCCACATACTAAGTGGTCTAATAAAAGTTTAATAAATGAGATACGTAACGAAATAACATGGTATAAAATATAACAAATCCCCTAATATCTCGTGTTACGTATCAGAGCGACTCCTAAGACTCGATCGAGCAACACAAGCTCCACGCACAACTCAGGTACCTGCTTATCTGTACTTCCCGAGAAGCACAGACACAACAAACAACAAAGGGGTGAGAACTACATTCAATAATTAACAGTGTATAATACATGTTAAGGAGTAGAAATCACACATTCACACATAAACAACACACAATCACGACATACTTGTCACTTTCATTCATGATTCACCAAACACATAATAATGCAATGCGACTCAATGATTGACACTATGCATGTGGTACCAATACACCATGGTTCATTCAATCGAACCTGATTCCTAATAGAATCCAGATAAATCACATACACTCCCACTGAGCAATGATTTATCTCCATCACAACTCCACATTGGAGGCCGGACAAGACTAGGTACCCATCATGGATTCCCACCTAGCTGTCTCCACCAGACACATCATGAAATGCATGACACAAAAGATGCACAAACACATGTATAACAATCCGTTATATATCTACACGATCCTCCTGATCACACGTGCGTTACACTCGCACCGTAATTCACCATAGAATTACTACACATGTATCACAATATCATTACACACAAAAAGTATGCATGAGACTTTATTATCAAGCATAATACACGATCCTTATTGATCTCACGTGAGTCATACACTCACCGTAATTCCCACTAAAATTACCCACCTGCACCAATACAGTTATCACATATACAACAATCCATTACTTTGCATTAATCAGTCATTAATGAAGTAATCCACACAAAAATACAGTTTATCATATTTCCTAGTATTACTAGATTTCCCATGTTCTTATATACATATATATATATATATATATGTCCTCACTATGAGTCGCCTTAGAATTACCACCATGTCCAAACAGTCTCACACAGCTCACCCGATTAATAACAACACCTCACGTGGCCTTAATTAGCTCATTATTTAATTAATCTACCTAAATCACGTTTTATCATTCTTACCACCATTACTAGTCTTAACATGTTCAATTATGTTCCTACTAGCCTCATAAACCAAAAGAAATTATATCGAATGCGAAATCGGGAAGAAATCGCGAAAACGGGAAAATTCAACACCCACGCTGGTCATACGCGTAATGCCCATGCTCATACGCATAATGCCCAGCTCGCTCGCCCATCCTGCTGCGTACCAGACGCGTACTGCCCATCTGCTGCCTTGTCATACGCGTAATGCCCTATGTGTTACGCGTATGAGCAGAGACTTGTTTCCCACTCAAAACCCATCTCCAAATCTCAGTACGCGTATTGCCACCATGATACGCGTATTGACCACGAAACTGCCTTGCCATACGCGTATCACACTTCCAGTACGCGTATTGCGTTCCTGATAGGTAATACCATACGCGTATGGCCTCCTATGTTACGCGTATGGACAGAACCTATGCTAAATCTCTATTTTTCCATACCAGTCTGAATCCTCTCACATTGATCTCACTTCTAACATCCAGATTTGTCCTAAAAGTCGTTTCTACATTGATTTTAAGACCCATAACTTCACATTACCTCACTCTCTTATTATTACTAATCAATACAATGATCCCTCGATCTAAATTCGCCACTCTCAACCTGCAACAAAATCAGATCTGCAACACAGTTCATTCATACAGCCACAACAGTACAAATTATACACGGAATTGATACTATCATCCACAAATTCGTACAGATCAACAACAAAACATCCATATTAGATTCAAAATTCATCAGCAGCACATATATACGAAAATTCTATGAGGGAAAGGACCCCTCACTACCCTCTCATGTTATTAACAACTATATTGAGCCCATTCTCCCCCTTACCTCGAATTTGGTCAGAAATTCCTGCGAAAATTGATGGAGAAGAATGCCATAGCTTTTCCTCTTGTTCTTCCTTCTCTAAACCCTTTCTTGGTGAAAATACAGTTATGATTAATTCTGTCCCTAAACCTGATTAATGACTTAATTCCTTATTTCCCTCCCACTATCCAAAATACTAATAATAATACTAATAATGTCACAATAATAATAATAATAATACATCAATAATAATAATAATAATAATCTTAATGATGCCAACAATAATAATAATAATAATCATAATAATATTAATAATACTAGTCATAATAATAATAATATTAACCATACTACTATTACTACTTATGCCTATATATTATTTATTTATCATTATATTATTATTATCCTAAGTTTTCATTTAATCCCCACAACTAAGGGTAACTACCACACTCACCCTTAGCCATAATTTCCTCAATTAATCAATAGATTCCATAAACAACACACAACAAATAATTATTTTAAATGGGATGTTACAGAGGGTGCATGGTGGTGGTGTGTGTACATGGGATTAACCAAACAAGAAGGAAAGGAAGTGAAACGAACACTCTCCTCGCTCACTCTCGTCTCTTTCCCCTCTCGTCTACTCTTCTCCATTTTCTCTCAAACACAAGGATTCCAAAACCCTAATCTCAAGCTCGCCGCCACCTCTCATCCTCTCGACTTCCTTTCCTCTCTTGACCGTGAAAATATAAACCCAAACCCCGCTGAAACCCTAAAAAAACCCCAATTCACTATGATTTGTGATTACATATACAATGATTCAAAGTAATAAAAAAGGAAGGAAAAGTCGCCGACGATTGAAGACGAGGAGGACACGATCGAGCCTTCAAGGATCTTTACCCAAAGATGAGTCTTATATCTCTCCTTCTTCTCTGCGTTTTTGTGTGTATGTGAAGCTCCTCTATGTATGGGTTTTCTCTGCTCTTTTGGTACGAGTGAATGTTGTTGTTCTCTTGTAAATCTCATGACCCTGCGAATGATGATTCTTCAGCTGTGTTGTGTGCTCACGTGAATCTGTTTATGTGTATTGTGAACTTTTTGCTGGTGTTTTTTTTTACTGTGATGCTGTTAACATGTGAGTATGATCTCTTGCTGTGAATTTGGTTTTGAACTGGTATGGTATTGAAACACTGCCTTTTGTCTGGTTTTTTCTCTGTTTGTGGTGTATTTTGCTGGTGTAAATGGGAGGAATTATGTGAATTTTTCTGTCCTCCTCAACCGTGTCTTACTTGTCCCTTTTATATGTGCTCTGAATCTTGATAGGGAATGCTAATTTGGAAAGAAATTGATAGCTGTTGTAACATGTCCTTCACTTGCTTTGGGAAGAATTTAAACATGTTTGAAATCTGATAAATTCCTTTCCCCTTTCGTTTTGGCATGTTTGCATACTGTTTTGGAGTGAAGTGGTTGTGACTTTTTTTGAATATTTGATGCTGATTCAAACACATTTGAACATATCTTAATTTCTGTCCCTGTTTGATTTTTTACAATAAATGCTGAATATTGTTTCAAGAAAATTTCATGATCTTTCCTTTTTACTTTGTCAGGTTAACCATTCCTTATTGATGAGAACTTGTGGCACAGTACGCTTTCCAACCTTTATTCACCATTGGTTTGGCGTTCACTAAAACTGTCACCAAGCAATTTAGTGACAAAGACTTCAGGATGGGCAACACAATGTTGCATTTACTTCAACGATGCTTTATAGTGCATAATAGTTGACAACAAGCAACAACTAGATTAATTGTGAATTGGTGATCTACATGACAGGAATTCACTCCATCCTCTGAATGAGAGTTTTACTCTTCCTTGACCATAAATGAATCTGAAGGACGAGAAGCTTTAGAAGTTCTATGTTGATGGATTTGGTAATGTGCTTTGTCAAGCACAACGTAACTGATACATGCCTATATTCTTCGTCCACCTCCATTAGCCAATCAATCAATATAGCCCGCATGCTTGGATTTGTATCCTTCTGAATTTTCTTCATGAAGTTGTGGATGGTCTTTTTAATTGAATTTGTAGTGAATCTTGTCCTTAACTTGAACACTTGGAATCTGATACTTTTGTTCTCTTGCAGGAAATTGAGAAAGCTGCACCGAGTTATCATCTAGAAGGCCAACCACCCCATAGTCCTCTCTACCGGTTGCGGATCAATGGTCTAATAGTCCATCATGGCTTTCGACAAGGTGACTAATGGCCTAATGTAAGTTGTTCATCCCCCAAGAGTCTTAGCACATGCATCTATGACAGAAAGAGGATCACTGTTAAACTAATGCTCGTAAGCATCTTCCGAAGCAGTAACCTTATTTCCCATCCTGAAAATTATGCCAGAAAACCTGCTTGTCCTATTGATTCTCTCTCCCCTATATTTTGAAACTAGCTATTTTATTCTTTAAATATTGTGCTCTCGCTAGTTTAGCACACAATTGAGGACATGCTTGTCGACCAAGTTTCGATTTTTTAATCTAACCAATTTATGCTTTTTATTTTTCATCAGCAGAATTTTTGTAGCAACATGGAGAGCCACAAGCAAGTACCAAGCGGCTCAACGAAAGCAGGTTGTTTGTGCCTGGTAATCTCTTATCATCATGAAATGAAATGGAATTCTTGAAATTGAATTTAATGATCTTGGATGCCATTAGTCAAAGTTCTTGTATATTTGATTTGGAAATAGATAGACACCACTGCTCATGACTTGCGGTTTTCTTTCATGTTCAAGATGTTTGGCTATGAAATGCATAGAGAGAGAGAGAGAGAGAGAGAGAGAGAGAGAAAGGAGACCCACCCGTGAAACATTACTTAGTGCTATTATGTCAACTTTAACATCTTCCAAGGCTTGCAACAAATCCTTTGGCAACTTGTGAATTTAGAATTTAGAAGCTTTTGTAACGTGTGAAATTAGGACATAGCGACATGAATTTGTGTATCCAACTTCTAAACTTTGAATAGACTTGGATATAACTCATTTTCTTTGACAAAAAGTCACCTATGAATGGATAACATTGGTTTGGAAGTTTAAACGTGTAACCTTGAACTTTAGAATTAAACTTGATTCGAATTTCTTTGTAAATTTTCCTTGATAAAATTTGAATCACCTCTTGCATCTTTGTACCAAAAATCTTAGAATTCAAGAATACGGTAACTTGAATAAATTCCAATTTGAATAAAATTTGATGAACTTTGGATACTTAAACCTTATGACAATGTGAATCTTCTTGTAACCATCATCAATACCTTGTATTCGACATGAGTTTGAACTTCTTTATAACGAACTCGTGGATTCAATTAGTGCCCCTTGAGAAAATTTGCACTTGAATTTTGTGTTAAATTTGTTAATTGGCATGGAATCTCTTTGAGTAACTTTTGAAATAATGAACATCCAACTTGTGAAATAATTGAATTTGAGCATTGAAGCAAGGACTTTGTATTACAACTCGTGATGATATCGCCGATGAATCTCGAAAATATGAGTCTTGAATGTCGCTTTGAGAACTTGTAGCAAAACTTGATTCAAGATTGTTATCCAAACTTTGTCATGTCAAAACACATTGATCACCAATTACTAAAGAGTCCAAACTCCTCCACTTAATAGCCAATAATCCAACTTTGCGAATACGACCAAACTATGCCACGAGAAATAATATTTGACGGGGAGGATACCACAACACGAAATTCCAATCCCAACTCACATGACCATGCTCAAACCAATGGACAGGAAACCCAAATTCTCCTTAGGGGAACCTCTGTTTTTTCAGAGGGAAAAGACCAGTAGAAAACCTTAGGATCTTTTTGAATATGAATCCAATGGTCACGTATTGAGGTACTTGACTGTGAGAACCAGTACCAATATCACTTGAAATTAAAGCACCTACACAAGCTTATTAGTTGCAATAAAACAATACACACAAGACTGTATGACCTAAGGATGTTATGCAAAGAACAAGGTGGGGATCTTAGGGTCAAAAATTAGGGTGTGACAGAAGCCCCTATTTAAGTTTCTTCTATCCGGAGATATGGAGATTGAAATCTCCGTCTCGACGTGATAGGAGAGACTTAATACAAACATGCACAATTTTTGGTCCTAAGATGCCACCAAATGCATATGCTATGGTATGAAATGATATGAATGCAAGACAAAAGATCCTGTGAGGAGTAATGTCACCGGGGATAACCGACGTTGAAATGCTAAAGCACAGCTAAAGAAATGGAAGACCCGACGAGGACGACCTAGCAAGACAAGACTCCACGGGGAAAGATCTAATTCCACTGGGGAAAAAGACTACCAACTGACAATCACAAGGTAGCTTAAACAAAGGGTGATGAACTTGTGATGAAATCTTCTAACAAAATCCACTTGAAGAACATGCTGTCGTGATCAACCGTGGGAATTTCAAGAGATATCAAATGGAGGAGTCTATTGCCGAGACTTAGAACCTCACTTGAGAATACCTTTTGTCTAGGTTTTATTGAAAAAGGTGTCCATTATCAAAATATTGAGGAATCTGCTGAGAAAAGAAATGACTATCTGTCAAAGTTTAGAATTAACCAGAGAATTTACTGCCGAAATCCTGGAAACAGAGAAACATCTTCTGCTGAAGTCTACTGGAGATCTACTGCTGAGAATAACTAGGGAATAAAATAGAATACCTACTGTCGAGGTCTTCTGGAAATCTTCTATCGAGACTTGCCAGGAAATACCTTCTGCCAAGGTCTTCTGGAAATCTTCTGCCGAGACTTACCAGGAACTAAGAGAAAATACTAAACCTCTCTTCGCCTCGTGTCACAAGCCACAGACTGGTCTCAGTTTCTTCTTTAATCAAGTATTCCACTTGAAAAGGGTAAAAATAAATTGATGGAGAATAAATTGATAATCTTGATAACTTCACCGGGGATAGATTATTTACTACCGGTTTACTCGGTAGTTTACAAAGAAAGGTCATCTGCTACTGGTTTACTGATTTACTGGGTAGTTGACAAAAGGTAATTCTGCTACCGGTTTACTAGGTAGTCCACAAAGAAAATATTGCCTGCTACCGATTTACTGGGTAGTCCACAAATAAAATATTGTCTGCTATCGATTTACTGGGTAGTTGACAAAAAAAGTATTGTCTGCTACCGATTTACTGGGTAGTCTACAAAGAAAATATTGCCTGCTACCGATTTACTGGGTAGTCCATAAAGAAAATATTGCCTGCTACCGATTTACTGGGTAGTTGACAAAGAAAGATCATCTGCTAGCGATTTATTGGTAGTTGACAAAAGGTAATTCTGCTACCGGTTTACTGGGTAGTCCACAAAGAAAATATTACCTGCTACCGATTTACTGGGTAGTCCACGAAGAAAATATTGCCTGCTACCGATTTACTGGGTAGTCCGCAAAGAAAATATTACCTGCTACCGATTTACTGGGTCGTCAGCAAAGAAAATATTATCTGCTACCGATTTACTAGGTAGTCCACAAAGAAATAATTGCCCGCTACCGGTTTACTGGGTAGTCCTCAAAGAAAATATTACTTGCTACCAATTTACTGGGTAGTTTACTAAGAAAATATTAACTGCTACCGATTTACTGGGTAGTCAGAAAAGAAAAGATTATCTGCTGGGGATAGACAAACTTTTTGAGGAGAGACTACCATTTGTCATCCGAATAGAACTCAACTGAGGTCTATCTTTATCCAGAAACGGAAAAGAAAACTAAAGCAACCGTCTTCCATGAGGATCGAACTCAGTGGGGAATTAGAAATGATGTGCTCTTTCTGCTTAGGGCTGACGACTCTACTTGGAGGGAGAAGACAAACCCGATCACCTGGGGATAAACACGACCAAAGTGAAAGAACGAACAAACAACACAAAATGCAAGACGCAAAAATGCCATGAATCTTCATGAGTGAATGTATGCCATGCTATGCTTATGCTGACAAAACAACGAGGAAGAAGAAAACTGGAGATGAAATAAACATCTCGACACGGATACTCGGCCAATCTTCGCAAGATAAGAAGCATCACTAGGGATTAATGGAGAGCTATACCTGGGATCACAGTCCTGCATCAGGGCTTCAAACTTCTCTGGGGAGAAGAAAGCACTCCACTTGTGGATAACATCATGACTTCA
This sequence comes from Lathyrus tuberosus, assembly GCA_022829125.1. Taxonomy (NCBI): domain Eukaryota; kingdom Viridiplantae; phylum Streptophyta; class Magnoliopsida; order Fabales; family Fabaceae; genus Lathyrus; species Lathyrus tuberosus. Next base: position 1,667,749 of record JALAZF010000627.1, on the reverse strand, counting down.
CTAATGGGATTGTCAAGATGGGTCTGGCTACTCTGTTGGGGATGAGAAAGATCCACTAGGAACGGATCAGACTCATGATTGGAGAGAGTTCATGGAGGATAAAATAAATATCCACTGTGAACTGAAGTAGTCTGAATGAAAGTTTATAACTGGAAATGCCAAATCTGAGGCATCACGGGGGATAAAATAAATATCCAATTCATTGGGGAAGCTCGGATCAACATAGCAGCTGAAGATGTCAGAGTCGGAACTTCGTGGGGATGAAATAAACATCCACTTTGCTGAGAAAGATTGAAGTCGTGAGAACATTCACTGAGGAATGAAATAAACATTCACTTCGCTGGGGAAGGTTGAAACCAAAGAAATTCACTGGGATTATTAGGCTGCCAACTGGGGAAATCTTGCATCAAGTCTGCCATAACTTCTTGAAATAGAGATTCACCGGGGGGAATAGTCGTGACTACTTGTAGTAGATACTTACTGGGGAACCATCACACCACCCGAGACAGAAACTCTTTGAGGTATGAGTGAAGAATTCTATGAGAACAATGTAGCTCCGCATTGATGAACTATGGTAATTTCCATTTCGAACAACAGTTGTTGCGAACGGATAAAAGTAATCTTCAATTCTCAAATGCCCTAGATCACATGGTTTATGAGAAGAAGTCATCCCAAGAGGATTTTACAGAAAACTTGGCATCCAACATGTCCCAATGTCTTCCAATTCTTGGAGAGATTTGTAGAATCTCGACGTCACTGGCCCAGATTGACTGTGCTCTATACAACTGAGTTTTCAAACTTGGAAAGATTTATCAAATTTTGATGCAACTGCCCCAGATTGACGGTAATCTTGCATAATAGAGTCCTCGAACTTGTTCTTCAGACTGTGGAGTAATAGCTGTGGAACACACTTTCCTTTGTTGGCTGTTCTTTGGAATTCTAGCCTTGCAAAGAGTTGAGGAGCAACTTGCTATAAGATGACCTCAATATTCTGAAGAGTTCTGCCCCTGATTCAACCGTTCTTGGAATGGTTGATCAACAAATCCTTCAAATTGGGTGCCCCAGGATGATTGACCTTTGAGAGATTTGTCTAATCTCGACCTGATTGCTTCTGATTAATTGGTCCGTGAGAGATTCGTCGAATCTCAACCTACCTGCCCCAGCTTATCTGAATCTTTGAGTGGCTTGCTTCCCTACTCAACGGAGTCTTTAGAAAGAAACTTGTAATAATATGACTATAAAAAACAAACAAAAAAATAGTGCAGAAACTTACTTTCTGGAAGAAATAGGTTATATGCTATATGCTTATCAAAAAGAAAATCATACAAACAGTGACGTACCAAGTGAGTTTTTACGCAAAGTCGTCGATGAACCGTGCCGACATATATTAATAGCAATGTTAGTAACAAATTGAAACAATCTAACGTGCAGGAACGAACAGTAGCGGCATGTTAGCTTGAAAAAAATAAAATAATAATAGCAATTCTATGCATACAATACATATGTTAAGAACTGGCAAATGCTACATGTTGATAACAATTAAAAATTGAAAAAAACGAAGGGCATCCAATAAAATTCTACGAACATCGAATATCGAATACATTAAAGTAACTCTTACCGGTGGTGTTGCGCATCTTATATTTTTCCGGTTTCCTTTTCTCCTCTCTTTTTTTCCGGTCCCCTCTTCAATCAACAATAAGAACAATATATAGGGACCAAATTAGGGTTAACTCCAAATTATCAATAAAGTCTCTAATACCTATTTTAAAGTCCAATTTAAATAATATTAATTAAGACTAAATAAAAATTAAACAATTAAAATAATTAAAATAAACTTAAAATAAAATAAACATTTAAAATTAAATTAGAAATAAAATACTAATTATTCTATTTATTTATTCTAAATATTTAGACAAAAAATGTAAAAATAAACGGACCCTAAATAACTAAAAAATAGGACACCCAAGTGCTAAAAAAAAACCGAGTACACTAAAATGATCACCGTGAAATATACGACGCAGAAAAATACAGCGTTTGGTAAGATTTTAAAATAAATTTTGACCCGTTAAAACGTTCAAGCTGATCAAAATGCGACAAAAAATAGTCAAAAAATTAAAACGAACATGTCAGGCTAAACTACGTGAAACGTAGATCAATTTAATTGACGTATACAAGTTCGATTTTAAAATTTTCTGTCCACCGATTTTACGCATCATTGAGATTTAGTTTGACCGGTCTGTCCGTAAATCCGAGAAATTATTTCGGGTGACATTTTAGGCACTATGCGAGATAAAAAAAATACTTTATGCTATGTAGATGATGCAGAGTGAAAATATAGTCAGATGAATGAAAATATTAAAATGCCTGGAATAAGATGTGAACTCTCAAAATATCTTGCTGGAAAAAGAATGATCTGGTACCAAATAACCGGACAAAATAAACGCTGGGGCACTTGCCGCACCTCGAAAAAATCGCTTAAATCGAAGACAAGACCCTTCGCGCGAAAGGCGAGGAAAACGGTTCGACAGAGTCGCCACCGAACTTTATTTATCCCAAAAGAGGGAAAGGAAAATATCGAGAAAACCTTTAAGGAGGGGTAAGAACATGGTCGTCGCAACCACATTCTGGGTTCGGGAGTCGGTTACGTGAGAGGAAGGTACGCGCACCCTCTCACGTCCGTTGTACTCAACGGGAACCTCTTGATTCGAATCGCGATACTCGTTAGCTAAGTTTATCTATTTCCTTCTCAAAAATAAATGCAAAACGGTGAAGATAAAAGGAAAAGATACTAAGGGGAAATGGGTGGTTTAAGGATAGGGTGCTCGGCAAGATCATCGCGACCTCGGGCCTACGTATGCTCATTCGGACGAGAATGAGAAATCAGAGCAATCGTAGTTCGACTACGGGGTTTGACGAAAAAAGAAGGTAGTGTGGAAAAGGTGGAAATAGAGAAAGTGTGGACACAAACGGGGAAAAAGAAAAAGTGTGCTCGCCAAGATCGTCGCAATCTTGTGCCTACGTATCTTTATTCGGACGAGAATAAAGAATCAGAGCAGTCGTAGTTTGTGGTACGCCCACAAAACAAGGGAGTTAGTTGATTTTTTAAAAGAGGCATCAATTGCTCACACACGAGTAAGAGAACTCGCACCCAAATAATCGAACAGAGATCAAAGACTTGATCCCCCATTTTTCACCTTGAAAGAGTTTCGATAGTTGTTAGTCATTTTGAGGTTTGATTATGAAAATTCGCTTGACGTTGGATCAAGGGTTTATTTTTATGCGCTTGGTTATTTTGAAAAGGATTTGATTCGTTAAAAGAAGAGGCGTCAATTGCTCACACACGAGTAAGAGAACTCGCACCCAAACAATCGAAGGAAGATCAAAGACTTGAACCCCCATTTTTTCACCTTAAAAGAGTTGCGATAATTGTTAGTTGTTTTTGAAGTTTAATTATGAAAATCCGATTGACGTTGGATCAAGGGTTTATTGTATGAAAAAAGTTTGATTTGAGAAAAGAGATTTGGTTTGGAAGAGAGTTTGGTTAGAGGTTGATTTGAAAATGGGCTCGACGACGAATCGAGAGTTTGGTTGAAAATGGGTTGTTTGAAAATGGCTCGATGACGAATCGAGGGTTTGGTTGAAAATGGGTTGTCTATGCTAGTCCCTAAGGGTGCTCCTAGTAAACAAACCACAATCAAAAGAAAATTAAATGCGTACATCGGAATGGGGAGCGGGGTACATGTAAATTTCAAGGGATGACATGAAATAAAGGGTCTCGTTGTAAGGTAGACCAAGAGGAAGTCGTGTGTGTGCAAGGTGTCCTAAGCTAAGCCTTGAACCAAAGTCGAGCAAGTGGATGATCATAACCAACAGTCCATTCAAATTATTGTTTTAGGGTTTCGATATTTTTAGTGTTTTTTTATTAATGGTGAACAAATGAGAATGGTTAGATACATATGAATATGGATATGAACAATATGATAAGAGTATGAATAATGTAATCGAGATAATATGAACAAGGTATAGTATTGACATAAAATAAAATTGGTCTCATCTTAATCGGAATTTAATCGAGAAATCGATAATCAACGCTTTTTGACTTTCATTGACCGAAAGTGAAAATAAAATAATATAAATCGAAATAGACATAAAAAACGGAAAACCAAGAACGGTCTCATCTTTACTAAGATTTTAAATCGAAAAATCGATAATCTTTAGTATTTGATTTTCATTGACCCAAAAATGAGTAAAAAAGTTAAAAATGAAATAAAATCGAAATAAATAGGAAAAAGAATAAAGGTCTCACCTTTATCAAGATTTAATCGAGAAATTGATAAATCGTTGATGTATGGTTTTCATTGACCCAAAATAAATGAATAAAAATAAAATAATGAAATAAATTGAAATAAAAAAAAAATAGGCCTCATATAAATCAAGATTTTGAATCGATTTGAGAAAATCTACTTTAATCAAGATATTTGTGATATCATTGGCCCTAAAATAGAAAATCAAATAGAAATTGGGATTAAGAAATATTGAGATGAACTAGCTAAGCATAAATCACTATTCTTAAAAAAAAATCTTTTTAGAATCAACTAGAAAATCTAAAAAAGAAATTATTTAACAAATTAAATTAAAAACAAGAAGAGGGGGTGTAACACTGAAACGGGTGTGTATGAAAATGAATGGGTGAGACTCATTTGGGCTTAGAAGCCCATCTTCTCACTATAACACGGTTGAAACTTTATTTTTAAAACAAAATTGAAACCCCAATAAAAATAATGGCACTGGTAAAATGTTAACAACAACATCACTTCGTCATTTTTCTTTTCAAACAAACCCAAATCCCCTTCAACATTTGAAGAAAAACTCGCATCATCATCGCACGGCCACGAAGTCAGAGTAAATCGGAAGAGAAAAAAAACAACAACGGTGTACTCAAACTTCTCCGACCACGACTTCCCTCTGTTCGCTTTCTTCGCTCGCTTTCTCCGCCCAGTCGATTTAGTTGCAAGGTTTGTGGTTCGATTCGCGTTTGTTTCAATCTCGCTTCATCTTCTTCTTCTACTCGTTCTGGATTCTGGTTTTGATTTTGGTTTCGTGATTTCAGGTGGATTTGGGGTCGCGATTTAAACTCTTCTTTCTACTCCTTCTGTTCTGTTTATGAAATGGTTTGGGTTATGAGTTAAGGAGTTAAAGGTGTGAGGTTTAAGAAGGTTTGGGTTGAAGAAGGTTGGATGAAGGTTTGACGATGGGAGATTGGGAAAAAAGAGAGGTTTGAAGGTTTATGGATGTAGAAGGGTTTGAAGAAATTTTGTGTGAACAGAAGAGAATGAATGAATCTGGGAATGGTTTTTGGGGAAGAAATTCGAGTGGTGGGTTGTTGTTGCTTGACAAACGCAGTGAAGGTTATTTGAAGGTCAAATGGGAGAAATTTGTTTTGCAGGTTTAAGGTTTGATTTGGGGTCCTCGAAGGTTGAAAGGGAATAATGGAAGAAGGTTTATTGTTGGAGATTTTTGACGAAGGTGAACGTTGAAAGAGGGAAAAATTTGTGTGAGTTGTGGTACGAAGAATGATTGGTGATTGTGTGAAGGTTTGAACAGAGGTTGCGGTTGTGTATTTGAAGAAGGTGAAGGTTTGGGGATGAATTTCAGCAGGGGTTTGATAAGGTTTTCAAGCTTGAGAAATGAGGTTGAGAAGGGTTGAATTTATAGGAAGAGAGGAGGGTGAATTGGGAATGAGAATGTGAGCTGGAGTGGTCGGGTCGGTTTGAAATTGGTTGGTGATTTCGTATTACAGGACGTGGTTCGTACGGATCATGGAGGAAATTGTGGAATACTGGCTGTGTGTGGAATATCTTGCAGGTCCGTGTGTACTGGTACGAAATTAGCTGATGTATGAGCTGGTATAAAATGGTATCTGAATATGTTTTTTTTTGTCGTATTGAATCGTGTGGTGTTGGCTGTGTTCATTTTGTGATGATGTAGCTAGGCTTGGAATTCATGAGCTTGAAATTTTCTTATTGAATTGGTTTATGCAGAGTCATATTGAATCATAGTGTCACTTTTATTGTTGCAGTTGGTGCGAAGTATTGTGTGGATTGGCAAAGTTGTTGTTGGTATGAGCTGGTGCGAACTTGTCTTATGCAGCAGAGTGGTGTCACGTGAAGAAGGCTTGGAAGCTTGTATTGCTCACGTGGAGCTTCATGCTATCCTTTTTTTGTAATTTGGAAATTTGATAATGGGCATGAAAATATAACTTTGTAAATGGACCTTTTTTTTTGAACATTTTTGTGTAAATGAACATATGGGCTTTGCAATTGTAGAATTTTTGTAACAATTTGGTGAAATGAATTGCAATGGTATTTTGGATAGAAATTGGACATGGATGAATAAACGGATATACAAATGGGTATTTAAAAAATAAAAAAATAAAAAAATAAAAAATAAAAAATAAAAAAATAAAAAAGGAATAGAAGATGGATTTATGGAGGAAATGGATAAAAAAAAGGATATGGTTTAATTGGTTTTAAATGGATAAAAAAAGATAAAGATGGAAATAGGTATTGATAATATTAACAATGGATATAGATATTGTGGATAAAATATACTTGAAATGGATTATGGACGAATTGTTATCAAGAAATTCAAATGAATAAATCTCGGTCTCAGAAACTCTGAATCACAAATCAGCCCCGATGCACTTCGCTGTGAAAACCCTGATTGAAAAATGAACCAGTCATTGATGATCCTTAATCATTAAAGCACTTGACTTTGCACAGCCTGATAACCAGACCCACACACCAACTGAACTGAATTTGCACAAACCCTAACTGAATCTTTAGCCACACATCACTCGAATCAACCAACCCTAGCCTTAATCTTGTAGCGCACCTTTGCTTGACCACACGAAGCAACATATTTTTGGATTTTTCTGAATAACTGTTAGTGGATGAATTGTACAGATGGAAATATACACAAGTAGGACAAATTTGGGGTATGACAGATGCCCCTAGCTAATTGGCTTAGACCGAGTTAGATGAATGCCACTGTGTTCGTTCTATCAGGGTATAAGTCAATCAGGTATAAAAAGACCACAAATTTGTCTGAAAGAAAGAAAAGGATTGAGAAGTTGGAATACAAGAAATCTGACACCAAAAGGATGATAGTGAACACGCACACACAGACCCTTCCACCAAAAGGATGAAAATGAGGTCAACGCCTGCTATTACCAAAAGGATAATAGGACAAACACACGCACACAGACCCTTCCACCAAAAGGATGAAAATGAGGTCAAAGCCTGCTATTACCAAAAGGATAATAGGGCACACACGCACACAAACCCTTTCACCAAAAGGATGAAAATGAGGTCAAAGCCTGCTATTACCAAAAGGATAATAGGGCACACACGCACACAGACCCTTTCACCAAAAGGATGAAAATGAGGTCGAAGTCTGCTATTACCAAAAGGATAATAGGGCACACACGCACACAGACCCTTTCACCAAAAGGATGAAAATGAGGTCAAAGCCTGCTATTACCAAAAGGATAATAGGGCACACATGCACACAGACCCTTCCACCAAAAGGATGAAAATGAGGTCAAAGCCTGCTACTACCAAAAGGATAATAGGGCACACACGCACACAGACCCTTCCATCGAAAGGATGAAAATGAGGTCCAAGCTCACTATTACCAAAAGGATAATAAGGCACACACACATACAGACCCTTCCACCAAAAGGATGAAAATGAGGTCGAAGCCTGCTATTACCAAAAGGATAATAGGGCACACACACACACAACCTGCTACTATCAAAAGGATAATAGGGCACACACACAGCCTACTACTATCAAAAGGATAGTAGGGCACACACACAACCTGCTACTACCAAAAGGATAATAGGGCACACACACACAGCCTGCTACTACCAAAAGGATAATAGGGCACACACACACAGCCTGCTACTACCAAAAGGATAGTATGGCACACAACATAGCCTGCTATTACCAAAAGGATAATAGGGCACACACACACAGCCTGCTACTACCAAAAGGATAGTATGGCACACAACACAGCCTGCTATTAACAAAAGGATAATAGGGCACACACACACAGCCTACTATTACCAAAAGGATAATAGGGCGCACACACACAGCCTGCTACTACCAAAAGGATAGTATGGCACACAACACAGCCTGCTATTACCAAAAGGATAATAGGGCACACACACACAGCCTGCTACTACCAAAAGGATAGTATGGCACACAACACAGCCTGCTATTACCAAAAGGATAATAGGGCACACACACACAAAAGTTGTCACTCACCAAAAGGATGACACACAGACCAAAGGTTCATGGATCGGCGACACCAAAAGGATGACGGATCAAAACAAGCTATTACCACCAAAAGGATGATAGGAACTTCTTATTTGTGAGGACCAACATCAAAAGGATGAAGGTTAAATTGAAATGACATGGTTTCGGCTATCACCAAAAGGATGATAGTAAGGCAATTGACAAAAGGTCAAGTTTGCTGGGGATATGATGAGTGAGATTTATTTGGAGACATCAACAAAAGGTTGAAGTAAAGAATTCTATGAGGAAAGCCCACGAAAAGGAAAGGAAAAACAGTGAAAAATGGAGAAGGTAACCCGCCAAGATCTACGCAATCTTGTGCCTACGTATCTTTACTCGGACGAGAATAAAGAATCAGGGCAGTCGTAGTTCGACTTGAAGAAACAATTCAATGAGGAACGCCCACTTACTCGGAGGAATGTTTATTGGTTGGGATGAGGATAACAACTCCATCAATAAAAGGTTGAAGAAACGCAACTCAATGAGGAACGCCCACTGACTTACTGAGATAACAGATTCATCAACAAAAGGTTGAAGATCTTCATGAGGAACACCCATGAACTTGAAGAAGATGCCCCTGACTGGGCAGAAGGTTGCTTTGAGATCTTGTCTTGATCAACAAAAGGTTGAACCAACTTCGTGAGGAACTCCCACGGACTTGAAGAAGATGCCCCTGGCCGGGCTGAAGATCGCCTTGGAGTCTTGAGATTGATCCTGGATCTTGACTATGCACATGTGAATGCTTGATTTTGTAATGATGTGCAATGCAAATGCTGACGCGCAGAGATACAAGTGCTAGGGAAGTATGATTGGCTTTCTGGGTATGCATGTGATGCAAATGATGGTGATGATGTTGAATGCGATGCGTATGATGCATATGATTGAAGACGGGTGATTGGATATGTTTGGAGAGGGTGCCAGCATGGTGGACTTTTGGTAGTTGCTAATGCGGATTGGACTTTTGGGCGGTGGGTGGGATTTGATTTCCTCAATACTCAGTTCATTGAAGACGCCACGATGGATGCAGACGAAAATAATCTTGAAGCCTCAAGTTTGATTGCTTGATGATAAGTTGTTTCTGAGAAGACCACGACTCTGTGCTTGATGATCAGGATTGCTTACTGCAATGAGTCTTGCCCCTGTCTGAACATGGTAATGGTCTGCCCCTGATTAACCAGTTCTGAAGTGGTCTGACCTTTGGAAAGCTGAGCTTTGATATGCTCTGAGATAGCTTGCCCCTGATTGAGCTGTTGAAGATTTTGCCCCAGATTGAGGGTTTTGAGGGAATCTTGCTTCGGGTCGGCACCACTGAAAGCTCAAGTTCCTTTTCGATTGCCCCTTGTTGGAATTGCTTTGATGTCAAGCACTGATTTGCACTTAAAATTGCACATTCACAAATGGTAATCTTAATACAATGCTCATGCAAGTTTTGAAAAAGAGTCGTTTATTGGAGTGTCATGATAGTGAGACGAATGGACTATTAGCCCAGACGTGTACTGATTTTGATGGTGTGAAAGTTATAGTAAAGAGAATGACACCAATGATGAAGATTAGCAAATATGGGGAGTCAGTTTACGCAACCTTGCAATACTGTGCTTTCAAAATAAACTTCGCCTCAATTAGGCCTTTTGAGGGTTGTAACGTGGTCTGGTTTACGGTTTAAACAAAAGGATATAAGGCTCAAAACATGATTTGTACCCACCCCTTCTTCGTGATGTTCTCCAGTCCTATGTTCAGTTAATCTGCACATGTTTGTATTCCAAAAGGGTGACGGTTCAAGGTATGCTTGAAATGGAAGTCACCTTTGTTTTGTTTTTGATGGATGTTAGTGACCATTTGGTTTTGATATGGTGGTCACTGGATCTTATTTTGTTTTTGTTGAGGATTTGAGGGCCTCTTTTGTTTTTTGTTTTTGATTCCTATCTTTTGCATGGACTAATTTCGTTTTTCAAGTCCATCAGGGTTGCTTTGATTTTTGCCTAAGTCTCTTTTGAGGTGCTCGACTTAGCAGGCTTTTGATTTTTGTTTTTTTTTGTTTTTGTTGGATGATCGTGACTGCCAAGTCACAGGTTATTGATGAACAACCGTCATGTCTTTGGACTTTGTCTTTGTGATTTGAGTGCGTAATTGAGTTAACTGGACACTACCTTGCCCCAGGTTGAGTGTAAGGGTTTGAATATCCGAAGGGAACTACTACTTCTAGGCTCGAAGTGGTTTACTAGGGATTAACTCCTTGTCTCTCCAGTGTTTAGGGGGATTGAAACAATGCATGTACATCATCGGCGGGATTTTATCTGAAATCATACGGCTTGCAATTATGGGTATTTCGTTTTCATCATCCTCCCTCCAGTCATTGCTAAAACAACAGTATGATATAGAGAGCGAAATGGAAAAATGTGTCGGTGTTTTACAGTAAATAAAAAAAATGAGTGAATACGACATAACTGATTCAAAACATGCATAATCACTACATTAAGAAAACCAAATACAAATGACAATGTTTAAAGCATACAGTACTTAAACAAATAAAGACAAAATACAAGAATGCAAATGACGGGATGGCAACATGATTGCCTTCTTCGGGGAATAAACTTGACTTGATTTGACTTGACTTGATGCTAGCACTAGTTTGGTGGCGGCAGAGGGTTTTTGATGATGTTTGGAGCCCTCACATTGAACGTGAGAAACTTTGAGTCGATCATGTCTTGCACCTTGTGTTTGAAAGCTCTGCAGTCCTCAATTATATGCCCTGGAGCACCCTTATGAAATTCGCAATGAGCATTAGCATCATAATCTGGAGGAATGACAGTTTGAGGAGCTAGGCCCCTCAGAGCGATTGCCTTCTTATCCATCAATTGAGCAAAGATCTGAGCATATGATGTTGGTAGACGATCAAAGTCTCTATCAGACCTCCTTGTCCTTTGTTGATTAGGCTGACGTTGTTGAGCAACTCTCTGTTGTTGATGTTGAGGAGGATACTGATACCCTTGCTGATTGTAGGATTGTTGCTGAGGAGCCTGTTGCTGAGGCATCGGAGCTTGAACAGCTTGAACTGTTGGCTGATAAGGCATCGGAGCATATTACGCAACAGCCACATATGGATACTGGAAGTATGGCATTTGATAAGGCATTGGAGGGGGAGCTTGTTGAGCTTGCCCTTTTTGAATAGAGACAGCATTTGTTTCGCCCTCTTTCTTTTTGTATCCATTGAAGGGCTTCTTAGCTGCAGACTGACTGCTAGAACCTCCTTGGATCTTTCCACTTTTCAGACCTTCTTCAATTCTCTCACCGACAATTACCAAATCAGAGAATCCGGCAGAAACATTACCAATCAACTTCTCATAGTATTGGCCTTGCAAAGTACCCATGAAGATGTCAATCAGTTCACGGTCAACAAGAGGTGGATGCACTCTTGCAGCTAGCTCTCTTCAGCGTTGTGCATACTCCTTAAAGGATTCGTTGTCCCTTTGAGCCATACTCTGAAGTTGAGTACGATTCGGAGCAAGGTCAATGTTGTACTTGTATTGCTTGACAAATGCATCAGCTAGATCATCCCAAGTGCGCACATTGCTATGCTCCAGCTGCATATACCACTCAAGAGATACCCCAGACAGACTGTCTTGGAAGCAATGAATCATCAGTTTTTCATCTTTGACATGGGCAGCCATCTTGCGGTAGTACATCCTTAGATGCATGTGGGGACAACTGAGGCCTTTGTACTTAGGGAATTCTTGCACTTTAAATTTGGGAGGAATGACAACATCTGGCACCAAGCACATATCCAGAGCATTCAAAGAAGTTGAGTTGCGTCCCTCCATGACTCAGAGTTTCTCAGCTAGATCACGACACATCTTGATAGCTTCAGAATCCTGAGCGGCAGTAGGATTGACAATTGGGATAGCAGCATGGTAATTTTGGACCTCATCGTACTGATCTATCAGATTCTCTTCAGCATAAGGAATAGGAATCTGAGTGACAACCGGTTGGGCTTGCGGAATGGCACTAATAGTAACTCCAAATGTTGGAAGTGGTTGGAATGTGGCAGGAGCGAAGTCCATTGGTATCCCATAAGTGACGGGGTTGGGGACAGGAACAGAGAGCCTTGAGGTAGATGCTTGAACAGGCACAGTGTTGTTGGCAGCATCGGCTTCATGCAATTCTTCTTCTTTTCTGGCCATCATGATGGCTTCGAGAATCTGATCAATCTTTCCCTTCATAGAGTCCAACTCTTCTCTGAAGGCGACTTGCCCTTGTTGAATCTGCTCCATCATTCGTCTGGTATTGGCTCGAGTTGCGTACCGGTGTCGAGGAATCATATTGATTTACTAGAGAAGGAAGGAAGTAAAAGTGAGATTCTGAGGTTGAAATGCAATGCAAGATGCGTAACAGATGCAATACAATGACATGAGATGCAATGCAAGATGCTAGATCCAGGATCGCAGAAACAAACAGCTTCAAACAGCTCTGAGGTTAGCCGGAGGAACGGGTCAAGAACCACAGCTCGGATCAAGAAAACCCACAGGTAGGTTTCTAAAATGGGCAGGTGCCTAGAGTTACGGATATATTTCAAAAACATTATAACTAAGATGAAGAGACATCCGACTATAATATCCTCGAAATAATCTCGTCTAGGTGAGGTCTTCATTTCTTCCCCACGAGAAAGATTCCTCGGAGGCCCCCACTACACAACCATCGACACACGGGTTCTAAATAGGGTTCTCAGAATCCTAGATCGAGGTCGAAAATATTACTGTCAGGAAGTAATACGTTCGAGGGATCTCATCTAATTGGGGCGTTCGTATTAACTCACAAAGAATTAACACTACCAACCACCATGGGTAAATTGGGTTAATGGTCCTTGGGATCGACGACCTACCTCGAAAGTATTACCACCGTGGCAAAGATTCACCACAACAATAATATCTCCATGGGAGTCTACTCCAAATGGGGTTTTCGGTTCAACTCACGCGGAAGAGACCATGCAAGCCTACACTACACAACCACCATCCTAATCCTAGGGTTATACTCAGACTCGGGTGTAGAGCCATCTCACAAAGTTCCCAATATCAGAACAACCCAACAATGTTACAAAAGGTAACACAAGTAAGGAAATGAATAAACGAGAAGAAAATAAATAAACAAAGCTAAAGAGCTAGCAATTCGAATCAGATAGGCTTGACTCTCTCTTGCTTGGAGCAAATGGTCCCCAGCAGAGTCGCCATCTGTCGCAACTCGAAAAAATTGCTTAAATCGAAGACACGACCCTTCGTACGAAAGGCGCAGAAAACGGTTCGACAGAGTCACCACCGAACTTTATTTATCCCAAAAGAGGGAAAGGAAAATATCGAGAAAACCTTTAAGGAGGGGTAAGAACATGGTCGTCGCAACCACATTCTGGGTTCGGGAGTCGGTTATGTGAGAGGAAGGTACGTGCACCCCCTCACGTCCGTTGTACTCAACGGGAACCTCTTGATTCAAATCGCAATACTCGTTAGCTAAGTTTATCTATTTTCTTCTCAAAAATAAATGCAAAACGGTGAAGATAAAAGGAAAAGATACTAAGGGGAAATGGGTGGTTTAAGGATAGGGTGCTCAACAAGATCATCGCGACCTCGGGCCTACGTATGCTCATTCGGACGAGAATGAGAAATCAGAGCAATCGTAGTTCGACTACGGGGTTTGACGAAAAAAGAAGGTAGTGTGGAAAAGGTGGAAATAGAGAAAGTGTCGACACAAACGGGGAAAAAGAAAAAGTGTGCTCACCAAGATCGTCGCAATCTTGTGCCTACGTATCTTTATTCGGACGAGAATAAAGAATCAGAGCAATCGTAGTTCGTGGTACGCCCACGAAACAAGGGAGTTGGTTGATTTTTTAAAAGAGGCGTCAATTGCTCACACACGAGTAAGAAAACTCGCACCCAAACAATCGAAGAGAGATCAAAGACTTGAACCCCCATTTTTCACCTTGAAAGAGTTTCGATAGTTGTTAGTCATTTTGAGGTTTGATTATGAAAATCCGCTTGACGTTGGATCAAGGGTTTATTTTAATGCGCTTGGTTATTTTGAAAAGGATTTGATTCGTTAAAAGAAGAGGCGTCAATTGCTCACACATAAGTAAGAGAACTCGCATCCAAACAATCGAAGGAAGATCAAAGACTTGAACCCCCATTTTTTCACCTTAAAAGAGTTGCGATAATTGTTAGTTGTTTTTGAAGTTTAATTATGAAAATCCGCTTGACGTTGGATCAAGGGTTTATTGTATGAAAAGAGTTTTATTTGAGAAAAGAGATTTGGTTTGGAAGAGAGTTTGGTTAGAGGTTGATTTGAAAATGGGCTCGACGACGAATCGAGAGTTTGATTGAAAATGGGTTGTTTGAAAATGGCTCGACGACGAATCGAGGGTTTGGTTAAAAATGGGTTGTCTATGCTAGTCCCTAGGGGTGCTCCTAGTAAACAAACCACAATCAAAAGAAAATTAAATGCGTACATCGCAATGGGGAGCGGGGTACATGTAAATTACAAGGGATGACATGAAATAAAGGGTCTCGTTGTAAGGTAGCCTAAGAGGAAGCCGTGTGTGTGCAAGGTGTCCTAAGCTAAGCCTTGAACCAAAGTCGAGCAAGTGGATGATCATAACCAACAGTCCATTCAAATTATTGTTTTAGGGTTTTGATATTTTTAATGTTTTTTGATTAATGGTGAACAAATGAGAATGGTTAGATACATATGAATATGGATATGAACAATATGATAAGAGTATGAATAATGTAATCGAGATAATATGAACAAGGTATAGTATTGACATAAAATAAAATTGGTCTCGTCTTAATCGGAATTTAATCGAGAAATCGATAATCAACGATTTTTTACTTTCATTGACCGAAAGTGAAAACAAAAGAATATAAATCGAAATAGACATAAAAAACGGAAAACTAAGAAAGGTCTCATCTTTACTAAGATTTTAAATCGAAAAATCGATAATCTTTAGTATTTGATTTTCATTGACCTAAAAATGAGTAAAAAAGATAAAAATGAAATAAAATCGAAATAAATAGGAAAAAGAATAAAGGTCTCACCTTTATCAAGATTTAATCGAGAAATCGATAAATCGTTGATGTATGGTTTTTATTGACCCAAAATAAATGAATAAAAATAAAATAATGAAATAAATTGAAATAAAAAAAAAATAGGCCTCATATAAATCAAGATTTTGAATCGATTTGAGAAAATCAACTTTAATCAAGATATTTGTGATATCATTGGCCCTAAAATAGAAAATCAAATAGAAATTGGGATTAAGAAATATTGAGATGGACTAGCTAAGCATAAATCACTATTCTTAAAAAAAATCTTTTTAGAATCAACTAGAAAATCTAAAAAAGAAATTATTTAACAAATTAAATTAAAAACAAGAAGATGGGGTGTAACACTGAAACGGGTGTGTATGAAAATGAATGGGTGAGAATCATTTGGGCTTAGAAGCCCATCTTCTCACTATAACACGGTTGAAACTTTATTTTTAAAACAAAATTGAAACCCCAATAAAAATAATGGCACCGGTAAAATGTTAACAACAACATCACTTCGTCATTTTTCTTTCCAGACAAACCCAAATCCCCTTCAACATATGGAGAAAAATTCGCATCATCATCGCACGACAACGAAGTCAGAGTAAATCGGAAGAGAAAAAAAACAACAACGGTGTACTCAACCTTCTCGGACCACGACTTCCCTCCGTTCGCTTTCTTCGCTCACTTTCTCCGCCCAGTCGATTTGGTTGCAAGGTTTGTGGTTCGATTCGCTTTTGTTTCAATCTCGCTTCATCTTCTTCTACTACTCATTCTAGATTCTAGTTTTGATTTTGGTTTCGTGATTTCGGGTGGATTTGGGGTCACGATTTAAACTCTTCTTTCTACTCCTTCTGTTCTGTTTATGAAATGGTTTGGGTTATGAGTTAAGGAGTTAAAGGTGTAAGGTTTAAGAAGGTTTGGGTTGAAGAAGGTTGGACGAAGGTTTGACGATGGGAGATTGGGAAAAAAGAGAGGTTTGAAGGTTTATGGATGTAGTAAGGTTTGAATAAGTTTTGGGTGAACAGAAGAGAATGAATGAATCTGGGAATGGTTTTTAGGGAAGAAATTCGAGTGGTGGGTTGTTGTTGCTTGACAAACGCAGTGAAGGTTATTTAAAGGTCAAATGGGAGAAATTTGTTTTGCAGGTTTAAGGTTTGATTTGGGGTCCTCGAAGGTTGAAAGGGAATAATGGAATAAGGTTTATTGTTGGAGATTTTTGACGAAGGTGAAGGTTGAAAGAGGGAAAATTTTGTGTGAGTTGTGGTACGAAGAATGATTGGTGATTGTGTGAAGGTTTGAACAGAGGTTGCGGTTGTGTATTTGAAGAAGGTGAAGGTTTGGGGATGAATTTCAGCAGGGGTTTGATAAGGTTTCCAAGCTTGAGAAATGAGGTTGAGAAGGGTTGAATTTATAGGAAGAGAGGAGGGTGAATTGGGAATGAGAATGTGAGCTAGAGTGGTCGGGTCGGTTTGAAATTGGTTGGTGATTTTGTATTACAGGACGTGGTTCGTACGGATCATGGAGGAAATTATGGAATGCTGGCTGTGTATGGAATATCCTACAGGTCCGTGTGTACTGGTACGAAATTAGCGGATGTATGAGCTGGTATGAAACGGTATCCGAATATGTTTTTTTTTGTCGTATTGAATCGTGTGGTGTTGGCTGTGTTCATTTTGTGATGATGTAGCTAGGCTTGGAATTCATGAGCTTGAAATTTTCTTATTGAATTGGTTTGTGCAGAGTCATATTGAATCATAGTGTCACTTTTATTGTTGCAGTAGGTGTGAAGTATTGTGTGGATTGGCAAAGTTGTTGTTGGTATGAGCTAGTGCGAACTTGTCTTATGCGGCACAGTGGTGTCACGTGAAAAAGGCTTGGAAGCTTGTATTGCTCGTGTGGAGCTTCATGCTATCCTTTTTTTGTAATTTAGAAATTTGATAATGGGCATGAAAATATAACGTTGTAAATGGACCTTTTTTTTTAACATTTTTGAGTAAATGAACATATGGACTTTGCAATTGTAGAATTTTTGTAACAATTTGGTGAAATGAATTGCAATGGTATTTTGGATAGAAATTGGACATGGATGAATAAACGGATATACAAATGGGTATTTTAAAAAAAAAAATAAAAAATAAAAAATAAAAAATAAAAAAATAAAAAAGGAATAAAAGATGGATTTATGGAGGAAATGGATAAAAAAAAAGGATATGGTTTAATTGGTTTTAAATGGATAAAAAAGATAAAGATGGAAATAGGTATTGATAATATTAACAATGGATATAGATATTGTGGATAAAATATACTTGAAATGGATTATGGACGAATTGTTATCAAGAAATTCAAATGAATAAATTTCGGTCTCAGAAACTCTTAATCACAAATCAGCCCCGATGAACTTCGCTGTGAAAACCCTGATTGAAAAATGAACCAGTATTTGATGATCTTTAATCATTAAAGCACTTGACTTTGTACAGTCTGATAACCTGACCCACACATCAACTGAACTGAATTTGCACAAACCCTAACTGAATCTTTAGCCACACATCACTCGAATCAACCAACCCTGGCCTTAATCTTGTAGCGCACCTTTGCTTGACCACACGAAGCAACATATTTTTATATTTTTCTGAATAACTATTAGTGGATGAATTGTACAGATGGAAATATACATATGTAGGACAAATTTGGGGTATGACAGCACTCTGATGCTTGCATTACTAAATAAATTGCATCAAATCTGATTGAATCTTAACCAGAATTTTTGCACCAAACAACATCCATCATGGCCTGCTGACCAGGGCCACATGTTGCACTGCACATATGTTGGAACATTGTGTTCCACATTTTGCACAAGTACATCTAAATTAACTCTTCTCCATGACTTGTATATCTTCTATTATAGAGAGAATATTGGATAGAGTAATTCTGAACCAAGACTATAATACCATTTGTTTGTTGCTAGAGACCAGATTTTGTAGCACACATGTTGGAACATCATGTTCCACATGTGTCCCTTCTACACCAGGACAGCTTGAACAAACTCCATGTTATTTTGTATAATGCAACCATTCCCAAAAGGACCAACACAATCCAAGTATGAATCTGACTATCAAAATCTTACACCATGATAGAGAGATTACACTATAAGGTAACAAGTGATGGCATCATCATTAGATCAGCACGACTCACAATATTATGATCGACTCAGCCAAATTAGTCCTAATCTCAATAGAAGGATAATAATCCTTAAAATATTTTCAATACCACAATTTCTCACGTAAAGCATCTCAGCCTAATAACGGTCCTCGTTAAAAAATAAAACACAGGTCCCCATGGAAGACAAAGAGATATGAGCTAATTATAAGTTATGATAAAGGTGTTCAAGCATGAACAAGTCGACACATACCAAAAATCCATGATCAAAACTGCCATGGGCGGGTCCAGATCATAGAGTTTAGGGTAAGCTTGCCACAATAGATAATTTTGGAAATACGATAAAGGTCGAACTTATTCCTTAAGCATCTAACACCCGTGAGCCTCAAGCTTGGGGAACTATGTACGTCATGGTTAAAATTAGACGATATGAGTAATTACTGAGCCATGATGTAATAAGATTAGGCGAGATCAAGAATTTTATCTCTTAAGCATTTTACCCCTGTGGGCCTTATGTATGGGGCTGCGTACATAACCGTAAACTTGGGCTAGATTCTATACACGGGATCAGGAGAGCCCACCTGGTTTCACGGATAAAGCAATTAAGTCATACTATTGGTTATAATAGACTGGTCTCAAACAAGAAGACAAAGAACATAACTCCATATTATTGTGTTTAGATAGACAAGGGATCACATATCATAATGACCATGAATATTCATTATAGTGAGTAATGACAGTTAAAGTCTTGGTCTTGGGCCAGGTTGCTAGAAGCAAGCATAAAAGGAAGGTTAAATGGACATAATTTGGGGATTGAAATAACTCATTGCGACTCTTACCGGTTATCATCGATAGAGTTATCAAATTATGTTTCTCGGCGAACATTTTGTACATATCCATAAAGTTGAGTCGATCTATACTCGAGATCAAAAGAGACCTCTCGGACACCCAAACAAATAACTTAAGTCGTACTAATGGTCATAATAGGCCAAACTCGTACAAGGGGACACATAACTTATGTCTCTATTATTATGTTCAACTAGACAAGTGAGCATATATCATAATTACCGTGAATATTCATTATGGTGAGTAATGACAGCTAAAGCCTTGGAAGCAAGCATAAAAGAATGGTTCAAGGGACTGTAATAATTCATTGTGACTCCTACCAACCAACATCTATAGAGTTATTAAATTATGTTCTTTCATAGGCCTGCAACATGCACAAATCAATGCCAATACACTCCCAATGACCCTAGGTATAAATTCATATCACACGAAATACAAGGTACACTTTTTTATCTCCATTTTTTTACTACACTTGTCTTAAACTCTAAGTTGACTTCGGCATTAGAGTGATAACTTTGCAAGTCCACCCCTGCACTGCCGTATCAAAGATTAACACCTACGGTTCAGGATTCCACATCACCAACTTACAACTATTTCTAAAATTATGTTCCTCATGGGACAGATGTCGAACACGATGCTCCAGCAACTGGTGTGACAAGATACACCATAAACAATACACTAACTAGTAATATATGATGGAGCAACAAAATAAAAAATAACACACTCAAATTATTTATCCAGTTTGGTGAAACTACACCTATGTCAAGGGGATGCATCCACAAACCAAGAAAGGAAAGTTCATTATTGGTGGTTTAGTACATTTATACTTACAAGCAACACCAAACCCTAGGTTGTTTAATTCCTTTTCCTAACATTACCCATTAACTTTCTATTTAGATCCTCCACCTAAATATGAGAACCTACTCACTTTCTTCTCTACAAAAATCCTAGTGACATGGGCAAACAACCACTAAACCCTAGTGATCAACTTCAGTCTTTACAAGATAAAGAATGTTGAAAGTTACAACTCAACTAGGCAAACCTTATATGCTAAGTTACTGAAACATAGAGGTGTACATAAATAATGTTGATTATAACTCAACTAGACAATTTATGCCAAGTTACTGAAACATAGAGGTGTACATAAAAATTCAACAATAATCCTATTAGGGCATTGGTGTGAATATAATGCATAAAACCTAGATATTATAAAATCTTCAATGAGAGTGTTTACTTTCCAATGTATGTTTGAGCTCATTGTATAGAAATGTAACTCTAGGTTTTTTCTCCTTGGAGAGTATCATTGAATCCATCCAAAATTACTGCAGAATATGTTGGATATTTAATTTTCTCCTTGAATATCTCTAACAAGATATGATTTCTTATTTAAATTCAAATCCAAATATTCTTTTAAATCTGAATTAAATTCCATCTAGCTATCAAATAAATCATCTAATCATATTATTAAATCAATAACAATAAAATCTTTAACAAGTCTTCTATAGAAAACACTACAAAATGCAGCATTCTGGCGCTTGTTGCACAAGGCCCAAATGTCATACCAACATGTTAGAGCATCGCGCCCAGCATGTGTCCTTTCTGCAGCTTTATATATCTTTAGCAAGCTAGACCAATCTTGAACACTTGGACACTTCTCCAAGTTGTTATTTACTCAAATGCAGCTAATCCAAAAGGCCAATCAAGTAGGAATAACAATCTGCCATTTTGGCAATTTCTGGAAAAAACAACTTTTCAAGATAAATAACACTTCTTCCATGAGAACAAGTGACAGCCAATAGATGTACTGGATCTTTAGAGCATTTTAGCAGAAGCAACTTCATGTATCATAGTTAAGAACCAGCGGCAACAGAAGTCAAAAGCATCAACATTCAGATGCTTACACATAGTCCATCCAGTTTGCTCCAAACCAAACACACAATCATGCAATCACTCACGGATGTAGTCATGCATGGATCTAGTATATCATAGTTAGTAGCATATAATCCTATTAACTAACATATATCAGCATGTAATCACTCACATACTTAGTCATGCACACAAAAATTAGTTAGTGGTTGATATTAATGAATAGTACTAACAAAGATAGTTATGTTTTCACAGATACAAGGACCAGGACCAAATGTCCTGCCCGATGCTCCAGCATGGAGCACAACATTAGCACTTTCCCATATGGGGTTAGTACTAAACAATCATCTGTTGCCTAAGCAACACCACTACTTCCCCCTTTTTCCATAATTTGGCAAAGGGTGGGGTCATCTAGAAGTTAGTCGTGCATAGGTTAGTATGTTATCACATGCACAACCAAAACATGAGAAAACAACTAGAATATTATTTAAAAAATAATTTTTAATGAGCTTATAGATCCCTTATAATATAGTGAGGAAGAATACACAAAAGAAATTACAACTTCAAACAAAAACTAGCCTAAACCACACAAAACAAAGCTTCTATAGATATGCCTTTGCAAGCAACCTTCCCTTTTTTACCGTAGTCCTCCGAACTACGATTGATTTGACTTTCCTATTGCACAAGGGAATACATAGGCACAGGATTGCGAGATCCTAGCGTACCCCTTTAGTATTTCTCCCTTTTGTTTTCCCTTTTCATTCAAGCATTCCCTTAGAAGATTAAGCTTTAGATATACACACCCTTTGATTGGAACAACAAGAGTGGATCCTGTTGAATGCAACGAACGCGAGGGGTGCTAATACTCTCCTCTTGAGTAATCGACTCCTGAACCCCAAATTTGGTTGTGAGACCATGTCTTCTCCCTTCTGAGGTTTTCTCGGTGTTTTTCTTTCCCTGTTGGGATAAATAAAATTTGAAGGCGACTCTATGTCTTCGCCAGTTGTTATTTTTTTTCATAGCGACATGATGTAATAAGATTAGGTGAGATCAAAATTTTTATCTCTTAAGCATTTTACCCATGTGGCCCTTATGCATGGGGTTGCGTACATATCCGTAAACTTGGGCTACATCTATACATGGGATCAGGAGAGCCCACCTGGTTTCACGGACGAAGCAATTAAGTCATACTATTGGTCATAATAGATCGCTCTCAAACAAGGAGACAAAGAACATAACTCCATATTATTGTGTTTAGATATACAAGGGATCACATATCATAATGACCATGAATATTCATTATAGTGAGTAATGACAGTTAAAGTCTTGGTCTTGGGTCAGGTTGCTAGAAGCAAGCATAAAAGGAAGGTTAAATGTACTCAATTTGGGGATTGAAACAACTCATTGTGACTCTTACCGGTTATCATCGATAGAGTTATCAAATTATATTTCTCGGTGAACATTCTGTACATATCCATAAACTTGAGTCGATCTATACTCGAGATCAAAAGAGACTTCCCGGACTCCCAAACAAATCACTTAAGTCGTACTAATGGTCATAATAGGCCAAACTCGTACAAGGGGACAGAGAACTTAATTCTCTATTATTATGTTCATCTAGACAAGTGAGCATATATCATAATTACCATGAATATGCATTATGGCGAGTAATGACAGCTAAAGCCTTGGAAGCAAGCATAAAATAATAGTTCAGGGGACTGAAATAATTCATTGTGACGTCTATAGAGTTATTAAATTATGTCCTTTCATAGGCCTGCAACAGGCACAAATCAATGCCAATACACTACCAATGACCCTAGGTATAAATTCATATCACACGAAATACAAGGTACACTTTTTTATCTCCATTTTTTACTACACTTGTCTTAAACTATAAGTTGACTTGGGCATTAGAGTTCTAACCTTGCAGGTCCACTACCTCACTGTCATATCAAAGATCAACACCTATGGTTCAGGATTCCACATCACCAACTTACAACTATTTCTAAAATTTCGTTCCTAAGGGGATAGATGTCAAACACGATGCTCCAGCAGCTGGTGTGACAAGATACACCATAAACAATACACTAACTAGTAATATATGATGGAGTAGAAAAATAATAAACAACACACACAAATTATTTACCCAATTTGGTGAAACTACACCTATGTCTGGGATGAGTCCACAAACCTGGAAAGGAAAATTCACTATTGGTAGTTTAGTACATTTATACTTACATGCAACACTAAATCCTAGGTTGTTTAATTCCTTTTCCTAACACTACCCAATAACTTTCCATTTAGAGCCTCCCCCTAAATATGAGAACGTACTCACTTTCTTCTCTACCAAAATCCTAGTGATAGGGGCAAACAACCACTAAACCCTAGTGATCAACTTCAATCTTCACAAGATAAAAAATGTTGAAAGTTACAACTCAACTAGACAAACCTTATATGCTAAGTTACTGAAACATAGAGGTGTACATAAACAATGTTGATTATAACTCAACTATACAAACCATTTATGCCATGTTACTAAAACATAGAGGTGTACATAAAAATTCAACAATAATCCTATTAGGCCATTAGCGTGAATAAACTGCATAAAACCTAGACATTATAAGATCATCAATAGTAGTGTTTACTTTCCAATGTATGTTTGAGCTTCTTATATAGCAATGTAACTCTGGGTTTTTCTCCTTGGACAGTATCATTGAATTCATCCAAAATTACTGCAGAATCTGTTGGATATTTGATTTTATCCTTGAATATCTCTAACATTATATGATTTCTTTTAATTTAAATACAAATTCAAATATTCATTTAAATTCGAATTAAATTACATCTAGCTATCAATTAAATCATCTAATAATATTGTTAAATCAATAACAATAAAATCTTTAACAAGTCTTCTATAGAAAACACTCCAAAATGCAGCATTCTGGCACCTGTTGCACAAGGCCCAAATATCATATCAACATGCTAGAGCATCGCGCTCAGCATGTGTCCTTTCTGCAGCTTTATACATCTTTAGCAAGCTAGACGAATCTTGAATACTATGACACTTCTCCAATTTGTTGTTTTACTCAAATGCATCCAATCCAGTAGAAACAACAACTTACCCTTTTGGCAAATTGTGGCAAAACAACTCTTCAAGATAAATAACACTTCTTCCATGAGAACAAGTGACAGCCAGTAGATGTACTGGATCTTTAAAGCATTTTAGCAGAAGCAACTTCGTGTATCATAATTAAGAACCAGCGGCAGCAGAAGTCATAAGCATTAACATTTAGATGCTTACACATAATCCATCCAGTTTACTCGAAACCAAACAGACAATCATACAATCATTCACTGACGTAGTCATGCATGCATCTAGTATCTCATAGTTAGTAGCATACAGTCCTACTAACTAATATATATCAGTATGCAATCACTCACATACTTAGTCATGCACACAAAAATCAATTAGTAGTTGATATTAATGAATACTGCTAATAAAGATATGTATGTTTTTACAGATACAGGGACCAGGACCAGATCACCTGGCAGATGCTCCGGCATAGAGCACAACATTAGAACTTTCCCATATGGGGTTAGTACTAAACAATCATC
Source organism: Lathyrus tuberosus (assembly GCA_022829125.1). Lineage (NCBI taxonomy): Eukaryota > Viridiplantae > Streptophyta > Magnoliopsida > Fabales > Fabaceae > Lathyrus > Lathyrus tuberosus. Next base: position 1,642,836 of record JALAZF010000627.1, on the reverse strand, counting down.
TATTGCCTAAGCAACACCACTACTTTCCTTTTTTTGCCATAATTTGGCTAAGGGTAAGGTCATCTAGAAGTTAGTCATGCATAGGTTAGTATATTATTACATACACAGCCAAAAACATGAGAAAACAACTAGAATATTATTTAAAAAATTAGTCTTTAATGAGCTTATAGAGCCCTTATAATATAGTGCGAGAGCATACACAAAGGAAATTACAACTTCAAACAAAAACTAGTCAAAACCACACAAACAATAGCTCTTGTAGACATGCCTTTGTCTGACACAAGGGATGTTATTCCTTGGAGCTCTCTTCCTCCTCTTCATCTACTTCCTTAACATCTTAAACCAATTTAATTAGTTCAACTACCTTCTTCTGCCTCCTTGTGCTTTTAGTGGTTAAATCTAGCATGGCATTTCAAACTTCCACTAGTTCATACATCAATGCTCTTTTAGTTGCTTTTGTAAATACAAATGGCCTTTTACTGGAAGATGGACCAGAGCTCTTAGTCATCCCGATGTCTGGAGCATGTTTCCCTTCAAATAATCTATAATAAAAGGTCAGAGGGGCTGGCTTCTTGCTCTTCAAATCTTTACCCTTCAAAATGTTGGGGTGCTAATGCAAAATAACTCTAGTGATCACGCAAGGAAAAGCAATAGGGATCTTGACAACAAATGAGTCTACATGCTTAATAGTTTGATCAAAAATATATTTCCCAAAGTTTAGTTTAGCTTTGGTCCCAATATGATAAATCAATTTAGCCAATCAAAGCACTGGGTATCTATAACCTTCACAATTAAAGCATTGAGTGTCATTCCCCCTATTGGATTCTTTCACACTCATGTCTTTGTTCTGGGAAATGATGTTAGACCTCTTGTGTGAGACATTGGTCTTCTGCTTCCTATCTATATACTTCAAGGATTTTTTGAACTTTTCCCCAAGAAGAGCAATATCAGCTGCCAAGCTCTCTTCTTTAACACCTTGACTTCCAGCTTCCTCGGTGTTGGATACAAAGGTTATACCTTTGTTTCTTTTCTGACCTTTCATTGATGGATATCTCAAAGGTTTGTAGGGAACCAATGAGTTTATCAACCTTTATACTACTTAGGTCCTGAGCTTATTCAATAGCAGTTACTTTCATATCAAACCTCTTAGGTAATGATATGAGAATCTTTCTAGCAAGCTTTTCTTCAGACATCTTTTCACCTAAGGCAAAGGTTGTCTTGGAAAATTCATGCAATCTTATGTGAAAATCATTCATAGTTTCTTATTCACTCATCCTTAGGTTCTCAAATTTTGTTGTTAGGAGCTGCAACCTTAACATATGAACCTTGAATGTGCTTTCATGGGTAGTTTTCAAAATCTCATATGTTTTTTTAGCTTCTGAACATGTGTTGATCAACCTGAACATTTTCTTGTCCACGCCATTGAAAATTGCATTCAATGCCTTGGAGTTCCCAAGGGCTTCATTATCTTCAGCATCGGTTCAATCAACCTTTGGTTTTTTGCTGGTTGTTGAAGGGAAATCGTGATTCAAAACACAGTGGAAATTAAAATTTCCCTTTAGCGATCCTTACGAAAGATCATGATCAGTGATAGAATGGTTACCTCTTGTGGCGATGAAACCTTTGATTCTGAATCGAAGGAATGATCACGAGTGATGTACGATGAACAACGCCTATACTCAGTCCACACGAACAACTTCCTTCAGTCTCAGTGCTAGCTGCTACAATTGAAGGCTTTTAGTGAGAGAGAGAGAGAGAAAGAAGGAAAATACGGCTAGGGTTTCACAACTGAATTTTCATCAAGTGTTTATGCTTCTGCACAAGGGTTATATTTATAGAAACACTTGTGTGGGCTGCAATCTAAAAAGCCCACTTAAGTGCACGCACACCGTATCTTGTGATGTACCGTATATCACTTAAACACGCGGTACCTTACCATAATCCGTATTCTACTTAAGTGCACTATACCTTACGGTGTTACATATTTACTTAAGTACATTGTACCTTACGGCGTGCCTTATTTACTCTACCTCTTATCAAACTGTCCTTATGTGTGTGACCCTATAGGATTTTGCGACGTTGGATTGTATTAAATCATGCATTTAACATAATAAACAGTGAGCGGTATCTAGCAACACATCACTGCTACCCAAGTCACGAAATTGTCATGTGATCTGACAAAACCTTTTGTGATAGTGCTTGTGTGTACAATTACCCTTTTGCCCTTATGTCTATATTGAACACAAGGCATATACCGTGTCATCCTTGTTCAGTTCAATATTGGGCCCTTAGACATTTATCCTGTTATGCAGGATAGGCAAATTCCATCTAGGTTACTTATGTTCCTCAACATGCTTTATGAAGTACCCATCAACTGTCTTTATAGTCATCCAATTACGGATAATGTTTGATCAGCAATAAAGTATTTGACTCTACATCTAGGGTCTATAGTGGTTTTAGGTCGAAGGGTGGTATACACCATTATCACCATGAGAGTAACTTATGACACTTTGCATAACATTCTATTTAGTACTCTCATAGTGGGTCAATCCAATATAAATATTACTCCTAATATTCATATATATGTTAAGACTTGATAACTCCTTATCCATGATCCATGAGATGTGATCATCAGTCTATCTACATAATAGTCTTAATGCTTTAAGGTTATCTCATTTCACATTAAAGCTCGGCTACGGATACTTTAAGAATAGTGTCCTTATGTTTAATAGAATCTCATGATTAAGTCACACTTAATATTTTCATTATACGAACTAGCTATTCTAGGGACTTTATCACTTTGGAAAAACAAACATAATAAAGAAATGTCTTTTATTATTAATAAATAATTCGATACAAGTACCAAAAGTATTAGCCTCTAGGGCTTACACCAACAGTTGTACCATCTTCAGAGGTAATCATTGGATGTTTCCATCCCTTGATCACATCTTTCCATGCTTTGTTTCCCAAGGATTTGAGAAAAGCCATCATCATCACCTTCCAATAATCATAGTTTGTGCCATCTAAAATAGGTAGTTTGTTGACTGATCCTCCATCTTTAATTGTCTCTATTTGAGTAGAAGTTATCTTCCCTGTTGCTCACCCAACAGGCTAGGGTGTCGGCTCTAATTACAATTGAAATTTTGTTCCTCAGAAGACAGTGTCGAACGCGATGCTCTAGCAACGGGTGTGACAAGATACACCAGAAATAATACACTAACTAGTAATAGATGATGGAGTAGAAAAGAAATAAAGAACATAGTCAAATTGTTTACCCAATTCGGTGAAACTACACATACGTTTCGAGGACTGAGTCCACAAACCAAGAAAGGAAATTCACTATTAGTAGTTTAGTACATTTAAACTTACAAGCAACACCAAACCCTATGTTGTTTAATGCTTCTTCCTAACATTACTCACTGACTTTCTATTTATAACCTCCCCCTAAATATTAGAACCTACTCATTTTCTTCTCCGCCACAATCTCAATGAAAGGGGAAAACAACCATTAAACCCTAGTGATCAACTTTAATCTTCATAAGATAAAGAATGTTGAAAGTTACAGCTCAACTAGATAAACCTTTTATGCCAAGTTACAAACATATAGGTGTACATAAACAATGTTGATTACAACTCAACTAGACAAATCATCTATGTCAAGTGACTGAAACATAGAGGTGTACATAAAAATTCGACATTAATCCTATTAGGGCATTGGCGTGACTACACCGCACAAAACTTAGACACTCTAAAATTTTCAATGGGAATGCTTGCTTTCCAATGTGGGTTTGAGCTTCTTATATAGCAGTGTAATTCTGGGATTTTCTCATTGGATAGTATCTTTGAATTCATCCAGAATTAATACAGAATATGTTGGATATTTGATTTGCTCCTTGAATATCTCCAACAAAATATGATTTATTTTAATTTAAATTCAAAATCAAACCTTCATTTAAATCTGAATTAAACTTTATCCAGCTATCAAATAAATCATCTAATCATATTGTTAAATTAATAACAATAAAATCTTTAAAAAAACTTCTGTAGAAAACACTTCAAAACACATCATTCTGACGCCTGTTGCACAAGGGCCAGATGATGTACCTCACGAGACGGAAACCCTTATATCATCCTTATTTGAAACTCTCACAAATATAACACTGCAGCTTTTGTGATTAGGAAAAACTTAAAATTTACCAAATGCCTACATAAATTACACCATTCATATGCTTTTACTTAGAACGATAATGATTCTCTTTATTATCTGATGGTGAAAGCTGGATCAGATCCTGTAGAATCGGGCCGCCAAGTGCGTCAGGGATGCTGGTCGTATGGAGAGGAGGGGGGTGTACCTGCAAGGTACTCCGACGCTCAAGTAAGAAAGGGTCAGAGAAAAGGAGCAAGTACAAAGTATGAATTCTTAGGGTGAATATTGGATACCTGACCCTCTCGAGTGAGAGGGTTTATATAGTGCCCCCAGCGTGTGGCCAACGGTCCTATTTTCGGGGCGAAATAACTGTTTTCCCCAAAGAATAGGTGACTACCCAAACTAGCTGTTATGTTGGGCAGGGTGCCCAAAACTAGCCGTTATGTCGGGCATAGGCGTGGTTCCGGGCACCTGCCCATAGCTGTTTGAGGAGCAGTGAAGTCGTGCGTAACGGGCAGTAATTCTGGGGAGGAACGTTGTATTCCTTGCCTGGTTTGAGGGGCAGAAAGGCAACTTTTGCCCATCTATGGATTGGACTTAGGCAATTTGAGCTGCTCTGGAGCAGAGGCGGATTGGACCATGTCTAGCCAGTGGTCCAGTCCAGAACTGGAGCCCCCCAAGTCATTGCTCCCGAGCACGGGAGTGATGACTTAAGGACTGCTCGTTGCTCCGTGTAGCCAGTATGGAGTCGTCATTTGGAGATGAGGAGGATTGTCTCAAATTGCTCGTGGCTCCTTGTGTCCGTGAGGTTCGTGGTCATGACCTTGTTGCCCGGTGTTCGGGGAGATTAAGGGTCAGACAGAATTGGAAACGTTGGGACGCCACGTGTGCCTAGAGCTCCGTGTAGCAGTTAATAGGCAATGATGGCTAGTGGGTAGTCATCATGGCCTACGAGCGCGTGTTCGCACGTGCCCCTTCGTATAAAAGGGGGAAAATCGTTCCATTTGGAACTTTTTAGTCTGATTTCTCTTCGCTCTCTTCAGTACTCTTGCCCGTAATCGCCTTCCGCCTACTCCGACCACCGTGTCAAGCTTCGAGCAGCTTCTTTCTTCTATTTAAATCAAGTAAGTCTTCTGATCCTTTGCCTATTCTGCTTCTATTTGTTGTTAGTGGTAGATTGCATGTGGTTAGGGCTAGTTTTAGAGGACGAAATGGGTGAATCTCTGGCGATTGTTGGTGGTGGACGGTGGTTGTGCCATTTTTCTACCTCTAACATGTCGCCGGAGTTAGTAGTATGTTTCAGCGAGGAGGGTGGTTCACGGTGATGTTGCGGTAGCTATGTAAGCGTGATCCCCGTGTCTGTTCATCATCCGAGTGGGTGATGAGTTTTCTGGTAGAACATTCCCAGATTCCGGTGAAGCTTTGCGATTTCCGGTGAAGCTTCAAACGGAAACTGGGTGTGGGTGCGGGGAAACTCCTCGCCCTGGGATGATTAGTTTTGAGCGTCTCCTCGCGGGGAGGTTTCATCTTTCCTTATGATGTTAGGGCTTAGGCCGGGGACGTTGTTCTTAGCCCTTTGCGCGCCCTTTCACTTGACTTAGCAGTGGAAGGGTGGATTTGATTTGTTGTCGAATTCACTTTCTTATCTGCTTTTCAGGTGACTATAATGGCGACGGGGCCAGATAGAGAAGTTATTATAGATACATCCGAGGAGGAGACGGGCTCCGAAGATAATAGCAGCTCGACGACTTCGAGTCCAGCGACTTCGAGTTTTTCCAACAATGTCGGGGAGGAAGAGACGGACGACATGGACGAGGATGTCGACAGGTTCTCCGCGGCGGAGTGGGAGGTGGCCGAACCTACCGAGCATGTGTCCACTTTCGCAAAGTCTTTGGTGGATGTTTTCACAGAGGTAGGACCGGAGGGAGAGTGGAAGGTGCACTTCCCTTCGTTAGACGTTAGTGTCTGCACGCACTTCAGGGACCATTTTACCATGTATGAATACGCTTTCAAGGAGCTGGGCTTGAGGCTGCCGTTCACTAATTTTCAGCAGTCAGTGTTCGTGCATTTAAAATTGGCCCCCACGCAGTTGTATCCTAACTCGCTGGCCTTCATCCGAGCGTTCGAGTTGGTATGCGAGCATCTCGCTATAGGGGTTACTCTTCCTTTGTTCTTCACTATCTTCCATCTTCAGCAGCAGCTATCGGGGAATAAGTACGACTGGGTTTCTTTGAAGCAGCCCCGCAAGCTGTTCAAGCCGTTTTCAGAGTCAATCCGGACATTCAAGGAACGGTATTACGTTGTTGAGCCCGTGTCCGAGGCTGCCCAGGACAGTACATATGTCTGGGAGATCGAATTTGACGATGACGAGAACGAGCTGCACGACGAGGAGGGGAGGTTTATTGGGCTAAGACTCTACAAGTTCCCCCTCCACTGGGCACCCGACCATTTTGCCAAGAAGCCCAGTGACTATGTCTTCCAACCGAACAATCTCCGCGGGCAGGACGTCGTGGTGTATGAGGTGCTGGTGAAGTGGGTCAACTCCTTCGGGCTTGCTGAGTGCTGGACGAGCAATGGTAACCCGATCTTCGAGGAAGATGGGAGTCAGAGGGTCGAGCGCCGATTCATCAACGTTAAGGCACTGCTGGAGTGCAAGACTCCCGTGGATGCCGAGAAGTTGCTTGGTAGTCATAGTTATTTAGATTTTGTTCGTGTTTTTTCTTTTCCTCGTATCTAACATGTTCGTGTTTTGCTTGTGCAGGTGAGATGCCTCAGGCCCATGACAGGGTTGTAAGGAACGCTCTCGCGAGGAATAAGGTCGGGGCGGCTCCTCCGACGGCGCCACTGATCGTGAAGGCTGAATCAGATCCTATAGAATCGGGCCGCCAAGTGCGTCAGGGATGCTGGTCGTATGGAGATGAGGGGGGTGTACCTGTAAGGTACTCCGACGCTCAAGTAAGAAAGGGTCAGAGAAAAGGAGCAAGTACAAAGTATGAATTCTTAGGGTGAATATTGGATACCTGACCCTCTCGAGTGAGAGGGTTTATATAGTGCCCCCAACGCGTGGCCAACGGTCCTATTTTTGGGGCGAAATAACCGTTTTCCCCAAAGAATAGGTAACTACCTAAACTAGCCGTTATGTCGGGCAGGGTGCCCAAAACTAGCCGTTATGTCGGGCATAGGCGTGGTTCCGGGTGTCGCTCCCGGGATTTTCATCCTAGTACAAACGCGAAAGTGGCACCGAAACAGAGTCGCTAGCAATGTGTATTTATCCCAAGAGAGGGAAAGGAAACACCGCATAAACTTGAGAAAAAGGATAGAGCATGGTCTTGCGACCAAAAGAAATGGGTTCGGGAGTCGGTTACGCGCAGGGAAGGTATTAGCACCCCCACACGTCCATCGTACTCGATGGGATCCATGCTCGCTGGTCTCGATCAAAGGGTGCCGTCGTCTGGAGCTCCACTGCTACTAGAAAGGGAAAGGAACAGGAACGGGAAAAGGAAAGGAGAAAACAAGAAAAAAATTTAGGGAAAATAAAAGAAGTGCTCGAATGGGCCCTACCCCATTGCCTACGTATCTCATCGGGAACATGGGAATCAGAGCGACGTAGTTCCCCTCAACGAGGGTAGCTTTGTTTGTGTTTTTTAGGGAATGGCTGACGTTCTAGCTCAGAAATTGCAGGCTCGCTGGTCCGAGTGTGTTACCATCTTGCAAGAGAACGAGTAGGAGCACGTTCGTACACTGAGAGTGAGTAAGATGAGAAAAGAATTCCCGAAGGAAAGACGTTATTGTTGGTTTGAAGTGTTTTTTTTAAGCAAGAAATGTTTTTTACAGTTATTTGTAACTTGCATTGAACCAAAGTCTTAAATACAGGAACGAATACTTCGCGCATCGTCCCCAACAGGACGTACACTAGGTATCCTAGAAGAATGAAAGGAAGCCCCTCGTTCCCCACTTCCCACATATAAGGCTCAAGCACAATACACGTTAACCTTTATTAAGTGTCTTTTGCTTTTATTTTGAGATGAGAAGAGAAACGACACAAGGGAAACTCTAAAGGGAAACTAAGAGTCCTAATGTTATCATGCACGGATGTCATATGGTTAGTGAGGTTTAAGAGAAAAGACTACCTAAAACCTAATGCTAATCCTACTCCAAGCTTAATCAGAAATTAAGTTGGACTAGGTAGCTCTAAAGGGAAAGAATCCAAGACTTGAACAAGTCTTGAGATTCATGGGATGAGAAAGAGTGAAAAAGGAGAAAAGAGAAGAAGAAGAAAGAAGATGAGATACAATAAGTGACAGCAAGCACATCATATCATAAATGTCCAACTCAAATCAACAATCATGTTTCAAGGATCAATGCAAAACAATTCAAGTAAGCATGCAAAGATAAACATGAAAGAATGCAAGCATACTTGTATGAAATGCACAATTAAGCATACATGGACTTCATATAAAAATGAAATGAGAAAGGCAAGATGAAGATGAAGACAAGTCAGAACCCATATCATATTATCATCAACAATTCATGTGTGCAAAAGTGATTCAAAACATGAAGCATTATGATCCAAAGAAGTTCACAAAAGGAAAGGTAATGATATCCATCATACAATTCAAACCAAATGCATTCAACTATGCTCAAGCAACATGAAAACGAAGTATAGAACTCAAGAGGCAGTAGCATATGCATCAATATCATACCAAAACCAAACTCAAGTCATACAAGTTCAAACATCAATCAACAACTTCAAAACATGCACCAAAGCAAACTACAAAAAGAGGACAAAGTTCCAACACTTAGGCATACTAAAAAATGATCCACAAATTGCAAAATTTAGTCTCAAAATACCTCAACCAGGCATAAACATCATATCAAAAGCTCATTCAAAGAATCACAAAGGAAACCAATCAATTAAGCATGGCAAGTCAACTTGTGTAAAGAGATGTCAAGAGATGATCATGCATAAGTCACTTAAGTACAAATAAGAAAACATGCATCATATGACATTCAACAATTATGAAATTTAAACTCAAATGATCTAGGTCAGAAGAAAACCACATGCTAAAAGATCTCACAAAAATTCACAAGTTAAGGAACTTAAACAATTAAGCAAAGATCAAGTAAGCACCATGGTTCAACATGCAAAAGAGAGGGACCAAAATGCAATATGAAAAAGTTTTAAAAATGAAACAAAAATGTTTTTATGCACTTCAGAATGTCATCTAACAAAATGCAAAAAGAATGAATTGAAAATCATGTATAGATGATGAGAAATAAATTCTACAAGTTGAAGTATGCACATGTGAGGCAATTCAAAAAGAAAAACAATTAAACAATTAATTAAGACACCAAAAATAAAATAAAATAAGAAAATAAAATTTGTAAAAATTTTATAAAACTAAAAAGAAGCTTCATGATTTTTTTAATGATTTTTGAATGCATAAAAATGATTTTAAAAAATAAAATGCAAAATGAAACAATTAATAAAAATTGAAATAAAGAAATAAACTAGGAGGGTGCAATCAGCAACACAAACGCGTTCAGAAATGCAAAAAGGCCCAAGGCAGGGGTGCCAAGAGCAAAGCCCAATCTAAAAAAAACCCAATAGCGCAAGTCAAAAGGAATAATGGAATTCAGTCAACATCAGATTCAATCCTGACCATATAAGCAATCTAACGCTCCATACCAAGTCAAACAAAAGTGCAGTAACAATTAACAAACACATGCGCAAACACAATTACTCAGCACACAAAATGAACCCACGTGATAGGCACATGATTTTTTAATGTGTTGTCACCATCTTATCCACCAGATTAAATCAACGCATCAGATTAAGTCCAACATTCAAATATTAAACAAGATCAGTGGCTAGGATCTAAGGCATATGATAACACGCATGGAAAAGCACACATGAAATCATTAAAATACAAATCAGAAAAAATAAAATGTGGCAAGCTGAGAACCATTAGATCAAAGTGATGGACGGCCATGATTTTGTCTTTTTCATCCAACCTCTCCATCGGCCGAAAACATAACCAGTCGCCGGAGCTAGGGCTCTGGTCACCCTCTCCAATGAGCTGCAACCAAAACTTATCCAGAAATTGCATACGAGTACACCATTTTGACCAGAAAATCATGAGGATCACAAATATCATGCTCATTTTATCAAACAATCCACATACAATGCAAATCGAACAAAATAAAGTTTGGATCCAAAACTTAAATCACCAAATACATCCATGATACACGTCCAAACTTGAAATAAAATAGATCATCATGCTCAGTGAACTTCATAGATCATTATGCACATCTAAAATTCAAGTTCTAAGAGTATGAAATCAACACCAACCTGAACCTTGAACTCCAAGAAATCCCTCCAAAAACTGCAGATCTACTCCTTGGAACCTCTAGTTGCAAAATAAATGCAACTAGAGCTTGAAATCGTGCTAGATCTTGAGGTTTGAACTTGAATCCTCTTGAATGAAACTTGGTGAAATCCTCAGTATGAGCTCCAACCAGTGATTGATTCTTGCTCTATTCTCTTCACTGATCAAGAATGTGAAGAGAAATCTCAAAGAAACTCCAAGGAGAGTGAGATTCGAAGAGAGGAAGTGTGAGAGCAAAAAATCAAAACTGAGCAAATGAGAGTCTCTGACCTAGCTGTGAGGGTATGAGTTAGCTTATATACTCTCCATTAGTCCACTGATTAGGATTAGCAAGTGATTAGAACCTTGGTTAATGAGATTTGGATGATTTTGCCAATTTGCATTTTGGGTTGCATCCACTAAACCACACGTGCAAACTCCTTGCAACAAGCATGATTCACCTCCAATTTACTTATTGATCACCTCTGAATTCAAATTGGGCCTTGCACTTGCTTGGTTTGTGAGTTTTGAATCAATTTGCATAATTGTACTTTGTGAAAATAATGAGAAATAAGTCATGGAATGAATTGATTCAAAGGCCAAAAATGATCCTCTTGACTTGTATTTTGATGTTGTAATATAACATGAACCAATAAAATCAAATACAAGTCCATTTGTGCCAAAATGCCAAAGGTAGAAAAATGGAACCATATGAAAACCTCAAAATGCACCTTGCCATCTTTTGACCATAACTAGAGTTCCACAAATGATATGGAGATGTTCTAGTAGTTTTTGGAAATGGGAGAGAAAGATCTTCAACTTTCATGTTGGAGGAAAATTCATTTAGAGCTTCCTTGATGATGAAAAGTCAAGTTGAATGTGGTGGAAAAGTTGCCAAAAATGGAAAGTTCCCATTATAGGTCATTTTCCAAATTTAGTAACTTTTGCACAAACTCTTGATTCTTGATGAATGACATGAATCTTGCCAATTGAAGGCCATATGAGGATGTGAGACCTTGAAAACCATGAGAAGAACCTCAAAATTCCACAGTTGACTTTCTACTTTACAGTTGACTTTTCATTATTTCACAAGTAACTGATCCATTGAACATCTCCTCCAAAGAACCAATGACCAAGATTCCATCCATGAACACTTAAGAACATAAGGAATACCATGAGATCAAGTCTTGCCCCAAAAATCAGAAATGAACTGATTTTAGGTCAAACCCTAATTTTGGCACCCTCTGGTTATGAGGAAATAGCACATCCTCCAAATCTAAATTCCTCTGAATATGATGTGTATCCTCTCAAACAATGATGAGATATGCCCTTTGGAGATGATAAAAACTCAAGGAGCTTGCCCATTTGGGGGTCAGATTCCAACTTTTGACTGCCTTGTGTAGGAGATCATACACTGTCCAATCTTCTTGATGAATTCTCCTCTTCCCATGACTTGTGAGATCAAATGGAGATGATACATGATGTAAGAGATCCTTGAGGCTTGTGAGAAACACTTGGTCTTCTTCTTTGGATGATCAACACCTTAGAGGATCACCTGATCACATGCCCTTATGCAAGATGCAATGCTAAATGCTTGATGTTTTATTTTTGGGTTAAATAAGTTTTTAGTCCCTATAAAGTTTGAAATTTCATTTTTAGTCCCTCCCTACCTTTTGACAACAGTTTTTACAAAAGAACCGTTGCCAAAACCAGCTAAAACCGTTGCCAAAACCCAGGAGGGACTAAAAATGAAATTTCAAACTTTATAGGGACTAAAAACTTATTTAACCCTTTATTTTTCTATGCTTGAATGCAATGCAATGCAATGAAAGCTCATGCTAAAAGATAAAGAAAAGAGAGGGAAAATTTTGGGGTATTACACCGGGCACCTGCCCATAGCTGTTCGGGGAGCAGTGAAGCCGTGCGTAACGGGCAGTAATTCCGGGGAGGAACGTTGTATTCCTTGCCCGGTTGGAGGGGCAGAAAGGTAACTTTTGCCCCTCTGTGGATTGGACTTAGGCAATTTGGGCCGCTCTGGAGCAGAGGCGGATTGGGCCATGTCTAGCTAGTGGTCCAGTCCAGAACATTATCATATCCCTCTGTCTGATTCATCTCTCTCTTCATTATTTCTTTGCGTTGTGGCAGCATTTCATTCCCGCTTCAGTTTCTATTCCTATTTTTCCCTCTCTCTTATTCTCTCCTTGTTTGATAAATGCTACTCCCTCCATTTTTATTTATAAGCAAATTTTAACATTTTAGATTCATTAAGTAATTAATACATCTAACATATTTATAATCCAAATACATCATTTATTGAATGAACTTAAGAAGTCAAAATTTTCTTATAAAAGAGAACGAAGGGAGTATTTTTTTTCTCTCATCTTCTCTCTATGTTATTAGGAGAAATTAATAGATGTATACATTCTATGACAAATTTTTAAGGTATGTTGATTTATAATTATATGACTAAATATTGAGTTTTATGGTTGAAGTTAAATGTTAATTTATAATTTTTTTGTTGAATATTGAGCCCTATTATTGATTTATTGGTGTTTCTTTTGAAAGATTTAAGTATTAATTATTAAATGTTGAATGTTAAAATTATGGGTTAAATATGTTTTTAGTCCCTATAAAGTTTGAAATTTCATTTTTAGTCCTTCCCTACTTTTTGGCAACGGTTTTTACAAAAAACCCGTTGCCAAAACCAGCTAAAACCGTTGTCAAAACCCAGGAGGGACTAAAAATGAAATTTCAAACTTTATAGGGACTAAAAACATATTTAACCCTAAAATTATTAAAGACAAAACAATGAAACCAGATAAAAAGTTTTATTCTAGCAAAATCAGAATAATAATAATAATAATAATAATAATAATAATAATAATAATAATGTTAATAAGTTTGTAGATATGTTGATGAAACACAATTGTATGTAAAATCAATAGTTTTTTTCAATTAAATAGTTTAGTTGATAGTTTTGTATGAATATTAAATGTAAAAATGTATGTTCAAATCTGCGACATTTCACTTATTTATTTTTAAAAAATATATTTTAACTATTAAATTATTTGATAAAAAATATCATGAATTTAATAAAAAAATTTATTAAATAATTAGTTATTAGAATTTATACTTTAAAGATTAAAAAGTAAAATGTCACAGTTACCAACTAAATAGTATTATCATGACAAAGTTGAATGAACTAAGATTAAGTGTATTTTGACCATGAATCCACCCGCTTGCCACCTTAGAATTCTATTAGCATTTTACTAAATTTAAAAGCTATAACATAAAAGTAGCAAAAATCAATCCCCTAAAACATTCCAGATTGATCAAACACATTATTATTATAAGCATATTCTAGATTGATCGGGCACAGTCCAAATATAGAACCAAAGTAGTTATTATACCCTTTCACCCTATTATAGAATCGAAAATATTATTTTAATTAACATTTATAATTTTGAGTTTAAAAGCAAAGCAACACAATCTAATAAATTTGTACATATTCATCAAATTAAATTTTACCACTTATATAACTTTTGAGATATTTTAAAAAGTAATATATAAAATACGCTTTCTTAGTACTAGTAAAATCTAAATTGATTATTATTTTATTTGTAAATAAATATATATAGTGGAATTTAATTATGATGTAGTACATCATAACTATTTATAGAATATTATTATACAGATTTTTAAAATAAAAATTAAATATTAATAAAAATTAAATATAAATAAAAATTTAACAATGACAATTAGGTGATAAAATCAACTATATTTTTATTGTTAATGCATATAATTTAAGTTCTCTACAATTTTAGTGCCTAGATGTTAAATTCGTTTGTTTCATTGGAGAGAGATTGAATTTTTTTTCTCTTTATCTGATTCTTTTGGAAAAAAAATATTTTAATTTTAAAATTGTAACAATGTTTTGTTCTATTTTTTTTTAAATTTATTTCTAAGAAAACAAATGAAAGACAATTTTTACTTTCCAAAAGTTTTCTTTGCTCAAAAACTAAAAATAGAGTATAAATATACGATAGTTTTACAATTAAAAAAAATGAAACATAGTTTGAAATAAAAAATAAATTCTAGTTATAAGGAATACTAAGTAAGTACCTATCCATTTTTTGAAAATCAACCTACTACATTTTGTCAATTTTCTTCTTTTTGAAAATCAATTATTTTATAAGTGTGGATTATTTAAAAAGTTACTTATAAAAAAAATTTAAAAATAGGATAAAAATAGTAGATGTTAGAATCTCTTAACCCTTTAGTCTAATATTTAATATATAATCGGTACTTAAGAAAATATAATTAATGATGAGAGATGTCAACTCCGACTTTTAAAATTATTTTAATTATCTTTTATTTTTGTGAGAACTTATAAGATAGACGGTATGAACTTGTAATTTAAACGTGAGATGAAAGTCTAAGAGTTTTGTTGTATTTTAACGTTCATTGTTTGTATGATCTCGTAATTTAAACGTGAGATGAAAGTCTAAGAGTTTTGTTGTATTTTAACGTTCATTGTTTGTATGATCTCGTTATTTATGTTGTGACACTGAGTGTTTGTAAATTTGTATAAATGACGTTGAGATGTGATGGTTATTTTTGTAATGCGATGATTGTCAGTTCAATTATTTTGCATTCTACCATTTGATTGTCTTTGATTCTTAGAGGATTAGACAAAGAATATATTGTCTTCTTCTTTATATAGATTTGATGTTAGAATTAGACCTTGTGTACTCATGTACAAGTCTAATAATAAGCTTCGTGTTAGGAAATTGTTGGAGTATGATTGTGTATATAAGAATATTAGAGATGGATACTTTATGTTCTTAGATGTTTATCCCTCCCAACTTTATCCCAATAGTTAAACATATATTAGATGTTTCAAATTGGTGTACAACTACAATAAAATGCCTTACACAATTATTTTCTTATGTTTTTATACCCTCATGGTTATAGGTAAAGTTGCTTTGTGTGGCTAAGTGGTCAACCATCTAGGGTTTTCTTATCCTTATTTGATTATTCGCACAAGTTGTTTAAGAATTAGTTCTTTAAAGTGAGATGTATTCTTGGAGATTGTTATCTTTTTCACAAGTATGGTAATCTGAATCCTATTAAAGTTGAAGATGATGATTTGATGAATCATGTCACCTATTACTTCGTTGAGTACCTACAATCCATGTGTTCCATGGATTATATTGATGTTTTAAGTTTTATCATAATCCTCCTAATTCGAAATAAGTACTTATGCAAGTAGTTTGAGTCTTTTTTTTTTTTTACTGTTTTTGAGTTAGGATATGTTCAAACTTATGTTGTTTCTTTTTTAGACATAATGATACCAAAAATGAGTATAATAGGTTGGAGAATTTGGTCACACCAACAGAATCCATTAGGAAAGTTCCTCATAATATTAGGGACCAGATGAAAGAGAAACGTGTTGTTTCTCTAAAGCTTGTTTCATATCATGTTTCCTAATTGAGAAAAAGGAAAAGGGATGTTTTTGTTAGATCTTCTCATCCCATTACCAATGTGACAATTGTATTTCTTGGGTTGAAGGAGACTCTTGAGTTTTCTGATGTATTTGCACCTACAATAGTTGTTCCTTCCAACAACTCTTCTTACAAACCTTGTTATGTCTTCCCTACAAATGAATGATAGGAATGATGTAGGAAATTCACCATAACCTATGGAGAATTCTTCTATTCAATCTTGATCTTAAGATTGTTAACAATCACACAATGGCAATGAAAAGAAAAATGTTGAGAAAGAAAAAAGAAAGAGAAAAGAGAAATAGTAGCTTTGAAGAAGAAGATGAAAAACTGCAGAATTCTTTCTGCCCACAAACTGTAGAAACTTTCAATATTCACTTGCAACTGTAAACTGTGAATTATCAAACTTGATTATTACAATGATAAAGGTTCCTCCCTATTTATAGATTTAGGTTAATTTGCATCTCATGCTAAAGCTCAAACTATAAAAGCCCAAAAATATCTAATCTAATCTTTCTAAATCAAATCTGATCTTTCTAAATCAAATCTAATCTTTCTAAAACAATGAATTACATATTTAACACACCACCTAATTCATTGTGTCTAAACTATCTATATTCATCATGGCTCTTAGTCTTCTGAAAACTTCGACCTGCATTCCCTTCGTCATGATATCTGCAATCTGATTCTCAGTTCCAAGTTCATCTTCCCCTTTGCTACCTGCTCTCGAAGATAATGGAACCTCATTTCGATGTGCTTACTTCGACCGTATGCTATTGGATTCTTCGCCAAGTTGATAGCTGACATGTTGTCGATCTTCATGGTAATTGCTCCATGACTCTTCCCTGTAATATCTTCGACCAGGTTCACCATCCATGTTGCTTGACATGCACAAAGGGAAGCAGCTATGTATTCTGCTTCGCATGATGACAATGCCATTAATGGCTCCTTTCTCGAACTCCAAGCAACTGGTGCACCACCTAACATAAACACATAGCCTGCTGTGGATTTTCTATCCTCGGCATCACTACACCAACTAGATTCGGTGTATCCCACTAACTTGCATTCTTTTCCTTCATCAGCTGCAGGAAACAAAATGTCGTAGTCGAGAGTCCCTTTCAGATACCTCAGTATCCTCTTCGTTGCTGCTAGGTGTGATACCTTTGGCTTCTGTATGAATCTACTTACCATACCCACATTATATGCTAAGTTAGGCCTTGTGTGACAGAGTTATCGAAGTGACCCAATAAGTCTTCTGTATTGGGTAGGGTCGACATCATCTTCATCTGAATCTTTCGACAGTTGCAATCTGGTCTCAGTTGGAGTCGAAGTTGGGTTGCAATCTTACATCTCAGATCTCTTGAGTATTTCGCTTGCATATCTTCTTTGGTGCATCATCAAACCTCTACTAGTCTTGTAGAATTCGATGCCAAAGAAATATGAGAGATTTCCCAAGTCTGACATTTCAAACTCCTCACTTAGGTCATGTTTGAATTCTTCGATCTCCTTCTTGCAACATCCTGTTATCAACAGGTCAACGACATAGAGACATAGTATAAGCACTTCATTATTGCTTCTTCTTACATACACTCCATGCTCAGTCGTACACTTCACAAATTCCTTCTCCCTTAAGAAGCTGTCGATTTTCTTATTCTAAGCTCTTGAAGCTTGCTTAAGTCCATACAGGGATTTATGCAGCATATACACCTTTCTTTCTTCGCCTCGTTTTACATACCCAGCTGGTTGTGCGACATAAACTTCTTCTTCTAAGGGACCATTAAGGAATGCACACTTCACGTCCATCTGACATATGTTCCAATTGTTCATATTTGCTAGACCAATAACCAACCTGATTGTTTCGATCCTAGCAACAGGTGTAAACACTTCGTCGAAGTCGATTCCTTCCTTCTGTAGAAATATTTTCGCCACAAGTCTCGCCTTGTGTCGAGTTACTTCTCCTCTAGGATTCACCTTCACCTTGTAAACCCACTTCACATCAATTGATATCTTGCCTTGAGGCAATTCGACAAGTGACCAGGTGTTGTTGACTTCGATGGAGTCTAACTCCTCATTCATTGCTTTTACCCACTTCGAATCTTTCAATGCCTCAGCTGCATTGACTGGTTCGACATCTGCGTAGAAAGCATAATGTACCAACTCGCCCTCTTCATCGACCACATCATATGATGTAATCACACATTCTTGCAATCTTGTAGGCATGTGTCTCGTTCGTCGAGGTCTGCTTGGGCCTGCTTCATCTATGACTTGTTCCTGTCGAACTTCTCTTTCGACTTCAGTGGCTGGTTCTTCACAAGAGATTCTCACTGAATCCTTCTTGATATTCTCAGTCCAATCCCATTCTTTAAGCTCATCTATGATCACGTCCTTGCTGATCACTATTTGCTTATTCACTGGGTCAAACAGCTTGTAACCTCCAGTTGAATGATATCCTATAAAGATCATCTGATTCGACTTGTCATCATGCTTCCTTCTCAACTGATCTGGCACATGTCTATGTGTTATAGATCCAAACATATTCAAGTGACTGAGGCTAGGCTTGACACCAGACCAATATTCTTCTGATGTGATTCCTTCGAGCTTCTTCGTCGGACATCTGTTTAATATATATGTTGCTGTCAAAACCGCTTCTCCCCATAATTCTTTGGGTAGATGCTTTCCATTCAACATACTTCTCACCATGTTCATGATGGTTATGTTATTTCTTTCTGCAATTCCATTTTGCTGTGGAGTGTAGGGTGGCACCACCTCATGCACAATCCCTTCCTTTTCACATAATGCATCAAACTCTTTTGACACATACTCTCCACCACCATCAGTCCTCAGAATTTTTCAGCTTTCGACCACTCTATCTTTCGACCATAGATTTGAATCTGTCAAATACCTCGATCACATCACTTTTCTTCTTGATGAGGTAAGTCCATAGTTTTCGACTGTAATCATCTATGAACATGACAAAGTATCTATTACCACCAATCGAATCCACTTGGATATGACCACATACATCAGAGAATATAACTTCCAGAATTGCCTTCGACTTCCTTCCTGCATCCTTGCTGAAGCTATTCTTGTGTTGTTTCGACTGAACACACTCTTCACAGACTTCACTTGGAATGTCGATTTCTGGTAATCCTGAAACCATGTTTCTTTTCTTTAGCTCTCTGATGTCATTGAAGTTGAGGTGGCCTAGTCGAAAATGCCATAACCACTCATCTCTGCTGGCTGCAGTTGCTAGGCACTTGTGCTCTATCACATTGAGTTCAATCTTGAAGGTCTTATTCTGAGATATTGGGGCCTTCAAGATCAACCTACCACCTACGTCGAGAACTCTCATCATCTTCTCTTCGATCGACACCTTGTAGTTCTTTTCGACCAACTGCCCTATACTGAGCAAATTGCTCTTCATGCCTGGTATGTACAACACATTAGAAATTGTTGACCTCTTGCCATCTTTCCTCATAATCAGAACATCACCAACACCTTCAGCTGTTAGAGTGTTGTCATTTGCAAACTTCACCGTGTTTTTCGACGAGGGCTTCATGTTGACAAACCAATATTTCCTTCCAGTCATGTGTGATGAGCATCCTAAGTCCAAGTACCACTGGTCCTGGAATCTCTCTTCGTCTCTTGTTGTGATAATCAGCATCATCTCTTCTTCTTCATGTTTCGCCAGCTTTGTATCAGTTTCTTGATTCTTCTTCTTTTCTGAACAATCACTAAAATAGTGACCATACTTCTGACAATTGAAACACTGAATGTGATTTTTGTCAGGCTTTCGACCACCACCTCTTCCTCTACCTACAACACCACCTCTTTGGTTGCCTTGGTTCCAGCGTTTTCTTTGATTCGACCAGTTTCCTTCATTCTGATTTCGACCAGTCGAATTGGTGTAGCCTCCTCTACCTTTGTTGCCATTCCAGCTTCCTTTGCCTTTCCTTTCCTTTTCTGAAGGCGCCTGCAAAGCCATATCACTCTTCGACTTTCCTGCAGCTCTTTCAGCCATCCTTTGTTCATGAGACTCAAGCGTCCCTTGAAGCTCTTCCTTCGTCAATAGTGACAAGTCTTTCGACTCTTCTATTGCTACTACCACGTGGTCAAATTTTGGAGCCAATGACCTCAAGATCTTTGACACAACTAATCTTGATGTCAACACTTTTCCACATACATTGATTTGATTCACCGGCTTTGTAACCCTAGTGAAGAAATATGATATGCTTTCATTGTCTTCCATCTGAAGCAATTCATATGTCCTTTTGTGAATTTGTAACCTCGCCTCTTTCACCTTCTCTGCGCCTCCAAACGACTTTTCAAGAACCTCCCATGCTTCCTCCGCTGATTCTGCATCACTAACCTTTTCAAAATTATTTGGATCAACACATTGATGGATTATAAAGAGAGCTTTATAATCTTTCTTCTTCAATTCTTTGTGTGTAGCCTTTTCTTGATCTGTCACGCCTTCTGCAAGCGATGACGCTCCTTCCTTCACAAGATCCCAAAGATCTTGATAACAGAAAACCACTTTGATCTGCTTGCACCAATTCTCATAATTGTCTTTCTTGAGAATCGGAAGGCTCGCCGGAAAGTGACCGTTTGGATGATTCATCGCCATCACAATTTTTTTCCTTGAATCGCAACCAGGCTCTGATACCAGATGTTGGAAATTCACCACAACCTATGGAGAATTCTCCTATTCAATCTTGATCTCAAGATTATTAACAATCACACAATGGCAATGAAAAGAAAAAGGTCGAGAAAGAAAAAAGAAAGAGAAAAGAGAAATAGTAGCGTTGGAGAAGAAGATGAAAAACTGCATAATTCTTTCTGCCCACAAACTGTGGAAACTTTCAATATTCACTTGCAACTGCAAACTGTGAATTATCAAACTTGATTATTACAATGATAAATGTTCCTCCCTATTTATAGATTTAGGTTAACTTGCATCTCAAGCTAAAGCCCAAATTATAAAAGCCCAAAAATATCTAATCTAATCTTTCTAAATCAAATATGATCTTTCTAAATCAAATCTAATCTTTCTAAAACAATGAATTACATATTTAACAAACGTGGTGTTTCTCCAAAGCTTGTTTCATATCATGTTTCCTAATAGAGAAAAAAAGAAAAGGATGATTTTGTTAGATCTTATCATCCCATTACCAATGTGATAAATGTATTTCTTGGGTTGAAGGCGACTCTTGATTTTTCTGGTGTATTTGCACCTAAAATGGTTGTTCCTTCCTACAACTCTTCTTACAAACCTTGATATATCTTCCCTACAAATGAATGATATGGTCCTGGAAATTTTTATCACTAGGAAGTGGGACTGTTAGGGATGGGTGAAGATAAATCATTTTGATCCTGATAGTTGGGAATTTTTCATCTTTGAATTCTTAGATGTCGGTGCTTCAACTTTGAGGTCTATTTAGAATATTGTCACCGGCTATTTCGAGATTATAATCATCCTTTTGTCGAAACCATCTTGGTATCGATTCTTTCTCGATCTTGTCCATCAATGAGAGTTTATTTATGTCTTCCTTTATCATCTTTCACTTCATTGTGCCTAAAAGATGATAACTCACTTCTTGACTCCGAGCGGACAACAACGTCAAAGTCATTTGTTAGACATATGACTCCACACACAAGAGGGGGTGAATTGTGTGTTTCAAAAAATTATGATTTTGAAAAAATTTTAGGATTAATTTTAGAGTTTGAAAACATTTTAGAAAATTTTTAGAAATTAGTAGCGGGAAATAAAATGCAAAAATTAAAAAGTTAAGGGATAGAGAGATAAAATCAGAAGTTATAGAGGTTTTACTAAAAGAAAAAGACCCAATTCTCTCCCCAAGACTTGATCTAGAGTGTATCCAATATTCTTAACAGCTTTTAGTAGGTTGAACTCTCAAACCCCCTTATACAAGGAAAATGAAGTTTGTGGTTAACTTCTAACCATACAGCAAACACAGAGAGAAGCAGTGAGTCTTCCTTCCAAACGGTGGATCGAAGCGGTTAGTCTGCTTTCCACAAGAAACTTGGAGCGGTTAGTCTTCAAGTTTCAAACCAAGATTTTACACGGGCTGATGTTGAACCTAGGTGAGCTTTTAATTTGGGCTGAACTCACGAACCTAGGAGATTTTATACTAGGCTAATCACCAACCTTATTAAGCTTCTAACACTAGGATGAGCTTGAACCGAAAAGAGGTTTTACACAGGATAACCACCAACCAATATGAGATTTTAATATTGGGATGATGTTGAACTAATGAATACTTTTGAATGGGGTGAGCCCTCGAATCGAAGCAGTGACTTAGTAACTAAATCCCCAAAATCAAGCTTTTAATTTGTTTAGCTTTGAACCCCAAATAAACGATTTCTAAATGGATGAGTGATTCAACCAAGGTAAAAACAAAACTTCCTTGGTGAATTTACAATACTTCCCTTTCAGAATTACAAATTCCTCACTTGAAAATCAACTTTCTCGAAAGTGCTACTATTAATTTGAGTAATAGAAAGTAAAGAAAAAATACTTTAGATAGAGAGCGGGGAGTGAGGAATGGAAGCTCACATTTCTAGATGTGAAAATATGAGGGATTAAACATCTATTTATAGGCTAGAGGTGGCACAAAAAAGGAAAAAAGTTTTGGGTCAGAATTGATGAGCCAGACGATTGGCATAGTGCCTCAATCGATTGGTTGGCCTAAAAATAATCGTTTGGCTTTTTTAAAAGAAAAGAAAAGATATATAGTCATTAACACTCATTAAGATGATGTCCTAATTATTTAGGGCGCATTTTTTCACTGACCCAATCCATTGAGTGAAGTGCCAATCGATTGGCAAGAACAAAAAATTGCCCAGAATTTTTATGATGGTTCCCGGATCATCTTACACGACTTCAAGATATCTTTAGAAGTATCTTTTGTAAAAAAATAAGTTTGAAAATTTGTTTTAGTGTGTGTGTGATTAGCCGTATAACTATACAAGTAAGCTCTTATGTTTTTAAAACATTATTCACTCATACGTGTCAGGGCAAGCTTTTACACACTTCAATCTTGCCAAATAATTCATTCTTGTAGACAGTTGCTTGAGCTTTACTTTGAGACAAGGCTTGATTTATATTCCATTTAGATGTCATCATCATAGAGTCAAGTTCATCAAACTCTATTGATTTGGTTACATCTTTAACTACTTTATACTTGATTTTAGTTGTTGTCAACATCAAAAGCGTGTTCAACTTCAATAGAGATTTCTTGATCAATGATTTGCAAAACAATGTTCCACATTCTCTCCCCCCCCCCCCCCCCCCTTTCCTTTTTGATGATGACAACATACCTCTCAGGGAGGTGGTAAAATAGATAAAAAAAAATATGTTTGGAGTGATTAAACTACTCAATAGGGTATATTATATTCTCCCTGAGAATATACTTCTCCCCCTTTGTCAAAATAAAAAATGCGGGTAAAGATGCATTGCTATAATTTAAATATGCAAACATATTTTCAAATAATCATTTATAAAGGGAAAACATTTTATTTGATTCAAGGGAAAGTATAAAATAAGGGGAAATTGCAAGAAATAAAAAAAAACAAAGAGCAACAAGCAACAAAAAGCAAATAAGAAACACTTAGTTCATCTCATCATCATCCTCGATTAAAACTATTGGAGATATGAGGTTTCTTTTCTCCAATTTCTCAATTAGCTTGTTAATATTTGAATGAATTATATTTTAATCATCACGGATGTCATTGAGAGTGTTTGAAGAGGATGGAGGGAGGTTGTTGCTTCTTCGTTGTCTTTCCCTTCTTGGCGCTAGTGGAACAATTTCTCTTCCTTGAATGTTATGACCCATTTTTCTTACAATCCTCTTTCCTATATTTGTGTGCATAAATTCTAGTTCTTCTTATCCAAAGTCATATCCAATGTAAGCCATAATTTTTGTGATTAATTCATCATAGGGTAGAGTGTTGTTATTCTTTTTTCTATTTAATATGTGATAAAGCATAGCATCTACCCAATTTTTCTCAACTTGATTTTTCAAAAACCAATCAATAGGAACATCTAATTTTTGGATGGTGCTAAAATTCTTTTTCCTTGAGAAAAGAACATGATACGTATGAGCAAAGAAATAAGAAAGAATTACTTATATTTATAGCCTATGTCCAATTGATTGGAAGAAGTGTCAATCGATTGGAAGCTTCAAATTTTGAGACTTAGCCATTGGAAATAGTTATTGCATTTATGTCCAATCCAACTAGACGTTGAGGTGTGCTTCAACGTTCAAATTTCTAAATTTTGAGATGATTCAATCGATTGGATCATAGTCTCAATCTATTGGCTGGCCCATTTTTAGCATGATTCATTTTGAGCTTTTGTGTTGCACTCTGTTTAGTTTTATTTGCGCCCCCTTTCTAAAAAATTCTTAGAAACTCATCTTTTTATTAATAAACATAATTTATCCATATGAGAAAAATTAAATCTAGTATTTTAAAGTATTAATCGGACTTTTCCAATCATTTCAACCATAAAATAATGTACTACCTCTTTTATCAAGAGACCTTGATAAACATTTCCCTCAAAGGGGTACACCAATCACATTATGGTGTGTCCTTCTCTACGTATATTTGGATGCAAGAGTTGATTCAAACAACGAGATGGGTAAGTCCATCATAGACACAACCAATCAACCTTCTATTAGGCTAACTAATCAATAAAGATCATAAACGTTGATATATCCTCAACACTCTTGCTTTGATCATTGTCGTTGATATTCACCATTATCATACATTCTTGGATCAGAGACTTATTGTATACTTAAGAGTATCTCTTGCTTTGCACAGCTCCATTAATTAAAACTTTGAGTTGCAAAGCTGATCGCGACTTTATGAGTCGAATGGGGTTACTAACAGCAAGCGCACAGTCTATCGCGTAGTTTTAAAAAGATATCGATCCCACAAGGACTGATAATCAAACTAGTGCTATCAGAATGTTACTATGTTTAGCTAAGACTAATATTTCTAAGGGAAGTAAGGCGACAGAAAATAAATCTAAGAGTACTAACTTTCAATAACGAGATATCAGTATGTAACGCATTAATCGTCTGGAATTTAATAAGTCATCGGTGCAGGTTTAAATGTCAAATTACTTTTCAGTAGAAAATATTCATTTAAAAGACCTCATCTCACACTCTCGTGTTTGTTGATTCAGACTATACCGTTAAATCAGAATGAGCGCTCTCGCTGTATCATTTGCATTTAAAAATACTTTTTGAAAATAAACAAGTCCTAATCGATTCTAAAGTGCTTCCGCTGTGTTTAAAATCAATACCTAGTTTCAGCTATCTGGTTAAACTCTCAAACTCTCGTTTATCTTGACTTCAACCTTAAATGTCTTTTTACTTTCGTAAGAAAAACTACTTGATAAAATAAGAAACCTCGGCCTAAAAACTAATTTGTAGAAATATGGCACCGATTATTATTTAATCCCAGGTGAATAATTTGTTTACATACTGATACCAAATATTTAGCCAGACATGATTTGAATGAAAAACATACTAGCAATACATATATAACTACTATTTATCATGCTGTGAAATAATAACAGAATAAAGCATATAATAAAACCTGGAATTGAAATAGCTTGCAACGAATCCTTGATACAAACTTGAAGTAATCCAACACAGTGCTTACAAGAAGAAATAATGAAAAACGGAAGTGCAGAAAATGCAGAAAAATAACAAAAGCTAATAACTCTTTAATTTTGAAAATGCAGAAAAACTGATTTGCTCTCTCTCCAAATTTTTCTGACCCCTTCAATGAAGGTCTTCAGTTCAATTTATAGGGCTTGGCCGTTGAGAAAAAATCGTGTGAATCGTGTGGAAGTTGCTGAGAGAATCATGCAATGGACGGTTGAAAAACCTAGAGAAAATAGGAGGGTGGTGCACTATTTTTTCTTTTTCTCCTCAGAGATAGGTGGCGGGCGCCACCTCATCCCTTCACCAATGTGGCTTGCGCCACTTTATTTGCATGTGGTGGGCGCCACTCCTTAGGTGTGGCTTGCGCCACCCTTTGCTGAGTGGTGGGCCCACCTATAATTTTTTTTCTTTTCTTTCCTCCTTATTCCTTTCTTTTCATTTTCTTTCCATCTCACTTCTTCCAATCATTTTCTTTCCATTTCATTTCTTTTCTCTTCATTTCTTCAATAATTATTTATTTTCCGTTAAATTCCGGTTCGACTCGAGTGCCTGAAAGACATAAACAAATACGGGTAGAATAAAACATAAATCGGGAAAAACCAATTAAAAACACAATATAAATTCATGCATGTCAAGTCAAATACACGATATAATTTCGCGTTATCAAAAGCATACTTGTAAAACATTAAGGCTCAGTTTGGGAGTTTGGAGGGGACGGGATGGGAGGGCTTCAAAAAATGATATTTTTTTTTTAAATATAGAGAAATTTTTAAAATTCTTTGAAAACAAGATTTTGTTTAGAATGATACAATAATGTTTATCATTAATGTATTTTTAATTTGTAAAATACTATAACAACAAAAAGTATATTCGAACAACTTGTCTAAGCCCTCCAAAACCCTTCTCCAATTCAAATTTTGAGTTCCCTCGAATTAGGAGTTTTTTGGTGTTATGAAGAAAAGCAAACCCTCCAAAACCCTTCTAACCAAAATCTATTTATTCTTTTCATCTAATCCTTCCTACTTTTCAAAGAACTCATCTCCCTTCCCCTCTAAACTCCCAAACATAGCCTAAAGGTTTCACCTTTGGTACTCAAATTTTCTTGTGTCCCGGTGCATTAGTTTTTCCATGAGGTCTAAGGTTGTTACCTTTAGACCTTTTCATTAAAAATAGAATGACTCTAAATGACAAAAAAAAATTGCATTGTGTGCATTTATAAATTGGACGATTCCTTTTCTTATGATTTGAACTTTTACTAGGTGTTCTAATCTTGTTAAATCCTAGTCCATTCTTATTTAAGGAAGGTCTTTGACTTGATAGGATCAAGTCAAGCTTTTATTTCCCTTGGGTAAACTTACTTAGGGTTTCATGCAAATCAATTACTTCTTTTTTAGGGAGACACAAGTCTCATAAGTTTCTCTTGAGTTTCTAATTTTAGTTATTTCTAACTTAAACGATTTATTGTATTCTTCAAGAGATCCTAAATACTAATTAAGATCTAAGTTGCATTTTCTAAGTTTATCATTCTCTTCAACCAACTTAGCATTAATTCTAAATAATTGCTTGCAAGATGATTTAGTTACCACTCATTAAGATGTTGTCCTAATCGTTTAGGACGCATTTTTGCATTCACCTAATCGATTGGGTGAAGTTCCAATCGATTGACAAGAACAAAAAATTACCCGGAACTTTTCTAATAGTTCTCAAATCATCTAGCACGACTTCAAGACATTCTTATAAATATTTTCTTGTGAAAAATAAGTTTGAAAAATTGTTTTAATGTGTGTGTGTGATTAGTCGTATAAATTTACAAGAAAGCCCGCATGCTCTTACAATATTATTCCCTCAAGCGTGCCAGGGCGAGATTTTACACACTTCAAGTCTTGTCAGATAAATCATTCTTGTAGACATTTTCCTGAGCTTTACTTTGAGATGAGGCTTGAGTTAGATTCCATTTAGATGTCATCATTAGAGAGTCAAGTTTATCAAACCTTATTGATTCGGTTGCATCTTTAACCGCTTTATACTTGACTTTAGTTGTTGTCATTAAAGAATTAGTTATCATCATCAAAAGCATGTTCAACTTCATTCGAGTTTCCTTGATTAATAACCTACAAAACAGGGTTCCACATCATCATCCTTCAAGGATGAGTTGTTTCGGCACTTTAGATTCCTCTAGGTCAGTTCTACTTTTTTTAAGTAATTTAATTTGATCTTCCATCACTTTCATGGTGTTCTTCTATATTTATGTGTTGTGTTCGTAATGTTTGGATTTTGGCATATCATGTTTTCTAGATTTTTGTGTCGTGTTCCTCTCAGTGATCGATAATGTTGATAAGTGAGACTCTTGTCTCCATCAACAAGCCTACAAGATGCACTATGCCAAAAAAGACCTTTAGCAACGCTTTTTTTGGCCTTTAGCAGTGCTTAAAAGCATTGCCTAAGGTGGCGCTGCTGTAGGTAAAGGCAGCGCTTTTTTTCCTTTGAAAAACGCTATCTTAGGTCTCCTTTAGGACCCCCCTTTAGCAGTGCTTTTAAAAGCGCTTTTGTAGGACCCCCTTTAGTAGCGCTTTTACAAGGAAAATCGCTTTCGTAGGGCCCCCTTTAGCAGCACTTTTTTAAGCGTTTTCGTAGGATCCCCCGTTAAACAGCGCTTTTTCAAGGAAAAGTGCTTTCGTAGGGCCCCCTTTAGCGGCGCTTTTAAAAGCGCTATCTTATGTATACTTTAGGACACCCTTTAGGCCGCGCTTTTTTTAAAAAGCGCTGTCTTTTCTAAAAGCGCTTTTTAAAAGCATTTTTTTAAAAATCAATTTTTTTGTAGTGTTTTTGTTTTGCTAAAGCGCTGTCTACTTTATATTTTTTCCATAAGTCCTATTTTTTAACACAAACATGTATAATAAACCTGTATAAATCAACACAATATACCATTATAATTCAACACATAAACCCTATAATAACCATTATATATATTTTAACACAAATATCATACACCGAAATAACCATTATATATATAACTCAATACAAATCTCATACATCCAAGTAGACATCCAAAATTCTAATAACAACTTCCAAAACTAATTACACCAAATATCCTAAAGATGAACCAATTCTAAACCTTATACACCATTTCCATCACCTATACATCAACTTCCAAAACTATTCAACAATTTCCAAAAATATACAACACCTTCCATAAACTTAACACAAAAAAAAAAAAAAAACAATAATATACCTCATATAATTCTCATTTCAACCATGTATTGACACCATTCCTCCTTTATTTCTTCCAATTTATCTTTCGTGTAGGTGGCACACTTGAATTCATCAAAGTACTACATAATATAACATAATATGCATGATTTAGTTAAAAGTAATTAATTAGATGAAATATCCGATAATAAGTCTTAAAATAAATCATAACTTATAAATCCATACCATTATTGGAATCTCTATTTGTTCCAAATGAATAATTTCTTTCATGAATCTCAATACAAAATAACCATAATCTATACCATTACGCTGCCGGGGACACTACACATAGAAAAAATATGAATATGTATCAGGATATATAGTTTAACTTGTGTTATCAAGTAGCATCACTATTATAATAACAAATGTGAAAATATACCTGCATTATTATCCATGTAATGTTGTTTGCTTTTCTCTTTGGTACTCGAGCTTGTCGTTGTGATCGGAATATTTGTATGGCTCTATCATAATATTAACGAATATTTAGAACAATCTCACATAAATAAATAAATACACATGCGAATATTTAAAACAATCGCATCACTTACGTATCAATCATCTTCTTTATCTCCGGGTATTTTGTTTGATCACCATCTAGCGAATCTAGATAATAGACTATTTCTTTTATCGGATTAATTGCAAGCAATAACCAGTGTCAAATGTAAAATAAAACAAAGTTTAGATGGAAATGCTATACACAACGTAAAAAAGTGAAAGATTATAATAAAGGAAGTTAGAATGAAAATCTAACCCATGGCCAGTATTATATGGTAAAAGATACAACTTCTATGTATCTTTGTTGGTCATAAATGCATCTACTAAGTGATCTCTGACCATATTTGCAGTTCGATCGATTAGATTTGCGTTGACACAGCTGGGAGACAAGAAAGAGAATCTTTCTGTCAATTGACGCGGGAGCATCAATTTTTCATACAAGAACCTGAAATAAAAACATAATCAACATTCGAATATTCATTGAAATGAGTAAATAAATTGATCAATTAATTAAATAAAATCTATGATGTATGAATTCATAACACCGGTGCCTAATTCAAAATGCTGAAAAATCTGATTCAAGTCTTCTTTAGCAATTGTTTCTGAATAGGCAAACTCAATCGCTTCTTCAACAATGTATCGTTTAACAATACAACCCTCTGGTCGACTTTGATTTTTCACAACTAACATTTTAACTAAAAATTTTCGATAAAATTCATTTTAACTTTACAAATAGCCCTATAACAACCTCAACTAACTAACTTCTACAACACTCTTAACTACTTTAACTTTTCTAATTAATCACTATTCTACAAATTTTACACATTAATCACTATTCTACAAATTAATCACTATACTAATTAACTTCTACTATTCTACAAATTAATCACTTTACTAACTTCTATAAATTAATCACATTTTACACATTAATCACTATACTAACTTCTACTAATTAATCACTTTTCTAATTAATCACTTTTCTAATTAATCACTAACTAACTTCTACAAATCAAAAAATGAAAACCCAACATCAACAACTAATAATACAACTAAAAATGAAAACCCAACATCAACAACTAATCAACAGAGAAACAATCAAACAATGGAGAATATTATTCATTTCCATGATTGGAGAGAAAACCTGAAAAACGAAAAAAGAAACATACCTTAAATGAAGTTACGACGGCGGAGGACGAAGACACGAACAGAGGGAGTTTCGGAGAAGAAGAAACGGACACGACGAAGGGATTTGTGCAGACGGAAAGGTAGCAACAGTGGAGAGCGTCGCGAGAGAGAAAGAATGTTAGGGTCGTGAAAGAGAAACGGTTGTATGGAAAATAGAGGGATATCAGTATCTATTTTAATTTTAATATTTTAAAAGACTTAAGGCAGCGCTTAGTGTAATACCCCGTATTATCTAAAGGCTCAATTGGATATCAGATGAGATCAGATAAATATCTATGTGCTTTATCTTTGATTAATTGGAATAAGGGAATATCCTAAGTGCTCTAAGTGTTGTCAATTGGGATCAATAGAGCAACTTGAGAACTCTAAAGAGATCAATTATTTTATTAAAGAGACGGATTAATATTTATTAGTTCAAGAAAGTATTTTTAAGGTAACTCTAATAATTGATCAATTGGTGTTAGAAGACAAAATATCAATTGGAGATAGTTACCCTATTGGATTTATATTATATAATATATGTATTATATATATGTTTATAAGAAGAAGAAGAAAGATAGTTAGAAAAGAAGAGAAAAGGAAACAAAGAAAGAAAAAGGAAGAACGTGGAAGGAGAGAAAGAAGGAAAGGAAGTGGAATCTTGGATTCATCATCTTCATCATCAATTCATCATCTTCTTGAATCAAAGGTGAGTTCCATTAGTTAGAAACTTTGGGGTAGAAATTGGTGGAAAATAAATTGGGGTTTTAGGGTTTGGTGTGAAATAACATGCTATATGTGTTAAATTGATGAAATGCATGTCTAAATGTGTTAATCTATGCGTAATTGAGTTATGGGATGCATTAGAATCATATGGGTTGAGGTATTTGGTCATTTTTAGGTCCCAAACACGTTTTGGGAGAATTCTGGTTCGTCCAAATTCGCCAGGCGAGTAGGTGGCGAGTCTGCTTCGCCAGGGATTCGCCAGGCGAATTTGCCTGGGACAGCAAAACATTATTTTTCGTATTTTCGCCATAACTCTTGATCCGTAACTCCGATTGACGCACGGTCGGAAGCGTTGGAAAGATAATTTTATGATCTTTGTGATGGTGAGGTAGAAACATGGCTATATGCTATGGATTGATAAGATAAATATAGAAATGTAGTGTATGTACTTTTGTGTTCCACCGAAACATAAGGATCGGGAATCCGATTGATACGAGTCCAAAGCCATTAGAAAGATGATTCCATAGGGTAGTGAATGGTGTGTTAGACCATGAGTTAACCAAGGATGCTTGGTAGAGGGTGTTAGTTGTATGCCTTTAAATGTGTGTGAACTACGATATTGATTATGTTTAACATATTATGCTTATATGTTGATTATGGCTTGACTAATGGCTTGATGTGATCACATGTTATGTCTCCCTTGTATATGTGTGAAAATAATGCATTATGTTGATAAATGTTGTGATGTGATCATTTCCTTGCTTGTTCCCGTTCGTTCCGGTTGAACGTTCGGATGTGATATGATGTGATTGTGATGTATGCTTGAATCGGAGTAGGCCTAAGCTACTAGGTGGTGTTTCACCTGAATTCCGGACTTGGTCCGATGGATACCGGACTTGTTCCAAAGAATACCGTTGCGATGAGCTTGTGAGGGTCCATTAGGACGTATTTCCCACTTGCCGTTAACTCATCTGCGTGCTCGGTATACACCTTAGCTACCGTTGCGATGTGCTTGTGGGGGTCTTATAGGGCGTTTACCCACTTGCCGTTAACACATTAGCGTGATCGGTATGGTGGAGTTGTGATGCCATGTAGGCAATATCACTTTGTTACTCACCTCTAGTGGTGTCATGTAGGCAATACCACTAGGCTTTCTCCTGGTGGGCTTGTGCAGTCATGTAGGCGTTCTTGCACTTGCCGATACACACATGCGTATTGATGATGGATGGATGGGCTCCGCGGCCACTTAGGCGTGTATCACTTCGGACTCATCTGACTCATCGTGATGTGTGCTTGTGCTAGTCTCTTGACGTAGGCACTTGGTTACTCATCGAGGGTGTGTTATATTGTGGCCTATGTAGACAGGTTGATACTACTTCTGGATTCCTCGTACGTGAGTACGGGTCTGCATGTTTGGTTGGTTGATCTGGTTATTGTGGTTTGTGTACTTGTTGTTATTTCATTGGTGAGTCAAGGGACTACCAATGAGGATATTACCCATTGTTGTGTATTTGCCCCAGACCGTGAGTAAACCCCGGATCCACGGTGGATCTGTTTGATTGTATGTACCCTGTAGAGCCGAGGGAACCCACAGGATAGGGGAACTCACTGAGATTATTATCTCACCCCAATATTGTTGTTATTTTTCAGGTGTTATTTGCAGGTTTGATTTACAAGTGGAGCTGTGCTTGAATGTTTCAAGAGAAGCTTAGTTAAGCTTATTCTGCTGTGTAATAGTTCTTGTACAATGAGGAATATTGTACCTTATTCTTAGATTTTCTTATTTTGGCTAATTTCCATGCCTTGTACCAAAGGTTGTATTTATGTTTTAGAAATGGTCAAGTATGTGAATTATGTCATTAGGCACTTATGATTGTGTCAGTACCAAATGAAAACACTTGTGTGTTATTATTCTAGATAATATTATACAGGGCGTTACACTTTTAGAAAGCGATTTCATATGTTAGTCCTTTAGCAGCACTTTTGAGGTAAAAGCGCTTTCTTTTAATAGGCATATAGCAGTGCTTTATAAAAGCGCTTTCTAATGTGGGGTTTACGAAAGGCCTTTAGCAGCACTTTCCAAAAGCGTTGGCTACAGAGTGGTGTACGAAAGCCCTTTAGCAGCGCTTTTCAAAAGCGCTGGCTTATGGTATCCTTTTAGCAGCGCTTCCCATAAAGCGCTTTCTAAAGTGCACCTACCTTTGGCTTTTAGCAGTACTTTTCTAAAGCGCTTTCTAAAGCCCCCCATATAGCAGCGCTTTTTTCCTTTGTTTTTATTAAAACTTATAGCAGCGCTTTTGGGAAAAAGCGATGTCTTTGTAGTGCTGCCAAAAAACAATTTTGGCGTAGTGATGGTAAGTTCATGTGCCTGGTTTCGTCATTTTGGTAAAATAAAATTCGAGTAGTTGTGATTCCCATGGGTCAGCTTTGCTTGTGATTCCCGTGGATTAGTTTTGCTTGTGACATTTCTAGTTACCACTATGGTTATTGAATGTTGAGGTCTGGATAATCTTTTATTAATATTCCACAGTGGGCATCAATTTTCTTATGTGAAATAATAAAATGGATCTCCCAAGCTGGTGATGCAGGTTTCACATCATTTATTATGATTTGTCGATGTGGTGTTTTGATTTTCTCATTATCTTATATGCTATTTCTATAAGTGAGGAGGGTGTACCTTCAAAGATATTTTGATGTCAAAGTAAGACAGAGTAAATAATAAGTATGAAAATTTATTGAATTATCATATATGAGATACGAGTCCCTATTTCTGGAGTGGTAGAACTCATATGCTCTATACATTTCCTATTTCTACTATAATTGTAACACCCACATATAACAACATACATCAAAGCATATATATTATACATGAATCTAAGTTTTGGTACTGAAATACCATAAGTTCCTAGTTAACACATTATAAACATTACATGCCCCAAACACAAAGTACTAAAAGTCTTCGGCATAATATATACAAGATGTCCCAATACACTAAGAACTAGATCAATACAATAATCTCAAAATAAATCTCCAAAGCGGAAGTCTTGCCATCCCAAAAAGCGAAGGAAAGTAAGGGAAATCAAACAACTTTATCCTTACCCTTCGCGAAACTTGTGGTACCTGTAATATAATCAATAAAATGGGGTGAGATATTAAATCTCAGTGAGTTCCCTATCTTATGGATTCTCTCGGCTTTACAAGGTTCTAACCCTATCCTAACTCAAGTCCAAGGGAAAGGGAAGGACTTCGAGTTCACAATCTCATAATCTCACACTATATAGAAACATGTTAAGAGTCCTGTTAACTCACAATAATTATCACTAACAATAACCTTATCAAGGCATCCCTTCTTCCCGTCCTCTTTTACGTCTAAAAGTCGGAGCGAGTCATAGATCCTCGTAATTAATTGGCATACGAGATGAATTCGGAGCTAAGGGACACATTATCGCCTTAGGTCGTCTCTTCACACAGTCCGTACACCGTCACAAGTCTCTTTACCATATAGGTTCCATTCGTACTATAACATTGGGAATCTAACCTGCCAAGTAATAGTGCATTCGTTCCAGAGGAGCTCGTTACTCATGGACGACACATAATAGGGGAATGGTAACGATTTTGTGATTTCTCATGCAACCGTGATTGTATTCAACATTCTAGGCCACATACACCTTTTGGCCTCCTTTGCCTTTTCTCTATACTTAACAAAGTACACATGTTCCATAATAGTGTTTGTTCCTTTCTATACCATTCGGTATTTGGTTACACGCTTCGGCCTTTCTTGCACGAGCGTTAACATTAGATTGTTTACAAATTTCCTAGCCCATTGTTAGGTTATAATATAATTTGGTGTAAGTTTTCCTCACTCTTCCTATTTTTATCTTTTAAGCATGCATATCTCTCACAATCATGTTTAACAACAATAAGATAGGCAAAGCATATTACAATTGCACAATAGAATTACATATGATAATTCAAACATAATTATACCACTTTCGTATTTCCTCCAATTATTTAATCGGGCAATAAAATCGATATTTTTCACTTCCATTATATAGAGTATTCTCATAGCTTTCCATCGGTACCACGAACGCCTCGATCGGAAACACGATTTGAAAGTTATTAATTTTCAAAGATAATTTTTCAAAGTATAACAGTGGTAACCGGTTACTCACCAAAGGGTAACCGGTTACTCAAACTTCATTGTTCACACAGAATCAAATTGAGAGTTAGAGACACTTTTGGGTAACCGGTTACTCACCACAGGGTAACCGGTTACTTAGTTCACTTTCTGCGCAGAAACACAAATTTTCAAAGGGTAACCGGTTACTTAGTTCACTTTCTGTGCAGGAACACAAATTTTCAAAGGGTAACCGGTTACTCACCACAGGGTAACTAGTTACTCTGGGCGCAGAATCAAAAATACTTGTTTTCATGAACTTTCTTCCATTTCTATCTCATTCAAAATAATTTCAAACACACAAACAAGTATCAACAGATGATTATACATATATATTAATCATTCTATGCCATTTATACCTCACTTTATCCATTAGCTTTCATTGATTTGCAAAATTACTCATTTTTCTCAATATCCAACCTAACTCTAGAAACTCAAGAATTTCTATAAAAATGTCTCTATCTAGAACCCACCTGGATTAGAGGATGATGATGAAGAAGATGAGATGAATTGGTGAAGAGTAGAGAATGATTCTTGATATTGAGTTCCTAAGGTTTTCTCTTCTTTTCTTTACATTCCTCTTCCTTCTCTCTAACTTCTCTTTCTCAAAATGTTTCTATGTTTGGCAAGGGAGGAAAAAGAAATGATATAGAAAAATATCATTTATTAGTACTACTACTAAATGTCCAAATAGTCTCTATAGCTCCAATTAATAAAACCTCATATTCGGATTAATTTGAACGACTTTGAGTTCAACAGTTACTCTAATTATCTTTGCAGATAATTTCTCAGAGTACACCAGAGCTCAGTTGATCACAACTTAATATTATCCAGAGCAATTAAAAATACTGGGTATTACATCCTCCCCTCATTAAATAGAAATTCGTCCTCGAATTTAAAGTTTACCTGAAAAGATGAGGGTAGCATCTCGCATCTCTGATTCTAGTTCCTAAGTTGCATCGCCCGGATGCGTCTCATCCCACTGAACTTTCACAAGAGAAATCTCTTTATTCCTTAGTACCTTAGCTTCTCTTCCTATGATACGGCTTGGTTGAGGTTCAAATGTCAAATCTATTTCTATCTCAATTGTATCTGGTAGAATAGGTTGAAAAGGATTTGGGACAAACTTCCGGAGTTGAGACACATGAAAAACATCATGCATTTTTGACAGAGAAGGTGGTAAGGCTAATCTGTAAGCTACTTCACCAATCCTTTCTAGAACTTGATATGGTCTCATGTATCTCGGACTTAACTTTCGCGACTTAAACGGTCCTTTCAATCTCAATCTCGGAGTAACCTTCAAAAACACGTGATCACCTTCATCAAATTCTAAAGGTCTCCTTCGGTTATCCGCATAACTTTTCTGGCGATCTTGTGCTTGTTTAACTTTATCACGGATCATTCTAATCTTTTCCGTAGTCTCTTGGATAATCTCGGGCCCCAAAATTCTATCTTCGCCAACTTCCGCCCAACACAAAGGCGTCCTACATTTCCTTCCATAATAATGCTTCATAAAGAGCCATACCAATACTTGCATGATAACTATTGTTGTATGAAAACTCAATCAACGGTAAAAGTTCTATCCAATTTCCTCCACTTCCAAGCACACAGGCTCTTAACATATCTTTCATTGTTTGTATCGTCCGTTCCGTCGGACCATCTGTTTGCGGATGATTCGACGTACTCAAACACAACTTCGTTCCCATAGCTTGTTGAAAAGCTCTCCAAAATATTGAAGTAAACTTTGGATCTCTATCGGACACAATACTAGAGGGAATACCATGTAACCTCACAATTTCCGAAATACACAACCTTGCAAGGTGACTTGCCTTGTATGTAGTCTTTACGGCCAAGAAATGCGCCGATTTCGTCAACCGATCTACAATTACCCAAATAGAGTCATAACCACCTTGAGTACGGGGTAATCCAACTGCGAAGTCCATAGAAATACTATCCCACTTCCATACCGGAATTTCTAAAGGTTGTAACAATCCACCCGGTCTTTGATGTTCAATCTTCACTTGTTGGCATACCGCACACTCCGATACATACACCGCAATATCTCTTTTCATACCGGACCACCAATAGTCTCTCTTTAAGTCTTGATACATTTTCGAAGAACCAGGATGTATAGTAAAAGCACCTTTATGCGCTTCCTCTAAAATCCTTCTTTTCAACACTGCATCATCCGGAACACAAATCCTTTGGTTAAACAAAATAATTCCGTCGGAAGCTCGCACAAAACCCGGTTGTACTATCACTTCTTGTAATTTCTCATCCAATATTTGTCCTTGTTGAATTTCCTCTCTAAGATTAGAATTAACATTCAAATTTCCCATAATCACACCATTAGGAGTCCAAACATATTGAAGATTTAGATCCCTAAACTTTTCCAATAAGGCATACTCTAACATCATCAACTCGGCATTACGCAACATTTTTCTACTCAATGCATCCGCTACTTTATTCGCTTTACCCGGATGGTACTTTAGTTCCAAATCATAATCCTTCAAATATTCCATCCATCTCCTTTTACGCATATTCAACTCTTTTTGGTCAAAAAGATACTTTAAACTCTTGTGATCACTAAACATCTCAAAACGTACTCCATACAAATAATGACGCCAAACTTTCAAAGTAAAGACAATCGCCGCCAATTCTAGATCATGCGTTAGATAATTCTTCTCGTGGACTTTCAATTGTCGAGAAGCATAAGCCACCACGTGACTCTCTTGCATCAAGACTCCTCCTAATCCCATTTTTGATGCATCACAAAATACCTCATACGACTTGTTAGGATCAGGAATGATCAGAATGGGAGCAGTCGTCAATCTTTCCATCAAACTCATAAAACTTTGTTCACACGCCGAATCCCACTCATAAAGAGAATCCTTGCGAGTAAGTTTAGTCATTGGTAAGGCCAACGGAGAAAAGCTCTTGATGAACCTTCTGTAATAACCTGCCAGTCCCAGGAAGCTTCTAACTTCTGAAACATTCTTCGGTCTCTCCCAATTAATTACCACTTTAACTTTTAATGGATCAACCGCCACACCTCCCTGAGATATGACGTGACCAAGAAAACTAACCTCCGACATCCAAAACTCACACTTGCTCAACTTGGCAAAAAGTTGCTTCTCTTGTAAGGTCGATAAAATGATTCTCAAATGTCCCTCGTGCTATTGTGAAGTACGAGAATAAACAAGAATGTCATCAATGAAGATCACAACAAATTGGTCCAAGTACGCTTGAAATATCCGATTCATATAATCCAAAACAACTGCCGGAGCATTCGTCACACCGAAAGGTGTAACACTCCATTTCTACCCATCGAATAATATAAAATCAGAGTTTCAAAATTTCAACATACACATGGGATGCTACACATACAACTCATAACAACGGCCTATAATCACATATAACATGAATACGTAACACATAATTTTAGTCTTTGAAACAAAACGACGTTTATAATTAAGCAGCAGATTCACAAACTTCAACTTAAATGACATAGCAACTTTATCCAACTTAAAACAACTTCAAAACAACAAGTCTTTAAAGAAACAACTTAAAATTCAGCAACAATAACAAAATCAACAGTAAAAGAAACATGCGTTCATCCCCCCGAGTGTTACGTATCAGAGCGACGACACCGACTCGAACTAATGAAGGTAGAAAGCCTTCACTCCGGATTACCTGCAAGATGGCGTATAAACCATCACCAACCACAGAAGGGGTGAGATATCAAATAATATAATCGGGTATATGATAAACAATATACTAAATCAGATTATATAAAATCACCACTTCACAACATTACCATCAACATTAAACAACAACACAACAACAATTTATGCAACATGGAAATGCGACTCAGAAAATGCACATGCATGTGGTACCATTAGAGCAGAACTCCCAACTTAAAAATCTGCCAATTAATAGAGGCGTCAACAAGGCATAAGCCTTCAACTTAATTTGCCAATCCAGGCCAACTTACCGAGCATCAGCTCCAACTTGATATGCTATGTATGCAACAACAATATAAACACAACAACTACTACATCAACAATTACAACCACACTTCAACTTTGGCACTAGGCCTACAACTTAATTCTTGCCAAAAATTAAAGGCAATGCAACAAAATTCACACCTGCAACTTTATGATTAACCACAACAATTACCACTAATGTAAGGCACACCATAACTAATTTATGTTACAAACGTTTACTCAAAATTATTCGGACAGTGCTACTAAACCGATTAATTATTCTTCTGTTAAAGTTGGTAATATTTCTATTCTGCTTTAACATTATTAAGACTATTTTGTTATTGATATAATACAAGTTCTGCTATATAATTACTCACTATACTGCTACTGCTAGATTAATCTTCTGCTAATTCACCATTGCTACTGCCACTATAATACTACCTATTATTTCATGACCTTGATGTTATATTTTTCTATTAATTAAAACTAATAGTGACTATGTGATTTTCCTGCTAATTCATAAATTATGTTTTTCTTATATCAACCTGTTCTAATTTCTGCTAAACATATACATACAGAAACACGCACACTGAAAACACACCCACACAAGACAAGGTGACTTGCGCCACCATTTCCCTCAAGCAAAGGTGGCTTGCGCCACCATTTACTCTCCCTCCAAGGTGGCTTGCACCACCATTCATTAGAGAAACAAGGTGGCTTGCGCCACCAATTATACAAGGTACAGGGTGGCTTGCGTCATCCCTTAATTCACAGGTAGGGGTGGCTTGCGCCATCCCTTTTTTTTTTTAGGAACAACTCAATTTTTCCCCAAACACAGACCCAACCACACAAAATTAACAGCATCAATTTCTCTTTTCTCTGCACATATAATTTGTCGGAGATAACAACCAATTATGAAAACAACCGAAATTCGATATATTTATCGGCACAATTCACACAGTGACAATTTATACAAACCCAATTCCCACATATTATTCATCAAATATCCTATTATAGAGTCAGAACACCACCCTTACCTTGGATTGAAGTTCGCTCTACTCTCCGATTGAAAACCTTTGCCTCTTCTCTGCAACTTCCCGTACTTCTCCCAAAAGCCTCTTTCTATTTTACTGATAACCTAATTTTTCTTATTTGTCTCAATAATCTTATAATTCTATTAATTTTAATAATTCTCCGTAGGCCTAATTCTTACACCCCACTATTTACTACTTCTAACCACAGGTAAGCCCACTAATGATTTTATAATTCTAATCTACCAACATTATATTATTTCTACCACTTAAATCAACTTAATTAAATTAATTCGACTAAAACCAACATAACAACTCAACACGACATTTTCGACAACCAACACAATCAAACAAATAATACGAAGATATTTAATTAAACAATTAATTAAATAACCGGGCGTTACAACTCTCCCCCACTTAGAATATTTTCGTCCTCGAAAATTTAACTTGTTCAAACAGCTCGGGATAGGATTCCCGCATCTTGCTTTCCAACTCCCACGTCATACTTTCTCCAGCAGCCCCTAACCAGACTACTTTTACCAACGCAATCTCCTTGCCTCTTAGAGTCTTCATTTCCCGATCTGAGATCCGTACAGGCATCGTCTCCATAGTAAGATTATCCCGTACTTGCACATCATCCATATGAATTACATGAGATGGATCTGGAACATACTTCCAGAGTTGTGACACATGAAACACATCATGTAAATTCGACAGATTAGGTGGTAAAGCCACTCTATAAGCAACCTTTCCAACTCTGTCTGAAATCTGATACGGACCAATAAAATGAGGAGTGAGCTTCTTAGACTTCAATGCACGCCCAACACCTGTCATAGGTGTAACTCTTAAAAACACATGGTCACCTGCTTGAAATTTTAAATCTTTCCTTCGCTTGTCATGATAACTCTTCTGCCTACTTTGGGAATATTTCATCTCTTCTCGTATTAACTTCACCTTCTCAGTAGTCTCTCAAACGATTTTAGGTCCAGGCACTACACTTTCTCCAGATTCATGCCAACATAAAGAAGTCTTTACATCTCCGACCATATAACACTTCAAAAGGTGCCATTCCGATACTAGAATGGTAACTGTTATTATAAGTGAACTCGATCAATGGTAGGTAAGTATCCCACGAACCTCCTTGCTCCAGAACACATGGTCTCAACAAATCCTCCAACGACTGAATAGTCCTCTCAGTTTTACCATCCGTATGAGGGTGATATGCCGAACTCAACTTCAACTTAGAATCCAACGCCTCTTGCAAACTCTTCCAAAAATCAGAAGTAAACCTCGGATCTCTATCCGACACAATACACAGAGGAACACCATGCAGCTTTACAATTACGCACTGGAAAACTGATGTTAATAGGAATAAAATGAGCCGACTTCGTAAGCCTATCAATCAATCACCCCAAATAGAATCGTGTCCCCTTGCAGTATTAGGTAATCCCATCACAAAGTCCATTGAAATGCTATCCTATTTTCACTCTGGAACTTCTAACGGTTGCATCAAACCCGCAAGCTTCTGACGCTCAACTTTCGACTTCTGACAAGTTAAACATGCATACACAAATCGAGCTACATCCCGCTTCATCCCAGGCCACCAAAACAATTTCTTCAGATCTTGATACATTTTTGTAGCTCCCGGATGAATACTCAAATTGCTCTTATGACTTTCCTCGAGAATTACTTTCTTCATCTCTGCATCATCAGGAATACAAATTCGACTGCGGAATCTAAACACACCTTGCGCATCTAACTTGAAATCATCGTTCTCAGATTGATCGATCCCAACCATCGAATCTACCAGTTTCACATCTAACTTCTGAGCTTCCTTGATACTGTCCAGAAAATCATTGTTAATCTTCAGCATCCCCAACATCACACTCTGCGGTGTCACTTCACAAACTAATCTCATATCTCTGAACTGCTCAATCAATTCTAATTCTTTAACCATCATCGCTGACATATGCAAAGTTTTCCGACTTAGGGCATCAGCCACAACATTAGCTTTACCTGGATGATAGTTCAAATCGAAATCATAATCTTTTAATAATTCCAACCATCTTCGTTGTCTCATATTCAATTCCTTCTGATCAAATAAACACTTTAAAATTTTATGGTCACTAAACACTTCAAATCTAGGACTATAAAGTTAATGCCTCCAAATCTTCAGCACAAAAACAACTGCAGCAAGTTCCAAATCATGCGTAGGATAGTTCTTTTCATGAGTTCTCAACTGCCTCGACGCATAAGCAACTACCTTATCATTCTGCATAAGTACACCTCCTAAACCCATCTTAGAAGCATCACAATATACCACAAAAGGTTCTCCTGGATTAGGTAATGTCAAAACCGGAGCCGATGTTAATCTCTTCTTCAATTCTGTAAAACTTTCTTCACATTGAATGTCCCACACAAAAGCTCTACCTTTACAAGTCAACTTAGCCAACGGAAGTGCTAACTTAGAAAATCCTTCGATAAACCTTCAGTAATAACCGGCTAGTCCCAAAAAGCTTCTAATCTCGGTAGCTGACTTTGGAGTTTCCCATTGCAACACAGCATCTACTTTAGATGGATCCACAGCAATTCCATTACCCGAAATGACATGACCAAGAAAAACTAACCTCCTTTAACCAAAATTCACACTTAGACAGCTTTGCATATAACTTCCTCTCTTTCGGTTCTTGCAACACGGTGCTTAAATGCTCAGCATACTCTTCTTTAGATTTAGAGTCTATCAGAAGATCGTCAATAAAACCCACTACAAACTTATCCAAATACTCAAGAAAATCTGATTCATATACTCCTTGAATACCAGGTGCATTAGACACACCAAACGACATCACAATATACTCATTGTTACCATCCCTCGTCCTGACTGTCTTCAGAATATCATCCGGCTTAACAAAAATCTGATGATAATCCAGACCTTAAATCAATCTTGTTAAGCACCCGGGCATCTATTAATTGATCCAGCAAATTCTCAATCCTCAGAATCAGACACTTATTCCAGATCGTCACTTTATTCAACTGTCGATAGTCAACACACAACCTCATACTTCTATCTTTCTTCCTCACTAACAGTACAGGAGCACCCCACGGAGAAACACTTGGTCGAACAAACCTTTTCTCAAACAACCCTTCCAACTGTTTCTCCAATTCACTCATTCAGAAACATATATTCTGTATGCAACCACCGACATCAAGCTTGCATCGAGTACCAGTCGATAGCAAGTTACACTCCACACTACAGTGGTACATCACTGATATCTCATGGGAGCACCTCCAAATAATCACCCACCAAAGGTAGCTCACATGCCACCGCATCCTCTTAAGCTTCAAGGAATCCAACATCATAAACACCTTTGCACCATCTTCCACAAATTCATTCAC
This sequence comes from Lathyrus tuberosus, assembly GCA_022829125.1. Taxonomy (NCBI): domain Eukaryota; kingdom Viridiplantae; phylum Streptophyta; class Magnoliopsida; order Fabales; family Fabaceae; genus Lathyrus; species Lathyrus tuberosus. Next base: position 1,598,895 of record JALAZF010000627.1, on the reverse strand, counting down.
TTGCTTAACAGAACAAACAACTCTTCACCCTCGTCGAAATTAGATTCAGGTGAACATCAGGAATTACACACCACTGGCATATCACTAGCCATCACACTATTCTCTATCCTTCCAAACCAGACATCAACAATACCTGATCGTTCTCCTCGGGATATTCCAACTTGACCGACAGGCAAGAAACTCTAATTCGTCTCATCTTCAAATCTAATAGTCTGCATCGACTCATCAAAACAATCCGCAAGCACTCGTCTTAACCTCGATAATTCACTGCACACACCACTCAAGCTCGCAAGACACGTCTATCCCATTCAACATGATCATGTCCATTATCAACAAGAGATTAAGGGTGATCAGTTCCTCAATTTGTAAATAACAGCCGATATCATGAGGCGGTACAAACTATCTTCACCAACTATCGCAGTGTCTAACACTACCTTAGCCAACGCTCCATACTCGAAGCATCTTGGACAAGCACCACCTTCTCCCCCACTTGTTTCATTCCCAGCCTGCAAATGGAAAACAAAACAAGCATCGACAGTGTTTTTACAGACATGTCGCACACTAAGGAAACAAACAACATTAGACAACCAGGCCGGACGGACCGACCTGCTCTGATACCACTAATGTAACACCCCATTTCTACCCATCGAATAATATAAAATCAGAGTTTCAAAATTTCAACATACACATGGGATGCTACACATACAACTCATAACAACGGCCAATAATCACATATAACCTGAATACGTAACACATACTTTTAGTCTTTGAAACAAAACGACGTTTATAATTAAGCAGCGGATTCACAAACTTCAACTTAAATGACATAGCAACTTTATCCAACTTAAAACAACTTCAAAACAACAAGTCTTTAAAGAAACAGCTTAAAATTCAGCAACAATAATAAAATTAACAGTAAAAGAAACATACGTTCATCCCCCCGAGTGTTACGTATCAGAGCGATGACACCGACTCAAACTAATGAAGGTAGAAAGCCTTCACTCCGGATTACCTGCAAGATAGCGTATAAACCATCACCAACCACGGAAGGGGTGAGATATCAAACAATATAATCGGGTATATGATAAACAATATACTAAATCAGATTATATAAAATCACCACTTCACAATATTACCATCAACATTAAACAACAACACAAAAACAATTTATACAACATGGAAATGCGACTCAGAAAATGCACATGCATGTGGTACCATTGGAGCAGAACTCCCAACTTAAAAATCTGCCAATTAATAGAGGCGTCAACAAGGCATAAGCCTTCAACTTAATTTGCCAATCCAGGCCAACTTACCGAGCATCAGCTCCAACTTGATATGTTATGTATGCAACAACAATATGAACACAACAGCAACTACATCAACAATTACAACCACACTTCAACTTTGGCACTAGGCCTACAACTTAATTCTTGCCAAAAATTAAAGGCAATGCAACAAAATTCACACCTGCAACTTTATGATTAACCACAACAATTACCATTAATGTAAGGCACACCATAACTAATTTATGTTACAAACTTTTACTCAAAATTATTCGGACAGTGCTACTAAACCGGTTAATTATTCTTCTGTTAAAGTTGGTAATATTTCTATTCTGCTTTAACATTATTAAGACTATTCTGTTATTGTTATAATATAAGTTCTACTATATAATTAATCACTATACTGCTACTGCTAGATTAATCTTCTGCTAATTCACAATTGCTACTGCCATTATAATACTACCTATTATTTCATGACCTTGCTGTTATATTTTTCTATTAATTAAAACTAATAGTGACTATGTGATTATCCTGCTAATTCACAAATTTGTTTTTCTTATATCAACCTGTTCTAATTTCTGCTAAACATATACATACAGAAACAGACACACTGAACACACACCCACACAAGACAAGGTGGCTTACGCCACCATTTCCCTCAAGCAAGGGTGGCTTGCACCACCATTTACTCTCCCTCCAAGGTGGCTTGCGCCACCATTCATTAGAGAAACAAGGTGGCTTACGCCACCATTTATACAAGGTACAGGGTGGTTTCGCAGTGAAAATTGGATACCATAGTTATTTGTTAACTAGGATCGCATTTTTAATGTCACCACCGGTCTTTGATTTTATCCAAGGGAAGGGAGAAAAACCGAATTCCCACAATGCAATGCAAATGCACTAAGATTCTAAGTTCAGGGGTTGGTTATACCTAGGGAAGGTGTTAGCATCCTAGATATCTGTAGTACTCTACAGGAACCTCTTGATTTATTATGTTATTTGTTAATGTTTGCTAAGGGTTTAAGGGTAGGTAATTTATTATTTTTTATTCCTAAGTGTGCTCGACAAGATATCGCATCTTGTGCCTACATATCCTGTCAGGAGAGAATCAGAGCACTTGTAGTTCCTTATTAAGGATACTAAAATTTGTTTAAAGGTTTAGGAAAGAAGATGAGTCATCATCTTAAGAAGACCACCACAGTTTTTGAAAATGTTTGTATTTTGTGGGGTATGGGATTGTATGTCCCTTCTTTGAGATGATTAACATCTAATTCTCTTGTGTGGAGAATTAGGTGGGGTAAAGTTTGATTAAAAAATCAAAATTAAGGGGGGACTAACCTAGGAAATTTATCCTAAGTTATCTAATTAACTTATCTTAAGGTGTCGATTATGATGCAAATGATGTGCAACATGCACAATAACATGGTCATCATGCATGGGATTTTCCCTTGGATATTTTATGCGGTTAATTATTGTTATTTAGGCGAGGGTGCTAGCAAAGTGATGTTAGACTTGTGTCTTGTGATCGGTAGGTCGAATGCGATGCCCTAAGGCGATCGACTTACATGGGTAGAAAATGGGCTCGACGTTGGATCGAGGATTTTTTTTTTTTAGTTTGAAAAGGTTTAGACATAATAAAGCATACATTCAAATAGAGGCATAGTAAACAGATAAACACGCAAGCGTACACTCGGGCGCGAGAGATTCTAAATGAGTTTTTGATTTATTGAGAAAAATAGTTTATTCTAAGGTTTATTATTATTAAGGGAAATATGCTAAAGATTATCTTTTTTAAAAAAGGTTTATTATCAAATTAGAATTATACTTAAAGATAATTATCAAAAGGTTTTAATTATTAAAGTTTATTTATTGATTAATTTAGAGGCAAATTAATAAAAAGGGTTTTCTTATTAAAGTTAAGGGTTAATACCCCTTTTGGACCCTGCCATATAGGCCAAATCCCAAAAACAACCCTGTAAAAAAAAAAACACAGATTCCATCCCTGCCATTTGTAGATTCCCTCGTTTTGCCCCCTGAGTGGATTTGGTCAACCATATTGATGACATGGCGCTGCTTAGTTGGAATTTTATTTATTTTTTATTTATTTAATTACACACGTGGCATTTTTATTAATATTTTAATATTTAATATTTTTTTATTTTATTTTTTTATTTTTTATTTTATTTTTTTTTTTTTAATTTTTTTTTTAATTTTTTTTTTTATTTTTTTTTAATTTTTTTTTAATTTTTTTTATTTTTTTTTTAATTTTTTTTTAATTTTTTAAATTTTATTTTATTTTTTTTTTATTTTGTTTTATTTTTTTAATTGGTTTTTATTATAATTTTTTGAATTTTATTCTTTTTTTTAATTTTTTTTTCGTTTTTATTTATATATTTTATATATATATATATATATATATATATATATATATATATATATATATTTTTTTTTTTTTTTTTTTTTCGTTTTTGGACCTAATTTTTATTTTTAATTCTATTTTAAACAAATTGTTCTTTTAAAAATTAGTTTCATTATACTAATCCATTTATTTCAATTTATTACCATACTAATCCATTTATTCTCATACTAATTTCAATTCAACAATACTTATGAGTGATTTATTACCATTATAACTTCACTCATCAACCATCTTTATAACCTCTCTCCACTTCTTTTTTTTTTCGTTACAATATTGTTTCATTTCTTCTCCATTGTTTTCAATACTCATCAACCATCCAAAACTCAATACAAAGCATACTCACAACACAACAATACCACACACCCTAATAAACAAGAATCTCAAGCTCTCATCACTCTCCACATCCTCATGAAAATGGTAACTTGCTACTGCCATGTTCACACCATAAGTTGGTAACTTACTATATCATTATCCTTACAGACAAACATTTGAATGTGAAAACGTCATTTATTGATGATAAAGTAAGCAAACAAAAACATCAAAGCCCTACAGACAAACATCACTACGTCTTGGGCAGAACGTAGGATTTTACACAAACAGAAAACAAAGGCAATTACTCTTGATGGGTCACTTGGATGACTTTCTCAGACGACCAATTGCATAGACTTTTACCGGGAGTGCAGGGGCGGATCCACTCATCCATGTCGCAATCACTATCCCCCTCATCATCAATGGCATTAACCCGATTAAAGAAGACACCAGCACTTGTGAACTGGACTGGACCATAAAACTTAAGAGGCTCTTGAGCTCGTCGGGGTGGCTTATATCCCAGTCCATAAGTATTCTGCTTCACCTGAACATTAATGACTTGGCCCCACTTCTGGGAATCACCAACTTCAACTACAGCGCGTGCATCTTTGAAAGAAGACATTGAAACTTCTGGCTGATTTACCACCTCGGGTTGATTAACCACCTTAGGCTGACTGATCACTCTTGGAGTGGACGTCACTGCCCCAGCACCATGGATCCACAGACTATTCAATAAACAACTATAGGCAGGTTGAATGTCCATGATATAGAAAGTGGCTTCAAAAATTTCAGGACCAACTTTGATCGGCAATACAATTTCTCCAAAAACGGACCTCTTAGAACCATCGAACGCGCGCATCACCAGGTCACTTCCCAATTAGGGTTGCTATTACCGACGCGATAATAGGGCATACACACAACCTGCTATTACCGACGAGATAATAGGGCACACACACACAGTCTGCTATTACCTTACATTACATTCATATGTACTTATATATGTTACTTGTCAATCATATAACTGTTTTAAGATACAACATCCTTATCCTCCCCTTACATGCACATTCATATGTTCTTTGTACAAAAAATTGTTCATACCAAAGGATAATGATATAGTAAGTTACCAACTTATGGTGTGAACATGGCAGTAGCAAGTTACCATTTTCATGAGGATGTGGAGAGTGATGAGAGCTTGAGATTCTTGTTTATTAGGGTGTGTGGTATTGTTGTGTTGTGAGTATGCTTTGTATTGAGTTTTGGATGGTTGATGAGTATTGAAAACAATGGAGAAGAAATGAAACAATATTGTAACGAAAAAAAAAAGAAGTGGAGAGAGGTTATAAAGATGGTTGATGAGTGAAGTTATAATGGTAATAAATCACTCATAAGTATTGTTGAATTGAAATTAGTATGAGAATAAATGGATTAGTATGGTAATAAATTGAAATAAATGGATTAGTATAATGAAACTAATTTTTAAAAGAACAATTTGTTTAAAATAGAATTAAAAATAAAAATTAGGTCCAAAAACGAAAAAAAAAAAAAATATATATATATATATATATATATATATATATATATATATATATATATATATAAAATATATAAATAAAAACGAAAAAAAAAAAAAAAAGAATAAAATTAAAAAAATTATAATAAAAACAAATTAAAAAAATAAAACAAAATAAAAAAAAAATTAAAATAAAATTTAAAAAATTAAAAAAAAAATAAAAAAAATAAAAAAAAAATAAAAAAAAAAATTATAAAAAAAATTATAAAAAAAATTATAAAAAAAAAATAAAAAAATAAAAAAAATAAAAAATAAAAAAAAATATTAAATATTAAAATATTAATAAAAATGCCACGTGTGTAATTAAATAAATAAAAAATAAATAAAATTCCAACTAAGCAGCGCCATGTCATCAATATGGTTGACCAAATCCACTCAGGGGGCAAAACGAGGGAATCTACAAATGGCAGGGATGGAATCTGTGTTTTTTTTTTTACAGGGTTGTTTTTGGGATTTGGCCTATATGGCAGGGTCCAAAAGGGGTATTAACCCTAAAGTTAATTATTTCAAAAGTTTATTTTTAGTTTTATAATTTTTCTTATTAAAGAGAGTTTTAATTAAAAAAAAAAGGAAATAGATTAATTATTATTATAAAAAAAGAGTTTTAACTTAATTATTATAAAAGTTTTAATGTTAATTATTATTAAAAAGTTTAAATTGATTATTATAAAAAAGGTTTTAGATTTACTTATATATAAAAAAAGGGTTTTAAATTAATTATTATAAAAGAAAAGGTTTTAAGTTATTTAAATTAAATTATTTAAAAAAAAATCTTAAATTTTAATTATAAAAGGTTTTTTAATTTTAATTATAAAAAGGTTTTTTTGTAAAAAAAAAAAGAAAGAAACGAAAGGAAAAACAAGGAACCGAGAGAGCATTCCATCGTCACTCTCTCTCTCGTCTCTCAACATCTCTCTCTCCCTCGACCGCCTCTCAATTCGCCGCTCACACTCGTCTTCTCTCTCTCAATTCCTCTCTAAATTAAACAGACAATCACAAACCCTAACCCCAGCAAACCCTAGCCCCAATTCATTATGAGTTCGATTACATTTACAAGATTAGAGCGAAAGGAAAATAAAAGAGACGCCGGTGGTTGAAGGCGATGAGTGGTGGTTGCAACCCCGAGGTCTCCTCTCCAGATAAGTCTCCTTCTTCTTTGTGTGTATGCGTGTATGTTGCGACGATGTTCCTGGCCTTGCGTGCGTGTGTTGGTTTGATTTGAATTTGTTTGGTTTCTAGTATATGTTATGATGATTGTGTAGGTGTTTGTGATAGCTTGATGAATGATGAGTCTTCTGGTGATGTTGTGTGATGTACTGATGTTTGGTTTTGTGGAAAAGACTAGTTTAATGTATGTTCACGGGTTGAATGGTGTATGTGATTTTGAAATTGTTTAGTCGGACTTTCTGGTGAATCGTATGAATTAGGTGTATGAGGTTCTGAAGATTTTCTTGTTGTGTTATGTGTGTATCCTCCCCGTTCCTCTTGGTGTGTGTCCCTTTTATAGCTTCAACTGATTTCCAATCTGATTAAAACTGTGTCAAATACCATTTTGGAAACAAAGGTTAATAGTTGATGATGGTTTCCATTTTCGAAATAACACGTTTGGATTATTTTGGGAAGAATTCAAAATTGTTCTGAACATGCTTGATACCAATTATGTACGATAACTGCTTTTGATTCCTTTCCCTTTTTTATCTCAACATGTTTGGTACATTTTGGGAAGTATTGAACTGGTTTTAATGATCCATGACTGTATATTTTTGGAAAGGTCTTGGCAGTTAATGCCTATGAATTGTGATGTCTGCTACTTCCAATTTTGTTTCCACATGAATACGTTTCCAATTCAGTATGCTATGTGATTCATACTCTTTGATCCTTGCTTAAGACGCGTTTGGTTTCAATTGATGGTGATTCTGTTTTTGAATTTGTACGACTCATTATGGTTCCCGATTCTTTCCTTTTTGGTTCAACATGTCCCACAATATCACTGTGATTCGAGGCATTGGGAAAGTTCCTAAAGGAGATGCAACCATCATATTCGTCTGTAATATACTGAGCACAACTCGGATGACATCTTGACCCTTAAAGAAATCAACATTCTGACGTGCGTGTCTAGTACCTTCCAACCACTTCTGATACTAAAGTACTAACACCATGCGGCCAACATTTTGAGGTTCAAGATATGCACGTGTAGTTGTAAGGTCTGGTAAGAAATGATTCGATGGCTTTGCTGATTTTTGTAGTAAAAGTTTGGTTTATTGTTTGAGAAGCTTGTTAAAATGTTTGATTCTTACAGTTTTGATTTCTCTTAAACACTCCCTGATGATTCTGATGATTTTGTGATTTATTTCAAATGTGTTCGATTGTGCCAGGTGAAGATGTTTCGAATGAACGCTGCTCGGGATGATTGTTGTGAAAAGCCTTACCATCTGCCGGGTCACGGTGAGCTATCGTTTGGGCAAAGGCTAACTTATCATGAAGCATTGCTATCTCCCACTGGTTTCAAAATTTATACAGCCAAAATTGAGGACAACAATGTCAGAATGTGAAGTGAAACTCGATGCTTATCAAAGGCAGTGAGGAATGCAAACTGGTAAGGCCTTTTCAACCATCTCAGTTACATAACTTGCCCCCATTATTATGGATTCTCATCTGTTGTTCCCGTTGAAATATGATTTTATCTTGAACCGTTGATAATTAATGGTAAGTCCAATCTTGATGCAAACCCGTTGTGATTGAATTATCCTGAGTGGTTATGAATTTGGTTCAATTGTGATGATCTCGAATGGTTTAAAACGATGTTGATAGTTTTGAAAGATTTGAATTAATGTTAATGATGATTGTTGATGATTGATGCTGAATCTAGTTTCAGGTTTTATGGTATTTTGATGATGATGCTTTGGAGCTGATATTGGAAGTCCATGGACAAGCGAATGAAATTCTAGCATGGAAGCAGCTTGTTAAGATGGCAGCCTCTAATTTAGCTTAAAAAGTTCTAATACGGGACCTTCTGTATCGCCAATGTCTGATAGCTCAGAGGTTTGTAGATTTGGCCGGTCACTTTGAAGGTAGTATCTGACACTGGTCATTGTGGCGCTGCTTCCAATAATTGGGCTTCGTCATTCCCTTTTTTTTGTATTTGCAAGGACGTATGTAAGCACTAGGCTCACTAAACTGGTTTAATTGGCAGGTTCGAAATGGATATGTGACTCCTTGAAGAACACCATTGTTGCCTATAATGGATTGGAAGCCATAACGATTACCAGCTCAACTATGGAGATAGCTTTAACTTCGGACAAGCAGGAACCAGGAGAATCAAGACCAACGCCGGCAAACGACACTAGGCAGGGATACCTACAACCATGCATACAATTGACAGAAGAAGTTAAGTCATCACCTTGCTTATCTGTGTAATTAAAACTGCTAACCATGTCGGGTCGTTAGATTAGATGGGTAGTATGCTAAGCTTGTGCTTGAAATGTATTTTGAATGTGTCGAATCTATTACTGCCATGCTGAACATGTTGAATGCTAGCTTGTTGAACCTAGTTTCAAACCATGTTCCTTTATTGTGTTGTAAAGGTCACTGTCAAATATTCGTGAGCTTATGTATGAGGCATGACCTCTTGTTTTAATACCTCATTAGACATTATAGGTGCTGCCACTTGAATTGCGTTCAAGTTTTGTCTGATAACGTTTTATAGCTGATGCAGGTTTAATACATGAGCTTCTAAGGGATTCAAAGATGACACAAAATGCAGATTTTCTTGGCTTATTCCAAGATGGATTGGAATGTCATCATTCTCAACGGTAGCACAAAGAAATCCTGGAACTACTTTGTAATTTAATCTCCTGACTTGGTATATGTGTGCTTTGAATTTGTGATTCCTAAGTTTGATAATGGTTTGGTTCACTTGCAGGTTTTAATCTTGGGGTGAAGATTTCCTTGGAGTAGGCAAAGGACATGGGCTGCGTACATAGGTGCAAGGCCATGACTTCAATTAGTGCTTGCGAAAACAATAATTCTTGTACTTTTAGGAAGTGGATTGTCCTTCAACTAGTCTTGCTTAGGAATTTATGAAATTGTAGATTATTAGAGACACCTCTGTGACCTGTAGCTTTGATGTCAATGGCTTAATCCTTGCCTTCACGTGAGTCAAGTGATAGCCTTTGGATTGTAACTCCACATTTCGCATTGTATTGGCGCTTGAATGTAACAAACGTTAATGAATCCAAAATCACCTAAAAGGAAATTAGCGACTGGCCTTGAATTCAACGCTCACATATTACCCCAAACTTGTAATTTGGTTTGTAAGTTTGAATCCATTGTGATAACAAACTTGTAAATAAACTTGAATCTTGTGTTGGCTTTTATAAGTGAGTTCCAAAAAAAGTAGCTTGCTCTTATAATGACTTTTGAACTTGTACATAAAAGGATTGAATTCAACTTGAAACTTTGTATGCTTTAAGTATACTTCTAAAGGACACTTGATTGGGTAGTGTTGGAAGAGATCTTAATTACTTTTAAAACAAACTTGAAGCCACAATTAAACCAAATGAATCCAACTTTGCCAAAACTTCTCTTGAAATGGGACCAAACAATCTTGCAAACTTGGGCTAAAATCAAAAACTTTGAACAAAATTAAACTCTCAAATGAGAACTATCTTGTAACAAATATAACTTGGACTCGAATTTAGAAACTCCACTTCTAATTCTTTCCAAGTTGAACTTCGTTGCTTAAGAATATAGCATCATAGAACAATCACGTCTCTTGCACTTGAGGAGTTTGCTGAAGGGGGAAAGATGCCATCTTGTGATACAACACACTACACAACCAGTGACCAGTCTTAGGGTACCAAATTCCATATCAAAGGGTATAACGATTTAATCTGTGTGGAGGGAAAATTGAGGAGTCTTGAGGGAGAAAAGGCTTGGTAATGGTTTAGAGAACAAAAAGGGGGAGGACACGATCACACAGGAATCCACACACATCTTGCAAGGACCAGGGAACTTCCACAAACACACACAGCACCGCCTTCAAGACCTTGAATCTTCTGCAGTAGCACCTGTCCTTGAAAAGAAATAAAACAGACAAAGCTAGATGAAGCGGTTAGTTATGCACGAATGATTGACCTAATATGCTATGCAAAGAGCAAAGCAGGGATCTTAGGGTCAAAAATTAGGGTGCGACAGGTGGCTTGCGCCATCCCTTAATTCACAGGTAGGGGTGGCTTGCGCCATCCCTTTATTTTTTTAGGAACAACTCAATTTTTCCCCAAACACAGACCCAACCACACCAAATTAACAGCATTAATTTCTCTTTTCTCAGCACATATAATTTGTCGGAGATAACAACCAATTATGAAAACAACAAAAATTTGATATATTTATCGACACAATTCACACAGTGACAATTTATACAAACCCAATTCCCACATATTATTCATCAAATATCCTATTATAGAGTCAGAACCCCACCCTTACCTTGCATTGAAGGTCGCTCTACTCTCCGATTGAAAACTTTTGCCTCTTCTTTGCAACTTCATGTACTTCTCCCAAAAGCCTCTTTCTATTTTACTGATAACCTAATTTTTCTTATTTGTCTCAATAATCTTATAATTCTATTAATTTTAATAATTCCCCTTGGGCCTAATTCTTACACCCCGCTATTTACTACTTCTAACCACAGGTAAGCCCACTAATGATTTTATAATTCTAATCTACCAACATTATATTATTTCTACCACTTAAATCAACTTAATTAAATTAATTCGACTAAAACCAACATAACAACTCAACACGACATTTTCGACAACCAACACAATCAAACAAATAATACGAAGATATTTAATTAAACAATTAATTAAATAACCGGGCGTTACAAAAGGCATTACTAAGAATTCATAAAGACCATAACGGGTTCTAAACACGGTCTTTGATATATCCGAACTCTTCACACGGATCTGATGATAACCCGGCCGTAAATCAATCTTCGAGAACACACAGGCTCCTTTTAATTTATCTAACATGTCTTCTATCCTGGGTAATGGGTATTTGTTCTTGATGGTGACTTTATTCAACTGCCAGTAGTCAATACATAACCGCATTCCACCATCCTTCTTCTTTACCAACAACACCGGAGCTCCCCAGGGTGAAACACTGGGTCTAACAAAATGCTTAGCCATTAACTCTTCTAATTGCTCCTTCAATTCTCTTAACTCAAGTGGTGCCATCCGATACGGAGAAACGGATATAGGAGTCGTTCCCGGTATCAGGTCAATAGAAAATTCCACTTCCCTCACCGGAGGAAGAGAAGTGACATCCTCGGGGAAAACCTATGAAAACTCACAGACTATAGGAATACTCAAAACTTGAAGATCGCTACTCTCCTCCTTAGTGAGAACCAAAAGAACAGATTTTTCCTTCTCAAACAAAAAATTTATCATTCCAACCGTACCTTCTAAAATAGTTGTTAATACATCCTTCGGAGTAGCTTCAGTAGATGAAATGATGATTAGCTTCTCCTCACACCTGATGAAAACCGAATTAGCATAAAGCCAATTCATTCCCAAAACAACATCTACTTTCTTAAGCGGCAAACAAATAAGATCAATATGAAAAACTCTCTCATCCACAGACAAAACACAATTCTCACACATTAAAGGTGTTTCAACTATCTCATCCATGGCAGTAGTAACCACCATGGGAGGAGATAACGGAATAGCTTGCAACCCAAGTCGCTTCACATATTGTATTGACACAAAAGAGTATGTCGCTCCACAATCAAATAATACAAAACAAGGATTCCCATTAACGAAACACGTACTAGCAATCAAAGAGTTATTGCCCTTTGCTTTCTTTGCATCCAAAGTATAAACTCGTCCAGTACTCTTTCCTTGTGCCTGATTCCCATTCTGAGGACAATCTTTAGCCATATGACCCACTTTACGACACCGATGACACTCCACTCCTTCGAAGCGACATCTACCAGAATGCATCTTACCACAAGTACGACACACTGGAGGTGTACTTGCCCTAGAATCCTGAACTTGCTTTCCCTTGAAGGCTTGTTGCCTAGGCCTAAACTGTTGGTTGGATCTTCCACGATCATTCTGATTCGACCTACGCGAATCCCCCTCTGCTTGAACTTTCTTTAAACTATTCTCTGCCACATAACATTGCCTTAGTAATTCAGCATAACTAGTGAACTCTCTCTGAGACACACTATGAGAAATTTCAGCCTTCAAACCAAAAAGAAACTGGTCAATTTTCCACCTCTCGTCCGGAGCATACATGGTCTTCCTAGAATAAGCAGCCATAACCTCAAACCTCTCAGTATAAGCAGCTAAAGTCAAAGTACCCTATCTCAACTGTTGGAAATCGAACTCCTTTTGAGTCCTCAAAGAACCAGGGAAATAATTCTCCATAAACGAAATATTAAAATGCTCCCACACTTTAGGTACCTCTTGAATAGTCATCAGGGCTGAGGCACTCTCCCACCACCTCATGGCAGGACCCTTCAACAAATGAGAAGCGAATACCACCTTATTTTCCTCACTACAATGGACTATCAAGAAAATTCTCTCCATGCCAGCTATTCATTCATGGGCTTTCACAGGATCTAACCTACCATGAAATTCAAGAGGATTCATGCGGATGAAATCTCGGAAACTCCCACTTACAGCTTCTGGAACAACCACTGGAGAATGAAGACCCCCATTCATTTGTTGTACCATTTGCTGCATAAATCGGTTCTGTTGCTGCTGCATCTATTGCATAAACTGATACTAAGGGGCATTCCCATCGCCGTCTGGCGGATTCATCCCAGTTGGAGTAGTTCTGGGTCTACCACGATTGCTTCTGCGTCCGTCAGCCATGTTCCTAAAGGTCATAGAGATAGGATTAAGTTGATCAGGCTCAATACCATAAATATAACACTTAAGACCAATGGCGACACAACACATATGAAACGGAAAGAAATACTTATACTATTTCATGGCTAGGTCGAGGATACGACCTGCTCTGATACCAACTATAACACCCATATATAACAACATACATTAAAGCATATATATTATACATGAATCCAAGTTTTGGTACTGAAATACCATAAGTTCCTAATTAACACATTGTATACATTACATGCCCCAAAACACAAAGTACTAAAAGTATACGGCATAATATATACAAGATATCCCAATACACTAAAAACTAGATCAATACAATGATCTCAAAATAAATCTCCAAAGCGGAAATCTTGCCATCCCAAAAAGCCAAGGAAAGTAAAGAAAATCAAACGACTTTATCCTTACCCTTCGCGGAACCTGTGGTACCTGTAATATAATCAACAACATGGGGTGAGATATTAAATCTCAATGAGTTCCCTATCTTATGGATTCTCTCGGCTTTACAAGGTTCTAACCCTATCTTAACTCAAGTCCAAGGGAAAGGGAAGGACTTTGAATTCACAATCTCATAATCTCACACTATATGGAAACATGTTAGGAGTCCTATTAACTCACAATAATTATCACTATCGATAACCTTATCAAGGCATCCCTTCTTCCCATCCTCTTTTACGTCTAAAAGTCGGAGCGAGTCATGGATCCTCGTAATTACTTGGCATACGAGATGGATTCGGAGCTAAGGGACACATTATCGCCTTAGGTCGTCACTTCACCCGGTCTGTACACCGTCACAAGTCTCTTTACCATATAGGTTTCATTTGTACTATAACATTGGGAATCAAACCTACCAAGTAATAGTGCATTCGTTCCAGAGGAGCTCGTTACTCATGGACGACACATAATAGGGGAATGGTTACGATTTCGTGATTTCTCATACAACCATGATTGTATTCAACATTCTAGGCCACATACGCCTTTTGGCCTCATTTGCCTTTTCTCTATACTTAACAAAGTACACATGTTCCAAAATAGTGTTTGTTCCTTTCTATACCATTCGGTATTTGGTTATACGCTTCGGCCTTTCTTGCACGAGCGTTAACATTAGATTGTTTACCAATTTCCTAGCCCATTACTAGGTTCTAATATAATTTGGTGTAAGTTTTCCTCACTCTTCCTATTTTTATCTTTTAAGCATACATATCTCTCACAATCATGTTTAACAACAATAAGATAGACAAAGCATATTACAATTGCACAATAGAATTACATATGATAATTCAAACATAATTATACCACTTTCGGGTTTCCTCCGATTATTTAATCGGGCAATAAAATCGATATTTTTCACTTCCATTATATAGAGTATTCTCATAGCTTTCCATCGGTACCAAGAACGCCTCGATCGGAAAAACGGTTTGAAAGTTATTAATTTTCAAAGATAATTTTTCAAAGTATAACAGTGGTAACCCGTTACTCACCAGATGGTAACCGGTTACTCAAACTTCACTGTTCAGACAGAATCAAATTGAGAGTTAGAGACACTTTTGGGTAACCGGTTACTTAGTTCATTTTCTGCGCAGAAACACAAATTTTCAAAGGGTAACCGGTTACTCACCACAGGGTAACCGGTTACTCTGGGCGCAGAATCAAAAATACTTGTTTTCATGAACTTTCTTCCATTTCAATCTCATTCAAAACAATTTCAAACACACAAACAAGTATCAACAGATGATTATACATATATATTAATCATTCTATGCCATTTATACCTCACTTTATCCGTTAGATTTCATTGATTTGCATAATTACTCATTTTTCTCAATATCCAACCTAACTCTAGAAACTCAAAAATTTCCTATAACAATGTCTCTATCTAGAACCCACCTGGATTAGAGGATGATGATGAAGAAGATGAGATGAATTGGTGAAGAGTAGAGAATGATTCTTGATCTTGAGCTCCTAAGATTTTCTCTTCTTTTCTTTCCTTATCTCTTCCTTCTCTCTAACTTCTCTTTCTCAAAATGTTTCTATGTTTGGCAAGGGAGGAAAAAGAAATGATATAGAAAAATATCATTTATTAGTACTACTAAATGTCCAAATAGTCTTTATAGTTCCAATTAATAAAACCTCAGAGTCGGATAAAATTAATTTGAACGGCTCTGCGTTCAACCGTTACTCTAATTATCTTTGCAGATACTTGCTCAGAGTACACCGGAGCTCAGTTAATCACAACTTAATATTATTCAGAACAATTAAAAATACGGGGCATTACAATAATGGTATTTAAGATAATTTGTGAATTAATATGACGTTGTTAATCTAACCGACTCTCAAATATTATAACACTTATCTGGTATGAATAAGTTATATATAGTTTGGAACTATATGATCACGTGAATACATCTAGATGTCTAAAGATGCAAGATAACTTTGAAAGTAAATTATCGTATTGTATCCTCCATTATGTCGAGATGAACACCTCAAATTATGTGTATTTTTATCTCGCAATTAGATATGTTCTGATTTTTTAGATGTAAACTTTATTGAAAACGATCCATAATAGTTGGACTAGATTGTTTAAGCCATGTCATTAAGGGTGTGTTTGTTTGATGATTAAAATTATAATTTTGGAAATATCATTTTTAAGAATATTATTGTCAGAAAATTTATTCTCATCAATGTGTTTGACAAATAAATAAAATTCCAAAAAATATTTTTAAGTTTTATTTTAATTAAATGTTGAAAATTAAAAATTAAAAAATAAATGTGCTAAAATAACATGGAAGTGGGAAATTATGGTTGGTTATTTTATATTTCCATGAGAATGTAAGATTCTCATCTTTTGATATAGGAATAAAAATGAAAAAATTCATGAATAAAACTTATTCCTGGAAATAAAAAATATCCAGATATAAATTATTAAAATTTGAAACAAACAAAAGAATATGTGAATTTCAATGTCTCATTCTCGAAAATAATATTTGTATTCACGAAACAAACACCCCATAAGTCTTTAAAATTACTTTCTACTCTTCATGCACGGATATCTTGATTTAGGTAAGGGAAAAGACAAGTTTGTGAAGAGAATCATAGAATCATTCTTAAAAGGTGCCAACTTGTGTTTATCTGATATATACAATAAAGTAACAATGCTGCCTTAAATAGCATGGTAGGATAAGATGCTTTCTTTACACTCAAAGAAGAGAAGAATAGTTTTTTTTCTCTCTTACTTGGCTCAATATCTACACTTCTCTATCTTACTTGGCATGAAACCAATAGCTTAAAAAAAGACGGCACCATGCCATTTGCATGTGTCAACTCATTTATTCAAAGCCAAGTATAAAATAAATACAAACCCTAAAAAATAGTATCTCTAATAATACCAACACAATAAAACTCATAATTGAATACAACCCTTCACATAATAAATCAACCATCAAAATACTCAACCAACCGTTCATCCCCTCTACCCCTCATTTTATTTTCTTTAGAATAAAAAGCCAAATGCATGAGTGAGACGTTTTCATTATAGATTTTGAAAATGTTGATATTGTAAATATGTCATCAAGGTTCTCTTCAATTAGTTGTTTTTTCATTAAGTTTATTGTGTGAATGAGATGGTAATAATGTTAAATTTTTTAACTTAATCAAATATTTTAATTCGAATTATATTCTAAAAATGGAATAGTGTTAAATTCTTTGAAAAAGAATTATAATGTTTATTGTGATTTTATTAACATTCAAATAGCATAATAGTAATGTTTCTAGCACATTCAAGAATCAAAATTATTGTTCACTTTTTTCTTTATTTCATCATATTTTTTTATAAAATCAAAAACATCATAAGTAGACAAATTTCACCGAAAACCACTTCCAAATAAGTCTCATTATTTTTTACTCTATATAAATTATCCTCTGTTTTTTCTTAACTCAACACCGCTTACTCTGTTTTCATCCCAATGACTCTGTTTTCGCTATTACCCTTCTTTTCCAATCACACAACCACCATTACCAATGCTTCCCTTCTAAGAAAACCAACATTTTCTCACACCCTTTTGTCCCATTTTCACAATAAATCTATTAAATCACGTTTTGTTAAATCCATTATCATCTTCTTCTTCTCTCAGTTTTTCCCTCTGTTTTCCTCTGTTTTTCTCTGTTTCTCACAGTAATCCATAGATGACTGATGCAAATGTTGCTGAATTTGAGGAATTTCTCCAAGGATGGTTGAATCGTCAGAGAAACTACCTTGATGAGCTTGTTTCAGCTCAGCAACTTCATCAACAGATGGATGGTTCAGATAGGATGAATCTGTTAAACAGAGTACTCTGCCACTATGGCCAATACTATGAAGAGAAATCAAAGATAGCCCATCAAAACATTCTTCTCCTTTTCTCACCACCATGGTTTAGTTCATTGGAAAAATCATATCTTTGGGTTGCAGGGTTCAAACCAGGGCTTACATTTCATCTTGTAAACAAAACTCTTGAGGATTTGTCAGAGGAACAAAAGGAGAGGTTGAATGAACTCAAACAAGAGACTAAGATGAAGGAGAGAGAACTCAATGATGAGATGGCTAAGGTTCATGAGAGTACTGCGGCGCCACCGCTTCTTGATATGATTAGAAGCCATGGAAGGGTGTGTTTGAGTAGGTCATTCATGGCAGAGGAAGGTACAGTTCCAAACACATTCAAAGAAACACTGGAGAATTTGGTGACAGATGCTGATGCTTTGAGGACTGAGACAGCTTTGAGAGTTGTGCAGATACTGAAACCAGCTCAAGTTCTTAACTTTTTTGTTGCTGTGGCTGAGCTTCAGCTTAAGGTCAGGTCTTTGGGTTTGGACAAGGATGCTGAGAGTGGAAATCAAGGAAGAAACTGAATCATCATGAGAATTTTTCAAGGCTTTTTTCTGTATAGTGTTTTTGGTTTTCCTTCATGCTTTTATCTTTCTATTTATTTATATATATTTTAAATAGTTTGAGTTGTTTAAAATATAAACCTTAGCAGTGATGATGTGCGTTGAGTATGTATTCAGGTTGTTTAGCCCTTATGATGTTTCCTTTTGTGATATTAAGACATGTTTGTGAGTGAAGAACTTAGATGCATAAGATGTGGAAACTTAAAAGAATCACATTTTCAATTTTCCATGGACTTAGAAATTTGCATCATAACAGGTGTCTATTTTATGGTTTCCTCAACTCAACACAAGGTACAGGTGTCTATTTTATGGTTTCCTCAACTCAACACAAGGTTCATTCTTCACACAGAAGGGTAATATTAGATGCAGAACGCAAATGCAGAAGTCTCAAACATTGAATTGAAAATGAAGAAGTTATATAAAGGGGAAAACATGTGATACAGAAGCTCGTTCTTCATAGCATTCAACAACAAAAGAAAAAAGAGATGTACTACACTTCAAGAATATCCAATATTGTCGTTTTTATTTAACTGCTTTGTAGAAACATGTTATGAACATTATTGAATGCTTCTGTTTTGGCATAAATTACAGAAATATAAACCAATAGATACCAATGGTGACTATTGGGGAAAAGTTTTACACTTTCACATTCTACTTCTTTGAGTAGCTGGCTTAAAGCTGGCAAAACCAGTAACTTCTCTGCCTGTAACTAAAGTGTTGATATCATATGTACCTTCATACGTGTAGATGGGCTCTAAGTCACAGAATGCCTGTAAAATTAGAGAAGAAATTCACAAACTATGTCAGAAAATAAAATGTCCAATTTGGAACAGCAAATCAAGTAAAGGCATAGTCATGGTGGTGAGAAGAGGAACTTGGGTGGTTTGAATGGGGAAATGATTCAGATGAAGAAAAAGTCATTATTATACAGTTGTGCCCACATTTCCATCTTTATCCAAAAACTTTTCATTTATTGATGTCATAAATTTGGTTAGGTCTATATACCATCAGCACCCACTCACATTAATAAAATTCTTTTTTTGGCCCTTGGAGTCTTTTATTTGGTGATGATTTTGGAAATATAATATTTTACTAAACACAATTCTAAATTACCACAATTGAATCTAAATCAAATTGTTGGTTGAACAAAATAAGCATTGTATAAGGAATTAGGCGTGAGAACCTTAGCCACTAGAAAATCAGCCAAAACTCCATTCCCACCAAGCAATTCTCTCCCCAAAGCAGCTGTTTCTCTTGCTCTCAAGGAGATCCATGACTGAAAAATATTGACAATTTATTATAAGTTACCTACCACAGTTAAATTAAGTGAAAATAATAATAACATCAAAGTAAACTACCTAGAATTTTTATTACATTGTTGTAAATTGCGAATCACAGAAAAAAAAATCGCTACGTACATCTGTCTGAACAATAGCAGTTTGTCCAAATTTTGCTATGATATTATAGCTGCTAATAAGTTATTGGTTTATTACTAATTAATTACCTTCCCCAAGCTAGCATGACCAGGGGTCATTTTACCACTTTCATACAGCTTGCATAGACGCCAACCAACAAGAATCATTGCTTGAACATTACTGAGCATTTGAACAAGCTTCTGCTGGTTGATTTGGAAAGCTGCTAATGGTGCTCCAAATTGTTTCCTCTCGTTTAGGTACCTTTAAATCACATACAATTCACAATCATATGCAATGAAAGCTATGATTAAGTATATTATATAAGCATGCTAGTATCGTTAGTGTTCCGTTCGGACTTCGGAGTGAGAATTGAATCATATCATTTCTTATTGCTCCACTCCTTTAAGCATGCTAATTTTAACTAACATACCTATGACACATATCATAGATGCCCATTGATATACCAATAGGTTGCCAGGCAACCATCACACGCGAAACAGCGAGTACCTGTTTAGAGATAGCTAAAGCAAATAAGCAGCATGTGATTTACAGACAAAATACAAAAATACAACTAAAAATGCATATAATCTCCAAGAGAAGGAAAATGCTCCATTACCTCATTATCAGATAATGGAAATTATATGGACCAAACTTGTAACATTCATTTGAAGTTGAAATGATGAAACATTAGAATTACTATTGGAATAACAGCCTAAGAACGCCTCATAAATGTTACCTTGTTTGTATCCTGAAAAGAATTTACTCCTGCTATTCTATCCTCATCAGGGACAAAAACTTTTCTCATAACAATGTCTCCATTTTGTACAATTCTAAGTCCAATTTTATTCTCTATTTTTGTGACAGTTAAACCAGGTGCGTCCTTGTGTACGATATATCTGAATAATATGCGTAGAAATAAAATAAGAAAAATGTAAATAAATAGAGTACTTCAGAAGCAGGATATAAAGCATCAACAGAATACAAAGCTTAAAGAAATATAAAAGAAAAACAATCTAGTATTCTAAGGGTCTGTTTATTAGTTTGAGAAAAAATTCTATATATTCATTTGGCACTTTCACTAATAATTACTAAAATGTCACATTACTTTCACTTTATTTCCTTGTTTGGTTTGGACCATTGCAACGGGAAATGATGAAGAACATTGTTGCATTTCATTCATTATTGGTAAAAATAGAAAATAAAAACAAGGATAACGTTCTCAAGCCAAACAGGACTAACTACACTCTACACATATTACATACCCATTTATTTGATTTGTTGAGGTATTCCTTGCGAAGACAATCAACAAATCAGCAAATGTACTGTTTCCGATCCACCGTTTTTGGCCCTCAAGGATCCAACCACCTTCAACCTGATATTTTCAATGCAAAGCAAGACTATATTATTGAACATTGGAACAATTGAGCACAATGAAAATATGTCTTAATAAAGAGACAAATAAGTCGAAAAGAAGCAAAATGAAACTTCCTATCAAAGCAATTAGCAAATAAAAGCCACATCAGGCACAGGACCTTAGTCGCTATGGTCTTCAAAGCACTAGCATCACTTCCATAGTCTGGTTCAGTCAGAGCCTAATAAAAATAAAAATAAAACCTCTTTGAGAAGTAGTGTATTCAGAAAAATTAGGTCTTTGGATAGTCTACAATCGGTAATCCCACGCAGTCCATACATTGGTGGTAGTTTGATCAAGATCAGACGGTCTAGATTTCATTCTCGGTGTATTAAATTGAAAGAGAAAAAAAATTCAAAATCTGAATGGAAATCTGGACCGTTCGTTCTCAACCCAACTGTCACCAATGTGCTAACCGCATGGGGTTGCTGACTACAGGCAATCCAAATTCACGCAAATCCTCCAAATCCAAGGAAAGCAAATTACCCAACATGCTATAGTTTTTAGCTGTGCCAACGAAGGTAGATACTTCTGCTTTTGAGCTTCAGACCCACATAAAGCTTTACTTGGTGGGCAATCAAAGATATAAAATATCAGGAACAGTGGATTTAGCAAAACAATTACAATTCAAAGATTTATTATTAACAAACACATATATTACCAATAGTGAGCATTGCCAAGGATGAATGGACCAAAATGAAAGTTGAACAGCTTGCATCAACTCTAGCAATTTCTGCTGTAGCAATAGCATTTGCAGTTACGGAAAGCCCGGGACAACCATAACCCTGAGAATCAATCACAACTAGCTAAGAACTCTTGAACAGTTTTAAAACCTAATTAAGATGAAATATTAGGGAAATATGTAAATAGAGAACCTTGATTGTGCCACCAGCAATACGCAGTTCACCAAGCTTTGGAATAGCATGAAACGGAAATTCAGCCTTCTCCCAATACTGTTAAAAAGCGTGAGATTAAGTGTAGGAAATGTAACATGATTACAAAAATCAAAAAAAATTTAATATCCCTTCAGTTTTGTCCTCTATTAAAAAAATGCTAAATAGGCTAGAAATTCATTTTTAGAACATACAGAGGGTCATAAACACAGGCACACACGGCTTAATTTACAATCAGGTCTCTCAAAGATGAACTTATTAGCGAATTGACAACAACGAGGACCAGATCAACATGTCCAGACAGATATTTTCATAAACCAAATCAACTCAAATAGCATCTTACCCAAATTGTATATTTACTCGTGGAGGACCAACATAGATATTTACTTTGATTACTTCAAAACAGAAAAAAGAACTTGCCTGGGTCATTATGGGAGCAATTTCTTTTTCCATACACTTTCTCACTTTCATCCTAACAGCCTGCTCCTCCGATGTCAACAAGTCATCCAATTGAAAATAATCTGAAACTGCACTTTCCAACAATCAACACCACACCAATGCAAAATGCAAGTCAGTCCTCACAAGCCCAAACATATCTTGTTTCACAAAATATACTTTATCTACACCCAAAAATCATATGAAGTTAAAAGACATAATAACATTAACCGACTAACTATATAAGATCAGTGAACATATCTCGAAAATGAGTTACATTGCACACATCTGAATAACTGAATTAGACGGCTCTTGTTAAGAATTGTTGTTTGGGACTAACTAATCTCTACAAAACCGGCTTGTAATGTGATGATTTCCCCACATATAATGTTCGGGCCATATATTATCGGATGTGAAACTCTTAACTGCTTAAGAATGGTTTCAATTTAGAAGATAAAAATACTATTGAGTTCACAAACCAGATTAGTCGGTCCAGTGGGCCGGATACTGGTAGTGAAAACAAAACAAAAAAAATCACATCACCACTTTGGTACTCAAACCATGAGAGACCCAAAATATGGAACAATTAAAACAATTATGCTGAATTAATTTTGTCGCATGATTCAAAATTCATCTGTGTATGATTGGAAATAAATATGCAAGCATATGTGATTGAATTAGTTTGTTACCACAGGGAGGAAAAGTAGAGGCAGGAGTTGCTTGTGGAAATGCGAGAGAGACATCAAGTGGTGGCAAATGAAAATACGAAGGCATCTTTCCTTTGTTATCATCTGTGACAATATCCAGAATCAAAATATGGCTAGTTAGCAATAAAAAGGAAGAGAAAGAAACTATAAATCATAAGAATTGGATCGTATTTCACGGATCAGAAAAAGAAAGAAGAAATTGGAAACGGAAATGGAAGAGATGAACCTGGGTTGTTACGAGTCATGGTGAATTGGAGCGATTGAGTTGTCGATTGGGTTGAGAAGAGTGGAATGGCTGGTGACGGGGATGAAAGAAAGAAAGATGGATGTATCTTCCAACTCGTTGTTAGTTTCGTTTTTTAAATGTCAAATGTTTTGATCTTGTTCGCTTGCCTTCGCAATCCTGCGTGTCGTGCATATCTTCAAAGCAGAAGCTTACTGGTCAAGTACTAATAATTTATAATTATTTTTAGTAATTAAAAATGAAAATTTTCTTATTCTACCATTTGTACGCACTATGCAAAAATACATAAATGTTCTTAGATTTTGGAGATGCGCCGCCGAACGCGTTAAAAGGCTAGTTAACATTAAAATATTTTAGAGATGTATCTCTGGAATATTTTAGAGGTTAAATCGCGCTAGATCCTTCTCCTTCCCCATTTCTCATTTTCTTCAAAATCATTCTTCAAACTCTCATAAATTTTTCTCATCACCAATTCAAACTCAATCATCAAGGCTTAACGGAACTTCAATCATCATCTCTATCATCAGAAACAACATCTAAAATATCAATTTCTTGCAAGTTTTTTGAATTTTCGATAATTTTTTTAGTTTTTGTTTAGATGAGTATAAATCAATCATTAGAGTTAGAAATGAGTAGAAATAACATTTAAGATAGTTTAGACATAGTGTATTAGATGTTTGTTGCCTGGAAAATGATTATCAAAATTTTTTTTTTTAGATTGCATAGTGTATTTGATGCATCTCCGAAATTTTCTGCAATATTTTTTTTATTTACTTGCTTGTGTGTTGTTTGCCTACACTAATGGTTTGTTTTACTTTAACTTACAAGCATAATAACTAATAGACAGGATAGAGTGAGACACGAGAGGGTTGCTCAGCACGCATCAGTGCAGCGGGAGAAGAGTCGGCAAGTTCGAGAGTCTCTTGATCCCTTTGGTCAGGCAGAGCCATCTACTTTTGGGGCTCATATTTCTCCTCATGCCACTCCATCGTCTTTTTTCCGTAGGAGACAGGATTCACCATCTGATGCATCACTCACTCCATTCTCCCGCAGACGTTAGGTTTCGCCGATGTCACCTCCTACTGTAGATGATCCAGTCCCACTTCCTACAGTTGATGTTGTTGATCCAGTGTCACCTCCGCAGGGTGAGGTTGTGGATGCTGATCCAGAGGCATTAGAAGGAGGACTAGTTGATTTTTATTTATTGTCTCTGTATCCAAACCATATTGTCAGACATTCTGGGACGAAGAGGTAGCATTAGTTGGATTTATTATTTTTTATGTTAATTTTAATTGACAAATTTCTGACATTGATTATTTTTTTCAGAAGCGTGATCCACAGAAGTTTCTTAACCACGGGAGGAAGATTGATGCCTTGCCTCAGCCGAATGAGGATTGGTTTCAGTCAATTTTATCCTTATATGGACTTGTGCATGAACAATTATACTACAATCAACCACGGGATTCTTAATGCATTCGTGGAGAGATGGCACTCTGTAATACCCTAATTTTTACCCCTAAGATCCCACTTATCATTTGCATCTCATACTACAAACAAGATCACAAGTTTTGGTTCTCTTACCTTCCTTTGTAGGTTTGTTCTTGAGGAAAATCACCAAGCACCCTTGTTTTCTTGTGTTGTTTGATGTTTGTTTATGTTTATGTTTACTAACCCTTAATTAAAATCCAAAAATATGTTTGTTTTTCCTTTGCTAACTTTTTCAGGAAGAGGTTGGGATCACGAATGTCAAATACTAGTTTCTCAGCTCGAATGAAATTCATCTGAACAAAGTCAAAGTTGATCGACAAACAATTCAAAATCATTTGGTCAAGAGTTTCCCAAGATTTAATTAACTTTTATTCAAGATACTCCAAGGTTCAAGTGTTTATTTTCATGCCTTATTTGACAAGCAAAAAGAATCGAGCCTGAGCCAAGACAGCAGAGAAAAAAGCCATTTTTCTTATTTTTCACTGTGTTAATCGATTAACCAAATACGTGTACAAAATGGTTAATCGATTAACCAGTGCGTTTTTTGGCTAAAAAACAGAATTTTCAAATTCTGCAGAGAATTTTCAAATTTGCAAAAGCAGATGAAGGAGAAAGATGACTTGATTGAGTTGCTTGAGCGATGTGTTATGAAGAGACGTGGAGAGGATTTATTTTCCTCTACTACTTCATCATCGCATCCTCCTACTTCCGGTGCTTGGAAGGGTATTGTCGATCAGCTCGTGCTAGAGAAGATCGCCATAAAGGACAACTATGAGAGAGAGATTAAGAGACTCCAAAGGAAGTACCAGCTTGGATTGTCATCATATGCTCCTTAAGATCCTTAAGATCTAGCTTTTTCTTATTGTATTTTGATCCTTAACTTGTACTTCCAAGTGTAGCTCTTCCCAATATTCAATAAAATGAGATGTTTATTAGTATTTCAAAAAGTGTTATTTCTTTACGATGTTTGCAATTGCTTTATATTTTAAAGATCCTTGAAAGCCGAATGAAGCATTTGCATTTTACATTTGCATTCGCATCATTATGCATTGTGTTTTGCCTTTTTCTAGGTATCTTATGTTTCTTTTGGTCTTCATTCAGCCAAGTTGTCGCACCAATATAATACTCGAACTAATCTGAAGAAAAAGGTGGATCAATTGCAACAAGAGAACCGTGAGCTTTGTGAGGAAGTAACACTCTGAAGGATAGTTTGGAAAGACTCACCGTTATGATGGAAGCATTGGTGGCTGCACAGAATCAGCCACCCCCTCCTCCTCCGTCTTCGACTCTTGTGAAAAGGACAATCATTTCTAAGATTGTCTCTACGCCCATCTTTGTGGTGTCTGCTAGTGTTCCTCAACACTCCATGCCTTCTGGATTCCCTTGGGGCATGCCTCATAACTTTGTTCCTAAAGGTTATCAACCACCACCACCTCCTGAAGTTCCAGCTATTCCCACCGTCTAGCCTGTGATGTCCGTACCTTCGCATGTGGTTCATACTATTCCTTTTGGTGAATAACAGATTTTCCACACCGCCCCGAGCGAGAATGTTAGTGCTTATGAGAAAATGGAAGAGATTCAAGATCAATTTGCTGAAATGCAGAAAGAAATCAAAGCTTTGAGGGGTAAAGAACTGTTTGGGAAGAATGCCCATGAGTTATGCCTAGTTCCTAATGTGAAGATCCCGCATAAGTTCAAGGTCCCTGATTTTGAAAAGTATAAGGGTAACTCTTGTCCGTTGAGACATTTGACTATGTATGATCGCAAGATGTCGACCTAGACTGATAATCATCAGCTCCTCATTCACTACTTTTAAGATAGTTTGTCTGACGCAGCCATGAAATGGTACATGGGACTCGACAACACTCGAATTCGCACTTTCGAAGATTTGGGTGACGCTTTTGTAAAGCAGAATAAGTATAATGTGGATATGACTCTTGATCGTGATCAGCTTCGAGCAATGGCTCATAAAGATAAAGAGACATTCAAAGAATACGCGCAGAGGTGGCGCGAGATTGCAGCTCAGATTAATCCTCCTTTGGAAGAAAAAGAGATGGCCAAAATCTTCCTGAAAACTCTGAGTCCTTTTACTTATGAGTGTGTGATTGCTAGTGCCCCGAGTGACTTGACTGAGATGGTAAATATGGGGATGAGATTGGAATAGGGTGTCCGTGAAGGACGTTTGTCAAAAGATGGTAATTCTGTTGGAAGTTCCAAGAAATATGGTGGAGGATTTGCCAAAAAGAAAGAAGGAGAGACCAATGTTGTTTCTCAAGAGAAATATAGAAGACCTTGCAATAGAAACAGTCATCAGCAATATGTTGCATCTGTTACGCCTGTTATCAATTTAAATCCTATTGTTCAAGCAACTTCTGCCCAACAACGCTCTCACCAACAGAACAATCAACGGAGCCATTTTCAGATGGAATTTTGATCCAATTCCGATGACCTACTCAGAATTGCTTCCTGGTTTAATTCAAAAAAAACCTTGTTCAAACTCGCGCACCACCTGCTACTCCAAAAGATTCACCAGGTGGTATAAGCCTGAGGCTCATTGTGCTTTCCATCAGGGATGAGGTGGGTATGACACTGAGAATTGTTATCCATTGAAGATAGAAGTGCAAAGGTTGGTTAGAAGTGGTATTTTGACTTTCGAAGACACCAATCCTAATATGCAATCGAACCCGTTGTCCAATCATGGTAAGACCCCTGTCAATATGGTTCAAGGTTGTCCTGGTACATTCAAGATTTATGATATTTGTTGGATTCGAAGATCGCTTGGGGAAACACATTCACTTTTGAGTGAATACCATGATAATGATCATGGTTATGCAACTTGTTGCATCTGTTTTATGAACCCGCGTGGTTGTGTGATAGTGAAGAGGGATATTCAAGAGATGATGGATCAGAATTTGATTGAGGTCACTGTAAAGAGATATGAATATGAGAATGAGGTGAATGTTATTGTGCCACACTTTAATATTCCTGAACAAGTTGTTATCTCTTATGATAGTTAGAAGTCCGCTATCACACCTTTGGTTATTCGATTACCCGGTGCAGTACCGTATGAATCTGACAAGGATATTCCGTATAATTACAATGCTACCATGGTAGAAGATGGTAAGGAAGTGCCCATTCCTTATTTGTCTTATGTGGTAAGCATCGCTGATGTTAGTAGGGTGACCCGAAGTGGTCGTGTCTATGCTTCTGAGCCTCCAAATAAGGTAGAGAATGCTGATGTTGGGAAACAACCTCAAAGTGAGAATGTTGTTGATATTTCCGGTCATTCAAGTGGTTTGAATAAGAAGACTTATGAAGATGAGGTATTTAAATTGATCAAGAATAGTGAGTACAGTGTGGTAGATCAACTCTTGCATACCCCGTCTAAGATTTCAGTGTTGTCCCTGTTGATGAATTCTGAGGCTCATAGAGAATCTTTGTAGAAAGTGCTAGAACAAGCGTATGTCGAGCATGATGTGACTGTTAATCAGTTTGATGGCATTGTTGCCAACCTCACAGCATGAAATAATTTGAGTTTTTGTGATGAGGAGTTACCCGAGGAGGGGAGAAATCATAATTTGGCTTTACATATTTCTATGAACTGTCAAGAAGATACACTTTCCAATGTGCTGGTTGATACAGGCTCTTCCTTGAATGTGTTGCCAAAGTCTACTTTGTCAAAGCTTTCGTACCAAGGTGCTTCCATGAGGTATAGTGGGGTTGTGGTTAAATCTTTTGATGGATCTAGAAAACCGTGATTGGAGAGGTTGATCTTCCAATCAAAATAGGACCATGCTTCTTCTAAATTACTTTTCAAGTAATGGACATTCGTTCTGCTTATAGATGTCTGCTTGGCCGACCCTGGATTCATGAAGCTGGGGCACTAACGTCAACTCTTCATCAGGAATTGAAATTTGTTAAGAATGACAAGCTGGTAATTGTTGGAGGCAAACAAGCGATGTTGGTGAGCCATCTTTCATCCTTTTCGTATGTTGATGCCGACAAAACTGTTGGAACTCCGTTCCGAGCTCTTTCTGTCGATGATAAAGCTGTTAAGAAGAATGGGTTGCCCATATCTTCTTTGAAAGATGCTCTGCATGTATTAGAGATTGGTCGGTCTGAAGGATGGGGTCGAGTTATTGATGTGGTTGATAATAAAGACAGAACTGGTTTAAGCTTTGCGCCTGGTACAATTAAAAGAGATTTGAAGCGTATTAATGAGGCCTTTCATAGTGTCAGATTCATCAACAAAGATCACTTTACTGCTGCAATCATTGAAGACGGTCAAGAATATGAAATTGATCCCCTGGAATGGGAGCCATACCTTGATGATCCTGGATACTTTTCTGAGACAGAAGATGCATATGTATCCTTTTATTCCCCTCGACCGAGGCTTAAAGAACCTGAATATGAAGTCAGTTCCATCATTGAAGATGATGAAGAGGAAGAATTTCCAAATTTTGTGACGCATGGACAGACCTACCAGAATTGGATAGTTATTGATGTTCCCACTGTTATTCATATTTCAAAGTAATTTGATTTTGTTTCTTTCAAAAATCCTTTCACTCTGCCCAAGGTGAAAGTTAATTTGTGAGGGCTTTGTTTCAACTATTATCATCATCAATTAAATGTTATTTTGTTTATCCATATTATGTTTTCCCTTTTGCTTTATTTCTGAAAAATGGTAACATAAAAAACCAAAAAAAAAAATATAATAATGTGATAATCACTTTTATCTGCATGATACTTGCACTTCTTGTTCATATTCTAAAATCAAACATAAATCATTGTGCACATTGATTGATAAACCCATTAAAAACAATGACCTTATGCCCTCCCCCAACTTTGAGTTCCCTGTGTTTGGAGCTAAAGAAGAGGATATTAAGGAGATTCCAGATGAAATTTCTCGATTGCTTAGGCACGAGGAAAAAGCCATTCAGCCTCATGAAGAGCCGGTGGAATTGGTTAATTTGGGTTCAAAGGAAAATAGAAAAGAAGTCAAGATTGGGACACCGCTTCAGTCAGATATTAAGAAGAGGATGATAGGGATTCTTAGAGAATATGTTGACGTATTTGCTTGGTCTTATCAGGATATGCTAGGTCCTGATACTGATATTGTGGAGCATAGATTGTCGTTGAACCCTGAATGTCCGCTGCGAAACAGAAATTGAGAAGAACTTATCCCGACATGGATGTTAAGATTGAAGAGGAGGTTCAGAAGCAGATTGATGCTGGTTTTCTTGTGACCGCTGAGTATCCTCAATGGGTGGCCAATATTGTGTTTGTTCCAAAGAAAGACGAAAAGGTACGAATGTGCGTTGATTATAGAGATTTAAATAAAGCAAGTCCGAAAGATGATTTTCCATTACCCACATTGATATGTTGGTAGATAATAGTGCTAAGTTCAATATCTTTTCCTTGATGGATTATCTGGTTATAATCAGATAAAGATGGCACCTGAGGAAATGGAAAAAACAACATTCATTACACCCTAGGGAACATTCTATTACAGAGTGATGCCCTTCGGTTTGAAAAATGCTTGTGCAATGTACCAGAGAGCTATGATGACTCCGTTCCATGATATGATGCATAAAGAAATTGAGGTTTATGTGGACGATATGATTTGTAAGTCAAAGACGGAAAAAGATCATATTGAATACTTATTGAAGTTGTTCCAATGTTTGAGAAGGTTTAAGCTCCGTTTGAATCCTAATAAATGCACTTTTGGTGTCCGTTCTGGAAAGTTGTTGGGCTTTATTGTCATTAAGAAAGGCATTGAAGTTGATCCTGGTAAAGTTAAAGCTATTCTGGAAATGCCTGCGCCCAAAACAGGAAAACAAGTAAGAGTATTCTTAGGACGTTTAAATTATATTTCCGGATTTATATCCAATATGACTGCCACATGTGCGCTGATCTTCAAGTCTCTCCGCAAAGATCAGGGTTGCATATGGACAGAGGATTGTCAAAAAGCTTTTGAAAGTATTAAAGAGTATCTGCTTGGACTTCCGATTTTGTCTCCTCTCGTGGAAGGAAGACCATTGATTATGTATTTGACTATGTTGGAAGAGACCATGGGTTGTGTTCTGGGTCAACAGGATGAATCGGGCCGAAAAGAATATTCCATTTATTATTTGAGCAAGAAGTTCACCGATTGTGAGTCTCGGTACTCAATGCTTGAAAAGACATGTTTTGCTTTAGCTTGGGCTGACAAGCGCCTCCACTAGTATATGTTGAATCATACTACATGGTTGATATCCAAAATGGATCCAAACAAGTATTTCATAGATGTATCTCTAGAATATTTTAGAGGTTAATTCGCGTCAGATCCTTCTGCTTCCTTATTTCTCATTTTCTTCAAAATCATTCTTCAAACTCTCACAATTTTTTCTCATCACCAATTCAAAACTCAATCATCAAGGCTTAACGGAACTTCAATCATAAAATATCAATTTCTTGTATGTTTTTTTAATTTTTGATAAAATTTTGAGTTTTTGTGTAAATGAGTAGAAATAACATTTAAGATAGTTTAGACATAGTGTATTAGATGTTTGTTGGCTGAAAATGATGATCAAAATATGATTTTTGAGATTGCATGGGGTACATTGACACCATTGACGCAACTTCTGCATTGCAGGAAATTTTAGAGATGCATCTCTAGAAATTTTCAGTGTTTTAGTTTCCCAGATTTCGGAGATGTATCTCCGAAATTCTCTGCATTTTTTTTTATTTTTTTGCTTGTGTGTTGTTTTCCTGCAACAATGGTCTGCTTTAATTTAACTTACAGATATAATGGTTGATAGACAGGATAGACTGAGGCACGAGATGGTTGCTTATCACGCATCAGTACAGCGGGAGAAGAGTCGGCGGGTTCCGAATTCTCCTGATCCCTCTAATCAGGTAGAGTCATCTAATTCTGGGGCTTGGGTCTCTCCTCATGCCACTTCATCTTCTTCTTCTTCTAGTAGGAAACATGATTCATCATCTAACGCATCACTCCCTTCATAAGAATTGGATATCAAGCTATTGATTAAACTTGAATCGCAAATCTTTAAAGATTCACCATCGAGCTTTGATTTATCCAAGGGAAAGGGTAAAAAAATCGTAAAATAAACTCTAAGTTTGCAATGTAACAACAATGCTAAGAGATTGTGGGGGTCGGGTGTTGGTTATACCTAGGGAAGGTGTTAGCATCCTAAGCATCTATAGTACTCTATAAGAACCTCTTGCTAGTATTTGTATTATTGTTTGCTATTGTTTGTGTTTGGGTTTTATGGTGAGAGACAGGAGCCTAAGGGTTAAGTCACTAAGTATGCTCGCCAAAACTTCGCGATCTTGTGCCTACATATTCTTACAAGGATGGAATCAGAGCATTTGTAGTTTACCTTACTAGGGATGAATGAACACTTGATTATGATCAAGGTTCAAAGGGGAAGGTAAGTTTTATGTCTTAACACTTACTTGACTTAACAAAGTCAAAAGAGTTATAGATGAATCTTAAGTCTAAGTTGAAAGGCCTAACAAGGTCAAGGGGAATGGGTTTGGCTAAGCTACCAATGACATTGAGTCAATAGAGAGACTTTCTCTTGGATCAACGGACAAAAGGGAACTTAAGGATGGAAGATAACAAGCTAACATCACTTGGGGGAAATAACTTGACAAAGTTAAAGAAGTATGAACAATATGGATGAGATGAATAAGTATGATATTCAAACATGATATCAATTAAAAGTATTCAAAGTAACATTCAAGCATGATGTTAATGAGAGTATGACAAAGATGAAACACATGGTTACAACCAAATATAAGTATAAATGTGACAACATCTAAAGTAAATACTTGACAAAGTCATAGAGGAAACGAGGTAACAACCAAGCACATATTCAAAGGAGTTACAAATCATGGTGACAACCAAAGTAAGGCAAAAATATTACAACATCTAAACAGTCGTGAAGGATAGTTATAACAAGACTAAAGCATCATAGATAACAAGTTAAGTTCCAAGTCAAAGCAAGCATGCATTAAGGTTTACTAACACCACTTAATCATGAATACAAGACAAGTATAAATAAGTTATAACAAAACTTAATCATGAATACAATTTAAACATTTCAACATGGATAAGTTATTACAACTCTTAAGCATGGTAAGATTCAAACATGATATGTATAAGTTAAGACATTACTTAGACATGGAAGGAAACAAAGTTCAAGTTGATATGTAAAGGTTATAACAATGCCTAAAAGATGAGATAAGACATGATAACAATCAAAGTTCAAAGCACACATGCATAAGTTAAGACATCACTTAATCATGAATATAATTTAGGACAAATATAGGTACCATCCACACATACTTGAGCAAGGGTGACATGTTTATGACAATAACATGTGGATGAAGATGCAAACATACAAGAGATGGCATATGAGCATACTTAAAGATGACAAGTTTAAAGCTTAAACATCATGTGAACAAGTTAAGGCATTACTTGAACATTTAAGCATGAATACAAGTTGAACATGTTAATACTAATAGGTAACAACTAAACATACATGTAAAGAGTTCAATCATGGTCATAAATAAGTAAGAACATCACAATGGTCAAGGTAAACGAACATGTATTTGATGGCATATTCATGACAAAATTCAAGTGCTTAAGAACACACAAACATGGTGAAATCATTCACAAAGGCAAACATACACATCATGGTTATGTAAACATGGAGAATACATCTCATGTCAAGGCAAGATGGTTGTACAAAGGTTCATGGTATAGGCAAACAAAATTCAAGGCATTTAAAGATGTAAACATACATAAAAGTAAGCCAAAAATCATGTCAAAACCAAAAGATACAAGTTGACAACATCACACAAGGTTTGTACATGCTACATAATAATCCTACAACTCATGGTTACCAAAAGAATTCAAAGAATCACTCAAAAGAATCACAAAATGTCCTAAGGAAACCCTAAAATATCACACACTTTGAACCATCATAAGTATGAGAAAAATAAATATTTTTTTGGAAAATCTTATACCACATGAAAGTAGACAGTATCATAAGTACATGGCAAAAAGAAGGGATCAAAAAGGTGAAAGGATGAACAAGTTATGATCAAATGAAGTTGTGGATAAAAAATAAGAAAATGAGTGCTTAAAAAATTCATTTTGCCCCAGCCAGGACTAGAACCCACGCCCTCTTGTCCCACAACTCAAAACTTAACCAGCTCAGCCAATGCGTATAGTTGAACAACTATGGAAACACAATATTATATTTCAAGCCTAATTCATAAATATTGAAAAATAAAACAAATCAAAAGGGTCTGGGCGAGGGGGATTCGAACCTCAGACCCTGCGCTTTCAAACACACACAAACCTTCCTCCTGGACCAGCTTTGCTACGCCCTCAACCATTAATCTATCCACTTCTAAAAATATATATTTTAAAAACACTCCAAAACACCCAGTCAGCGCCACCTCACCTCCACATCACCTTCTTCTTCTTCTTCCTTAATTTTCTTCTTTTCTCCTTCTCTCTCCCCGAGTTCAACAACAACAACAACTTGTTTTTTCTCATTTTCCACCTAATATATCTCCCTCATTTCCCCATCTTTTTTCACAAAATAAAAACCTATCCTCCTTGGAAAATTCCAAGGAATCTAAATATGTTATTTGCTTGCCCTAAAACTAAACACACCAAGCACACGGATGCAAACAACAGTGCAACAATACCAAAGTTCAAAGGTTCAAAAATTTAAGAATACAAGTTATAGAGTGCAAACAGTGATTCAAACAACACAAGCACAATGTTATCTACATATTAGCTTCAAAAGGGAGTAATGAACAATGCATGCATGTGAGTTTTAAAAGTTTTAGAAACTTACCTCTTGGAGACAGTCCAAGGCTTCTTAAAATTATGTTATGGATTCAAACTAAAGAATCCAAAAGCCTCATTGATGTCTTTGGAGAGTGCTTGAGTAGAGAGAATGGCCAAAAATTCCTTGGAGAACTCACACTAAGGTTCTTGCAAAGTGAGCAAGTGGAAATGGAAAGAGGTGTTGGGGGCTGTTACAGAGCTCTTTCAAAAGTTTGAATGAACTTTAATGGGTGTTTAGGAATGGTTTATGAAGTTTGTTTGAGGCTTGCACGATTGGAAATATGTTTTGGAGAGAACTTGGAAGAATAGTGTATTCTTGTAAAGTGTGATGGAGACAGATTTTAAGAAGGTTTTGAGGGTGATTTTTCGTGTGTCTTGAAGCTTGAGGCATCCCTCTATTTATAGGGAAAAGGTTGGGAGAAGCTCTGGTCAGAATAACAAATGGTAGAGTTTTGGCTCTAGTTGGAATTCAAGTGATGGTTAGTGAAAAACTTGTGTTTTCCATGCAAAGTACAAAGACTTTTGGAGTAGTTTCAGACCTTAGACATGTTGCTTCTGGCTTTAGTGTTTGAGTGTGGCCAAAGGAAACAAAGTATGGGCTCAAGAAAGTGGTCTAGTGATTAAAATAACCTTTTCAAGAATGGAAGTGTGGCCTTTCTCCCAAAAATAGCATAATTCAATGGACAAAGCTTCAAATTAGTGTGTAATGCTTTCCTAAATCGTGTACTATTCTGATTAAGGTGAGATTTGCAATAAAAAAACTCTGGAAAGCAAGAATATGTGGTAACCAAGTGATTTTGCATCAAGTTCTTCATGTTGAAAGTCTTGAAAATCAAGTTTGGAGCCCTAACTTCATCTCTTAGAAACGCATGGCTCAAGAATTGGATTGAGGAGCTCTTGTAATTTTTGGAAAGCCCCAAACATGCTCTACAACTTCCATGTTTGACAAATTTCTTGAATCTCAAGGGATCATAGTGAAAACTGGCTCTAAAGATTGGTACTTTTGAAGAACAAAATCTGCCTCAAAATTTTTCTAAGTGTTTAAAATTTTTCACAAACTTTATGGCTCCATAACTCAAAATCTAAGCATTTTTTGGAGATGTATTCAAAGTAACAAAGTTGTAGTATGTTGTGAGGGCTTCAATTTGATCTTTGGAACTCAAAAATTAGATGTGTGGATTGAAAGTTATGACTTTCCAAAGTTGGTTCTAAAACTAGGGTTTTCCTTCCATACTTAGAAAAATTTTCTTAACTTTGCCCCTTTTGCAAGAAACCATTCAAATCTTGTTTTTTTTTTGTGTTTAAAAAATTAATTGATCAAACATGTCTTGATGAAATTTGACTTGAACACTTTAATTTGGACCAAAAACCCTAAAAGTCAAAGGGTTGACTTTGTCAGATAAAGCTTGTGCATCAGATGAATTCAACTGTGTGAACTTCAATGAACTTGAATTCTTAAATCTTTCAAACATCATCGATGGATTCCAAGGATGTATCTGAGTGTCTTGAACCATTCCCCAAGGCTTGGGAACATTTTTTGATCAAAAGTCAGAGGTACATTTGACTTTTCCAATCAAAAATCCTAATTTATGACCAGATGAAGTTGAGCTTCAATGAACTTGCAACAAGACCAATTTGCACTTGATTCTTGATGAGGAGATGCCTATTGAGTGTATGCAAGTTTGATATGTTGATGATCAATCCAAGACATTGAGTGATCATGTGGAGATCCTCTTGTTTTTCTTGAGCCAAAACCCTAATTCAGATGAGATCAAACAGGAACAAACTTGAATAATATTAGGGTTAGAAATGTGATGCTTGATGTTCCTAAAATTATGATGGAATCTAGGGTTAAAATTTGGGGTATGACAGTTACCCCTATTTAAATAACTTCACTGGATGGCATGAGTGGTGACAACCCTCAGGGAATCAGAGTGAAAGGTATTTAAATACAGAAATAACTGGAAATTTTGCCCCTAGATGCAAAGGTATGCTATGCTACATATAAAACATGATTTCCTCAAACAATGCTAGGAATAGTGTAGACATGCCATGAACTCTAGTATGATGCTCAATGATGGAATGATAAGTGCTGAATGTGCGATGCGGACTAAGAGTAAACGACTTGATGGGAATAACATGAAGTCAACACTAGAGAAAAAGGAAGACCCACTGGAGACATCCAAAGACAACAATATTGGGGACGACCGATAAGGGTAAGACCATCTCACAAGAGATCAAAGGCAAAAGGGGATCCTTATAATAAAAGGAAACAAAGCAGAACAAGATGGTCTCCACCGGGGAATATCTAGAGCAGTTAACCAACGGGTTCAGGCATAAAAGATGAACAACAATCTAGCTTTCAATAATCCACTCTTAATCTTGCAAACCATAAAATATGCACTTAATGTGAACCTTGAAATTAACACATAGTTATTGACTTGAATTCTCTTCCAAACCAAAATCTATTAAACATTTCACCACACAGAAGCCACTTATCTGAACGATTTGTAACTGGCAACTCTTATTAGCTATCTACAAGACCACCCGATATAGTCCATTACACTATTCAAACCTAGTCCCTTACTCAATCTTGTTTTGTCTTTCATTTCTTACCACATACTTTGACTTCTCAGGAAACAAGACTCACTGCTTGAACTAAAGAGTGTGATACTTTGCATCCATCTCAAAACAAGGAATCAATTACATACACTTGTGACCATAATAATACTATCACATACTTCTCTTAATACCAAGGTTTAACTTTCTCCACTACACTTCATCATCTAGAAATCTCCGTATGTGAACGATCATCAACTACACGCCTCTATCTTAACCTTAATAAAATCTTTATAACTCCATGGTATCTTTATCTGAAATGCATTCTATTACAATAGTTGTATTGCAAGGTTTACACTACTCCCAACTCTGCATTCACTTCTCTTCCTATGGTAATTCTCTCAAACCAATTATATGACCCTTTTACTAGAATTCCTCGAATCCAAATTACTTGCCCTTTTTCCTCAATACAAATCTCCTTCAACCAATCCCACTAGAGCTTCTGATGTTACATAATGCTTGTTTTCTCTTCAAAACAAATCTCTTTCAATATATCCTTAGGTAATTCAACATTCCCATAACGTCCTTCTACTAACACTGAATCTCTAACAAACTATCCTGAGTCCGATCTCCCTTATAGGATTGGGTATACTTAGTTTATCCTCTACCATTCGTCTGGTGCCTACATGTCCCACTTGAAATAAGCAGTTATATCCTTGAGCCTCCTTTTATACTTCACCGCTAACTTAGACTCTTACAAAGATGTTGAACGTCATTTTCTCTTCAAGCTCTCAACCACTTAGAAGGTACTAATCTGAACATACTCTCATTCTTCCAGTATGCCCTAATGACCTTAGAAGCTGAAACACCGATATACTACCTCACTTTTAGACCTTATGGCATATGAGCAACAAAACCATCCTTTCTCCTTCACTGTATGGAACTAATTACAATACTTATTCCATAATAGTGGGTCAATCTTGTTCTACTAACAGATTTACTTATTCCTCAAAATTCTGACAATTTCATCTGATAGAAAGTCCTCTGCTTCTGACTTCTTTAGCACTACATGATTGTTTGAACCATACACTACTCTTCACTTCCACGTTACCTGAATCACCACTCCTACTGAAACTTCAACTAAGCTAATCAGTTCTCATTACTTTCTAACTTTTCGCTTGAGCCTACCCTTAAAGCACAAGTTCCACCAACACTTTGGAGTCCTCATGGTCCCTCAACCATGATCCTACCTACCACACACATAGAACTAGGTTGATCAGACCCAATACTACATACAGTGATATTAAGAATCATGTTAGCTAAACAAACATATGAGGCAGGAATAGATTTACTTGTGATGTTTCAAGCTAGGTCGAGAATCGGCCTGCTCTGATACTAACTATAACAACCCGTATAATATATATCTAGAATAATATCATATAAGTGTTAATTTTTTGTACTGACACAACATAAGATCCTAATGGCATCATTATATACACATGTCCAAACTAAGTATATCTATGGCACATGCTATACAGTGGTGCTTAAAAATAAATTCTAAGAACTATGTATAATATCTTCATTGTACACCAATCCACAATGGAAGATCATAATAAAGGGAATTCGTTGAAACATCAATACACAACTGCTCTTGTATATAACCTGCAACCAACAACAATATTGGGGGTGAGATAATAATCTCAGTGATTTCCCTTATCTTATGGGTTCACTCGACTCTACAAGGTTTCTAATTGATCTCCTAACTCAAGTCCAAAGGGGAGAAAGAATTGAGTTTACAAAACTCACAATGTATGGAAACATGCCACTTGAGTTCATTAACTCAAACAATCACTAATCGGAAACCATACCAACGTATCCTTCCCTGGTCAACCCTACGTCTAGGATTATCGACAC
Source organism: Lathyrus tuberosus (assembly GCA_022829125.1). Lineage (NCBI taxonomy): Eukaryota > Viridiplantae > Streptophyta > Magnoliopsida > Fabales > Fabaceae > Lathyrus > Lathyrus tuberosus. The sequence goes on along the minus strand of JALAZF010000627.1, from coordinate 1,559,544 downwards.
GGGTCACGGATCCTTGTATCATACTTTGACTTTCTTGAGCACTTCAAATTCTTCTACGGGACTCTAACCTATTTGGTTGCACTATGGGACTCTAACCTATTTGGTTGAACATATGGAACTCTAACCTATTTGGTTGCACTATGGGACTCTAACTCATTTGGTTGAACATATGGGACTCTAACCCATTTGGTTGATGCGAAGTATCAGTGCATTCATTCCAATCTTACTTTATATAAGTATCTTGACTTGGGACAACACAATCAAGGGGTTGTTTCCAACTACGCGATTAGATAAACACTATGTGATTGTAGTCGAAAAAACCACAAGGCAATCACATTCACCTTAACATTCACAACAACATCACATGTTCCATACAATGCCTATTATTCTTAGCTAAACAACTACTTATCCATGATACACACCTAGGTATCATTGTGTACAAGCATTTCCATTTAAGTCAATCATCATACCCTAATTATTTTTCTAATTCATTTACCTAGTTATATACTAGGTTTCCTCATTCATCTTCATAAAGTATTAATTATGTTATTTCACAATCAAAACATCCAATCCATTTATAGCATACGCATTAGCATATAACAATATCATACATGAAACGCACATAGTAACATAACATGTCACAATGATTCCTAGGCATATCCAGCTCAAAACATACTCATCATTATCTTAGGTTATTCAAGTTGTTACGCACAAACAAGTCAAATATAATCAAATATAAGTAGTTCACTTAAGGCATACAATCATTACTATCTTCTACCAAGTATTTCTAGTTATTTCACGGTCTCTCATCACTATGCAATAGCTCATTAGATTGGCCTTCCAATCGCTCTAGTCTCGTATCCATCAAATTCTTGATTCATGAATTATGGTGGAAACAAGAACTATATTATTCATATCCACTTCAATTTCATAATTATCCTATCCATTAAATGCATATATCCATGTTTATACTTCACTATCAAATAGATCATTGAAATATATTTCCAACGCTTCTGACCATGCGTTAATCGGAGTTACGGAACTCATTTTTTAATGATTTCAAATCTCCATTTTTTTCACTCAATCTATGGTAATCGATTACCAGCCCAAAAAATGTCCTAAAAACTCAATTTTAAGTCAGTAATCGATTACCAATATGTGGTAATCGATTACCATAGCAGGTAGGCTAAAAATACCATATTTTCTTCACACAAAATACTTTCAAACCATTCCCCATCAACCCTAATCATATGCTAACATTTCCAAACATAAACCCACATCAAATCAAGGAAATTATGAGGTATCATTAAAGAACAACACACATACAATCAAAGAAGACAACAACAACATCATAATCAAACATAACAATAACATATAATCAAGAACCATAATAAATTATCATGGAAGCACACAAACCCTAATTCCAAATCATGAAATCCCTCATTCCCCCAAAGCTAATTCTATCTATGGAACTCGCTTCTTGAAGATGATGATGTTTGGTGAAGAATATGAGATACTTTGGTGGTGAGGATGATGATGATCTCATGGCTTTCCTCTTCTTTCTCCAAGTTCCCCTTCCTTTCTCTTCTCTTATTTCTTTCTTTCCTTTCTTTCTCTCTTTCCTAATAACTTTCTTTCTCTCTCCTCTATTCTTATCCTCTTTTCTTACCAACTTCCACTTTTCTTCTTTTTCTTCTTATTCTCATCCACTTATACTTCTTTCTTCTCCCCCACATAAAATACACATAACATATAAATAATATATATAATATAGTATTAGGTAGTGATACCAAATATCTCAACTGATATTCTGTCTTCTAGTACCAATTGACCAATTATCAATGTTACTAAAATGTCATCTCTTGTACTTATTAATAAGGGTCAGACTCTTTTAGTAAGTATTTATCTCTTTAGATTTTATTAGTTACTCTATTGATCCCAACCGACAACACTTAGAGCATATAAGAGCTCTAATTGTTCCAACTGATAAAAGATAAAGTACATAGGAACTTAGTTGGTTTCAACTGACAACTAATTGAGCATTTAAGGGAATATGGGATATTACACTGATGGTAATAATTATTAGTCTTTGAATGTTTTATTGTCATTTTCATTTCATCTTTTCAAGGCCATTACAAATGATTCCAAACTTTTCATTTCAGGCTTGGATCCTCCAGCACTTCCCGTGCATCTCTAGCTGGGTGAGTGTACTGTCTTACACTGAGGATATGCCGCGTGCTACTGCTTTTATCCTGCTCAGAGGGAACCAGACGACCGATTCTTACAGAGTCTATCTTGACCGTTTGGTTGCTGAGGACATGCACTTTAACAACTATGTTGATCACTGTGAGACGCGACCATTTGATGAGATAGTGATATACTCCGGATGGTTGGCCTGCGGATCTCATCACACTGCTCCTCATCTGCCCGAGCGCATCATGCGGCAGTTTGGCTACACTCAGACCATTCCCAAACACCATATTATCTCTGCTACTCCTGCTTGACACAAAGACGGATAGATGACACGCTTAACTATGGAAATCTTATTTGTTATGCTATCGGAAAGAAGATGTATCTTGTTGGTATAGGTAGTACCAATCAATCCTTATAAGTTTTCCTTCAACCATGGAGTTCTATACATGCAGAACCTCAGGATCCTCTCATTTCGATGTGAATTCAAGCGACCATTCCCGTCCCTCTTAGGCCTCAGGTGTTATAACCACTCCCCGCCCTCTTCGGCCTCGGGTGTTACATTTTGTACTCATTTCCTTGCCCACATCTATTGTAGTCGGTTTGCTAAGGCCTTGTAGCGTATTCTCCTTATAAGCATTTTGAAAATAACTACATGTTTCCATGGTTTAGCAATCTCTCTTTCTTCCATCTCCGATAATATGAATTCAGGATATTCATACTCTCCATATTTCTTCTCCTCAATCCATTTTCTCCTCTATTTCTTCAAACGCGTCCATCCTTTCAGCATTCACAATGCTTTTGTATGATGTAATTTTTATGAATTCTCAACATCTTGTGGCCTGATATCTTTATCCACCATCACCATATTTCTCAATGAATTGACAATCGTATGTAACTCTTTAATTTTTGTATGCTTCATTCTTTCAGATCATAATCTTAAGTTAAGTTTGTTCAGTTTCCGCTAGCAAACCCTAGCAGAGAGAGGCTCAACATTGTTTGGTTTTGCATGCGATTTACTTTTTTTTTTCTTTCTATTTACTTTAATTAAAGAAAGTGATTTTGATTTAACAATACAGAGAAAAAATTTAGAAAGATAAAGAAAAGAGAAGTGATAAGAGTGTGATTTTCTATAAGAAGAAATTTAAATTGATTTTTGTTTTGTGGGTTTTAGTGTTATAATAAGAGTGTGGGAAAGAATTTGATGTTTTGGGTTTTTGCTGAGAATTAATTTAAAAATAAAGATGTTGATGATGGAAGAAATTTTATTTTTTTGGAAAGGAATTTAGGGTTGATGATGTTGTTGATTAAAAGAAATTTTAATAATTTTTTTAAATTTTTTTATAAATATTTAATACATAAATTAAATCAATAATAATGACATGGAAAATATTTTATCTAACTAACAAATGTCACATATGTGACATCTCTTAAACTCATAAATGAGACTGATACATCAACAACAAAAAGTGTTGAGTTTTTTAATAAGAATATTAATTTTTTTTGGTCAAGTAACATAGTGACTAGAATTCCACCTTTTTAAAAGTGAATAAATAGGATGTCGCGTGTTCGAATTCACGCCCATGTATATGATGTCCCTGCACAATCCTTTAAGTTTATATTTTTTATTATTTTTTATAATTTAGAAATGTATAATCTAAATTCTCAACTTATAGATATCAATAAGTTCACCACGAGTTAAAACTCTTGTATTGAAGTATGTAAATTTCAATGATATGGTAGTTTTTTTTAATGTAATTAAACATAGCAAAAAATCAAACTTGACCAAACCCGCCCGCCCCCACCCAGAATCTAATGGGGAAAACTGATTTAATTAAAGGGTGGAGGCAGATGAGGAAAAAAATCTGATTTTTAATTACTAAGGCGGGGGCGAAGATGCTAATATTTTCCTTGCACTCATTCTCGTTCTGCCCCCACCTATTAAATTTAATTTATTACACTTATATTTAATAATTTTATTACTCATTTAGTCTTCTTAATCTTAAAATATCAAGTTTATTAGACTTATTGTTCATTTTTTAAAATAAAAATTAAATAAAAATGAACAAGTATTAGATTATTCTTAAAATGACCAAATATTTAGTTTAATTCTTGATTTTTGTTGTTATAGAAAAAATATAAATTTAAAAAATTATTATAATATATGCGAGTGAAGGCGGGGCAGGGAGGAGAAACTTGTTCCTCGTTGGGGTAGGGGTTGGGGATCAATTGTTACCCCAACTAGGATTGGGGGCGAGACGGGTGCGGGGCTAGTACAGGGAGGTAGGGGCAGGACTGATAATACTTAAACCCACCAACGCTCTCGCCCTGCTCTGTTGCCATGCCTAAATGTGATTGTTTCATGGTGTATTTGTATGTTTAGTTCTTATATTATTTATGATATGTTTTATTTGAAGCCAAGTCAACTTAGGATTAAATACTACTACTAGTTTATCAAGTTGTAACAGTACTTATTAATTAGATCTCAAGAACTATTTTATTTTTCTGATAATTTAATGTCAACCTTGCGACCGACTAATCCAAGGGGACCAATCCCACCGTCCACTAACTGGGGCCCCATTTAAGCCAGATCAAAGCTCTGTATGGACTGACCCAACACAAGGATTGTTAACACCTAGTGGAATTTGAACTTGAGACCTTGAGAGGAGCACACTCCCAAGTCTCATGCCTTCACCAACAAGCAAACCCTTAGGGATTTACTTTCATTCTTTTAGTTTCTTTACATTGCATTTCTCTCTCCTTTCATTTCCGTTGTTATTCCTTTATTTGTTTGTTTGTTCATACAAACATCAATGTTTTCAAAGTCAAAGGTTTATAAATCATTTTTTCGAACTTTGATTATCATAACTCACCCTCATTTTGTGTTTGAAGTCACTTGGTCAACACATATGTGATTTCTTTTGAACTTGGCATGTGACAGACTTGTAGCGCCGACAGAATTTTCAACCAGATCCCTTTCATCATTCCACACTCAAACAGAAGGTGATTTATGTCTTCATTGGCACTACAGAAACAACATTTCCTATCATTCACCATTCCCCAATTCGCAAGCCTCTCCTTTGTGGAGAGCTTCTTATGGCAGGCTAGCCAGAGGCAGAGACAGGCCCTTGGTCTAGCCTTATTGCCAACCATAACAGGGTACCAATCAACAGAAATTTCATGGCTCAACATTGTAATACCCCATATTTTCTAAACACTCAATTGGATATCAGGTGAGATCAGATGAGTGTCTATGTGCTCTATCTTTGGTTAATTGGATTTGAGGAATCCTTTAAGTGATTTAAGTATAGTTAATTGGGATCAATAGAGCAATTAGTGAACTCTGAAGAGATCAATTATTTTAATTCAAAAAAGAATATTAAGGTAACTCTAATAATTGATCAATTGGTGTTAGACGATAAAATATCAATTGGAGATATTTTACTCTATTGGATTATATTATATAATATTGGTATTATATATATATATATATATATATATATATATATATATATATATATATATATATATATATTATATGTTTGTTAGAAAAAGAGAAGGAAAGGAAAGAAGAAGAAGTTAGTAAGAAGAAGAGGAAAAAGAAGAGAAAGAGAGAAAGTGGAGAAAGAGGAAGAAAAGAAAAAAGCTCATGGATCATCTTTAATATTCATCATCTTCTTCAACCTCCTCTTCAATGCTAAGGTGGGTTCTAGTTAGACACTTTAAGTTCTAGAAACATAAGTTTAGAACTTAGGTTAGATTTGAGAGAAAATGATTAAACGGATAAATCAATGAAATCTAACGAATGAAATGCGGTATAAAATGTGTAATATAGTCGGGTTATGATTGGGGATGATAGAGTATGAGTTGGAAGTGTTTTGGGTGAAGAAATGAGAGTGTTTGGCCCAAATGACCTATTTTTAACACTGCTGGGAATTCTGAGTTCGCAGGGTTCGCCTAGCGAACCCAAAGCGAAGGGAAGGCGAACGTTCGCCTGGAGTTCGCTTAGCGAACTTTATGCCCTTTTTGTTCTGTTCTGTTCGCCCAGGGTTCGCATTGCGAACATGGCAGCGAGCATGACAGATTTTCCCATTTTGTTTCCTACATAACTTTTGATCCGTAACTCGGATTGAGGCACGGTCGGAAGGGTTGGAAAGCTACTCCAATGCTCTTCGTGATAGGGAAGTAGAAACATATGTTTATGACGTGGATTGATAAGATAGAGATGGAAATGCAATGAATGTTAATGGTATGGGTCCTTATTCCTACCGAAATTCATGAATCGAGAACCCGATTGATATGGGACTTAAAGCCTTGGAAAGAGAATCCAATATGCTCTTAAATAGTGATGTGAGACCATGATTTAACCAAGAATGCTTGGTAGAGGATAATAGTGGTTTTGTATGCCTTGAAATGTGTGTGAACTACTATGTGGATTATGTTTGACATGTTATGCTATCATGTGTATTTTACGATTGATATTGTTATATGCAAATTGTGTTAAGCCATGTCTATATAATTATTGTTAAGTATGAATGAGAGAATATGCATGCTTAAAATGAATTAGGAAGAGTGAGAAACCTTACCCCAAAATAAATGGTATGATTCTAGGTTGTAACTAGGATTGTGATAGGAACTCTAGATGGCGATGCTTGTGCATTCAATGTAGATGTGCATCCTTGACGAGTAATGGTCTAGAGGAGAGTGAGACACTAGTATGGAACATGTGTGTGGACCCTTGTGTTCTTTATGAAAGGCGAATATGGCCTTAAGGTATTGTGGCCTTGTGATTGTCGAATACAATCACGTTTGTGTGTGAGATCACGTAATCGTAACCGTTTATCTTGAGTTGCAGTTTCATGGGTCTCGAGCTCCTCTTAAACGTATGCATAATTACTTGGCAGGTTTGATTCTCACGTGTGAGTACGAATGGAGCCTACGGGTAAAGAGACTTGTGACGATTAATGGCCCGTGTGAAGTGACGATTCATAATGGTTAATGGCCCGTAGAACCCGAATCCATTTCGTATGTCAAGTAACTACAAGGATCCATGACTCGGGTCGACTTCTAGACGTAGAAGCGGACGGGAAAAGGGGATGCCTTGGTAAGGTTATCGATTAGTGATATTGTGAGTTGGTGAACTCATGAATATGTTTCCATATAGTGTGAGATTGTGAACTCAATGTCATTTCCCTTCCCCTTGACTTGAGTTAGGATTTGGCTAGAACCCTGTAAAGCCGAGAGAATCCATAAGATAGGGAACTCACTGAGATTTAATATCTCACCCCATTATTGTTGCTATTTTTCAGGTGTTGTTTGCAGGTTTGTTTTACAAGGGGAGCTATGCTTGGATGTTTCAAGAGAAGCTTAGTTGAGCTTATTTCGCTGTGTATTATTTTCTTGTACAATGAGGAATATTGTACCTTATTCTGAGATTTTCTTGTTTTGGCTAATTTCCATGCCTTGTACCATAGGTTGTATTTATGTATTAGAAATGGTCAAGTATGTGAATTATGCCATTAGGCACTTATGATTGTGTCAGTACCAAATAAAACACTTGTATGGTACTATTCTAGATAAATATATTACAGGGCGTTACAAACATATTCTTGTAAACAGTTCCAACCTTAAACTTTCCTTCAATGAGACTTTGATCCCAACAGCCCTGTGTTGCACCCTAATTTTTGACCCTTAGATGTCATCTTCATTTTTCTGCTAGTTGATGTTTTATTTATTTCACTTAATATTTATTTTAACCTCTTTATTTGTCTTTAATTTAATTTAAGTTCAATATGGCCTTCTTTATTTAATTTATATTTAAATTGTTTTTTTGTTAATTTAATTTTCAACCTCAATTTAATCCTCTTTTAAAATTTGGTTTAATTAATTAGATTAATTTTAATACTTTTCTAACTAAGTTAAATTAAGTGATTAATTAGTTTTATTATTAGTCATATTCTAAATAACTATTTCATTTCCATTTCTCATTTCCAATTATCAATTTTCTTTTTAAAATCCAAATTACATTTTTATTCATATAATTCATCATTATCTATAATTATCCCTATTTTAACATTTTTTTTTAATATCCAAACAATTTCCTTCAAATAAAAAAAAAACCAATTTCATTCTCATTGGCCATTTCAAATTACCAACTTGAACCTTACACAAAAAACAAGTTTTATCATGTGTGGACATTTTCATCGAAACTGATACCAAGAAAACCACGTTTCTCCTTGCATGTTGAACAAACACTCTACTACCACCCCCAAGCTTCACCAATTGCCACAAGCCTACCAAAAAGCCTTTGTTTCAAAAGAGGAGACCTCGTACTAACACGCCACCTCTGCTACTTTCCTTCATGTTCACGTGACCTCTTTTTTCTCTCTCTTTCTATGCTACAAAACGCCATTTCTCCTTCAAAAGGAGCAGATAACCTCTTGCAACAGGACCCCCTAAAAAAAAAGCACGAGGACCGCTCTCATCTTCTTCAACCGACTTCTCCAACTCCATGTAGCTTCATACTCTCACCTTCCATTGTATATTCTATTGCTACATATAATACACATAAACCACCACCGTCAATCCCATCACCTTTCGTTTTGGCCGTATAGTCACCACCATCACCATGAAAATCACCTGCAAATATCTGTTAACATCCACCATATTAAACTAACAACAACATTAATCCAACACTTTTCATGTAAATCAAAAACTCACTGCTAATCTCCTTCTCCCTTCCAGCCGCTGTTACAACCGTGAGCACAATCCACTTTTGCCAACAAACCAGAACCTATTCATCCTCGCGATCATTTTGTGATCGAGTAAAAGAAAGAGAAAAGTCTGACTCGTTAAGGACGGTAACAACGTTTTCGAATCACCTCCGGCATGGATTTACGATGACCGACACGGAGTGATTCAGAACTTCAACACGATCAACAACACAACATTTACGACAACACTGCATCGTGTCGCATAAAAAATAAGAATAACTGATTGCAAACTCCTTCACCCTCCTCGCGGTTTAAAACACAACACTCACAACCTTCACTTTCTTTCCGGCCTAACCTTCCAACACCATCTTCATTTTTCGTCGACGCCGACAACACCGACGCGGAGTATCGTCAACGCCGCTTCAGCTCAACAACTCATTTTTGCGACTCAGCTTGTTGCTTGCGACGCATTCGCCATTGTCAGTAACCCTCGCGTATTTCCCTTCAACTATGTTGTTACGTAAACATTGTGTTTGGCTTTGTGTTGTGAGGCCATTATTATTGCTTTTGACTCATGCTGCTGATAGTTTTGTGATTTTCGTTTTGATTTCAATGTGCGAAAACTTCTTTTTTTTCTTTTCCTTCAAGTCGCTGTTATGCTTTCCATGATTAATGCTGTGTTTCATGCATGTTATTCTTTGGCTTTGACAATCGACAGTTCATGTTGTGATTATTTCAAATGCGACATGTGTGTTATTGAGAGCTATCGCGTTGATGTTATTTGCGGTACAGTGCATGGAGCATTGAAGTATGTTAACAATATTTTCTATCTGGCTATAGCTTAAAATTAGTTATGGATTCATGTTAGTTTTGTATGTGTATGCTTGTGTGCTGTATTTGTTCTACAAGTGTCCTTTAAACTTTAGTGAAAGCATTGGTTTAATGGCTTTTGTTGTTATTAGTTAGTATATTATATCATATTTTTGTGATTTATTCTGATTATAAGTATGTGGCCATAGTATTTGGATGCTTTTGTCTTATAGTAAATTGTGTGTGTGCAGCTTGTGATTAGACAGTATATTTATTAATGAATATACTATGTTAAAACGAATTGTGGGTGTATGCTTGTTAATATGTGTATTGTACTTTGTGTGGTTAATATTATCGGAAGTATTCTATACTTGATGTGAATGTGTGAAGTTTTATGTGCTTAAATATGGTAAATTATAGTGACAGTGGTTGTGTCTTAATTAATTTATTTTCAATTTGGATAATTATCATAAAAATAAACGAAAACATATTTTCTTAATTCTGTTATTTGATATTTTTCAGTATAGTTTGATATTTGTATATTAAAAATCAGATTGGTTCCTTTTTAAGTTTTAGGTCTATTTTATTTTTCTAGTTTTTATAATCATGTTTTAATTTTGACTAGTGTAAACTTTTCCTAATTGATTATTTGAGTTTTTTTTTCAAATTATTGATTTTAGTAAGCATTAAATTATTTAGTTTAGTTAAATACAAACTTCAAAACATTTTCTTATTCAATTTTGTAGATTAATCTTTTCATTTTAATTTGTGTTTTTATTGATCATATCAATTCTTCGTTTCACTAATTTCTTGACTCCTAACTTTTGTGATCAGTAATTTAGTTCCTTCTGCTTAATCTAGCGATTTTCTATTATGGTTATGACTGTCTCTTGCTCTGTTCTTTGTGATCTTTGTCATCCATTCATGATATTTTTTCACTGTGATTCGACTATACACCTTGATTCATGTCTTGTACATACACTGTTATTTCTTCACGGTCTTATCTTTGCTATTTGCTCATTGTACATGATGCTTATTCTATTCGATTCCAAAGGAAGGTGATTAATGTTGACTCTTAAAGTCATAGCCCCCACCTTAACCTAATGTAACCTCTTAGGAGAAACTTCATTTCTTGGCCTCATCAGAGCCATAGAAATCACAACTAGCTTTAGGAGAGAGTTCTTAAACTCTTAGTGATATTCATCCTAATGAATACTCACTTTCCCTTACTAACTAAAACTTCAACATAGGTCCATTACAACTAGATCTAGAGAGTTCTTAAACTCTACAATGAGCTTGCACTTATTCCCCTTCTGAATATTGACCATAGTCAATAGCTCAGTAGAAGTAGAACTACGCATACTCTGATTCTATTCCCGAGGATACGTAGGCGCAAAGTGCGATGCTTTGTCGAGTGTACTTAGATACTAACCCCTAGGGTCCCAACCTTTAGCATAGGGCCTTTTATTAGATACAATTTTTCTTTTAATAGTAATCAGTAATAACTTTTATTATAACTTTAAAGTTAGGTAATAATGAAACTTACTTATAAAAAAAATATATTTAAAACCTTTTCTAATTTAATCTGAGAACTCTTTAATAATCCTTTCTAATTAGCTTATAACGTAATTTTGAAACTAAAATATAAAAACTTAAAATAACCTTTTTATCATGAATAAGAAATCCTTAATCTTTTCAAATTAAAAACATAACTCTAAAAATCCTTAAAAGCCCAAACTCTTTTCTTAATAAATCAAAACTCATAAAGAACCTCCTGCACCCGAATGTACGCTTGCGTGCTTATCTGTTTACTATGCCTCCATTTGAATGTATGCTTTGTATGTCTAAACCTTTTCAAAAACATTAAAATCTCTCGATCCAACGTCGAGCCCATTTTCTACCCATGTAAGTCGATTGCCTTCGGGCATCGCATTCAACCTTTTGGTCACCCGACACAAGTCTAGCATCACTTTGCTAGCACCCTCGCCTAAATAACATAACTTAATCGCATTAATATCCAAAGGAAAATCCCATGCATAATAACCATGTTATTGTGCATGGTGCATATCATTTGCATTCATAATCGTCACCTTAAGATAAGGTAATTAGACAACTTAGGATAGATTTTCTAGGTTAGTCCCCCCACAAACTTTGATTTCTTCGATCAAACTTTAGCCTACCAAATTCTCCATACAAGAGAATTAGATGTTAATCATCTCAAAGGAAGGGACATACAATCCCATGCCCCACAACACACACACATTTTCAAAAAAAACTGTGGTGGTCTTTCTTAAGATGATGACTCATCTTCTTTTCCTAAACCTTTAAGACATTTAGTATCTTTAATGAAGAACTACAAATGCTCTGATTCCCTCCTGACAGGATATGTAGGCATAAGATGCGATATCTTGTCGAGCACACTTAGGAGTAAAAACGATAAATCACCTACCCTTGAACCCTTAGCAAAACAGATGACAAATAACATAAATGAATCAAGAGGTTCCTGTAGAGTACTACAGATATCTAGGATGCTAACACCTTCCCTAGGTATAACCAACCCCCGAACCTAGAATCTTAGTGCATTTGCATTGCATTGTGGGAATTCGGTTTTTCTCCCTTCCTTTGGATAAAATCAAAGACCGGTGGCGACATTAAAAAACGCGATCCTAGTTAACCAATAACTATGGTATCCAATTTTCACCACGACACCCTGCACCTGATGAATCTTCTGTCTAGTTTTCAAGATGCTTTTGAGGATCCAATAAGCATTGTTTGTCACCTCCATAGCTATCAAGTCCTGAGTTTTTATGAAGTACATGTGCATCAACTTAACCCAGAGGCAGTCACTCTTCCTGCAAAGATTCCAAAACAGGTTTAGCATAGTTATGGAGTTCCAAATGTCCAGGTTGAGAATATTTAAACCACCCTTGTGCTTGGGTCGGCAAACCGTGCTCCAAGCCACAGGGATTTTTCAGCTAGTATTACTGCCTCTGGGTTAAGTGGATGCACATGTACTTCATAAAAACTCAGGACTTGATGGCTATGGAGGTGACAAACAATGCTTCTTGGATCCTCAAAAGCATCTTCCTGCAAAGATTCCACAACAGCTTTAGCATAGTTATGGAGTTCCAAATGTCCAGGTTGAGAATATTTAAACCACCCTTGTGCTTGGGTTGGCAAACCGTGCTCCAAGCCACTGGGCTTTTTCTGCTAGTATTTGATCCACCAATCTAAATAAAGCTTCTGCAAATGCTATGAATCTCCCTAATCACATATTTTTTATTATTATTATTATTATTATTATTATTATTATTATTTTTATTTTTTTTATTTTTAGTAGTAGTAGGTGGAATGGAGAGAGAATAAAATATGTATTTATTATTATTATTATTATTATTATTATTATTATTATTATTATTATTATTATTATTATTATTATTATTATTATTACATTAGATGAAAAGTTTTGGCGGGAAAATTTTGTAGGAGAACTTATAGGATTATAATTTATTATGATTTTTTATATTTATAAATAACTTAAAATTTATAAAATTTATTAGTGTTAAAATTTAAATGAAATTACTCAAAATTTCATCTATAACTAATTATCATACATTCAATCTTCAAGTATGCCTTTTTTTAATTTATATATTGGCACTACAGAAACATCATTTCCTATCATTCACCATTCCCCAATCCGCAAGCCTCTCCTTTGTGGAGAGCTTCTTATGGCAGGCTAGCCAGAGGCAGAGACAGACCCTTGGTCTAGCCTTATTGCCAGTCATAACAGGGTACCAATCAACAGAAATTTCATGGCTCAACATATTCTTGTAAATAGTTCCAACCTTAAACTTTCCTTCAATGAGACTTTGATCCCAACAACCCTGCACCAGATGAATTTTCTGTCTAGTTTTCAAGATGCTTTTGAGGATCCAAGAAGCATTGTTTGTCACCTCCATAACCAAGTCCTGAGTTTTTATGAAGTACATGTACATCCACTTAACCCAGAGGCAGTCACTCTTCCTGCAAAGATTCCACAACAGCCTTAGCATAGTTATGGAGTTCCAAATGTCCAGGTTGAGAATATTTAAACCACCCTTGTGCTTGGGTCGACAAACCCCGCGTACTCCAAGCCACAGGGCTTTTTTTGCTAGTATTTGATCCACCAGTCCAAATAAAGCTTCTGCAAATGCTATGAATCTTCCTAATCACATATTTATTATTATTATTATTAGGTGGAATAGAGAGAGAATAAAATATGTATTTATTATTATTATTATTATTATTATTATTATTATTATTAAATTAGATGAAAAGTTTTGGCGGAAAAATTTTGTAGGAGAACTTATAGAATTATAATTTATTATGATTTTTTATATTTATAAATAACTTAAAATTGATTAGTTAAAATTTAAATGAAATTGCTCAAAATTTCATCTATAACTAATTATCATACATTCAATCTTCAAGTATGTCTTTTTTTTTTTTTTATATATTAAAACCAAAAATTCTGAAAAAATATCATAATATTTATTCATCGTAAACGTTTTTCCCCTTAAAACATATTAAAGGGTTAATTGAAAAAGAATTAAAATAGCGTATAGTTTTAGATAGTACTAGTATGAAATAAAATTATCATAAAAAATCTTTATACTAAGTACAATATTAAATGCCACATCTATAGCATATGTGAAGGATATATAGCTTTATTACACCGTGCTTTAACAACCCAACAAAATCAGAAAAATCACAAAAAAATGGAGATGCGGGGTATCGATCCCCGTACCTCTCGCATGCTAAGCGAGCGCTCTACCATCTGAGCTACATCCCCTTGTTGAAAATATCGCCCTTATTTATTATTTTTTATATAATACTAAAGCAAAATAATAATTAAATTAGATTTAATAAAATAAGAAAAGGTCAAATAAACGAACATTGACTCGTGAATGAGCTAGAAAAAATACAAAGTTTTTGTTTTAATCTCTTTATAATTCAAAATTTTCATTTCAAGCATCGTATAATCAGACCAACAAACCAAAACCATTTTTATTATTCTTAAAAAAACACAACCTACGCCAACAACAACATCATCATCATCAAAACCATGTTTGCCAAGAAGTTGTTGCACAAAGCTGTCCACCACCATTTCAACGTATTTATCAAAAAAATCATTTTTTTTTCTGGGTTTCTTTTCTTCCCCATGTTTTCGATTTCGATTTTCAAATTTTCATTCTTTATGATTTTGGGTTCTTGTTTTTTTTTTCAGCACAAGTTTCAGTTTCAGCAGCATGGTGGTAGTTTGCAATCAACTGAATTGGATCCGAGAATTGTGATTCACTATGGCATTCCGTCTTCTGCTTCACTTCTTGCTTTTGATTCCATTCAGAGGCTTTTGGCTATTGGGACTCTGTCAGTTCATTCTCTCTATGATTCGTTGATTGATTATGTTATTATTGTTTAGTGATTGCAGTCTGAAATGCTCCCATTGCATGTAAAAAATGTTGGTTAGTTGTAATCTCTGTCACTACTGATTACTTTTTTCAAATTGTTACTGGTGTGGTAGTGTTGGTGTTGGTGTCGTGTCCGATGTCTTTGTCTGTGTTTTAATGGACTCTGGACTCGACAATTTAGTAAAAATGTTACCTTGGGTTATTCTAATTATCTATGATGGGCAAGAGTAATTTAGTACCTTTTGAATTATGAAAAAAAGATCTTTTGTTTATGTTGCTGAGTAAGTTAGGTTTTTTTAGTTGTTGGATAGTGTTTAAGTTTTTCTTTTCTTTTTGGCCGTAATGATATTCGTTATGATTCTTACGGTAATAAGCAGACATTTGAAAGTTATAAGGTGCAGTCATTTTGTTAAGAGAATGTATAACCAACATAATCCTTGGGCATGATTAGGAAGACAATGTGGTAATAATGACAGTATCATTTTTATTACCATAATGTCTGATTCTTCTTATATGGTGTGTTTGGTGTATCAAGTCGAGTTATATATCGATGGAAAATGCATGTAATAATAGTTTGTCGGTTCTTCAGTTGCTCAAATTTGTTTAGTTTAATGGCAGGGATGGAAGACTTAAGGTGATAGGCGGTGATAATATTGAAGGACTTTTGATTTCTTCTAAGCAATTGCCTTACAAATACTTGGAGGTATGACACATTTGCAGTTCTCGAATTGGTTTTGGATTTTCTATTACGTGAATTATCAAAATCAAAATGTTAGCTAGCCAAGCTTCTATATGAAATATGAATGTGATGTTGATGTTTGGATTCTTTTGCACTTGCAGTTCCTACAAAATCAGGGGCATTTAGTTGGGGTCTTAAATGATAATGATATCCAGGTAACTTTATTTTTCTAGATTTTATTTTCTGTTTATGTCAATACCACTTTCTAATAGAGGTGCTGTGAAGTGATTGATTTTGATTCCCTTTGCTCATGATAGGTTGTGATTTATATCGCTAAATGGAAACCATTCAATTTATTTTTTTCGCAGGTTTGGAATCTCGAGACTCGGAGTCTTATTTGTTCATTACAATGGGAATCAAATATTACCGCTTTTTCTGTAATCAGCGGCTCACATTTCATGTATGTTAGAGAAATACTTTTAATTTTGTACATCTGTATGTTTCACTGTTATTGCTACTAATCATTTGCAAATGGTTATGACTATGACGCTACGTGATTGTTAATATTATTGCTCTACTATAATGTGCAGTTATGTTGGAGATGAGCACGGCTTGTTTTCTGTGATAAAGTTTGATGTCGAGGAAGGACAACTTTTGAAGTCATCTAATCATTTATCGGCTAAATTTCTTAGGGGTAATTTTGTGTTTATGTTTTGACGATGATTGATAATTAATACGTATCTTGCTTTCTATAAATAATATATGCAAGCTGTCAATCTTGTGCGTTAGTCATAAATGTTTTCTTCCTTTTGATAGAAGCTGCCGGGTTTCCAGAGTCCAGCGATCAGCCAATTGTCGGAATTCTATTGCAGCCTTATTCTTCTGGGAACAGGCAAGATAAAATTCCATCACCGAGCTTTTCTAAGTCTACTTCTCTGCCCTTGAATTTGGTATCTTGACTTGATAGCTACTTGTTGGTATTTACCAAAGCAATGACAATTATGAGCCCAATTTCGAAAAATCAGACCGAAAATCAGTTAGTGTGTGTAAATTGCTCATCACTCTCGATTTGATGAAGAACGAATTCTACATTTTTATGTTTTTGCAGATTGTTGATTGCATTTCAGGATGGACTGCTAATTCTCTGGGATGTTTCTGAAGCTAAAATTGTGTTCCTTGGTGGTGGAAAGGATCTAGAATTGAAAGATGACGGCGGTAACACTTCTGAAATGGACACCAATCTTCCAACCGATATTTTAGAGCAAAATCTCGGAGACAAAGAGATAAGTGCTCTTTGCTGGGCATCTTCCGATGGCTCCATTTTCGCTGTTGGATACTTAGACGGCGATATCCTTTTCTGGAACTTGTCATCTGCAGTACCTTCCAAAAGTCAACAAACCACTTCCTCTAAAAACGTTGTTAGGCTACAACTTTCAAACGCAGAAAGAAGAATCCCAGTCATTGTCTTACAATGGTCCAATAATCACAAATCTCACAACGATTATACTGGTCAGTTGTTTGTCTATGGCGGTGACGAAATTGGTTCGGAAGAAGTTTTGACTGTGAGTTATTTGTTTATCAATGTTCATCATTTCATTTTAAATTGATTTTACTTATTGGTCCTCTAAACGTTTACGTGTCTCTTCGTTACAGGTTTTAACTCTTGAATGGTCATCTGGGATGGAGTCATTAAGATGCATCGGCCGTGCAGATCTTACACTTAATGGAACTTTTGCAGACTTGATTTTACTTCCAAGTCTAGGAGCAAGGGATTTGAATAGCAAAGATGATCTTTTCGTGCTAACAAACCCTGGACAAATACACTATTACGATAATGATTGCTTGTCTGCGTTATTGTCTCAGCAGAATAGGACATCATCTGTATCTGCACAGGAGTTTCCGGTGCTAATACCTATGGTCGATCCATCTTTGACTGTTGCAAAACTCATCAAGTTGCCGAGTCAGTTAAACACATCGAAAACTTTAGCTGAGGTAATTTTTTGTCTGCCAGTACTTTATGCAAAACCCGGTTTCCGATATTTGTATATCTTGTGGTTTTTCAACTTCTTTTTTCATTTATCTTAGGTAGCCTCAATTCTGAAAACTAGCACAAAACCTGGCTCAGCTAGTTTTGCAAATTGGCCCTTAACCGGGGGTGTTCCCAGCCACTTGTCCACAGTTAAAGACGCAGGAGTTGACAGAATTTATTTTGCGGGTTATTCTAATGGATCTGTTCTTTTGTGTGATGCCACACATCCAATCTTGTCTTATATTTGCTACATAGAAGGAGAGGTATGAATTCCACAATGTTGTTCTCCCAAAATAATCGTCGGATTATTAAAAACGTTTAACTTTAATCATAACCATTTCCAAAGTCATACATTCGTTGATAATTTATCAAAGTCAAACTGTTATGTTACTTTATTTTCACGAATCTCCCGTGTGTTTTGTAGGTTAATGGTGTAAAAGTGGCGGGGTCAACTGCTCCGGTGACAAAATTGGACTTTTGTTCTGTTTCCCTACTTCTGGCTGTGGGCAATGAATGCGGTCTTGTCAGAAATCTTTCTTAATTGGTTACTTTATCTGAGGCAATGCATTATTATTCTATACTTAACCCTTGGCTGTGATGGCTTTGTAGGTTTGTGTTTACGACCTTAAAAATTCCTCAGATGGAAAAAAAATCCAGTTTGTTACAGAAAATAAAACTGAAGGTGATCTATTCTGTCACGTTTCTAGACGGCTACTTTCTCCGTTTGAGCTCTTTCATTTTTCTATTTGTGCGGATTGTGTGTCAAAATATCTATTATGTCATCATCATAGAAGGCTATCTTCTTCGTTCGAGTTCATTTTTCCCCCCATATATGTAGCTTGTGTTCCAAGCTTTGATGTTTGTGCATAAAAGAAATTAGCAGTGACTTATGATGTGAAACTTGTGTGCAGTTCATGACGCTCCACCTGGAAAAGAACCTCATTGTAGTGCAATTTTTTCTCTTCTCAGTTCTCCAGTACAAGCGCTGTCTTTTGCAAATGCTGGAACCAAACTTGCTATTGGATTTTTAAGTGGTCGTGTGGGTATCATCGACTAGTTAATTCACATTTCCTTTCTTGTTAGCAAATCTGATCATTAGTAGATGTGTCATAATTTCTCAACTGATTATTCTTCGTTCAATTGCTTCTTTCCAGGTTGCAGTCTGTGATATGAAATCGTTATCGGTTTTGTTCTTGATTGACGGTGTACCTAGCTCGAGCTCACCGATTACTTCAATGGTTTGGAAACAACAAGCATGTTTTCAAAGTGCCGTAAATAGTCCCAAGAAACTAGAAATGTCTTCAGGAGAATCTCAGGAAGAGATACTATTTATCTTATCTAGGGATGGAAAAATTAATGTAGTTGAGGGTGATACTGGTAAAACTATCTCGAGCCGGCCGTTCCATGTGAAGGAATCAACTGCAATTTCAATGTATGTTATAGGCAAGTACAAATTTCATCAAGAACACAATATCGATTCAGTTTTATTGCACTTGGCATATCATTGAAAATTCTAAGCTATGTAGGATGATCAACACTTCAGATTAAAGGCGTGTCTGGTGTCTGACACTGACACGACACCAACACATGTGGTTATATTCAATTACTTCCATTTTCTTAAATTATTACCTGTGTCGAGGTGTCTATATTGTGTCCAATGTCCGCGTATATGTTAGTGCTTCATAGATTCTAATAGATTTTTGTGCTCCAGATGATATCATCTCAACCTCAGAAGTATCAAATGGCAAACATCATGAGGAACCCTTGAAGAATACTGCCAGTGCTCACCCTGAAGAGCCTGTGCAAGAAAGTAGCTCAACTGCGGTAAATTCATCTGAGGCTGAAGTTTCCTCTTCCGAAATCACACCACCTGGGGAAGTCCTTTTGGATCCACTTGTCCTGCTTTGCTGTGAAAATTCATTGCATTTGTTGTCCGCAAAAGCATTGATGCAGGTCTTCTATCCATTATCAGTTTATCGCCTAAAATTTGTATTCACATTGTAAGTCTTGTTGCAAATGAATTTGATCGGTATGATATATTCTTAAAGGGAAATAAAAAACCGATTCGAAAAGTGGAACATTCAAAATCTTTCTATTGGACTACAATTTTGAAGAAAAATGACAAAGTTAGTGGGATTCTGTCATTGCTTCAGACCGGAACATTTGAAATAAGGTGAGAGCGCTAGTTCTAGCAAATTAAATTCACTTTGCAATATGTACTAAATATATTGGTTTTGTCTATTATGGATAATTGATAAATTTGTGATTGGTTGTGTACAGATCCTTACCAGATTTGGAACTGGTGTCAGAAAGCTCTTTATTATCGATTTTAAGGTGGAATTATAAAGTGAACATGGATAAAACCATGTGTTCCGATGATAACGGACAGATTGTACTGGTAAAATACTCTCGAAAACTTTCAAAATTGTGAGGAATTTCATGGTCAATGATATTCTCTCAAAAGCATGCAACTTTTTGATAAATTACAGGCTAATGGTTCTGAATTGGCATTCATCTCGTTACTAGCTAGCGAAAATGAATTCAGGTATGTTTGTTATTCTGTAATGAAGAGTTTTATTTAACGTTGTAAATTACTGTGTAAAATGTGCATGCAACGAAGAAAAGGTTGAACGAACAATTTTATTTTGTTTTAGGAGTCTCGAGCATTTGCCTTGTCTTCACGATAAAGTTCTTGCAGCCGCTGCTGATGCTGCGTTTACATTCTCTTCAAATCAGAAGAAAAAACAGGTTTTAGTTTCTCTGATTCGTCGCATTCTGGACATTAAAGTTTCCCACCATTGGAAAACAGTTTAATGAGCCTAACTATTTTGCCGCAGACAACAAAACCGGGGATTCTAGGCGGTATTGTCAAAGGATTGAAAGGTGGAAAAACCACTCAACCAGTTTTGCATAAAATTCAAACCTCCAATTTCAGTCATTTGGAAGACATTTTTTTCAAGCCCCCCTTTCCAGATTCACGTCCAACAGTGGTAGTCGCCGATGAAAATGAAGTGGAGCTTGATATAGGTTTTCTACTGAAACACCTCTTCATTTTTTTCTGCGTTTTGTTTTCTCAAACGGAAACCTCCAAAACACGCTTTATTTTGGTTCAGATGACATTCAAATAGACGAGCCTAAAATCGTAGCGTCTACTTCATCTCCCGATGTTAAAAACAAACAGAAAGGTAATATACTTAAGAACTTATCTCATATTTTAATCTGAGATTTGTTAAAGTTTCTTTTATCTTCCTCCGTGTGCAGATAAATTACAAAACGATAGGGAGAAACTCTTTCAAGGTGGGAGTAACGATGATGTAAAGCCAAAAATCAGAACGGCCGAAGAAATAATGGCTGCTTATAGAAAATCAGGGGTAATGTCAACTCGTCTTTCGTTTTCCTCTTTTCAATAAGCCAAAAATATCTAATTGATTTCGGATTTTAGGACGCTGCTTCGACTGCTGCACAAACAAGAAACAAGCTTATGGAGAGACAGGAGAAATTGGAGGTAGAAATTTATAGTCCTGCATAGTAGTACATAAAGTCATCAAACTCGTGCGTTTGAAATCGTGCTAAACTGCATTTCTTTACTGATGAATTTGATTCAGAGAATAAGCCAACGCACCGCGGAACTGCAAAACGGAGCTGAGAATTTTGCATCATTGGCAAATGAGCTTGTCAAGACCATGGAAAGGAGGAAATGGTGGCAAATATAGAGACACAAACACAAAATAGTGAAAAAATATACTCATGAATTGTTGTATTTATTGTCTTGTATATTATGGTTGTTTCTGTTTTAATGAGTTATAAGAATTTTTTTTGCCCTTAAACTATACCATTGAATGTTGAGTCCTCATTCATTTGACTTGAAACTTTGTAGTCATTACTACTTTTTCTTTGATTTGTTCAATACAATAACCACTGGATGTTTGATTCCTTCAACACTTTATCAATTTTCTCAACAAGTATATACCTTTAATGCTAGGCGGAAAGGTGTTTCCCTGGTCGTTGAGTGTGGAGTTGTGCGGTATGCCCATAGTACGCTGTGCAGTTCCTCGACCCATGCCTTCTTTATTTCGTCCAGCCTTCGCTTGAGCAGGCCCGGCCCTAGGGTAAGGCAAAAGAGGCCTTTGCCTAGGGCCTCAAATTTGTTCACTTGTTTTGTAGGTTTGCTAAGTACTATATGGTAATGTTAGTTATTGATGTTTTATAAAATTGTTTGTATTGTATTTAACTATTTGTATCATTATAAAGTAACGAAGGTAGACATTAAGATATTACTGTAGTACAATTTCGATTGTTGTGCTGTTGTTCTATTTAATGTGCCGATTGTTTAATTGTTTTGCAATTTCATTCTTATCAAAAATTGGAAATAACTAATAAATTTATTTAGTTTGTATATTTTAATTTTATTTTAATCTTAAATTGGGAACAACTACTAAATGCATATCAATTTATTTAATTTGTTTTAATGATCATACGAATTTTAATTATTACTGTAGTATTTCATTTTGTTTATTAAGTAGTTACATTAAAAAAATATTATTTTTTAATTTTAATTTTTAAATTTTTGTTTGAAACAACAATTTTATTTGGAGAGCAACATTTAAAATATTTTTTTATGTCAAACAATATATTAATAATTATATTTTATAATTTTATTATTATTTTTTCATTTAACTTTATAAATTTGTTTTTTTATCTCATCTTAATTTATAGCTTTTTTTTAATGGATTTAATTGAAATGCACTGACAGTGTAAAGAAATTTTATACTGTCAGCGAATCATAGCCGTTGGATATTAAAAGAAGTTTGACTTTTATTTCACAAACTTATAAAGTCATGCAAACGGATGATGGTGATGAATTGACAGTATAAAATTTTTTACACTGTCAATGCATAGCAATTAATCTCTTTTTTTAATTTACTATTTTAAATAAATCTATAAAAATTAAATGAACTAGTTTTATTATTGATATAAAAGAATAGATAAAATTAATTACTTTATAAAGTAAATTATTTTAGATAAAATAAATTAGAAAAATAAATAGTAGAACTCTGATAATTTTAATTAATTATTTTGCCTCGGGCCTCCACACGTGTCGGGCCGGCACTGCGCTTGAGGCCTCGAAGGATGACTCAGTTGGCTGCTTCAGCCTGCCCGTTTGTTTGAGGGTGCTCTACGGATGCGAAGTGCTGCTTCGTTCCCAGTTGGGCGACGAAGTCTTGGAACTTCCTGTCCGTGAATTGCGTCCCATTGTCTGTTACTATCGCTTGGGGGATACCGAAGCGTGCAAGGATGTTTCATTTGTAGAAACGCACGATGTTGAGGGCAGTTATTTTGGCTAGGGCTACCGCTTCTATCCATTTTGTGAAATAGTCTACGCCCACTATTAGGTATTTGTTCTGACTTGATCCTACCACGAAAGGTCCTAGGATGTCTAGGCCCCACCAGGCGAATGGCCACGGGGGGGACATAGCCTTGAGCTCGTTAGGCGGAGCCAGATGCATGTCCCCGTGCTGTTGGTATTTATCGCATTTCTTTACATGTCCTTTCGCGCCGTGTTGCATGGTCGGCCAGTAGTATCCTGCTCGGAGGGCCTTTCAAGCAAGGGACCTTCCACCGAGATGTTGGGCGTTGATTCCCTCGTGGATTTCGCGTAGGATGTGTGCGACCATTTCCTCCTCGACGCATTTGAGCAGCGGAATGGAGAATCCCCTTCTGTAGAGTTTATCTTCGACCAAGACATAAGAGCAGGCTCTTCGCCTGACTATGCTGGCCTCCTTTGGGTCGGACGGAAGTTCGTCTTAGGCGAGATAGTTGTAGACTGGGGTCATCCAGCAGTTGTTGTCGCCGATTACCTGCACGTCAGGGGTCGGGGAGGTCTTCTCGATGCTGGGTCGAGGAAGTACTTCCTGTATGACGGATTTGTTTCCGCCTTTTTTCTTTGTGCTAGCTAATTTGGATAGCACGTCTGCTCGCACGTTATGTTCGCGGGGAACATGTATCACTTCCACTATTGTGAACTTCGCCATCTCCTTCTTGACTAGGGCTAAGTATTCGGTCAGGTTGTCGTTTTTGGCTTGATATCCCCCCCGGACCTGGAGGGCCACGAGTTGTGAATCCGTGAAAATGACGACTTCTTCTGCGCCCAGGTCCTCGGCAAGGCGTAACTTAGCGAGGAAGGCCTCGTACTCAGCCTGGTTGTTGGAGGTTGGGAATGACAGGGTGAGTGATACTTCAACGATGATTCCTTCCTCGCTTTCCAGTATGATGCCCGCGCCGCTCCCTGCCGAGCTTGAGGCACCGTCATCGAAAATGGTCCATTTGCGCGCTTCGCTTGCGGAGGAGTCTACGAATGTCATTTCCGCGACGAAGTCGGCCAGAGCTTGGGCCTTGAGGGATTTTCTGATTTTGTATTGGATGTCAAATTCGGACAGTTCTAACGACCATTTGAGCATTCGACCGACCATATCTGGTCGTCCGAGCAGCTACTTTATGGGTTGATCTGTTTGAATCACGATCGTGTGAGCCAGGAAATAGTGTCTTAATCTTCTGGCTGCGTTGATGAGGGCCAGTGGCACCTTCTCTATCTGTTGGTATCTTAACTCTGGTCCTTGTAGCGCTTTGCTCGTGAAATATATGGGTTTCTGCCCATCAGGTGTCTCGCGGATGAAAGCGGCACTCACTGCTTCGGTTGCTACGGCCAGGTACAGGTACAACGTTTCGCCATTGTCCGGGCGAGAGAGGACCGGCGGCTCTGAGAGCGCTCGTTTCAGATGGAGAAGGGCCCTGTCACACTCCTCGGTCCATTCGAATGTTGCCTCCTTGCGGAGGAGTTTGAAGAATGGTAGGGCGTGCTGGGCGGACCTGGCCACGAAACGAGATAGTGACGCGAGCATCTCGTTGAGGGACTGGATGGATTTTTTGGACCTGGGCGTAGGAAACTCGGAGAATGTCTGACATTTGTCGGGATTGGCTTCGATTCCTCGTTCCGTCAAGTAGAAGCCGAGGAATTTGCCTGCCCGGACACCGAACGTGCACTTCTCCGGATTAAAACGCATTTTGTATTTCCTGGCCTGTTCGAAGACCTTCCTCAAATGGGCAGTATGATCGGTTTCCTCGTGGGATTTTATGATCATGTCGTCCATGTAGACTTCGAGCATGTCGCCTATTTCTCCCCGGAATACTTTGTTCATCATTGGTTAGTACGTTGCTCCGGCGTTCTTCAGGCCGAAGGACATTACGTTGTAGTAATAGTTGCCCGATTCGGTCATGAAGGCTGTATATTTTTTGTCGGACATTGCCATCGGAATTTGATTATAGCCCGAGTAGGCGTCCATGAACGATAAAAGTTTAAAACCAGCAGAATTATCAACGAGTTTATCAATATTGGGGAGGGGGTAGGCATCCTTCGGGCATGCCTTATTGAGATTGGTGTAATCAATGCACATGCACCATTTTCCATTAGATTTTTTAACTAGTACAACGTTGGACAGCCAAGTGGTGTACTTGGCCTGCGAAATAAATTTGGCCTCGAGGAGGTCCTTTACAGCTTTTTCAGCAGCCTCCGTTTTCTCCGGAGACTGCTTTCTCCTACGTTGTGCTACGACCTTGACGGCCGGGTCGATTGTCAGCTGGTGGCAGGCGACGGACGGATCCAAGCCGGGCATTTCGGCGGCGCTCCATGCGAAGAGGTCGGCATTCTCCCGGAGGCATGCTTTGAGCTACTTCCTCGCAATGTCGGGCAGGTCTGCTCCAATCTTCACTCCCCGTTGGGGGTCTTCGCTGAACAGAACGATCTCTAAGTTGCCATCCGAGATAGGGCGCATCGGATGGGAGCTGCTGCTGGACGATGTAGATGGGTTAGTAGAAGCTGTTCGTTCCTCCGGTTGGTCTTCTTCGGGGAAGCGACTGTCTAGGTCGATGGAGTCGACCTGGGGCAGAGGCTTGGCTTCCTCAGAGCTGCTTGGCAATGCTGGCTTGCCGGACGCTTTCGGCTTGGACGCAATGGCGTTGAGCCCCTTTGTAGCTGCCTCAAAACACCGTCGTGCAGCTTCGATGTCGGCGTGGAGGGTGGCGACCATTCCCTTTGAAGTGTAATACTTCATCTTCAGGTGGACTGTTGAGGGCACCGCTACCAACTCGGCTAGAGTTGGCCTTCCGAAAATGCACTGGTAAAGCGACGGGCAGTCGATTACCAAAAATTGCACCTTGATGGATCTGGCCGTCTCAGCTGATCCGAAGGTCACGATTAGTTTGACGTATCCCCACGGCTTGGTCACTGACCCGTTGAATCCTTGTAAATCGGACCCTACATAGGGGGTAAGGTACGATTCGTCCAATTGAAGTGTTGAAAACAGTTGGGAGTACATGATGTCGACCGAGCTGCCCTGGTCGACGAGTATTCTGCGAACGTCGAAGTTCGCCATTCGGGCTCTGACGAGCAAAGGTATGCTTGAGTTCGGGGAACCCCCGAGGAGCTCCTCCCGATAGCAGGAGATGGGGACGGAGCCCTTCTGGGCCTGATCAAGCGTGGTCACCTTGTTGGAGCTTGTGTTGATCAGGTGCTCGAACTTTCGTTTCACGGAGCCCACAATGACTTTGTTGAAACCCCCACCAGAGATAACCATGGCGGAGGGAAATGTCTCCCACTGGCTGTGGGCCGCGAAATAAGCAGGGGCGCTGAGCCCGTCCGGGACGTAGAAGTCCTTTGGTCGCGATATGGACATAGCGACCTGTATATTGGCGTCTTCCGAGGTGGGTACCTCCTCCTCTATCTTCTTGGACTCCCGGGTGTCCTGCCGAGGAGTGTCCTTCTTCTTCGCGAACTGTTTCAGGTGGCCGTCCCTGATCAGTATCTCAATGGCATCCTTCAGATGGATGCAGTCCTTTGTAGTGTGGCAGTGACTCTTGTGGAAATGGAAGTATTTTGATTTGTCCATGTTTGGTCTATTCGGCAGTTGCTTGGGGAACCGGACCCCTGCCTGCTTGAACTCCGAATTGGCACATTCGAATAATATCTTTTCCCTGGAGACAGTCAGGGGGTGTAGTCATGGAACCGCTCGGAGGGTCCCTTATTGTCGGGAGTCACGAGGACGGTCCTCGCGCCTCCTTTCGCCCCGACGAGATGTCGAAGCTTCCTCTCCTCTGGATGCTAAAGCATTCTCCTGATGGCGTGATGCTCGGACGTTGCTGGCCGTAACCTTCTCTTTGTACTGAATGTGTGATTGGGCTTTGAGGAGGAGGGCGTATAAGTTCCTCGGTGGTGCGAGGCCAATGGCTTTAGAAAACTCAGAGCCTGGGTGGAGCCCTTGCTCGAGCAGAAACTTCTTCATTTCGTCCGTTGTAGGGACCTGTACAGCTTCCTTGTTGAACCTCTCGATATATGCGCGGAGAGGTTCGTCTTTTCCTTGGATTATGGCCCCAAGGGAGGCCTCAGTTTTGGGGGTGGCGGCGAGATACTGTGAAGTTCCGTGAGAACATCCTGCCCAGTTGTCTCCACGAGGTAATGGACTCCTCGGGCAGTTGCTTGTACCATGTTATCGCTCCCTTTCGGAGCGTGGTTGGGAACAGTCGGCATTTGATGGCGCCTCGTACGTCACGGTAGTCTAACAACACATCGATGTTCTCGATGTGCTCGTCGGGGTCAGTGGTTCCGTCGTACGTGCCTAGTGACGGGGGTTTCTCCAAGCCTTTTGGGAGACGGGTAGTCAAGATCTCCTGGGACAACGGGCCGCGAGGCTCGTTGTCGCTGCTAGAACTGGTGTATGATGGGGACCGAAGGGGATGCTCGCGGCGGCGGTTCCTCCGGGGAGAAGGGGAGCGGTTCCTTCGTGGAGAAGATGAACGGTTCCTTCGAGGAGAAGGTGAGCGGGCCCAACCTTTAGACTTGACCGGGGGAGATTGCTCGTTCCTTCGAGTCCTCTTGTGGTCGTGAGCGTGCTGGTCACGCGGGGAGATCTGGTCGCGCTTCCGGGCTGCGCGAGAATCAGGCTCTTGGCGCAGTCTTCGGTCGATGTCTCTTCGAGGCTACGAGCTCCTTGATCGTCGCTGGTTCCTCCGCGGAGGAGGGGATCTTGGATGGCTGGACTATTCTAACGCCCCGATCCTCTCGTTTTGCTGCAGGATCAGGGTGTTGGTTTTGTTGATCGCCTCCAGGAGGGCCGCCATGGCCGGGTCGGCGTTGGGCAGAACAGGAACGGGATGGACGTCAAGTGAAGGCTGATCGTTGTTGTGATCAGCAGAGGTAGGGGAAGGAGAAACAGTGGCTCTGTCCCTGAGGAAACGAGTATCTCGGAGGAGAGATGAATGGCCGTCAACGTCAGATTTGTTGACGGGGAGGATGGTGGTTTGGAAAACATCCTTGGTGCGATCTTGGGAGGCCATGATCGTGATGATCTTTGAGAATTGTTTTGATCTTCGGTTTCCGAGGAAAGAAAGATAGGGAGAACAATGGTTCCCACAGACGGCGCCACTGATCGTGAAGGCGAATCAGATCCTGTAGAAGTGGACCACCAAGTGCGTCAGGGATGCTGGTCGTATGGAGAGGAGGGGGGGGGGGGGGTGTACCTGCAAGGTACTCCGACGCTCAAGTAAGAAAGGGTTAGAGAAAAGGGGCAAGTACAAAGTATGAGCTCTTAGGGTGAGTATTGGATACCTGACCCTCTCAAGCGAGAGGGTTTATATAGAGCCCCCAGCGCGTGGCCAACGGTCCTATTTTCGGGGCGAAATAATCGTTTTCCCGAAGAATATGTAACTGCCCCAACTAGCCGTTATGTCGGGCAGGGGTGTCTGAAACTAGCCGTTATGTCGGACATAAGCGTGGTTTCGGGCACCTGCCCTTAACTGTTCGGGGAGCAGTGAAGCCGTGCGTGACGGACAGTAACTCCGGGGAGGAGCGATGTGTTCCTTGCCCGGTTGGAGGGCAGAAAGGTAACTTTCTCCCTTTCGTGGATTGGACTTAGGCAATTTGGACCGCTCTGGAGCAAAAGCGGATTGGGCCATGTCTAGCCGTTGGTCTAGTCCAGAACAAATGGAAATGTTTGCCAAGTTAAGCGAAATAGAAAGAGAATCAAATTAGGAAAAGTTAAATGTGGAACCAACTATAGATATAAATTTAGATGATAACACATGTTTTAATGCATCTTAGTTTTATCTTATTGTTGAATATGACTCATATTGATAAGATAATTATGAGTTGTTGAGATAACTATGCATTGTTGAAAATATAATTCACATTGATAGGATAACTATAAATTGTTGGGATAACTATAAATAGTAATATCAAAGAAGAATTTGAACTTTAAATTCTAGATTTTTTAGGTTGGTTTTAACGTGTTTCATAAAAATATTATGTATTTTACTGCATACAAAATTTAAAATCCAAAATCTAATCTTATTTTTAGAATTTCAATATGGTGCTTGAGTAACATGAGATGGAATAGTAACCCTAAACTTAATATTTTTTAATTCCTAAATATACATTTTTAAAAGACTTAGACCATGTATCCTATTTTTTAAAAATTCAGGAATCTTGTAAGTTGTAACAGTAAAGCAGACTATTAATCCAACTTTTTAAAATTTAATTAAAACCTAAAATGAATTTAATTTAATGTATTTTTAAACAAATATTTAAAATTCATTTAATCAAGTCAAACAAAAAAAGTATACGTAATTTAAATAATATTTTGCCCAAGAGGCTTTTATGATTCATGTATAATAATTTAACACTTTATTTTATACTTTGAGTTTGAACAATGCATACTCATTCCATTGGATTTGACATATAACAGCATTGCCAATTTCAATTGAATATTTAGAAGTTTGATTGTCGATAATATTTTAATAAAGTTATTGAACATGAATTTTGTACTAGTATGACTAGGATGTTACATGGTCAAGTCATGTAATATACTCAAAATAGCTTCAAATATGGGGTTGACTCTTTCTAATAAGACAATGTGAATTCATTGCATTTTACTCCATATTAATTACCCCCCTTATATGTTTTTCTCAAATTCGACTAATTTTTAAAATTATCTATTTTGCCTTGTTCGAAAAGAAAAATCAGAATAAATATTTATTCAGATAAAACTTTTCAATCTAACATATGCTCACGTTTTTTAAATTATGGTGGTTTCAACCGCCACAATTTACTTTGTTAGGTAGAACAAATTCAATATTTTAGAATTATGGCGGCTAAAACCTTCATAATAATCACATTTACACAAACTTAAATAACATTAATTATTGTAATAAAATTGGAATGTCAAATTTAAAAAAAAATCAAAGTTGTGAGGCAAATGTTTATAATAAAACTTTGATCTATTCGCCGAGAAGATCTTTCAGGTGAAGGAATGAACTATGCAGGTGCATATATTTCATTTGAGAAGTATCTTCTCTTAATCACCTAAAAGTAGAGGGACACATAACCTTAAACAAAACAAAAAATAATAAAGGATCAAGTTATCAAAGACATCACTAGCAATGCGGTAAATTTAATAACAACCTCATTATCATACCTTGCATCTTTTGCTGCCTAACATCGAACAAGAAAAAAAATCAAAACTACAATACTAGTAAATAAAAGTGAAGCTAATATATGTATCAAATTCTATTGGATATGGTTTGTCACTTCAGATGCATAATATGGTTTAAATAAAATGTAAATAACAATATCTTCGGGACTTAGCTTTGCTTCGTGTGGATGGATGATTTCTTCATGATGTCTTGATCTAGATATTTGGCCTTGCCTTGGACCTTAGATCGTATAGTGTCAAATTTAATCCTTTCACAAATGTCTTCCACTTTAACAATGGTTTGTTAAAGCCCTTTTGCTTTTGTCTTCCCTTTGTCTCTACTCCTCTATTCTCCACGACCCTTCATGTCTTTGATCAACAATAATTATTTGTCTTTGGTGTCGGATTTCTCATGGTAGAACTTGAGTGATTCTAAGAAACAAGGCTCAATAGCTTCCAAATATGCTTCTATAGTGGCCACCATGTCCTTGCCAGAGTCATTTTTTAGTTTTAGGTGTACCGTTGAAGATATGCCCCCATAGTAGCATGTGTAGGGAGATCGTTTATACAATTATAAATCGACTTGCAATCGGTCATTAAAAATCACATCTTCACCGGCTTTTTGGTTTCATTCTTTCCAAAATATACCATTAGTTCAACATAACCCCAAGGTATTACTGTTGACCCATTGAACCCTTGGAGGTCACTTCCATTTTTACGGAATGAGGTCTCTTGATTCAGGTGCAAATTCTCTAGAAGATTGGTATACATGATGTCACATGAACTTCCTTGGTCTATAAAGACCCTTCATGCGTCATATTTTTCCACGCCAGCCCTTATCATCACCAAGACACAAACTTCCTAGCTTCCAACTATTTATCGTAAAATGAAATCGGCAAGTAATCTATCCTGGTTGGTTCTTTCCCATAAGTCTTCTCTTGCAACATCATTTCTCTCAACTTCCTCTTCACAGAGTTGTAGTAAGCCCTTTTGAAGTGGGGGAAGCCTCTTGAAACCACTAATGTGGTTGTTGACAAGATTTATTCTTGTGACGCTTCAACTTAGTTAGCCTCCTCTCGCTTACTATCTTCTTTTTCCTTGACATTGATGAGGAGAGCCTCCTAAGACTGAAATGCCTCTTCTTTATTATTAGGGAGGCATTGACAATTTGATACAAAAGCCAATCATGATGAGTATTCCACTAATTATTATTTTATGCAACATGGTAAAAATATCAATCTTATACCAATAAATCCTAGTGAGGTGAGACAAGATCAAAATAAGATGAGAGAAAAAATCATTAATAAAGAAAGGAAAAAGAAAAAGAAAAAGAAAAATAAAAGGATGTAAAGAAAAAGAATGATAAAAAAAAAGAAATAAAGTTTAATCGCAAGAAAATGAGATGTGATGAAAGCAATTGTGTCACATTAACCCTTATACTTAATCTTTTGCAAGGAAGAACCTTTACTAGCCACAATTTCTAATGAAATATTTTTCCTAGTTGTGTTAAGTTTCTTTTGCAGTAATTTAAGGATATTTTTTCAAATGAGTTACCAAATGGATTTCCACCTATAAGAGGAATTGAACATCATATTAACCTTAATTCGGGAGCACCTTTGCCTAATATACCAACATATAGAAGCAGTCAGCAACAAACTCAAGAGATACAAAGGTAAGTGATTGGATTGATAAGTAAATGATGGGTAAACGAAGGTTTAAGTCCTTGTGTTGTGCACTTGTAAAAAAGTATAGGTGTGTGTGGTATCCCTACATGGGTAGGGGATACTCAAAGGCCTTAGTAGTTAATTAATAAAAGTTAAGGCTTTCCTGTGGCGACGAGAGACCCTATTTGGTTGTGATTATGGTGTTTACGGTAGTATGAAAGGGCCAACTCACTTGAGGTGAGAGACTCTGTGTATAAGCGTTCTACTTGGGGTGTACTGATTTTTCCATACCATAAAAAAGGTTTAAACATTTATAGAGGCTCTTGGGCCTATGATTTTGGAAACCCTAAGAAGCAGTAATCACCCTCCCCTCCCCCCAAATTGACCGGAGAAGTCTGTTGGTTGTAACACCCTAAACCCATAAGAAACTTTTTCTTTTTATTTATAAAACATTGTGGAATATAATAGAATGAGATAAGGGAGTCACATAACAAAGTACTCAACTTTTATTTAAAAATGAAAAGTTAAATCTAAAACACAATAGTAAAACATAATAATTCGGTTCAAGCCAAAATAAAGAAAATGATAAAAGATCACGTCTCGATCTTATAATATCAGAGCCACTATTCAAAAATAAATCATCTAGCCGACTTAAGGCCTCGCAAAAATGAAATTAAGCAAATGCAACTCGAAGAGGCCATCTACGCCATCCTCCACAAATAATCAGCCATTATCACTCCTCAGACTCAACATAAGAATCATCTGTATAAGTTCACATATATGGAAACATAAAAACAAAGAAAGGGTGAGAATACATTCTATAAATAAATGGTGTAAAAACAGGAAGAATAGTATGCAATAATAGAACTATCTCAACTCTTCTTATAGGCGTTCTTAAAAAGAATTTTAAAATGTGGAAAGAATGATTGGCTTATATTGAGTTTGCTTATAATAGGGTTCTTCATAGTACTTCACAATATTCACCTTTTAAAATTGTGTATGGATTTAATCCATTAACACCTCTTGATTTATTGCCATTGACTAACACTTCTCTTTTGAAGCATAAGGATGAAAAACTTATGGCTGACTTTGTAAAGAAATTAAGCGAGAAGGTTATAATACAAATTGAGAAGAAAAATGAAAGTTAGGTTAAGTATGCAAATAAGAGTAGAAAGAAAGTGGCGTCTGAGTTTGAGTTCATATGAGAAAGGAGAGGTTTCCCTTACAAATAAATTAAGTTACAACCAAGGGGAGATGGTTCATTTTAAGTGATTTCAAAGATAAATGACAATGCAAACAAGATAGAATTCTTTCGTCAGTATGGTGTAAGTGCCACTTTCAATGTTTCTGATTTATCTCCACTTGATGTAGGTGATGATGAGCTCAATTCGAGGTCCATTTCTCTTCAAGAGAGATGAGATGACGAGGACATGAAGCACCGAGACTTAAGTGAAACAATCCAAAACTTAGGAGGTCCTATGACAAGAGAACGTAGTAAGAGAGTTAATGGTGCCCTAACACAATCCATTGGAAACAATGGACATATTGAGAAGAAATGAGCCAAAACTTGTCTTTTTGATTGAAATTCGTAAAAATGACATGACTTATGGGCTTGCTATTCCATTTTAATGTTTTAATTAATCATGTTGTAATAAAATGTGTAAGGGTCCAACTTGTCCAATTTAGCTCCAAACACTTAACTTTTTTTATGTGTTTTTAACCATTTTAAAGCTCCCAAGGCTTTAAAATTCATGCATTTCCCTTTCCATTCAAATAATGAGCTGAAGAAAGGAAAAGTCAAGGCATTGAAGGAGGAAGATAAATATATGTGGGGTTGCATTGATCAAATTGACTATAAATTGCTATAATTCATTAAGACGATGAATATCCACTTCCTTCACCACCTTTTAGTGTGTGACCTTTCACCCTCAAGCCATTGTTGATAGAATAATGAGTTGAATTTGTATAATTTCATGAGTTATTATTGTAAACTGAGCAAGCTCCCTTATACTTATAAATAGGGAGCTAATCATGAATAGAAAATCAAGTTGAATTTTGTTAAACAAACAATTTGTGTGATTTTGAGAGCTATGCTTCTTTGCTTATGGATTGGACCAAACTTTTGATCTTATCAAGATACCAAGTTTCTTGTGGTGATCTTCATTAAGGCTTATCATCCTTTCTAATTCATAGAAAGAGCGTGGATCCCCATTACTATCATTTTCCATCTATTTCTTTCTAAATTTTTCATTGTTACAATTCTGTTCCAACTCAAACTATTACTTAAAGTTGGTGTCTTAACTCCATCTTATCACATTAAAATCACAAGTTTTATAAATTTAACAAAGTATGAGAAAAATGATTGAATATCAAATTGGTTAGCCATCAATTACAGTTAGGCATTCAATAGAACCAGAACCTGGTGGAGATACCCATCCGAACTCGCCCTGAGTTTGATGGAGAAACGTCTTTTTGATCGGATTTAGGTTTGGGTTTGTGGTTTATCCAATTACAAAATATGGAGACGAGTCGAGTAATAGGGACACTGGTACCCACCCTAAACCCGCTTCATTTACATAAGGTTGTACTTTATTATTTATGTTTGATAATTTGAAATATTATTGATATCCTCAATGCTTTGGTATTTGAAATGTATGTTTGAAAATTTTCGGTATTATTTTACTTTTTTTTAATCGTAATAGAATTTAAATATTTGAGGAAAAATACTATTTCTATTGAAAATTAATTATATTGGAGTGATGAGAGTGACACGGGGATACTTGAACCAAACTCGAACATGTTTGGTATAGGTTTAGGGTTCAATTTTGCATACCCGATAGAGATTGGGTGTAACGAGTATTTATTAGGGATCTAGGTTTGAGTTTAAGGAAGGTAAAAAGCATCTTCACCTCTACCTCATTGTCATGCCTGATTATAGCGACTTACTGATCTATATGTTTTCAGGTCAAATTACAATCAACATACCTGCCACATCACTTCTAATTCTTCCTTTTATGAACGAACCAAACACGAAGATTTGAATTGCTGCAGTTTTCTCTCCAAATAATAATATCTGCAAGTTAACTTTTAAAGAAATCTCTTTAATAATTTCCGAATAAAATTATATAAATAACATTATTATGATGCTTTCAGTCCAAAAGCTAACTTGCAAACAAAAGTATTTTCAGATATTAATAGGGTTTAAGATAAATTCGTAAGGGTCCAAGGAACTACCTAATATAATTCCCTCTTTCCTATTCAGATTTATCATGGTCCAATAGAGTTCAATCGTAATACTCATATAATTAATAAATGATACTTTTGTAAAAAAAAATTATAATTTACTTTTTTAATAAATTAATAATATATATTAACATATATAAAAGTATCAAATTGACGTGTAAAAAAAAACAAGAGAATACAACCTTATTGTCCACAAAGAAGTCTACTATGAAACCATGTTCGCTACGTGAATTGTGCAAAAACTAATGGCATTTTAATCCTACGATACATTTTTAAAATACATAGTCCATGTATCCTATTTCTAAAAACTCATGAATCTTGTAACAGTAAAGCAAACTACTAATCCAACTTGTTAAATTTTAAACAAAACTAAATGAATTTAGTTAATGTATTTTAAACAAATATTTTAAATGCAAGTATATTTAAATAAGGGAAATACTAACGAGCAAAATTGTCAAACTCGCGAGTCTACTCAGACTTGTAAATAATGTATAGACTCGCCTCGTAAATTTGTATGAATTTATGGAAAATTAAAAATGATTTTCAAAAATATGTAAATGACACATATATGACACATACATATATTTATAAATCTGAAAATATTTCATATATTACACAAGTATATTTAATAGTACACCAATAAACATCAAAATTTAAATTTTATACTCAATACAAAAACTTCTTAACAAAAAAACTTGATAATAAAATAATAAAAATAGAAAATTATGTAGTTAAATACTTAAATTACCCTCCTCAATGATGAAGAAAAAGGAAGTCTCTTTATATATTAAGGATAACATTATACCTTATAGCATTAAGTTTCCTCTACCCATGAATTTAAATTGTGATTCGCAATAACAATTGCAGACGTAATATTGTTGACGCGTCAGTCTCCACACTACAAGAAAATATCTCTCCAACCACGTGATATAGTAACGTGATAATCATGTGGCAAAAAAAGAGAGTTGCTACATGAATTACATGTCACAACATGTTTTAATAATTAAATATATTCTCAGATTAAAAATGTTTTTAGATTTTTTTTAAAAAAATTACATCGTATTAAACACGTCGCAACTTTTTTTTTTCAAATAAATAAAAAAAATTAGTCAGACATTGCACATGTGGGGAAATTTGAATTTTAAAAAATTAACGTTGTGACGTGAAAATCACACCGCAACTAAGTTTTCAGAAAAAGAAAACATAACGTGAGAATATTGTCTGACTGAGTTGATGGCTTGGCCAGATTCAGATGACCGTTGTGTCTGGTCAACCTTAGTGACGTGGAAATCACGTCGCAATGTAACAGTTGTATTTTTTGTAACATGAATAACACGTTGCAAGTTGCGACGTGAAATTCACGACGCAAGATTCCATATTTATTTCACTTGTCCGTTTTCACCCACACCACTCCACACTCACTCTCATTTTTTCACCTCTTTCCACTCTCACACGCAGAAGAACATCCCTCAAATTTCTTCTTTTCTCTTCAACTCATACTCATATTTTCTTCTTTCCTCATCCAATCTCAATTTGTTCATCTGTTATCTCTTCAAATTTAATAAGGTAAACAATTATTTATATTTTATTTATTTATTTAATTTTATGTCAATTGATTTTTATTTTATTATTAATATTGTTTTGTTACGAATAATAGTAAATAGATGTGAATGTTCATTTACCCAACTTTCTATATCCCTTAACTCCTATGAGTTAATTTTCTAACCTTTGTGTATTCCTTAAGTTAATGGTTATTCATTGGTCATGTACTATAAATAAGATTCACATTGCAATGTAAAGTGTACTTTTGCAGAAGATAATATAATATTACTTTCTCTCTTCCCTTCCTCTCTTTGATCTCTATATTATTTTATTTAGTTTTATAACACATTATCAGCACGAAACTCTACCATATGAATGTTAACTAATTGTCTAAGAAGGGATACAAATAATTTGATAATGAAGATCTGACTATATGAAGTTCCAAGATTTAGAAGGTAATATTATTATTTTTTGTATCGTAATATATATTTCTAATTCTACCTATTATGTATTGATATATTGATTAGAAGAAAAAAATCAACAATAATTTTCATGAATTCCAGAAGGATTAGATGAATAATGTTAAAATATCTGTGAAAGACTATAAAAATAATGTGTTTGGTATATAGTTCTTGAAGAACTTAACAAATATCCTTGAAGGATAGAAAAATAATAATTTATTATATAGTTCTTGAAGAACTTATCAAGCCCCTGAAGGAGAGCAACATAATAATTTATTATATAGTTCCTGAAGAACGTATCAAGCATCGCTGAAGGATAGCAAAATAATAATTTATTATAGAGTTTTTGAAGAGCTAATCAAGATCCCTGAATGCTAGAAAAATAATAATTTATATAGTTGTTCTTGAAGAAAATATATTGCATCGCCGGAGGATTGCACGAAAAGTGTTTATCTTTATCATTGTTTGAAGATCTATGATCTACCTCTCGAAAAAAATTATATATATTATAAAGGATCCCTAGAGAATTGTTCAAAAAATGAATTACTTTTATTCATTCATCAAAGAAGGGTTATCCCTTGATGATTGATAAAAAAATGATTATTCTGTCTCCATTGATCAGAAAAGTATCAATGACGATTTTCATGGATCTTAGAAAAATTGACAATCATAGAAGAATTGCATGAATAATATTAATAATTGTAAATTTATTAAGATTGAAAAATATATATTTTATACAAATTATTTTATATTTACTATAGATTGAAACAAATTAGAAGAATATAATCATATGTATTATAGTAAATCAGATGTTCACAAATCACACTTAAGTGTATTATTGGCAAAATCGGTTGGGTCATCTCAGATGTATTATGATGTGATAACTAGTTTTAAAGAACCAGAAGTTTCTTCAATCCAATAAAATTTGTGTGTTCCTAAAGGAAAATTTGAGAAATTGAGTTTTTATGACATTAATTATTGCATCGACTAAAAGATCGTGCATATGTCTATTCACAGCCAGAAGTTTGTGAAATTATTTTCTCAACTAATTAAACTAAGATCTTGTTTTCTGGATTTTTCAGAAATTCCTTGATAAGTATCACACATATTACTAAAATTAATATTGAACATCTTGAAGGACATGCTCATAAAAAAAATGGACTTGAAGATCCATTCTTTAGACGTATAAAGTTAGTTATATAGTTGATACTTGTGAGATCATTAATTCTAAATTAGATATTTGAAACACACAAAGTATGGTATTAAGATATTTATTTGCATTAAGCCAACAAGTTAGTACGTGATAATTCTCCCTTTAACATGCAAATTATTTTAGGTTCATAATCTAATACTTCTCATTTAAGTAAAATTTTGGATGTGTTGTGATTATTCAATTGCTCCAATGTAGTACGCTAAAATGAGTTTTGAAAGAATGTTGAGAAAATGCATTTTATATGAATCTCGTATTTGAGGTTTTATCTTGGTTCAATAATTGGATACTTCTTTGAAATCCAGTAGGCTGATTATCAATTTATAAATTAATTTTCTCAATACTAGGTAGAGAGAACAAGCAGCACAAAGTGTGAACCAGAAGTTCAAGTGAACAATTTAAAATAAAATATTATTATATCATTTTGATCCTCGAAGTTCAAAACAAAATTCATTTACAAAGTTTATGAAACAAATTATTAGCTGCTAATATTCCACTCAAAGTGGATTCTTATATTGGACAATATAATATTGTAAATGAGTTGTAGTCGCGCCTCAAGCGTGGTAGAAAAACCGATTCCGATGTTAAAAGTCCTCAACCAAGAAAAGAAACTAAAGTTAAAATGACCCAAATGAGGATATGAAAACTTTAAGAGAACTTTGGCATAATTTAATTTTGAGTTCCATAAGAACTAACCAGGTACCTGAAATTTATGAAAATTAAGAGACCTCGATAAACTATGTCATGAATGGAATATGATGGAACCAAAATAAAGTCAATGTTGACAATGTCTTTGTATACAATATAGCGCTAAAAATAATAAATAATAATGAGGATCATGAGTCAAAGTATATCAAAGATTGTTGACAAAGTGAGAATTGGTCAATATGAACATATTCAATTGAAGAAAAATTAAACTCACTTTACAAGTGACTCGATTTTTGGACTAATATTCCGAACACCTCAAGGTGTAAAACCATTTAGATATAAATGATTTTTTTGTGAAAAATCAAAATAAGAATGGTGAAGTTGTGAGATACAAAGCTTGAGTTGTTGTTCAATAATCTTCACAAAGACCTAAGATTTATTTTGATGAAACAAATCCACCTGCAGTGGATGCAGTTCAATTTTTGATATTTAATTAAGTTTGTAGCAAATGAAGGGCTTAATTTGCATATGGTGGATGTTGTAATAACTTATCTATATGGTTCAATTGATAGTAAAATTTATATGAAACTCCTAGAAGAGTTCAATATACCAGATGCACACAACTCTGGATCTTGAGAAAGCTACTCCATAAGATTGAACAAGTCTCTCTATGGGCTGAAATAATCTGGACGAATGTGGTATAATCGTCTCAGTGAATATTTGCTTAGAGAGGGATATACAAATACCTCTATTTGTCCTTGTATTTTTATAAAAAGACCAGGAAAGGAATTTGTAATAATAGTTGTCTATGTGGATGACATAAATATTATAGGAACTCCTGAAGAGCTTCCAAAAGCTATGAATTGTTTAAAGAAAGACTTTGAGATGAAGGACCTAGAAAAGACAAAATTATGTCTAGATTTGCAAATTGAACATTTGGGCAAAGGAATATTTGTACATCTAGAAGGCTATATAGAAAAGGTGTTAAAACGCTTATATATAGACAACTGTCACCCTTTGCCTACTCCAATGGTTGTTAGATCATTAGATGTGGAGAAATATCCTTTCAGACCTCGAGAAAAGGATGAAGAATTGCTTGGTCTTGAAGTACCATATCTCACTGCAATTGAAACTCTAATGTACCTTGCTAATTATACACGTCCTTATATATCATTTGCTGTCAATCTATTAGCAAGATACAGTTCTTCACCTAAACAAAGACATTGGAACAGAGTCAAACATATAATTCGTTACCTCAGAGGTAAAATAGACATAAGTTTGTTTTATACCAAACTATCCATATTCGAATTAACAGGTTATGCAGATGCAGATTACTGTTTAAATTCTCATAATGGTATATCATAAACATGTTATTTGTTTACATGTGGGGGTATAACTATTTCATGGAGATCGGTGAAACAAACCATAACAACAACATCATCTAATCATGCAGGGCTTTTAGCATTACATGTGGCAAGTCGAGAATGCGTTTAGTTGAGATCCTAATTCAGCACGTTCAAAATACTTGTGGTTTATCTTCTGAAAAATTAAATACAATGACCATATATGAAGATAATAATGCATGCATCGCTCAATTGAAAGATGATCACATTAAAGAAGATCGAACAAAACACATTTCTCCAAAGTTCTTTTGTACTCATGATCTTCAAAAGAGTGGTGATATAAACATCTAACAAATTTGTTCATGTGATAATCTTGCAGACCTTTTCACAAAGTAACTCCCAAGTAGAACTTTTAATCAACTAGTACAAAAGATTGGTCTTCATCGTCGAAGAAATGATCGTTCAGCTGAGGGGGAGAAATAAATTTACTTTAAAAGGATATTGTACTCTTTTTCCTTCACCAGATTTTTTTCCACTGAGTTTTTTTAGTAAGGTTTTAACGAGGCATATCCTCAATGAACATCCAAGGAGGAGTGTTACAAATAATAGTAAATAGATGTGGATGTTTATGTACCCAACTTTCTATATTCCTTAACTCCTATGAGTTAATTTTCTAACCTTTGTGTATTACTTAAGGTAATGGTTATTCATTGGTCATGTACTATAAATAAGATCCACATTGCAATGTAAAGAGTACTTTTGCAGAAGATAATATAATATTACTTTCTCTCTTCCCTTCCTATCTTTGATCTCTATATTGTTTTATTTAGTTTTATAACATGTTCTTATTTTTTGTTTTTAATTTAGATTATTAAAAGAAGAAGTTACTCCGCAAAATATATTTTGTTATTTCATTGAGGTATTTTTGCATTTCTTCAGAAATGTTTTCTTGTATGTTTGCTTTTAAAATATATATATATATATATATATATATATATATATATATATAAGGACCGACCTATGTTGTCCAATGCAGTGTTTTAAAAACCGGACCAGTCATCAAACCGGTGAGGGTACTGGGTCACTGGTTTATTGGTCGAACCACTGGGTCATTGGTCGAACCGCATGACAAAACCGGATTAAACTGGATAACTGGGTTGAATAGACCGGTCTATATAACAAAACTATATAGATATAAAATTGGTCGAACCGGATGATTCAGTCTCTACAAAATATAACTAACAATTAAATTTATTTAAAATATCATATCATATGTTCACAAGTTCATTATCTAAATTCAAATTTAAAACAAAGGTATCACACATAACAAAATAGTACAAAATTATAAAGTCTAATGGCAAACAAAGTCTAATTGCAACATAATCTAATTAAATAGTTTATAACAAAATAAATCTAATGTGCATCAATTCAAAGGAGGAAAAATTGTTTCAATGTTGGGATCTCTTTCTTCAATATTAAAATCTTCTGCAGTAAAATCAACCGCATCCGCAACAACTTCTCCGTCAATGATATCATTAGTTTTTTCTTTTTTTTTTTTATTTTAATTTTTTATTTCATTTTTTATTTTAATTTTTTTAATTAAAATAATAAAAAAGACGTCGTTTTAATTAAAAAAAATGCAATTAAACCACCAGTTTAGGAAAATCGCCGGTTTTTTCGGTTTACACCGGTTTTTACCGGTTCTCATTGGTTCAATGACATGAGCGATCTAACAGCTGAACCAGACCGGTTACCTGGCCGGTTCCCAGTTCGACCGGTCCGACCGGCTGGTCCAATCCGGTTTTTAAAACACTGGTCCAATGTGTGGGCTTAAGCCCCCACTATAATTTGGAGACAAATTTTTGCAGATTATATACTCTAATAAAATGACTATAC
This sequence comes from Lathyrus tuberosus, assembly GCA_022829125.1. Taxonomy (NCBI): domain Eukaryota; kingdom Viridiplantae; phylum Streptophyta; class Magnoliopsida; order Fabales; family Fabaceae; genus Lathyrus; species Lathyrus tuberosus. The sequence goes on along the minus strand of JALAZF010000627.1, from coordinate 1,517,148 downwards.
ATAAAAGGCACATGAGCAATTAACCTGCATATAGGGTTGTTCATGGTATAGTTCACTGAAAAAATCAAGCTATACCGAACCGAACCATATAAAAAGATTGTAAGAACCAAACTGAACCGTTTAAATTTGTTTAGAACCGAACTGAACCAAACATTTGGTTTCGGTATACCGATTCTTAATTCTGAATCATACCAAATTATTAGTAACTATTTTTTAAGAGAACCACTTTTTATGGTGAATAGAGCCTATTATAATTTTTTTTAATTTTTTAATAAAAAATCATTTTAGACTTTTTAATTTTAAGAGAGACTGTCTCATAATACTTATATGTATTTGCAACACACGAATGAATCAGCTACTTTATTTAATAGCTTAGTACTGTTAGGTTAATTTATTTTATTTATCCCCCAGAAGACGACCGTGTAAATGGATAGTTACTGCATCTAATAACGATGGCTTTATGACTTTGTTAGATTTAACTAAACACAAAATCTACCATATAAGAACATAAGATGTTCTATAAAAGACTAATCTGCCCCTTTGGCTCCTAAGCATGCCACGTGGATAGCCTAATTGAACACTAACTCCTTTTTGCTTTGCAATCCACATTCTGGTTTGGGTATATTGGGTTTGGTTAACAAAAAACATTAATTGGGTTTGAAAAAGTAAATATTACTTTGGTAGGATAAACAACTCTTTGCATGCCATATTCCCTACATCTCTATGGCCTATTTTTACGTTTCCAAGGTTTTTGCAGAGACTTTGCTTCTCCTCTATGCTTATAATTATCGGATTTCCTTCTCTTTTATATCCTAAACCCTAAATCATGCAAATCCCTCTCCTTTTTTCTGCAAATTACTTGAACCCTACAACTTCTTCTCCTGGTTTCTTCCAAGGAAACCCACATACATTGCAAGCATGACGAGACCCTTTGAGAAGATTTCTGACCTCAACGAATCCAAGGAACTATGGAAGATAGTTGTTAGGGTTCACCACAAATGGTTAGTTGTAAGCAACAACAAAGAACACTTCAAAATGATCGTGTTAGATGCTAATGTGAGTTTCATTTTTTCCCATTATTTATGGATATGAACATCTTATTCCTGTTATTAAAAGATTTCTTTTGTTTGTTTGCTTTTTTCAATTTTTTTTCACTCTTTACCCTATAACAAAATGTATTTATGTTTGTTTGTTTAGATAAAAAATGCTGTTTGTTTTTAAATTGTTGGTTTATATGACATCTTATTTTCTTTGTTTGTTTTTGGTCGACATGCTGTTTTGTTTGAGTATACAATATGGCGTTTGGATTCTTTGTTTATAACAACATTCTGTTTTGTTTTTAAAGTATACGTTTTGGTTGCAACTTTAATTTTTTCCTTCTTTCTGCTGTTTATTTTTGGATTGCAATTTTAATGTTTTCGTTTATTTGACCAGGGTAATGATATTCACGTTGTTGTCCCAACACTGTTTATGCCAGCTTTCAATGAAAGGTTAACAGTTGGTCATACATACACTGTCTCAAATTTTAAGGTTGTACCAAATGATCTTGTGTTCAAACCTTCAAGCCACCGCTATATGATGAAGTTCACAGGTGGAACGTCCGTTAATGCTTTTGACAAGCATGAAATCCCACCAAAACCTTGCAATTTCACAAATTTCTCGGATATCATGACTGGATAATATAGGAAAGATCTGCTCTTAGGTAACACAATTATCTATGTTTATTCATTCTTTCATTGTAAAATATCCTACTGTCATGATTTTTGATTATATTGTCATCATTAAAGCGTTGGAACTTCATTTTTTCAGACGTGATAGGCATGGTGGATAGCATAGGTTACATGCAAGCCCAGTCAGGTGGGAAGAAACAACAGGTGAATTTCGTCCTCCGAGACGCTGGGTAACTTCCTTTGCCATTTACATAACTCTGCTATTCATTTCGATGTCCTTTGTTTTTACTTGCATAATCATTTGCATCACGTCTCTATTCTCAGAAACAATACAATCAACTGTACACTGTGGGAATCGTATGCCTCACAGTTCATCACGTTCAAGCAGGACCCACTCAACAATGCTGGCCCAACAGTTGTTTTGCTTCAGTACACAAAGGTCAAGGAGGAAGGTTTGGGCTATTTTTCATTGTTGCATTGTATAATATCCTAATTTCATGATATTTGATTATACTTACATTTGTTCATTCTTATTTTGTGTAATTTGTATTGATATCAATTATGTTTTTTACCATCTAGGTAAATATCCACTTGCTGTTACCAATACGTATAATGTCACAAAAATGCTCATCAATGTTGATATGCCGTGTTTCAGGGAGCTTTTGGAAAGGTGCCAATATGGTGTTTCTTGCTTTAAGTTTTTTAAAGTTATTTTTTTGTATACATTTTGATGAATACCATGTTAAAATTATCATGTAGGATACCTAAGGAGTCTTTGGTTAGTGCTTCAAGCCAACTTAGCTCTCAGTCTCAGCTATATTCACAATCCTCCGATAACTCTCAACAAACACCTTACCAAAAGTTACTTGAAAAAGCTATTGTTCTCCCCCTGCGTGATATTGTTAAACTTTGTCAGGTCTGCAATTAAATATACTACTTCACATATTTCCTATTTTAACAACTTTATTTGATTATAGCTTCTCACACTTACATTTCATCTCTGTTTTATGAATGTAAGGTTACTTTCTGTGCTACTGTTGCAAAGATCAAGAAACTCATTGCTTCTCCTTTTGGCTGGTATTACCTTGCGTGTCATCAATGCCCTAAGATTGATCGCGGTGAAAAGCCTCCGTATATTTGTGAGGATGGTCATCTAACTGAGGCAGAGATTTTAAAGTAAGTTCATTTGTGTTTGGATATTTTCTTTTCTTTTTTTTACCACCTGTGCGTTCTTAATGAAAACGACAGCTCCTCACTACGTTAACAAATTTTATGTCAGGTATAAAATTGAGATTGAAGTGGTTCATGATAAGGACTGCTGTAAGTTTGTTTTGTGGGACAGAGAGTGTGTTCAAATTCTTGGAAAATCTGTTGCTCAGATGCGCGAAACCATGATTAACGTTTGGCCCTCAGCTTATTGATATCAAATTGATTGTGAATTTTCCACAATGACATAACCATGTTTCTATTATTCATAGTTATAATATTGTCCAAACATATTTGTAGGCTGGAATAACAGATCCATTGGAATATCCCTTAGCCCTTGATGTTTTGTTGGATTTGGACCTTGCTTACAGAGTCAAATGGCAGCCCTGATGGGATAGTTGTTCTGTTGTCATGCTGATTAAGGATGAAGCTTTCATAAAACAGTTTAAGGCGCCATGGGAGCAAACAAAGGTATGTATGTATCGACCTTATCATTGGCTGAATATTAGTCTGTCTTAAACTTCGTTTAATCAGGTTTTTTCTTTTGACATATAGCTTACAACATCCAACGCAACCGTAACACCACCATTGTTGCAGGCATGTTTACTTACTACATTTGTTATGATTTTGTATATTATTATGCTTTTCATGCTTCTCATTTACATTTATATATGTTGAAGATTAAGGAAAGTGTTGATGAAGCCAAATCCAATGCGGCTGATGAAACTGACTTTGTTGCGGTTGGTCTCTAATTGATATCATACTATCTTTTTTTTGGTTATGTATCCGTTGTAACATAACTTATTTTTGTTGTAATCATTTCCGTTATGTCAAGAGCTGGAATGCACATCCAAACATAACCCTGAACCAGTGACTCCAGCTGGCAAGAGAGCCGTACCGAAAGGTTCGAGCGAATCCACTACGGTGATCAGTTTGTGTGACGGAGAGCTTTCGTCAACAAAGCTTAAGAAAATTATCAAATTGGAGAAGACAAATTAGCTTCTCAATGATTTTAATTAGTTCTCTTTTGTTATGTACTGTTTAAGTATCAGTTTCTTAATGGTATTTTGTGTAACAATTTCATGCTACTACTGCAAATTCGTCCAAACAATAGTAGGATCGTGTTATTTGTTTGAAATTTCAAGCATATTGTCTATTTTAATGAATATCAAGATGTTTTATGTTTCCATCTTTTATCTATGGTTGTCATTTATATTGTGCTTATAAGTATATTTATATTTTCACTTACATTAGTTTACCTCACTATTTTTTGGACGTCATCATAATAAAAACTTGATAACAAGTACAAACGTTTTTATTCTGCACTATTACCATTTTATTTCTAGAATTTTGGACTTTGATTTTATTTTAATGGCTCACAATCAGTATCACAATAAAGTGTATCAATTCCATTACATGATTATGGTCTTTTGATCATAAAATGTGACCATCCTTTTTCAGTGATTAAGGACATTTGAAGATAAATTATGGAATACTTGGATTAATTTCTAATGGAATATACTTATTTTAAATTACCCATAAAATCTTGAAGTCTAATATATATACTACAGTATTTATGTTTTCTAACATATAGGCCATAATTTACTAAATATAATAGTTAATAACATATCATTGATTTAGTAGGTTAGAAGTGTAAACAATATCACCCTTTCCAAAGTACAACTCTATCACGATACACTATGCACACACATGCACGTGCATCATCATCACATGAACCTTTTCCATTTTCAAATATATTATTATTTCTAACATGTAAACCAATTTAATACTTTTTGTTTACTAACTTTTGGTTTTCCCACTTTTTCCTATCAGCAGCAAAAGTACAGTCTTAAAAGTTTTACCATTTAAAAAAATACTTTTCCTAACTATCCTCCAAAATAACCAGGTTCTATTTTTACTCTTCATACATCATGCAGGTGGACATATTCTCGTAGCTATCATTGTTGCTAACATCTTCTCATATAACTTCCATTCTTGCTAACTATTAAGATTGTTTTCCCGCAGCCATCAACAATCATTACTTATACTACATAAATGGATCCTACCAACAATCCTGTTACTGCTTGATTAAGAAGAAACTGAAGAAGATTTATTTTAGCAAAGAGGAGACTTTCACGTATGATTGCTAACAATGCTTTTTCTGTCAACAGTCAACAGTCCCCTATATTGCATGCACAACATAACAGTTTGAATGCAAATGTAACTACTCATAACTGTCTGACTGGAACTCATACACCATCTGTATCCAACAACATGACAGAAATATCACAGGCTTCGATTGCTAGAAAGAGGAGGAGGGATATATTATCACATAACAGAAATTGCCATGATGCTTCTAACAAGGAGAATATCCCAGCAAACAAGCAATCTGAAACGCCTTCTCATTTTCAGAGTCCGTTATTTATTACACGTGCCCCACTTGCTAATATTAATGCTAACTTGCATAACATTGGCCCATCCACTGGACCGTCACAAAGACATGTTCTTGCTAAGAACTCAGAAAAAAAGAGGTTTAATGGACCTACACGGAATAATCTGCTTAGTAGTTTCAATGAAACTCTACACCCTCTGTCTTCAACGATACCAGCATCAAATTCTATTCCATCTGTACATTGTAATGCTGCACCTACTCATTTCAGTAGACCGTCTCATTCTTCAGATGATGAAATTGAAAATTCGGATGATGACACAAGTATGGCAAATAGTTCTGATGCTGACTCCGACAACGTGCCTGAACCTTTGATTGATTCGCATCTACAACGTAAGTTATTCTATACATATTATATATAGTACTATATGGATTGTTGGTTTTTTTAATTGTTGATGATTCTGTCATCACAGAGTATTCTGATATAGGAGATCCTATATATGAGTGTCCGTTTTGTCACGCATGCATGTGGTATCAACAACGCAAAGGGAAATTGAGACATACAACGGTTCCAAGGTTTGAGAAGTGCTGCAGGGGTGGTAAAATTGTCCTTCCATTCCTTGAGGAACCACCTACACTATTGCAACAACTTCTTTACAGTGCAATATGCCTAGAGAGTAAGAACTACCAGAACAACGTTAGGACCTACAATGCCATGTTTTCCTTCACATCACCAGGAATGAAGTTTGACAACTGGTATTCAAAAGGAGGAGGGCCACCTACTTTAAGACTACATGGTCAAACATGTCATTGATTCGGTTCTTTGCTACCAGAAATTGGAAAAGCTCCACAATATGCTCAACTATGTATATTTGACACTGACAATGAAATTGATAACAAAATGGATTGTTTTAGGTATTTTTGTATTGTTTGATCTATTCCATATATAACATAGCAAATGTTATTTATGTATTGATTTTTCTTTTTTAAATTCAATAACACATTCTCAGAGACAATAAGATTTATCACGGGAAATTGTCAACAAGTTAAAGATCATGTTAGATGAGTGCAACGTCCATGCAAAGGCTTTCAGGATGGAAAGGGATCTTTTAAAAACAAACAATTTCTTGGACTTGAAGTTAAAGTTGATTTCGGATAGACCGGAGGATGGCCGAGTGTACAATCGTCTTACTATTTCTGAGGTTGCTGCTCTCATTGTTGGTGACATTGATTCGACATCTCAGAGAGATATAATCATCCAAGCACGGGATGGTAACTTGCAAAGAATAGATGAATTTTATCCCGCTTACCTGGCGTATCAATACCCTCTCATATTTGTCTATGGGGAGGATAGATACAGGAAGAATATACTTCATAAATATCAGCATGAAAGGACGGTTACCAGGCAAAATTGCCAAACCATAAAAGAGTGGCTATCTTTTCGACTGCAGGACCGAAAGAATGAAGCAAAGACTCTACTACATTCAAGAAGGCTTTTTCAACAGTTTTTGCTTGACGGATACACAATGATGGAGTCGGAGAGACTTAATTGGTTAAGAAAAAACCAATCCAAATTAAGGGTGGGTAAATACAAACAATTGAATGATCAATGTGGCAGCAGTCGACAAACATAACCACCAAAAAGAGGAAAACGTGTTGTCTTACTGTCATCTTTTGTTGGAAGCAAAAGATATATGGACCAACTATACTTTGATGGTATGGCCATTTCAAGTAAGTTGGGTTTTCCAGATTTGTTTGTAACTTTTACTTGCAATCCTGCTTGGCCTGAGATTACACGTTTTCCGTCCAACACTTCGTTAAAGCCGCATGACAGACCGGATATCATTGCAAAGGTTTTTAAGATCAAATTTGATGAACTCATGGCGGATATAACTAAACGTCATGTTATCGGCAAGGTGTTGGCCTGTAAGTCTTATTCTTCCAGTTTATACTTATCAATGCAGAATGTCATGCTCATACGCTAAATGTATGTTATATATGTATTTCTTTTTCAGTTATGTACACAATTGAATTTCAAAAGCGAGGTTTGCCACATGCTCACATCCTTATTTTTTTGGATCCTCGAAGCAAGTATCCAACCCTTACCGATATTGACAAAATTATTTCAGCCGAGATCCCTGACCCTGAAGAACATCCAGCACTGTATAACTTAGTCAAAACGAACATGATGCATGGTCCATGTGGTCTTTCAAAAATGACATCACCTTGTATGAAAAATGGAAAATGTTCTAAGTTCTTCCCAAAAAAATATGTTGAGGAAACAATGCTTGATTCAGATGGCTACCCACTTTACAGGAGAAGCTCAAAAACACATGTCATTCACAAGAACAGCATTGCATTAGACAATAGTTATGTTGTTCCTTACAAAACAAGGTTGCTTTTGAAGTACCAATCACATATAAACATGGAATGGTGTAATCAGAGTACTTCTATCAAATATCTGTTCAAGTATATTCACAAAGGATACGATAGAATCACTGCAACAATTGTTTCTTCAAATCGCAATCAGCCTGAGCCTATTGATAAAATTTAACAGTATTTAGATTGTAGGTACGTCTCACCAAGTGAAGCATGTTGGCGAATTTTCGGTTATAATATTCATGGTAGAAAACCGGCGGTTGAACGTATGTTCTATCATTTAATTGGTGAGAAGGCCATTTACTACACTGACTTTGATAGAATGAAGGACATATTGGAAAGGGCGAGCGTCACTGAATCTATGTTCAGAGCTTGGTTGGTTGCAAATGGTACATATGAAGAAGCCCGATCATTGATGTACGGCCAATTTGTGTCCAAATTTGTTTATGACAAAAGAAAGAGAACTTGGAAGCCACGAAAAAGGGGATTCACCATCGGTCGGTTGATATGGGTTCCACCTACTATCGGAGAATTGTTTTATCTTTGAATGATGTTGACAGTAGTTAAAGGTCCTACCACATATGAGGAAATCCGCAAAATAGGTGACCAACAATTTCATTCATTTAGGGACGCTTACTTTGCCATGGGTTTTCTTGAAGACGGTGGAGAATACATAACTGCTATAAAAGAGGCAAGTCAATGGGGTTCGGGTCATTTTCTTCGAAAACTTTTTTGCGTAATGCTTTTGTCCGGTGCTGTAAATCGACCCGTTCATGTTTGGAAGGAGTCCTGGATTTTATTGTCGGACGGTTTGTTGCATAAACAAAGAGAATTGGCGCAGAACCCAGATCAAACTACTATATCTCATAGTCACTATATATATGTTAGCTAATTTTTTTACATCATCCTTGTTGATATGTGTCATACCCCAAATTTTGACCACTAAGATTTTCCATCATTGTGCAAATCATCATCACAATATGGATGAACCATTAGTCTCCCCAAAGATGGGTGAGCATCCACTACAATCAGACTTAGGGTTTCAAGCCCTCTCAGAGCTCTTAGACAAAGGATCAATCAAGAAATGACATGATATTCTACTTGTATAGCCTCTCAAACATCCACAAAGGATCAAGAGGACTCCCACTTCAAGGATTAAGCACAAGGCTTCTCCCTTCTAGGTGGATCAAGCCTTAAGATCGCCAATGTCACCAAATTAGGGTTTAGTCGACCAGGGCCTCCAGATGGAAATTTTCCTCTGGGCATGAGCCAATGCTTCAAAGCATAACCTATGATGATCCAAGGGATCTCATGAACCCAATCATCAAGTCAATTTAGCCTCAGGGGATGCATTCATAAAAAAAATAAGGAATTAGGGTTTCTTGACCTAATTCACCCCAAAGTTGACTTTTGGGACAAAACATGAGCCAAGAACTCAAGACATGATTTGAGGGCCTCTAATACACCACATTGATCCATTTGCAACAATGGATTGATCCAAGAAGCTTGAACAACAAGTTTCAATTTCATCTGAACCACAGTTAGGGTTTCGCGGGAAAAGTCAACTGTATCTTTGACTTTTGACCAGGACATGCTCCCAAACCCTAGGAAATGATTCAATACACCCTATAACCCCTATGAAATCAATCCATCAAGTTTGATTTAGGTCAAGGACTTGATTTCATAGAGGATCGCACAGTTTGGAATTCATCTGACAAAAAGTCAACTGTGCACAAAAGTCAAACTTTGACTTTTGAGATTTTTCATAATTATGGTTCCTTAACCCTAAAATGATGTTAATGTGTGATTGGAATAACCATTCATCAAGAAAAATCAAGAAAAGTTGGATAACTTGTAAAAGGGGTAACCATAAAAAACCTAGAAATTTTTCTAAGTTATGGAACAAAGTGGCAAGGGTACCAACTTTGGAGGATCATAACTCCTAAACCACAAGGCCATTTTTTCCCATCCAAAGCTAGATTTGTAGCTCTCATTACCCTCTACAAAAGCTTCAACTACCACTCATTCCAATTCCCCATGGATTTTAAATTATGGAGTGATCAAAATCACAAAAAGTGAAAATGTCACTTTTTTCCAGCACTTAGTGAAATTTTCACTAAGTCAGAATCTGCCTTCACTTTTTTCCAAATGTAGGGGCATTTTTCACTTGGATCCAAAAAGTATCAAAACCAATTATGATCAAACAGTTATTGTATCATATGTGGGCTTTCCAAAATGGCCAAGAACTCCATCAAATTCCACTTAAGCCATGAGATATGACAATGGCAATATGCCTTGCTGAAAACTGCCAAGGCTAGGAAGAATTTTGCAATTTTGCTCGATTTGGCAAAATCAGATAATTCCAAGCCTTGTCATCACTTTGGACACATCTGAGGATCAAATCTAAAGGGAACAAACACTGATCCAAGCCTCCAAATTCTTTGGAACAAGAAGTAGCATGCCAAACCTAGAAATCCCTAAAAGAGGGACAAAACTCCAATTTTGGATTGAAGCATTTAATGGATGCACCAAGGTGGCATGGACTGACACATTTGCAACTGAATTCAGTCAAGAATGATCCAACAACTAGGGAACCAGCAGCCTGTGCCCTAACCTCTAGTCAATGGCTAGAGGAGACTTGAATTCTCATTGCTCAACATTGGCCAAACCTATGCAGCAGTTGCCATTCACTATTCCTTGCAAAATAAACTTGCTCTACTATAAATAGAGCTCATTTTTGCTCAGTTTGAGTACACCAAAGCCATCAAACAAATGCTTTCCTCAAAATCACCTTCTCACTTCCAAATTTGCCTTCCAAAGCAAGTCACTATCGGGTTTTGAGTTTGAGAGCAATTCCAACCAAACCAATCACACACACACCTCATAAACATCATACAGAAGTGATCCAAACACTCACATAACATATGGAACACCAAAATCACAAAATCACTAGCCAATTGCTCAAACCTTTGACAGATTTGCAGTTGGGGTGCCATCTCAAGTTCCAAATCATTTCAATCCATTCCAAGCATCCAGACACACTCCATGGCACCTATGGAAGCTATCCAGATCATTGGAACCTAGCTATAACACCTCTAACCCAAAACACGATCACCAGTTGCAAGAGGTGAGCATGAGCTCTTCTAACTCTATGATCCATGCATTTTTTGCTGCACAATAATTTGGCCATATGTTCATAATCATGCATAGAGTGTTTAACCTCAATCAATTGCTTTGTATGAATCGTGTATGGAATTTTTTTGAACCTTCATGCAGAATTTAGGGTTCTTGAGGTTTCTCTTTGATTTCTTATTCCGTGCTTAAAATAAATGAAATTAAAGACCATAGACATGATCGTGAGGTTGAAACGAGTAGATTGATATGTAGATTGCATGATATAATCAAGTATTCAGTGAGATTGGATAGAAAACGCAAATCTGCAGAAACAGAGGAAGGGCGCGTGTTCTATTTGAATTTTGTGATTTTATTTAATTGATTCAAAAATTAATTTCTCTCTCAGTTTTAATGATTTTGAGTTGATTCTTTTTTTAATAATTCACAAAAATGTTAAAATATTTTATTTTACCAAAAAATTCCAAAAATATTATTTATTTCATATAATTGATATTTTTGCCAAGAATTAATATTTTAATTGTTTTTGACATTTAAAATATTTTTTCCTTCTTGATTTTGCAAATTTTAATGATTTCTAATCATTTTGTAGGTCAAAACATGATTTTTGAAACATTAATCCAAGATCACAATTTGTTTTCCACATGTTAAACAATTTTGATCATTTTAATTGAATTTTTTATTCAATTAAAATACATTTTGGAAACAAATTAGGGTTTTGATTAATTCAACCCTCATCAAACCTTTTAAAAAAACATTTTGGGCATCTATTAGAGTGTAAGATCGAATCCTTTGTAAATACAAACCTATTTTGAGCCTCAAATGTTGTATAAGTTCCGTTATATTTCAAAAGTTCGGCACGATCATCGCCCGTTTAAAACAAACCATTGGGCCTCTCCTCGAGCTATAAGACCCATTCAAAATCATTTTGGGCCTCTAATAGAGTGTAAGACCCAATCCCCTTTTGAAACCAAAAACTTTTGGACCTCAGTCATTATATAAGACCCACGGTGTTTTCAAAACCTCGGCGCGATCGTCGCCCGTATCAAAATTAACCATTGGGCATCTCCTTGAGCTATAAGATCGATCTTTGTTCACTTTCAATCATTTTGGGCCTCTTGAGAGAGTGTAAGACCCATCCCCTTGTACAGAAAATCTTTCTTGGGCCTCAGTCACTTGTATAAGTCCCTGTACAAAACGACTGTGCGATCACTGATAAAACCCCGGGCCTCTCCTTGAGCTGTAAGCCCCAATTTTCCTTTCAAAAGCACTTTCTCCTTTGATTTTGTAACATACTGTTATTTTCAATTTCTTTGTTGAACATCTAACCAAATATCATGGAAGCTCTACAACCGAGTAAGTGTTTACCCGCTTTCATTTACCGCTTTCATATGTATATAACTGTATTGTGGGGCTGTTTCACTGTAAGTCTTCTTTCAAAAACTCATATCGACTGTGTAATACTAGTATAGATATTTAGAGTTTCCCCAGAAATTACGTCTAGAACTAGACAAAACCTCGTCTCCTTACCTCCGACGTTCTCCCGGATATATCAACATAACCTAAACCATGAGAATTTTCTTTTACAACAATTTTAGATAACTAGATCTAAGAAATCTCCCCTTGAATAGTTCATATACAGAAGGCCAATGTTCCAAGTGAAACCCCTTCTGGAACTGTTCACCAGCCTCCTCTTGGGCTTAGTGCAAGGACCCACAGCTTCCTAAAAGCATCCCCGCCTCCTCTTGGGCGTTGTACAAGGACCCGTCGGCTTCTTAGAAGTTTTCACAGCCTCCTCTTAGGCTTCGTATAATGATTCTTCCTCCGGGAAGATAGCCTCCTCTTGGGCTTCATACAAATTGTCCCTTCGGCTTCTTAAAAGTTTTTCTCGCCTCCTCTTGGGCTTCGTACAAATTGTCCCGACGACCTCTTAAAGGTATAGGAACATAAATTAGACATCTTAATAGAACAGTCTTTCAAAGAGTCTAGATATTCCTACGGCGAACATACTATCTCGGGATCTCTCTTAAGCATAGTACAAAAGATAAAACTCTAGACTTGGACAGTCTAAGCTCCTTGAGTCTCGAAGACATTCTCAAGTTCCTTTCAAAAATAGGAAAAAACACCTGTAGACTTGGGCAGTCTCAATACCCTTCGGATTCTCCGTTTCCTTAAAAAACAGGAAATAATCCCGGTCCTCAGATCAAATCCATGAGTATAACATTACCCATATAAGAACTGATTTTCTCTTTTAACCAACATACTGGACCTGTCACTCAACTGAAACAGTAACCCTAGCCTCCTCTTGGGCTTTGTACAATGATTCTCCCCAGCAGAGTTAACCTTTGTAGCCTCCATCTCGGGCTTCGTACGAGATACAAAATCACTCTCTTGTTGAGTATAAAAGACTCTCTTGTTGAGTCAATCCTCTTTTAGCCTTCATCTCGGGCTTTGTACGAGATACAAAACACTCTCTTGTTGAGTATAAAAAGACTATCTTGTTGAGTCGATCACCTTTAGCCTCCATCTCGGGCTTCGTACGAGATACAAATCACTCTCTTGGTGAGTATAAAAGACCCTCTTGTTGAGTCAAACCCTTTTAGCCTCCGTCTTGGGCTTCGTACAAGGCACATATAAAAACACTCTCTTGTTGAGTCAACCCTTTTAGCCTCTACCTCAGGCTTCGTACGAGACATAAAAGCATCCTCTTAGGCTTTGTATAAAGAAATCCCCGTTTGATTCAATCAACCTTTTAGCATCAAATCATGCTTTGGTCTCAGCATACAAACATCAATAACTCCTTTTCCATCGTCTAATTACTGTAAGCGGCAAGCCTCTGGATTATTTACATTCACGCCACTGTCCCTCTTTTAGCATGAGAAATTCCTAAGGAAAGATGGAATTACTATACACTGAGTTAAAGTTTTCTCCTTCAGGTTGAAAATCCCCTATAAAGGAAATTATGGCATTGCTGGATTCGCATATCCCAGTTAAAGTAAGTCTCCTTTATAATCAGTCACCCAACAGTCATGCCAAACAGGCCAAATATTCCCCTTTAGAGATGACAATTTCTCTCTAAAGTCAACACCCTTTTAGCTTCACATCTTGGGCTTCAAACAAGATACAAATAGACCCTTCAGCTTCACATCTTGGGCTTTGAACAAGATACAAACCACCTTTAGCTTCATGTCTTAGGCTTTGAACAAGACACCAAAACACCATTTCTTCCCATAGAATAGGAGGAACTATGATCGCTCTGATTTCCCTATCCCGGGAATACGTAGGCATAAAATTGAAAAAGAATCTTAGCGAGTACACTAATAAAAAGACCCCAAAGTCCCCTACCTCCAGCCAATCTAGCGCAGTATCCCAACAAATTCCCCATGAACAATCCCGGTATTTCGTTATGAACAAAATAAGCAGAGAGAGGCCCACGAACTAAAGCCGCATATGTAAACCAACAGTTTTGACTGTTTAACCTCAGTTTGCAAGCAGGGTTAGTTGGAGACATCTATTTCCCTTCCTTCATCGGCTTCAATAGGATAAAAAATGAATTGAACTGTAGTACCAAAGCGATAGTGATTCAAAACCACAAAAACCGCGCTACAGAAAAATGGCGACCACAGTGGGAGAGACTTGTTCTTCTCCCGTCTCTTAGGAGGAAACCTTAAGTTTAGACAATTTCACAGGAAAAATGGCGCCCACCATGGGGCCAAACAAAGGAATCTTGTCGCTCTTATCTCTCTGGTTGAAACCTTCTCTTAGGACGAGTCCTTGGGTTCACAAGGTATCACCGAATGACGGTTCCATCGGGGAATATAATTTTTGCTAGGATTGGCCCTCACTAGGATCTTAGGTCAAAACCTTTAAGTTGGGAAGGTACCACAGAATGGCGACTCCGCCGGGGAGCTATTTTCTGTTAGGATCATAGGATTCATAGCTCTTAAAAAGTCTAGGACATTAGGACAAATATATATACTGCTTTTCCTAATTGATATATGTGTTTATTTTTCTGCTAATGGGAATGCGTGTGATGCCGCATGTGGAAAGATTGAGTATACACCTAGGAAAAACCTCTTCCAGTAGCGCAGAAGCTATCGGAAATAGTTGTCACACGATACTACCCTCTTCTGAGATTCTTCGAAATACATCACCTAGCACGGTTCCCGACCCGCTGATGTTATCTCGATAAGAATCAATGATTTTGAGAGACAGGTACAAAAATCACTAGTATAAACCTTTAGGATGGGTAGAGCCTTGACTTCATGACACCGACCCTTTGACCCCATGTTTTTTCTATGTTTTTGTATGCTGCATTCATGCATTCATTTAAAAAAAACATTAAGCAAAGAAGATTTTTCTCTTCTAGTCTCTCTTTTTCAAATTAAACTAAAACAATGATTGCAAATGTCAGAGAGAAAAGGATTGCGCTCATGGATTTCGGTAGATGGAAAACTCACAAGTATACCTTCAAGGTTCCAAAACTAGAGGATTTGAGAGGATTAGCAAGGATGATCACTAACCCTGACGCTTTCAGAGCCAATTACGGAGGTCTGCTACATCTGTTAAGGGTCCATGTAATTGAAGGAATCCTGGAGGCACTCGTTCAGTTTTACGATCCGGTCTATCACTGTTTCACATTCCTGGATTACCAGCTCGCACCAACGCTGGAGGAGTTTTCTCATCTGATTGATCTACCCATTACTGATCAAGCTCCCTTTTCTGGACTGGAAGAAATTCCAATGGATCAAATCATTGCAAGAGCAATCTATTTGGATGAGTCAGAAATCAAGACTCACATGACCACCAAGGGAGGAATCCCAGGTTTACCAGCCAATTTTCTGGTAAAGAAGGCTCTGTACTTTGCTAGTATAGGGAACGTGACTGCTTTTGAAAGCATCTTTGTTTTACTCACCTACGGGTTATTTCTGTTTCCCAACATTGATAACTTCGTCGATGTCAACGCCTTTAAGGTTTTTCTCATTGGAAACATCGTACCAACCTTACTCGCCGATGCGTATCATTCGGTACACTTAAGGAATTTATACAGCGGAGGAATGATCACGTGCTGTGTACCCCTGCTATACAAATGGTTCACTTCCCATTTGCCCAAGTCTGCTGCACTTTGGGATCAAAAGAATATTTTACGTTGGTCGCAGAGAATCATGTCTCTTACCAACTCTGACATCGATTGTTACAATCGAATCTATGACGGGATTATGATCATTGATCGTTGTGGAAATTTCCCCAACGTATCCCTTATAGGAACTAAGGGAGGAATCAATTACCATCCAATTTTAGTTCGTCATCAATTTGGATACCCGATGAGGCATGTCCCGCGTAATGCTCATCTGGAAGGTCTTTTCTTCAAGGAAGGAGAAAATGACAGGGCACTAAAGATGGAAATAGTGCACGCTTGGAAACATGTTCATAAGAAAGGATGTGAGTCTCTAGGAAAACCGGACGGTGTCTCGGTGGAGCCTTATCTCCACTGGGTACAAACTAGAGCTCTCAAGCTAAAGATGCCTTATCCTCATCACAGAGTTCTTCCGCTAAGGGAATCTGTCATGTACTTCAACAAAGTTCAACAGGAGAGGAGGTCTTGGAAGAACAAGTACCGCATTCTCAATGTGGAGTGTACCAAAATACAACAACTGCTGAAAGATAAGGACGCTCTAATTAAGATTTTGGAGCAACATGCTGTAGAAAATCAGGATGACCAAAGGAATTTGCTCGCTCCTTTCACTTGGCAAAGGAATGACAACCCGACAACGGCCTAAGAGCCCCAGTCCAAGAAAAGGAAAGTACCAGAATCAGCACCCGAGTTCTCCTCAGAGAGGACTCGGGACCCATTAACTTAGGTTTCTGTTTCCACATCTTGTAATTTACTGTATTTCCATTTCCACAATCCGTTGAATTCAATAGAACGGGGGTGTCCCCACTGTTTGATATTTACAATCTAATTGTCGAAGTTTATTTTGATTAAACAAAAAAGAAAACAATTAATATAATCATTGCATTCATCATTCTCACGTCACGTATTCTTCTTACCTATGAATCTCACGTTTGTGTCCCGGTTCTAGAGTCAAACTGTCTCATTCGTACAATACTCGGGCCAATCGTCAAAAAAAGATGGATGATCTTGAGGAAGAGAACAAAGAGTTAAAAGAAGAGATCGACACTCTGAGAGAGGATATGAGAAAGCTTCGTAACGACATGCAAGCGATGGAAGAAGCTCAGCTACAAAGAACTATGATCTCAGAGATCACCTCAACGCCCATAGTGGAGAAGTATGATCCTAGGTATCAAATGCCGAAAGATAGTCCCTGGGGCATGCCTGTTAACTATATCCCGGAAGGATATATTCAGCCGATCACTGAAGATCAGGGAATCATAGCAGAAGCCGTTGGGCCTGAAGGTTACAAACTTCGAGAAAGTGAGGATGCCAAAGGCATAATGAGGACTCCTGAAGGTTACAAACTTCTGGAAGCGCCAAGATTCACTGCCGTAGTAACGGTACCACCCCCTGTGGTGCACACTGTCCCGAAAGGACAGATTCCACAGATACCTTCTGGTAGAAAGGACAACATGTTCGACAGAATGAATGAGTTCTAGGAACAATTTCTAAAGATGCAGAAAGAACTGCAGGCTATTCGCGGTCAGGATTTATTTGGAAAGGACACCGTCGACCTTT
This sequence comes from Lathyrus tuberosus, assembly GCA_022829125.1. Taxonomy (NCBI): domain Eukaryota; kingdom Viridiplantae; phylum Streptophyta; class Magnoliopsida; order Fabales; family Fabaceae; genus Lathyrus; species Lathyrus tuberosus. The sequence continues at coordinate 1,499,678 of JALAZF010000627.1, read as the reverse complement.
GTTTGGTCCCCAATGTGAAAGTCCCACACAAGTTCCAAGTACCTGATTTTGAAAAATACATGGGTAACTCTTACCCTCAAAGCCATTTGGTGATGTACGCTCGGCGAATGTCAGCTCATACAGAGAACCAGGATCTCCTGATTCACTACTTTCTGGATAGTTTAACTAGTGCCGCATTAAAATGGTACATGGGTTTAAACCGCGCTATGATTATCACTTTCTGAGATCTTGGCACTGCCTTCGTCCAACAATATAAATACAATTTGGACATGGCACCAGACAGAGATCAACTCAGATCAATGTCGCAAAAGGACAAGGAAACCTTTAAGGAATACGCTCAGAGATGGCGTGAAATTGCCGCTCAAATTTGTCCACCTCTTGAGGAAAAAGAGATGACAAATATTTTCTTAAAGACCTTGAGCTCATTTTACTACAACAAAATGGTTGCCAGTGCGCCCAGCGACTTCACCGAAATGGTCGGTATGGGAGTGCGTCTCGAGGAAGCCATTCAAGAAGGACGTCTAGTCAAAGACACTGGGTCGACAAGCGGTACTAAAAAATACGGTAGTGCTCTCCCTAAGAAAAAGGAGCAAGATATTGGGAATATCTCCCTTGGAAAGCAAATGCAATGGTACCAACCAGTAGCAGCTGTAACTCCTGCTATCAGCCCTGCGCCTATTTCTACGTATCAACCCCAGGTTACTCAAAGCCAACCGCATTCGCAGCAATTTCAGCAAAGGACACAACAGCCTCTTCAGCAGGCTCGTCCTCAATACAACAACAACCGTACAACGCGGCCACCAGGATTTGATCCTATACCCATATCGTACGCAGAACTATTTCTATTACTGTTAGCCAAGGGGCACGTCCAGACTAAGTCTCCTCTTACAGTACCGGAAAATCCGCCTTTTTGGTTTAAGGTGGATCAGACTTGCCCTTACCATCAAGGAGGACCGGGGCATAACATAGAGAGCTATCTCAGTTTCAAGTTCGATGTGCAAAAGCTTGTTAGGAGCGGGGTCTTATCTTTCAAAGATACGAATCCAAATGTTCTCACGAACCCGCTGCCTCAACACGAGAAAGCTACAGTCAATTTGATAGAGGGAGAGTCTAACAACACCTATCAAATTCACGATGTACTCTTATTGAGGGCCAACTTGGTCAAGATGCATTGTAGACAGAGTGGATATGGCCATGTGCCACCTCATAATTATCACCAGTGTGATATCTGCTCAAAAAGCAATCGAGGATGTTCTGTGGTGCAATCAGCTCTACAGGAACAGATGGATCTCGGATGGATCCAAGAGCATCGAGTTCGTGGAGTTAACATGGTTCATACTAATTCCAACATCATACAAAACCATGACATCCGTGCGATGAATGTCAACTTGGTGCAATGCACTTAAGGCAAAGTCAGTATCATAATCTGCCATGACACGATTACCATTCTTGTCTGACTTGCTCAGTAAACAAACAGGGATGCTCTTTCATACAGGAGGCCCTCCAGCATCAGATGGATCTTGGATGGATTCAAGACTACCATGATAGGAATCATTATCAAATCAACATGATTCAAATCTTCGATATTCGCTTGATGAATACCAGCCTGGTGGAGTTACATGCTAAACAGGTCCGGCTCAGGTTCCTGGTATCACATGATTATCAGGGCTGTAAAGCGGGTTGCGAAGACGATCAAAGATGTGCCCTTGTCCAGGAAACACTTCAGCACTTGTTGAACCATTGGTGGCTTCCAATCTATATGGATGAAGACACCCAACAAATTAGTATCACTAACGGGAATCCTACTAGATATCAAAGTCAGGATGTTCGGTTGAAGGGAACAGATCTAGTAAGGTTACACTGTATTTAAAGCAGACGTGGCCAGATGCCACTACACAACTATGAGCGGTGTGGAGTTTTCTCAGTGGATAATCAAGGATGCTACCTCGTGAGAGCAGCCCTTCAAAGTTAGTTGGACCGCAGAGAGATTCAACCATGGTCAAGTTCTGGACCAGTCAACTATTTCGCTGATCAAATCGAGGACGTCGTCGTAATCTCTGATCATCAGAGGACTAGGGATGTTTGTACCATTATCCTTATACTTGACGAATCGAGAGTTCCCAACCGGGAACAGATCGAAATTACTTATGATGGTCAGAAAAATTAGAAGGCTCTCATAGTTATCTATCTACCGGGACCGCTACCGTATAAATCAACTAAGGCTATCCCTTACAAATACGGTGCAACAATAATTGAGAATGGAAAGGAAATTCCGTTACCCTTCGTCGTGAATATTGCAGACATCAGGCGAGTAACACGGAGGTGTAGAATCTTCAACAGAGGAGTTGGAGAACCCAACAAAGAAAAGGAACCTCAGACAGAAGTTCCCGATCCACCAATCGGTCAATCCAGTAATCCCGACCTTTCGAAAAACAATGATGAGGTGCTGAAGCTCATCCAAAAGAGGGAATACAACATTGTTGATCAAATGTTACAAACTCCTTCGAAGATCTCTGTGCTATCACTTTTACTCAGTTTCGAAGCCCACAGAGAGGCTCTACAGAAAGTCTTGGAGAAAGCCTTTGTAGAACAGGATGTAACAATCAGACAGTTCGATAGCATTGTCTCTAACATCACTTCCTGCAATAACTTGGGATTTAGTGATGAGGAATTACCTGAAGAAGGTCGCCGTCATAACATAGTGCTCAACATTACAGTCAACTGCCAAGACGATGCTTTAGCCAGCGTACTGGTAGACACAGGGTCAGCCCTGAATGTTATGCCGAAGTCCACTTTGATGCAATTATCATTCAAAGGACCTCAGTTGAGAACCAGTGAGGTCGTCGTCAAAGCATTTGACGGATCCATAAAAACGGTTATCGGCGAAGTCGACCTTCCCATAACTATTGGTCCTCACACTTTCCAAGTCACTTTCCAGGTCATGGACATCCGGGCAACATACAGTTGTTTATTAGGAAGACCTTGGATACATCAGGCTGGGCGGTCACTTCGACCCTCCACCAAAAGCTAAAGTTCGTCCAGAACGGCCAACTTGTCACGATTTGTGGAGAACAAGCCTTGCTCGTGAGAAACTTATCATTATCTACTTGTGTAGAACCCGAGGAGGTTGTTGGAACTCAGTTCCAAGCACTTTCGGTGAGCAAGGAGAATCAATCAGAGAAAGGAACCTCTATTTCCTCATACAGAGATGCTCTCGAAGTGATCGAAAATAACAATGCAAAAGGATGGGGACAACTTGTCATTCCCACTGATAACAAAACAAAGAAGGGTCTTGGTTTTTCTGCAACCTACACCCAGACAGCCGCTAACGATGAAAGTCTTCATCCCATTCAGAACTTCTTCCACAATGGAGGTTTCCTTCAACCAGTGACTCAAGACGTGTATACCATCAATAAAGATGATTCCTCCGATACAGAGGAAGAATGGAAGTCCTATCTCAACAAGGACGGTTATACGTCTCAGGGCGAAACAGGGACTCCCTTTTGCTATCCCGCACAGAGTCTGAGATTTATACCGAGGTCAGATGTCGAAATGATATACGGAGATTGTGATCTTGAAGGATGCCGGGCTCCGCCAAATTCATTAGAGGAAGACACTCCGATGAAATAAAACTTTGACCACGACTATTATGGCCCAATGGATGGCTTGCCTATCTGGCAGCCGTATCCCGGAGACTTGGGGCAAGAAAGTCAGCCGAACAATGAAAATCAGCTGAGCATCATTGAACAGAATACCTGTGTCCCCACCATATCATGGGATCAACACTCAGGTCATTTAAAACCTATCCAGTACGACGATGAATTGGCAAAGCTTGCCGGACTAGAATTCATCAACTATGCTTTCCCCGAGGTCAACGTCATCGAGAGAGATGACCCCTCCAGTTCCAAAGAAGTGTGGGACACCTTAGGACAACCAAGTGAAAAATACGACTTCATGGTCAAATACACCGCTCCTGAAAGCTCTCGTATCAGGTTTGAAGATATCCATCCAACTGGATGGGGAGATACACCTGAGAGCACAAATACTATGCAAAATACAACAGAGGAATCCTCCTACGACAACTTTGCCTGGGAGACAGATTCCAATGATCCTGCTCCACCATAAATCATCGTCATTTCTGAAGACAAATCAAGGAAGGTACCGGACTTTGTGATTCACCGAGGAGTTCGCCGCCAATGGGTTGCTGTCGATGTTCCTAAGTCTAAGTAATTGCCATCTTTACTTTAACCTTTCGCCTTGCACAGGTGAAACGGATGTTTTTATAGGGCTCACTTTCTGTAAATATCCCTCTTCGCTTCGCCCAAAGCGACATAGTTTTGTTTTATAGGGATGTAGTTTCAAGAATTGACTTGTTCATAAATAAAATAACGTCGTTCTGTAATTTCCGCAGTTATTGTTGTTTTCTCTTTCTGCTTTTTCCAGAAAATGGTAATCCTAAAAAACAAAAAATAAATAAAAATGAGCATTGTTCAAAAAAAAATATAAAACACTGCACACACTCGTGCATTCTCAATCTCTTCTAAACACAAATCATCTCGTCATGCAGATTGCTTGTTTTAAACCCCGTTGAAACATACGATCCAATGCCTTATCCCAACTTTGAGTTCCCGGTATTTGAGGCTGAAGAAGAAAATGACGACAAAATTCCAGAGGAGATCTCCCGACTACTCAGACAAGAGGAAAGGTCCATTGAGCCTCACAAAGAGTTGCTGGAAACAGTCAACTTAGGATCGGAAGAAGAGAGAAAAGAAGTCAAGATTAGGGCACTGCTCAGTCCAACTGTTAAAGAGAGTTTGACGAAACTTCTCAAAGAGTTTCCCGATGTATTCGCTTGGTCCTATCAGGATATGCTAGGGTTGGATACCAGCATCGTGGAACATCATCTACCATGAAGATCAGAATGTCCACTGGTAAAACAAAGGTTGAGACGGACTCATCCAGACATGGCTGTCAAAATCAAAGAGGAGGTACATAAACAGATTGACGCGGGTTTCCTCGCTACGTCAGAATATCCTCAATGGTTAGCCAATATCGTACCAGTTCCGAAAAAGGACGGAAATGTTAGAATGTGTGTGGATTACAGAGATCTAAATAAGGCTAGTCCAAAGGACGACTTTCCCTTACCACACATTGACATGCTGGTAGACAGTACATCAAAGTTCAAAGTTTTCTCCTTCATGGATGGATTCTCGGGCTATAACCAGTTCAAAATGGCGCCGAAAGACATGGAGAAAACTTCATTCATTGCCCCCTGGGGTACCTTCTGTTACAAGGTAATGCCGTTCGGTTTAAAGAACGCCGGGGCAACCTATCAGAGGGCCATGACTACTCTATTTCATGACATGATACATGAAGAAATCGAAGTGTATGTCGATGATATGATTGCAAAATCTAAAACAGAGGAGGAGCATGTGACACACCTGTCAAAACTATTCGAGCGTTTGCAAAAGTACAAACTCTGCTTGAATCCCAATAAGTGCACCTTCGGTGTCCGTTCAGGGAAACTTTTAGGGTTCATCGTCAGCCAGAAAGGAATTGAGGTTGATCCTGACAAGGTCAAGGCCATTCAAGAAATGCCTTCTCCAAAGACTGAAAAAAAAAGTCAGGGGATTCCTGGGACGTTTGAACTATATTTCCGGATTCATATTCCTCATGACCGTGACATGTGCGCCGATTTTCAAATTACTCAAAAAGAATCAGGATTGCGTTTGGACAGAAGACTGCCAAACCGCCTTTGACAATATTAAGGAATATCTGTTGAACCCACCGATACTATCACCTCTAGTGGAAGGAAGACCACTAGTCATATATTTAACAGTCTTGGAAGACTCAATGGGTTGTGTACTTGGCCAACAAGATGAAACAAAAAGAAAAGAGTCTGCCATCTACTATTTGAGCAAGAAATTCACCGACTGTGAGACTCGGTACACTATGCTCGAGAAAACTTGCTACGCTCTGGCTTGGGCAGCCAAACGTCTTCGTCAGTACATGATTCGTCACACCACTTGGTTAATCTTTGAAATGGATCCAATCAAGTATGTCTTTGAAAAGCATGCTCTCACGGGAAGGATTGCCCATTACAGATGTTGTTATCAGAATATGACATAGAGTACCACGCTCAGAAAGCCGTTAAAGGAAGTGTTTTAGCTGATCATTTGGCTCATCAACCGATTGACGATCAGGAATCAGTCGGATTTGACTTCCCAGACGAAGATGTCATGTATCTAAAAATGAAAGACTGCGATGAACCGCTACCGAGTGAAGGGCCAGAACCAGATTCCCAATGGGAACTTATCTTTGACGGAGCTGTCAATCATTATGGAAGCGGAATTGGGGCAATCATCATAACACTTCAGGGTACCCACATTCCTTTCACCGCCAGACTTACATTTAAGTGTACAAACAACGAGGCCGAATACGAAACTTGTATTATGGGTCTCGAGGAAGCGATTGATTTAAGGATCAAGAACTTGGATGTATATGGCGACTCAGCCCTGGTTATCAATCAGATCAAAGGAGATTGGAGCACATATATTTCAGGACTGATCCCTTACAAAGTCTATGTAAGAAGGTTATTACCTTTCTTCAATAGAATCGAGTTTCATCACATCCCTCATGAGGATAATCACATGGCTGATGCATTAGCCACTCTCTCTTCCATGATTAGTGTAGGTCAATGGAACAACTTACCTAAGATCTACATAATGCGCCTTGAACGGCCCACTTACATCTTCACAATTGAAGCAGTCATAAACGACAAACCTTGGTATCACGATATCAAATGCTTCCTTCAGAAACAAGAGTACCCACCGGGGGCATCCAGGAAAGACAGAAAAACCCTCAGAAGACTGGCTGGAAACTTCTTCCTGAGCGGTGATACACTCTATATGAGGAACTTTGACATGGTCTTGCTTCGATGCATCGACAGACCAGAAGCAGACATGCTGATAAAAGAAATTCACGAGGGATCCTTTGGCACTCATGCCAACGGACACACAATGGCGAGAAAAATTATGAGAGCAGGGTACTATTGGTTGACAATGGAATCCGTTTGCTACAAGTACATGAGGAAGTGTCACAAGTGTCAGATACACTCAGACATAATCCATGTACCGCTAACGCATCTCAAAGTTCTTTCTTCCCCATGGCCTTTTTCCATATGGGGAATCGACATTATTGACATGATTGAACCTAAAGCTTCAAATGGATATCAGTTCATTCAGGTAGCTATTGATTACTTCACCAAGTGGGTCGAAGCAGCATCATACGCCAATGTAACCCGACAAGTGGTAGTCCGATTTATCAAAAACAATATCATCTGCCGTTATGGTGTTCCAAGCCAGATCATTACAGATAATGGATCTAACTTGAACAACAAGATGATGAAAGAGTTGTGCACAGAGTTCAAGATCAAACACCATAACTCATCTCCCTACCGACCCAAGATGAACGGCGCGGTAGAAACGGCTAACAAGAACATCAAGAAGATTGTTCAAAAGATGGTCGTAACCTACAAAGATTGGCACAAGATGCTACCCTTTGCTCTTCACGGTTATCACACATCTGTCCGTACTTCAACAAGGGAAACCCTTTTCTCTCTAGTATATGGCATGGAAGCAGTGCTCCCCATCGAAGTAGAGATCCCATCAATCCGGGTATTGATGGAAGCTAAGCTAACAGAAGCTGAATGGTGTCAAAGTCGACACGACGAACTGAACTTGATCAAAGAAAAGCGAATCACGACACTATGCCATGGTCAGTTGTATCAGCAAAGGATGAAGACAGAGTTCGACAAAAAGGTTCGACCTCGCGTATTCAGCAAAGGAGACCTTGTGCTAAAAAAGATACAATCATTTCTCACTGATTCCCGGGACAAATGGACTCTGAATTATGACGGCCCCTATGTGGTCAAGAAAGCTTTCTCAGGCGGTGCCCTAAGACTTGCAACCATGGACGGAGAGGAATTTGCCTACCCCACAAACGTTGACGTAGTCAAGAAATACTTCGCCTAAATTAAAAAAAAAAACGTCTCGGTGGATTGAAAACCCGAAAGGGCGGTCAAGGTAAAAATTAGAGACATAATTAAAAAACATCCCGGTGGATTGGAAATCTCAAAGTACAATCCAGGAAAAAATTAGGGATTCATGGCAAGTAACTACGTCCAACAAAGGGGCAAGTCCCTCGGCAGCAGTTACATCATCCGTCAGGAAAACTCCAGTCAAGGTCATCTTCGACAGAAGCTCAGGATGCCCCAAAGTCAAAGTTGGTAGAAGGATAGTGGTCGTTATGTTTCAATGTAGCCATTTTCCCTTAAATTACCATTTTCTAAACTTTGTAAATACTCTATGGAATTACGCGTTTGGCTGATTTCCATCCTATCAATAAAATTTGAGCCCTTGTGCTTTTGTTTGCAATTCTTATTTATTTTAGCTTTACAAAACGACATTTTAATATGATCAACGATTCTTGAAATAAAAAAAAAAAGAATTTACTTGTAAAACTTTTTCTGCTTTTAAAGTAAAGATGGCAATTTCTTTTGACTGTTGAACATCGAAAGAACACCGATCGCTTCGCCAGAAGTAAGCGAGCTTCAAAGTGCAAAATCAAAGTACTCCTTCTAAACCAGTGCGCCTGAAGGAAGGATCGACTATGTCAGATGCGAATACTTCATCTGACATCCCCGGCAGAGCTCTTGCCTCTTAAGCCCGACCAACGGTTGTCCCCGTAGGGACTATCTCTCCTAAGCAAGGCAGAATTGCTATCGTGAACCATTGATACTTTTCATCCCCCACAGTGGCCGAGTATCCCGTCGTGTTCATCCACTAGCCTGTATGTCGTGTCAGTTTTGTTAGCATACACATACGTACATCATGCGTTATTGATTTACATTCGCATTCATATTACATCACTATCACTCTAGTCGGTCTTATCCCTTAGGGATAAAAGTCTTCACAATTAAGTTGTCGATTCTTTCCTCGTCAGGAAATGTTGCGTCTGCACTACCTCTCTCCTCCAGTTTATTTCTGGGATGAAATCGGCCCTTGACCACTTTGATAACTTGAACCTCTGAAAAACCAGAGAACCCTCAGCCAGCATCATTCTTCGCCATTGAAGATGATGTTTTTGCTTTCCCAGATTAAGGAAAATCCCCAGAGAAAGCTTCACAACTAAAGACTTTCAACAACACATTGATTTTGCTCTCCGGAGAGTCGATGTTAATGAAGTCATCAGCACCTCAAAATTGGATCGTATCATATGGAATTTCTTCGAGAAGATCTCGAAGAAAAGGACGATGTAATATCCCCAAGCAACAGCAGTCTCTCAGGAGACATGCTTTCCCTAGTAGAGTCGACAAATGGCGTCTCCAACAGAGAAGTTTGTACCCCTCTACAATTCAGACAGATGGGTTCCCCAGCAAGTCTGACATAAAATTTTTTTCTATCAAATGGCATCTCTCCAAGAAAATTCGGCGAGAAGTTTGAGGAAAACTGCTACACATAGCGTCCCTTGTCAATAAAGTTTATTGACAAAAGAAACTTAGACCAGTTCCTTGGTAGGAAACCAGGATCGAGGGGAAGTTTAAATCAGAAACTGAGACCAGTTCCTTGGTAGGAAACCAGGATCGAGGGGAAGTTTACATTAGAAATTGAGACCAGATCCTTGGTAGGAAACCAGGATCGAGGAGAGGTTTACATCAGAAATTGAGGCCAGATCCTTGGTAGGAAACCAGGATCGAGGGGAGGTTTATTCCAGAAATTGAGACCAGTTCCTTGGTGGGAAACCAGGATCGAGGGGAAGTTTAAATCAGAAACTGAGACCAGTTCCTTGGTAGGAAACTAGGATCGAGGGGAAGTTTACCTTTTCTAAGCATCATTACTTAGTAAAAGAGGAAGGATGCGCGAACTGCCATTCATAACCACCATCAAAATTTCGGGTATTCTGATATTTAATCCTCTTGCACTCCGAATGCCCGAATACCTTCGCCATTCACACCTTCGGGTCCAAGAAGATTAAATAGGGGCATATGTCATACCCCAAATTTTGACCACTAAGATTTCCCATCATTGTGCAAATCATCATCACAATATGGATGAACCACTTGTCTCCCCAAAGATGGGTGAGCATCCACTACAATCAGACTTAGGACTTCAAGCTCTCTCAGAGCTCTTAGACAAAGGATCATCAAGAAATGACATACTCTTCTACTTGTCTAGCCTCTCAAACATCCACAAAGGATCAAGAGGACTCCCACTTCAAGGATTAAGCACAAGGCTTCTCCCTTCTAGGTGGATCAAGCCTTAAGACCGCTAGTGTCACCAAATTAGGGTTTGGTCGACCAGGGCCTCCAGATGGAAATTTTCCTTTGGGCATGAGCCAATGCTTCAAAGCATAACCTATGATGCTCCAAGGGATCTCATGAACCCAATCATCAAGTCAATTTAGCCTCAGGGGATGCATTCATAAAAAAAAAAAATCAGGAATTAGGGTTTCTTGACCTAATTCACCCCTAAGTTGACTTTTGGGACAAAACATGAGCCAAGACCTCAAGACATGATTTGAGGGCCTCTAATACACCACATTGATCCATTTACAACAATGGATTGATCCAAGAAGCTTGAGCAACAAGTTTTAATTTCATCTGAACCACAATTAGGGTTTCGCTGGAAAAGTCAACTGTATCTTTGACTTTTGACTAGGACATGCTCCCAAACCCTAGGACATGATTCAATACACCCTATAACACCTATGAAATCAATCCATCAAGTTTTATTTAGGTCAAGGACTTTATTTCATAGAGGATCGCACAGTTTGGAATTCATCTAATAAAAAGTCAACTATGCACAAAAGTCAAACTTTGACTTTTTGAGATTTTTCATAATTATGGTTCCTTAACCCTAAAATGATGTTAATGTGTGATTGGAATCATCATTCATCAAGAAAAATCAAGAAAAGTTGGATAACTTGTAAAAGGGGTAACCATAAAAAACTTAGAAAATTTTCTAAGTTATGGAACCAAGTGGCATGGGTACCAACTTTGGAGGATCATAACTCCTAAACCACAAGGCCATTTTTTCCCATCCAAAGCTGGATTTGTAGCTCTCATTACCCTCTACAAAAGCTTCAACTACCACTCATTCCAATTCCCCATGGATTTTAAATTATGGAATGATCAAAATCACAAAAAGTGAAAATGTCACTTTTTTCCAACACTCAGTGAAATTTTCACTAAGTCAGAATCTGCCTTCACTTTTTTCCAAATGTAGGGGAATTTTTCACTTGGATCCAAAAAGTATCAAAACCAATTATGATCAAACAATTATTGTATCATATGAGGCCTTTCCAAAATGGCCAAGAACTCCATCAAATTCCACTTGAGCCATGAGATATGACAATGGCAATATGCCTTGCTGAAAACTGCCAAGGCTAGGCAGAATTTTGTACTTTTGCTCGATTTGGCAAAATCAGATAATTCCAAGCCTTGTCATCACTGTGGACACATCTCAGGATCAAATCTAAAAGGAACAAACACTGATCCAAGCCTCCAAAGTCTTTGGAACAAGAAGTAGCATGCCAAACCTAGAAATCCCTAAAAGAGGGACAAGACTCCAATTTTGGATTGGAGCATTTAATGGATGCACCAAGGTGGCATGGACTAACACATTTGCAACTGAATTCAGTCAAGAATGATCCAACAACTAGGGAACCAGCAGCCTGTGCCCTAACCTCTAGTCAATGGCTAGAGGAGACTTGGATTCTCATTGCTCAACATTGGCCAAACCTATGCAGCAGTTGCCATTCACTATTCCTTGCAAAACAAACTTGCTCTAATATAAATAGAGCTCATTTGTGCTCAGTTTGAGTACACCAAAGCCATCAAACAGATGCTTTCCTCAAAATCACCTTCTCACTTCCAAATTTGCCTTCCAAAGCAAGTCATTATTGGGTTTTGAGTTTGAAAGCAATTCCAACCAAACCAATCACACACACACACCTTATAAACATCATATAGAAGTGATCCAAACACTCACATAACATCTGGAACACCAAAATCACAAAATCACTAGCCAATTGCTCAAGCCTTTGAAAGATTTGCAGTTGGGGTGCCATCTCAAGTTCCAGATCATTTCAATCCATTCCAAGCATCCAGTCACACTCCATGGCACCTAGGGAAGCTATCCAGATCATTGGAACCTAGCTGTAACACCTCTAACCTAAAACACGATCACCAGCTGCAAGAGGTGAGCATGAGCTCTTCTAACTCTATGATCCATGCATTTTTTGCTGCACAATAATTTGGCCGTATGTTCATAATCATGCATAGAGTGTTTACCCTCAATCAATTGCTTTGTATGAATCGTGTATGGAATTTCTGAACCTTCATGCAGAATTTAGGGTTCTTGAGGTTTCTCTTTGATTTCTTATTCCATGCTTAAAATAAATGAAATTAAAGACCATAGACATGATCGTGAGGTTGGAACGAGTAGATTGATATGTAGATTGCATGATATAATCAAGTATTCAGTGAGATTGAATAGAAAACGCAAATCTGCAGAAACAGAGGAAGGGCGCGTGTTCTTGCCATGTTCTTGGCGCCCTTTTTCAAATATTTGAATATTTGAATTTTGTGATTTTATTTAATTGTTTCAAAAATTAATTTCTCTCTGAGTTTTAATGATTTTGAGTTGATTCCTTTTTTAATAATTCACAAAAATGTTAAAATATTTTATTTTACCAAAAAATCCCAAAAATATTATTTATTTCATATAATTGATATTTTTGCCGAGAATTAATATTTTAATTGTTTTTGACATTTAAAATATTTTTTCCTTCTTGATTTTTCAAATTTTAATGATTTCTAATCATTTTGTAGGTCAAAACATGATTTTTGAAACATTAGTCCAAGATCACAATTTGTTTTTCACATGTTAAACAATTTTGATCATTTTAATTGAATTTTTTATTCAATTAAAATACATTTTGGGGGTTTTGATTAATTCAACCCTCATCAAACCTTTTAAAAAAACATTTTGGGCCTCTAATAAAGTGTAAGACCCAATCCTTTGTAAATACAAACCTATTTTGGGCCTCAAATGTTGTATAAGTCTCGTTGTATTTCAAAAGTTTGGCGCGATCATCGCCCGTTTAAAACAAACCACTGGGCCTCTCCTCGAGCTACAAGACCCATTCAAAATCATTTTGGGCCTCTAATAGAGTGTAAGACCCAATCCCCTTTTGAAAACAAAAACTTTTGGGCCTCAGCCATTGTATAAGACCCACAGTGTTTTCAAAACCTCGGCGCGATCGTCGCCCTTTTCAAAATTAACCATTGGGCTTCTCCTTGAGCTATAAGATCGATCTTTGTTCACTTTCAATCATTTTGGGCCTCTTGAGAGAGTGTAAGACCCATCCCCTTGTACATAAAATCTTTCTTGGGCCTCAGTCACTTGTATAAGTCCCTGTACAAAACGACAGTGGGATCACTGATAAAACTCTAGGCTTCTCCTTGAGCTGTAAGCCCTAATTTTCCATTCAAAAGTACTTTCTCCTTTGATTTTCTAACATACTGTTATTTTCAATTTCTTTGTTGAACAACTAACCAAACAGCATGGAAGCTCTACAACAGAGTAAGTGTTTACCCGCTTTCATTTACCGCTTTCATATGTATATAACTGTATTGTGGGGCTGTTTCACTGTAAGTCTTCTTTCATAAACTCATATCGACTGTGTGATACTAGTATAGATATTTAGAGTTTCCCTGACAATTACGTCTAGAACTAGACAAAACCTCGTCTCCTTACCTCCGACGTTCTCCCGGATATTTCAACATAACCTAAACCATGAGAATTTTCTTTTACAACAATTTTAGATAACTAGATCTAAGAAATATCCCCTTGAACAGTTCATATACAGAAGGCCAATGTTCCAAGTGAAACCCCTTCTGGAACTGTTCATCAGCCTCCTCTTGGGCTTAGTGCAAGGACCCACAGGCTTCCTAAAAGCATCCCCACCTCCTCTTGGACGTTGTACAAGGACCCGTCGGCTTCGTAGAAGTTTTCACAGCCTCCTTTTAGGCTTCGTATAATGATTCTTCCTCCGGGAAGATAGCCTCCTCTTGGGCTTCGTACAAATTGTCCCTTCGGCTTCTTAAAAGTTTTTCTCGCTTCCTCTTGGGCTTCGTACAAATTGTCCCGACGACCTCTTAAAGGTATAGAAACAGAAATTAGTCATCTTAATAGAACAGTCTTTCAAAGAGTCTACATCTTCCTACGACAAACATACTATCTCTGGATCTCTCTTAAGCATAGTACAAAAGATAAAACTCTAGACTTGGACATTCTAACCTCCTTAAGTCTCGAAGACATTCTCAAGTTCCTTTCAAAAATAGGAAAAAACACCCGTAGACTTGGGCAGTCTCAATACCCTTCGGATTCTCCGTTTCCTTAAAAAACAGGAAATAATCCCGGTCCTCAGATCAAATCCATGAGTACAACATTACCCATATAAGAACTGATTTTATCTTTTAACCAACATACTGGACCTGTCACTCAACTAAAACAGTAACCCTAGCCTCCTCTTGGGCTTTGTACAATGATTCTCCCCAGCAGAGTTAACCTTTGTAGCCTCCATATCGGGCTTCGTACGAGATACAAAATCACTCTTTTGTTGAGTATAAAAGACTCTCTTGTTGAGTCAATCCTCTTTTAGCCTTCATCTCGGGCTTTGTACGAGATACAAAACACTCTCTTGTTGAGTATAAAAAGACTCTCTTGTTGAGTCGATCACCTTTAGCCTCCATCTCGGGCTTCGTACGAGATACAAATCACTCTCTTGGTGAGTATAAAAGACTCTCTTGTTGAGTCAAACCCTTTTAGCCTCCGTCTTGGGCTTCGTACAAGACACATATAAAAACACTCTCTTGTTGAGTCAACCATTTTAGCCTCTACCTCGGGCTTCGTACGAGACATAAAAGCATCCTCTTGTTGGGTCAATAGCCTCCTCTTAGGCTTTGTATAAAGAAATCTCCGTTTGATTCAACCAACCTTTTAGCATCAAATCATGCTTTGGTCTCAGCATACAAACATCAACAACTCCTTTTCCCTCGTCTAATTGCTGTAAGCGGCAAGCCTCTGGATTATTTACATCCACGCCACTGTCCCTCTTTTAGCATGAGAAATTCCTAAGGAAAGATGGCATTACTCTACACTGAGTTAAAGTCTTCTCCTTCAGGTTGAAAATCCCCTATAAAGGAAATTATGGCATTGCTGATTTGCATATCCCAGTTAAAGTAATTCTCCTTTATAATCAGTCACCCAACAGTCGTGCCAAACAAGCCAAATATTCCCCTTTAGAGATGACAAATTCTCTCTAAAGTCAACACCCTTTTAGCTTCACATCTTGGGATTCGAACAAGATAAAAATAGACCATTCAGCTTCACATCTTGGGCTTTGAACAAGATACAAACCACCTTTAGCTTCATGTCTTGGGCTTTGAACAAGACACCAAAAAAACCATTTCCTCCCATAGAATAGGAGGAACTACGATCGCTCTGATTTCCCTATCCCAGGAATACGTAGGCATAATATTGAAAAAGAATCTTAGCGAGCATACTAATAAAAAAACCCCAAAGTCCGCTACCTCCAGCCAATCTAGCGCAGTATCCCAACAAATTCCCCATGAACAATCCCGGTATTTCGTTATGAGCAAAATAAGCAGAGAGAGGCCCACGAACTAAAGCCGCATCTGTAAACCAACAGTTTTGACTGTTTAACCTCAGTTTGCAAGCAAGGTTAGTTGGAGACATCTATTTCCCTTCCTTCATCAGCTTCAATAGGATAAAAAATGAATCGAACTGTAGTACCAAAGCGATAGTGATTCGAAACCCCAAAAACTGCGCTACAATATGTTTGGCACAAATACTAATATGCAGTTTTGCTATATATATACTCTATAGAAGTTGCAGTTATATTAGTATAATGAATTTCATTGCTTTACCTATTCACATTCATGCAACGTAAACATTATAGAAAGAATGTGTTATTCAGCACTCATCACCATTGTTCCTGGAATTGAGAAAATTAATTTTTTTTTCTTCGAATATGTTTGCAGATTTGTTATTATCCGAATCACAATTGCAAAATCTGACTTTAATTGAGATTGAAACACCACTTCAAGAGAATAAACGTAGTCTGAATGAATTCAAGCCTATTCCATATCCGGATGGTTATATACTCCAGCAGTTAGGCAATCGTCTGATATACGATGAAAGAAATTATGATATTCCCACCATGAAAGCTGAATTTTCAAATCTCTTCAAAGGTCTAACAGGTCGGTCGACATCTGTCCTAAACTGTTGATTGGTGTATTCCTTTTTTTGTTATAAATGCCATTTTTTTTACTACAATTGCATTTTTTAACCCTTCACGATAACCATTATTTTTTCACTTTTTTTTATTAGATGAACAAAGAGGTATCTGTGAAGAAATCATGCAAGCTGTCAGAGCTCAAAAAGGTGGCGTGTTTTTCCTTCATGGTTATGGAGGTACATGAAAAACTTATATGTGGAGAACACTTGCAAGTGCTTTGAGATCCAGAAATGATATATGTTTAACCGTTGCAACCAGTGGAATAGCTTCACTTTTATTTCCTGGCGGAGGAACTGCACATTCAAAGTTCAAGATACCCGTGCAAACACTGGAGAATTCTACTTGAAAAATTGACTACGAAGATCAAGTTGCAGAGCTTTTAAGACAAACAAAACTTATTATCTGGGATGAGGCACCCATGGCACACAAACATGCTTTTGAAGCACTTGACAAAACTTTGAAGGATGTTATGAGTTCCTACAGTAATTCGGATGATGTGTTTGGTGGGAAAGTTGTTGTATTTGGTGGTGATTTTAGACAAATATTGCCGGTAGTTCCTAGAGACAGTCAATCAGATATTGTTCACTCCGCGATAAATGCTTCGTATATATGGCATTCTGTTAAAGTCTTGACTTTAATAAAGAATATGCGCCTGCAGTGTGGATCAAGCGAGGCAGATAAAAAAGAAATTGCAAATTTTTTTTGATTGGCTTTTGAAAATTGGTGAGGGTAAAGTGTCACAACCAAATGACAGTATCACCGACATTGACATACCCAAGGACCTTTTAATAACTAAGTTTGAGGATCCAATTGTTGGCATTGTAAACAGTACATATCATGATTTTTTTACAGAATTATCAATCAAATGATTACCTCAAGAGTCGAGCAATATTCGCATCCACATTGCAAACTGTTGATCAAATTCACGATCACATCCTTGCTTTGATGCTAGGTAGTGATATGCTTTGTCACCTAATTATTTTCATAACTATGTTTGGTTCTATCTAATTATCTTTTAATTTATTTTGGTAGGTGATGTAAGAGAATACTACAGCTCCAACAGTGTAGATCGGTCGTAGATTCATGACACCAATGTCGTTGATATTCTCATGCCAGAGTTTCTCAGTTCATTACACACTTCTGGGTTGCCTAACCATAACAATAAGTTAAAGGTTGGAACACCAGTTATGTTTATGCGGAATATTGATCAGGCTGAAGGTTTATGTAATGGCACACGCCTTATCATAACCAAGATGGCAAATCATGTTCTTGAAGCATCAATAATGGCTGCAAAAGGGCCTGGTAAGTTAGTTTACATCCCTCACATGGATATGTCACCATCCCAGTCAACTTGGCCATTCAAACTAAACCGGCGACAGTTTCCAATCGTTGTTTCATACGCAATGACGATTAACAAATCCCAAGGCCAATCTTTGGATCATGTTGGACTTTATCTCCCACGGGATGTTTTCCCTCATGGCCAAATTTATGTAGCACTATCAAGGGTGACTACCAAAAAAAGTATAAAAATCTTGATACATGATGAGAATGGAAACTTCAAGTCTACAACTTCAAATGTTGTGTACAAAGAAGTTTTCAACAATATATAATAAGGGATAATATAGGTATGATTTCTTACATTTTGCTCCCATGGTATTAACTTTTATTACAAACTTTGTTATTTGTTATGGGATACTTTTTTAACATCTATTGTATATGTATATCTCTTTAACATGAACAAAACTACCAATTTTGGTATTATTATTGCCCAACTTTTCTCTAAAACGAAACTTAAAAATGCTGTATAATTACAAGGTTTGGTTTGTCAACTATGGTTGTGCTACTGTATTGGACAACTTCATTGCTATTGTATTGTCAACAACATTCTTACAATCAGATCAAGTGCAGTTTTCCATTACTAAGCGACCAAATTTATAAACATAACATTTTTTGGAGAAATAAGTAACATCCAATCTAAATTAAGTTCATTTCATTTATCTGTGACATTGTTATTAACCCTTCAAAGTGCCACTGCAGGTTATAATTCACGAAGGAGTGTCAATGCATTTTGAAGACTTTGCCTAAATGCTATTGTTTTGACATTTATTTGTACTATTTCATTTTGGCAATCTAATATAAACCAGGTTAATGTTGTAATGTTGTTATTCGAATTAACTTAATCCCTTGATGACAATTGATATAAAAACAAAATTTTCATGTTGATAAAGGTTTCACATAACTTGCTGAAATGAAATAGTCACACCACACACACACACACTTTCCTGTGGGCCCCTTAAACCTTTTCTGCATGGGACCTATGAATGAGTTGTTCAATTAAGGTTGTAATGCCGTATTTGGAATTAACCTAACCCCTTCATGACAGTTGATATAAACACTACATTGTATTTTGATAAAGGTTTGACATCACTTGCTGCAACTTTATCACATTTAAAATATGACAGTAGTGTTCCTCTTTAAATGACACAATTTTATTGAACCATTGTGGCCATCTTACCACTCTTCTTACATAAGGACATGAAAACACGTTTGTACAATAGCAGGGTTATTAGAAATTTGTAATCTGTGTTAAACATAACTTTCCTGTTACTTGTATCAGTTTTTGACTCTAAACATACAGTACAGGTCTCTACTATTTCAACAAACATTTAATGTGACACCTTTTTTCATAATTACAGCAGTTTTTTGGTGCATATTTTATGGATTATTTGGTTGCATAATTCAAAACAGCCAAATTTCACATTCAAGCATCAATATTTGACTACTAATTTATCTCATTTCATCAGCTTTTGTTGCCCCTGCACTATATTTTACACCTTTTTAGTTCATGGCACATTTCTGTAACCTATATATATCGACTTTACATAACAAAATGTCTACAACATTCTTACAATACTTTCAGATGTTGTACACATTTCTTTTTTAATAGCCAGCCAAGTAAAACATTCTTACAATACTTTGAGATGTTGTACACATTTCTTTTTTAATAGCCGGCCATTTTTACTTTGGTTATTTAATGGAAGCAACCAAAACTTCGTAAATAAACAATACTACATCCATTAATATGCTACTATAATATATATTATCTATAACAAAGCGACGGTCCACACGGTCGGCTATATTACAAACCTGAATGCCAACTTCCCAGTTTCAAAATAACGTACATCAAACGAAACCAACTTAAACAAACAGAGAAGATACTAGCTTTCTAATGAAACTAAAGCAGCCTAAACCCTACGTAATTGCATCTTCGTCCTACTAAATCATCTTCACACAAAATACCACTTTTCTACTGATACCAAAACATCCAAAACACTAACAGATTACATCTTCCTCAATCTAATTCATCTTCTATAGTGGTTAACCATGGAAACAGAAACTCTTTTTGGAGGATAACGAATCTTGAAGCTGAGCATATCTCCTCTCTTTAGCTTTTTGTTTTCAGCAAACTCGTACTAACCTCTTCCAAGGTACTTTTCATTCTTAAAAACTTTTTTGTTACGTTTCGCACAACCGACTTCTGCATAGTAGGAATCACCATTATCCTCATCTACTAACTCAATGGCTTTCTGATTCCTAAAAAGCATCATCTTCGTCACATCCCGCGGGAAATGCTGCACCAAGACACAAATGGATTAGCAAAAACAAAATATAATATCTTTAATTTTATTTAAGATGTCGTCCATTAATATATTTATCTACCTGAATGTTCTTACGCGCTTTTTTTGTCGAGGGGACCACTTTCTCCCACGTATACATCCGAGGATAAGCTACTGCATCACTTTCATCACTATCAGAGCCCGTGCTATAAATGTCCAGCATAGGATCCTCGAATGTCTCCAATACCCTTTGCTGAATATGAGAAACCGCTTCATACTCATCAAACAACAATTCCTCCGAACTGCATTAAGAACAAACATCAGTTTTAATCAAACTCACATTGATTCTGCATAATCACGATTGACATTTATATGCCACATAAGATATGTTCTCATTCGGCCAAAACACCCATACTTATTACATATTTGACATGCACATGTGTTTACATACGCCAAGTTGGGAGATCATACAAATACAACATTACCCGTGGCTGTCTGAAGATAGTTCAATTGGGGATACGGTGCTTTCCACTTTCACTTGCCCGTTTCCAGGTAGACCGCCCGATCCTGAACCATTCCTGCATGCAAAAAGACAATCGAAATCAGTATTTAATCTCTACGACAAAATTAGAAAACAAGACAATTATGAATACCCATGCAAAACGCGTTGCTTTGGAACTCTTCCCATTATTAGACGAATACTTAGCGTAGAACCGTTTAATGTCCAGTTGCAAAGATACAAGCAAACCGACCAATCTGTCTTATGAGGTAACCCTTTCTGTCTTTTTATATTACTATGAATGCCCCACTATTAAACGCTTTCATAATGACCCTTTTGCCCTCATTTTTGAAATGGAATTTTATTGTTGTGCATAACGATTCAATGTCTCCATATTTATATTAAACAGTTGCGTTTCACTTTTGTTGGAAACGTAAACCATCAAACACAATTCAATGTGGGGCCATATGATCTTTTGTTCACTCAGTTAAATATATTCAAACTATACCACTTTTGATGTGGGGCCATATCAATGCGTTTCACTTTGATAATATACAACTTTTATTTAACTTTTTTACTTTCAGGATGTATTTTCCCATTTGTAAAATTTATTCTATAGACCTTTAAGCTAACTATTCCCACGTGAACCTCAAACCAAAGTTATAATTTATTTCCTATTTGAGTTAATATATACATTGCATCCCTCTTCTATCATTTATACCTTCATCATTTTCAATTGGGTTTTCTTCCTCTACTACCAACCTCTCTCACCCATTTAAAATGTCTTTGACAACAAGACTTATTCACACAGAGTTGGAGTACTCCTTCTCTATTGCTAAGTTATCTACAGAGGTAATTATCACATATATTCTTCCATTTCATTTTTCCTACTTTAATGTGTTCTTAATGTTTTTTTTAATACCATTTCTTTGAACACCAGCTATGGCCTGAGGTAGACCCTCGATTTCTAAATCTTTATGAAAAAGAAATAACAAAAAATGGACCATCTTGAATAACCAGAGTATCCATCATGTCCTTATATATAATAAAGACCAACATCATCCACTTATAATTAGTGGATGGAATGATGTTGAGGCATTCTACAATTTACCGGCTGATGTTGTGGTTGAGGTCGGTTATTATGGTAACGACAACTTTGTGTAGCGCGAATTTTTGGACGTGGTTGCGAATCACTATCGCCTTTGGGTACTACAGTTCGATTCATTTTTTATCCTATTGAAGCTGATGAAGGAAGGGAAATAGATGTCTCCAATTAACCCTGCTTGCATACTGAGTTTAAATAGCGGTCTGTTAGGTTGCAGATGCTATTAAGATTGTGGGTCTCCTTAGGTTATTTTGTTAAAAAGGAACAACGTTTAGGCTATTGGTAGGGCGCTAGGTCTGATGCTCTTCGATTGATGTATGAGGGTATGGGATTCTGGGTTTTTTATTAGTGTGCTCGCTAAGATTTTTCTTTCAATCTTATGCCTACGTATTCCCGTTTACCGAAACAGGGAAATCAGAGTGATCGTAGTTCCTCCTATTCTATGGGAGGAAATGGTGTTTTGGTGTCTTGTTCAAAGCCCAAGACGTGAAGCTAAAAGGTGATTTGTATCTTGTTCAAAGCACAAGATGTGAAGCTGAAGGTGATTTATTTGTATCTTGTTCAAAGCCCAAGATATGAAGCTGAAGAGTCTATTTGTATCTTGTTCAAAGCCTAAGATATGAAGCTGAAGTGTCTTGACTTTAGAGAGAATTTGTCATCTCTAAAGAGGGTCTGTTTGTCACAACTGTTGGGTGACTGATTATAAAGGAGAATTACTATAACTGGGATATGTGAATCCAGCAATGCCATAATTTCCTTTATAGGGGATTTTTAACCTGAAGGAGAAGACTTTAACTCAGTGTAGAGCAATGCCATCTTTCCTTAGGAATTTCTCATGCTAAAAGAGGGACAGTGGCATGGATGTAAATAATCCAGAGGCTTGCCGCTTACAGTAGTTAGATGAAGGAGTTGTTGATGTTCGTGTACTATGAACGAGGCACAGCTTTGATGCTAAAATTTTGATTGACTCAATCGGGGTTTTCTTATACAAAGCCTAAGAAGAGGCTATTGGCCCAACAAGAGGGAGTTTTTATGTGTCTCGTACGAAGCCCGAGAGAGAGGCTAAAAGGGTTGACTCAATAAGAGAGTGCTTTTGTATGTGTCTTGTAAGAAGCCCAAGACGGGAGCTAAAAGGGTTTGACTTAACAAGAGAGTCTTTTATACTTAACAAGAGAGTGTTTTTGTATCTCGCACAAAGCCCGAGATGGAGGCTAAAGATGAAGACTCGCCAAGAGAATCTTTTATACTCAACAAGAGAGTGATTTTGTATCTCGTACGAAGCCCGAGATGGAGGCTAAAAGGTGATTGACTCAACAAGAGAGTCTTTTATACTCAACAAGAGAGTGTTTTAGTATCTCGTACGAAGCCCGAGAGGGAGGCTAAAAGTTTTGACTCAACAAGAGAGTCTTTGTATCTCGTACGAAGCCCGAGATGGAGGCTAAAAGGTTTGACTCAACAAGAGAGTCTTTGTATCTCGTACGAAGCCCGAGATGGAGGCTAAAAGGTTACTATTTCAGTTGAGTGATAGGTCCAATATGTTGGTTCAACGAGAAAATCAGTTCTTATATGAGTAATGTTGCACTCATGGATTTGATCTGAGGATCGGGATTATTTCCTGTTCTTTAAGGAAATGGGAAATCCAAAGGGTATTGAGACTGTCCAAGTCTGCGGGTGTCTTCCTATTTTTGAAAGGGACTTGAGAATGTCTTTGAGACTCAAGGAAATTAGACTGTCAAAGTCTAGAGTTTTATCTTTTGTACTATGCTTAAAGAAACAGTAGTAGTACGTTCACGGTAGAAAGATCTAGACTCTTTGAAAGACTGTTCTATTAAGATGACTAATTTTTGTTCCTATACCTCTAGGAGGTCGTCGGGACAATTTGTACGAAGCCCAAGAGGAGGCTGGAATCTTTTAAAAAGCCGAGGGACAATTTGTACGATGCCCAAGAGGAGGCTATCATTCCCGGAGGAAGAATCCTTATACGAAGCCTAAGAGGAGGCTGTGAATACTTCTAAGAAGCCGACGGGTCCTTGTACAACGGCCAAGAGGAGGCGGGGATGCTTTTAAGAAGCCTATGGGTCCCTAAACCCCGAGAAGTTCAAGACAGGCTATTCACAAAGAATAGATCAAGCCAGGAAAGTTCGAGAATTTGGAAGAAACTCAAGGGATGCAATTCACGGAGAAGAGATCATCTCTAGGGAGTAGAGTTTCTTGACAATTCCTAAGGAGGACAGCCGAAGAGAAGACTGTATCTGGTGCTCCTATGGGGGATCTAGTATTGTCTATTTCTAAGAATGATCGAAACGGCTTTACCTAGTGCTAGACGTAGTTGCCCGGGAAACTCTAAATATCTATACTATTATTACACAGTTGATATGAGTTTATGAAAGAAGACTTACAACGAAACAGCCCCACAATACAGTTATATGTATATGAAAGCGGTAAATGAAAGCATATAAACACTTACTCAGTTGTAGAGTTTCCATGATGTTTGGTTAGTTGTTCAACAAAGAAAGATTGAAAACAACAGTATATTTCAAAATCAAAGGAGAAAGTACTTTGAAAGGAAAAATTGGGGCTTACAGCTCAAAGAGAGGCCTAAGTTTTTAGTAGTGATTGCACTGTGATATGAGTTTGTACAGTGGAACTTATACAAGTGACTGAGGCCCAAAAAGTTTTCTGTAGAAGGGGAATGAGTCTTACACTCTCTCAAGAGGCCCAAAATGATTTAGAGAAAAGAAGCGGGTCTTACTACTCGAGGGTAGGCCCAGATGATTTTGAAAAGGGCGACGATCGCTCAGAGGTTTTGGAAATACCGTGGGACTTATACAAGTGATTGAGGCCCAAAATTTTGGTATTTACAAATTAATTGGGTCTTACACTCTATTAGAGGCCCAAAGGTTTAAAAATGAAAATAAATGGGACTTATAGCTCAAGGAGAAGCCCGATGGTCTTTTTTGTTAAAAGGCGACGATCGCGTCGGACTTTGTAAATGTACCGAGGGACTTATACAATATCTGAGGCAAAAAATATTTTATTTTCAAAAGGGGTGGGACTTACACTCTATTAGAGGCCCAAAGTGTATTTTAGGAAAAGAAATGGGGCTTACAACACGAGGGGAGGCCCAGATGATTTTCAGTTTGAAAATGGCGATCGCGCCGAGATTTTTAACGTATTGGGACTTATACAATAACTGAGGCCCAAAATATTTTTGTACAAAAAGGGTTGGGTCTTACACTCTATTAGAGGCCCATGAGTGTTTGGAAAAGTTTTTTAGGGAGAAAATCAATAAAACCCTAATTTCATTTTTTTAAAGGCATTTTTCAAAGAAAAATCAAGTAAAAAATGATAAAAATATCAAATAAAATCATTAATGATGTTATAAACAATTATTAAGGTTTATAAAAAAGTATTTTATCCACATGAATATTTAAAATTATTTTGGTTTTAAAAATCAAGAAAAAGAAATCATTTTAAAAGCATTTAAAACAATTTAAAACAATATTTTTGAATATATTAAAAATATATCAAATAATAATATTTTTTTTGTGATTTTTTGTGGATTAAAATATTATGGAGTATGAATAAGAAGTGTGTAAAACAGAATTGGAAAATGATGATTTTTGCTATGTAAAAGAATGAGTTGAGTTTTGAAGATAAACTAAGAAAAAGAGGAAAGATGTCACAACATCACATTCGACATCTTTCATGAGTTTTGAAGATAAGAGAAAAAGGGAAGATGTCACAACATCACATTCGACATCTTAAAAAACCAGAACTACACCTTGGTTTTCAACATCTTTTTTTGATCAAACTTCAAACATTCATAACTCTCTCAATTTTTAACGAAATTAAAATCCGTAAGAACCTATCTTGACCGATTTTTCGCAAGGAATCCAATGGTATCACTCATACATACTGAAACTTAATGTACAGCACACACAAGGCAAAAAACCATAACTGTATGTTGATTTTAAACATCTTTGCTTATCAAACTTCAAACATTCATAACTCTCTCAATTTTTAACGAAATTAAAATCCGTAAGAACCTATCTTGACCAATTTTTCACAAGGAATCCAATGGTATCACTCATACATACTGAAACTTAATGTAAAGCACACACAAGGCAAAAAACCAGATCTGCACCTTAAGTTTAAAACAACATAAACTCCACATATAAACATGTTAAAGTGCAAACAGTAGGAGGATCATAACATACACATTAAGGACTACATTTTTACTTCAAGAATTGTTCAATATGATGCATGTATGTGGACAACAAAGGAAAGCATGATTCAAAGAATTCAAGTTGTGAATTTTACCTCTTTTTTGGAGATTTTGTGCAACCTACCAAGTGCTTTGTTCCAGAAATGATTTGATGCTTTGGACACCCTCAAATGACCTCTTAGAAGCTTTTAGGATGGTTGGAATCAGCTGGAACCTGCAAAAACAAAAACTGGCCCTTTCTTACAAAAGGGGTTAAAATGGCCAAAGTGACAACTCTCTCAAATGGTGTTCCAGATGTTGGGAACCATTTGGGATAGTTCAAGGATGATATTTGGAGTGTGTTTGAGGTTTTATCTGGTTTGGAAAGTGACTGAATCAAGACATG
This sequence comes from Lathyrus tuberosus, assembly GCA_022829125.1. Classification (NCBI taxonomy): domain Eukaryota; kingdom Viridiplantae; phylum Streptophyta; class Magnoliopsida; order Fabales; family Fabaceae; genus Lathyrus; species Lathyrus tuberosus. The sequence continues at coordinate 1,473,458 of JALAZF010000627.1, read as the reverse complement.
GCTTGAAAAATGCATAAAAGTCCAATTTTGAGGTTTTGAGAGGTGACTTTGTAATTTTGGTGTTACAGGTCACTTGTGATAGTTTGCATCACCTACATATGATGTTTATGAGGTGTTAGGATCATGAGATGTGATGGAAATGCTCTCTAACTCAAAAACTCAGAATTACCTTACTAAAGAAGGCATTTTGGAGTGAAAGAAGTGATTTTGAGGAAAGCATTTGTTTGGTGGCTTTGGTGTACTCAAACTGAGCACAAATGAGCTCTATTTATAGTAGAGCAAGTTTGTTTTGGCAGCAATAGTGAATGGTGGCTGCAGCAGAGATTTGGCAAATGTTGGCCAATGAAAATCCAAGTCTCCTCTAGCCATTGACTAGAGGTTAGAGCACAGGCCTTTAGTTCCCTAGTTGTTGGAGGAATCTTGACTGAATTCAGTTAGAGGAAGCTCAGTTCATGCCACCTCTAAGCATCTATTGAATGCTCCAATCCAAAATTGGAGTCTTGTCTCTCTTTTAGGGATTTCTAGGTTTGGCATGCTACTTCTTGTTCCAAGGACTTTGGAGGCTTGACTCAGCGATTGTCCCCTTTGGATTTGAACCTCAGATGTGTCCAAGATGATGACAAGGCTTGGAAATTCGTGTGGCACAAGAAATGTGCAAATCTGTCCTGAAACATGTCTTAAATATCAGCTGCAGCAAGCCTTGTTGTAAAATCCATAACTTCTTGCTCAAGAATGATAAATGGCTGTTCCAGGACTCTATGGAAAGCTGAGATGACATACTTCAACTTTGATGTTTGACCCTAGACTTGGTTCAACTTGGATCATGGAGGAAAACATCCTTGAAGTTGGGGCATTCTTGCTGGAAAAATAGTAATGATGTCCTATGAAATGTTGGAACATCTGACAACTTTGAACATTAATAATTCCAAACTTTAATCACTTGTATCTTTTAATCCACTATGATATTTTGAGTTGAAGTGAATTGCATCTTTGATGCTTGTCTTGCATGGTGACAAAGCTTGAAAATTGTGTGGCACAAGAAAAAGTGCACAAAAACATGTCCAAAAAAACAGCTGCAACAAGCGTGCTTGTAAAGTCCATAACTTCCTGCTCGAGTATGATAAATGGACGTTCTACAACTTTCTGGAAAGTTGAGATAACGTACTTCAACTTTGATGTTCAAGGTTTGTAAAGATAAGACTTGTAAAGTTGTCAAAAATGACCTTGAACTTGTGTGATCAAATCTGTCCTAAAAGCTGTCATGAAAATTCTATTTTATCAATGCCTTTTGCAGAGACCATAACTTTCTGCTCGAGAATGATAAATGGGGTTTCTAGGACTTTCTCGAAAGGTGAGATTACGTACTTCAACTTTGATGTTCAAGGTTTGGCTTGAATCAACTTGGATCATGGAGAAAAACATCCTTGAAGCTGGGACATTCTTGCTGGAAAAATATTAATGATGTCCTATGAAATGTCATGACATTGGACATTAAGAATTCCCAACTTTGATCACTTATATCTTTTAATCCTTATGATATTTTGAGTTGATTCCTTCTACAATGTTGAAGTATCAAATACCCCCTTTAAAATTAGCCCTTACGCAAAACCAATGGATGCTTGGGTCAATAGTTACAACCTTGAAAAGTTGTGCACTTGAACATGATTTTAACTTAGAAAAAATTTCTAAGTTTCTTTCAATTTGATCAATTTTGCAATTTTGCATGATTTCTTGATTTAAATTTGATCAAATTAAATCATCCATCATATTTTATTGAGTAATGGCTTGTGAAGCTCAAAGTTGACCAAAAGTCAAACTTTGACTTTCTGCATCAATTGACTTTGTATTAGATGAACTTGAGGCTTGATCCACTTGGAATGTTGCACTATTGTGCCTAATTTTTGATGTGGGAGTCCTCTTGATCCATTGTAGATGTTTGAGAGGTTAGACAAGTTGAAGATCATGTCATTCCTTGATTGATCCATTGTCTAAATGCTCTGAGAGGGCTTGGAACCCTAATTTTGACTGTAGTAAGTGTTCACCCATCTTTGGGGATACTGATGAGGCACAAAGGTACATCCATATTGTGATGATGATTTACACAATGATGGGAGATCTTGGTGGTCAAAATTTGGGGTATGACAGATGCCCCTATTTAATCTTCTTGGACCCGAAGGTGTGTATGGCGAAGGTATTCGGGCATTCGGGGTGCAAGAGGATTAAAGATCAGAATACCCAAAATTTTGATGGTGGTTATGAATGGTAGCTTACGCATTCATCTTCTTTGGCTAAGCGATGATGCTTAGAAAAGGTAAACTTCCCCTCGATCCTGGTCTTCAGCCAAGGAACTGGTCTCAGTTTTCTTTTGAAATAAACCTCCCCTCGATCCTGGTTTCCTACCAAGGAACTGGTCTTAGTTTCTTTTGTCAACTTCCCCTCGATCCTGGTTTCCTACCAAGGAACTGGTCTTAGTTTCTGATTTGTGAACTTCCCCTCGATCCTGGTTTCCTACCAAGGAACTGGTCTTAGTTTCTGAAGTAAACTTCCCCTCGATCCTGGTTTCCTACCAAGGAACTGGTCTTAGTTTCTTTTGTCAACTTCCCCTCGATCCTGGTTTCCTACCAAGGAACTAGTCTTAGTTTCTGATTTGTGAACTTCCCCTCGATCCTGGTTTCCTACCAAGGAACTGGTCTTAGTTTCTGAAGTAAACTTTCCCTCGATCCTGGTTTCCTACCAAGGAACTGGTGTTAGTTTCTGAAGTAAACTTCCCCTCGATCCTGGTTTCCCACCAAGGAACTGGTCTCAGTTTTTTTTGTCAATAAACTTTCCTGATAAGGAACGCTGTTTGTAGCGGTTTTCCTTCAAACTTCTCGCCGAATTTTCCTGGGGAGATGCCATTTGAGTGGAAAAAGTTTTGATGTCAGACTTGCTGGGGAACCCATTCGTCTGAATTATAGAGGTACACAAACTTCTCTATTTGGAGACGCCATTTGTCGATTCTACTGGGGAAAGCGAGTCTCTTGAGAGACTGTTTCCGTTTGGGGGTGTTACATTATACTTTTCCTGAGGTCTTTTCAGAGAAATGCCATACGATGTACCCCAATATTGAGGGGCTTTCTCTGGGGATTTTCCTTAATCCGGGAAAGCGAATATATCATCTTCAATGGCGAAGAGTGATATTTGTTGAAAGTTTTCTTGTTTCTCAAAGGTTCAAGTTATCAAAGTGGTCAAGGACTATCTCTAATCCAGAGATAAACGGGAGAGATATTACTTAGATGATTCACTTCCTAACAAGGAAAAATCTGACAACTCGATTGAGAGGACTTCTATCACAAGGGGACAAGACCGACTAGAGTGATAGTGATGCAATATGAATATGAATGCGAATCAATAATGCATGATGTATGTATGTATATGCTGACAAAACTGACGTAACATACAGACTAAAGGATGAATACGACTGGATACTCGGCCACAGTGGGGCATGTAGAAATATAGTTGGTTCAAGATAGCAATTCTGCCTTGCTTAGGAGAAACGGTCCCTGTTGGGAGCGACGCTGGTCGGGCTTAGGAGATGAGAACTCGGCCGAGGGTATCAGATGAGAAAACCGCATCTGATATAACTGATCCTTCGTTCAGGCGTACTGGTTTAGAAGGAATACTTTGATTCTGCACTTTGAGGCTCGAACACCTTTGGAGAAGTGACCGATGTTCTTCTGATGTTCAACAGTCAAAAGAAATTGCCATCTTTAAAAAGCAGAAAAAGTTTGACAAGTAAATTCATTTTTGTTTTATTTTCAAGAATCGTTAATCATGTTAAAAACATCATTCTGTAAAGCTAAAACAAGTAAGAATTACAAACAAAAGCATAAGGGCTTAAATTTTATTGATAGGATGGAAATCAGCCGAACGCGTGATTCCATAGAGTATTTACAAAGTTAGAAAATGGCAATTTACAGGGAAAAGGGCTACGTTGAAACATAACGACCACTGTCCTTCTACAAAATTTGAATTCGGGACATCCTGAGCTTCTGTTGAAGATGACCTTGACTGGAGTCTCGGATGGATGGCATGACTACTGAGGAGTTGAACTGATCAGACGTAGTTACTTGCCATTAATCCCTAACTTTTGTCTGGATTATACTTGGAGATTTCCAATCCACCGGGATGATTTTTGATCACGTCTCTAGTTTTTGCCTGGATCGCCCTTTCGGGTTTTCAATCCATCAAGGCCTTTTTTTTTTTTTAGTTTAGGCAAAGTATTTCTTGACTACATCAACATTCGTGGGGTAGGCAAATTCCTCTCCATCCATGGTTGCAAGTCTCAAGGCGCCGCCTGAGAAAGCTTTCCTAACAACATAGGGGCCATCATAATTCAGAGTCCATTTGCCCCGGGAATCAGTGAAAAAGGATTGTATCTTCTTGAGCACAAGGTCTCCTCTTCTGAAGATGCGAGGTCGAACCTTTTTGTCGAATGCCTTCTTCATTCTCTGTTGATACAACTGACCGTGGCATAGTGCCGTTATTAGATTTTCTTCGACCAGGTTGAGTTCGTTGTGTCGACTCTGACACCATTCAGCTTCTGTAAGCTTAGCTTCCATCAATACCCGAATTGATGGGATCTCTACTTCTATGGGGAGCACTGCTTCCATGCCATACACTAGAGAGAAATGGGTTGCCCCTATTGAAGTGCGGACAGATGTGCGATAACCGTGAAGAGCAAAGGGTAGCATCTCGTGCCAATCTTTACAGGTTACAACCATCTTTTGAACAATCTTCTTGACGTTCTTGTTAGCCGGTTCTACCGCCCCGTTCATCTTAGGTCAGTAGGGAGATGAGTTATGGTGTTCGATCTTGAACTCAACGCACAACTCTTTCATTATCTTATTGTTCAAGTTAGATCCATTATCTGTAATGATCTGGCTTGGAACACCATAGCGGCAGATGATATTGTTTTTGATAAACCGGACCACCACTTGTCTGGTTACATTAGCGTTCGATGCTGCTTCGACCCACTTGGTGAAGTAATCAATAGCTACCAGGATAAACCGATGTCCGTTCAAATCCTTGGGTTCAATCATTCCAATCATGACGATTCCCCATATGGAAAAGGCCACAGGGAAGAGAGAACTTTGAGATACATTGGCGGTATATGGATTTTGTCGGAGTATATCTGACACTTGTGACACCTCCTTATGTACTTGTAGCAGTCGGATTCCATGGTCAACCAGTAGTACCGTGCTCTTAAATTTTTTCTCGCAATTGTGTGTCCGTTGGCATGAGTGCCAAAGGATCCTTCATGAATTTATTTTATCAGCATGTTTGCTTCTGGTCTGTCCACACATTGGAGCAAGACCATGTCAAAGTTCCTCTTATAGAGTATGTCACCGCTCAGGAGAAAGCTGCCTGCTAGCCTCCTGAGGGTTTTTCTGTCTTTCCTGGATGCCCCAGATGGATACTCTTGTTTCTGAAGGAAGCATTTGATATCGTGATACCAAGGTTTGTCATCTATGACTGCTTCAATCGTGAAGACGTAAGCGGGCCGTTCAAGGCGCATGATGTCGATCTTTGGTATGTCATTCCATCGTCCTACGCTAATCATGGAAGAGAGAGTGGCTAATGCATCAGCCATATGATTCTCCTCACGAGGGATATGGTGAAACTCGATTCTGTTGAAGAAGGGTAACAACCTTCTTGCGTAGTCTTTGTAAGGAATCAATCCTGATTGGTATGTGTTCCAATCTCCTGTGATCTGATTGATAACCAGAGCTGAATCGCCATATACATCTAAGTTCTTGATCCTTAAGTCGATCGCTTCTTCGAGACCCATAATACAAGCTTCGTATTCGGCCTCGTTGTTCGTGCACTTGAACGTAAGTCTGGCGGTGAAAGGAATGTGGGTACCCTGAGGGGTAACAATGATTATTCCAATTCCGTTTCCGTAATGATTGACTGCTCCGTCAAAGATTAGTCCCCATTGGGAACCTGGTTCTGGCCCTTCACTGCGTAGCGGTTCATCGCAGTATTTCATTTTTAGATACATGACATCTTCGTCTGGGAAGTCAAATCCAATTGATTCCTGATCGTCAATCGGTTGATGAGCCAAATGATTGGCTAAAATACTTCCTTTAACGGCTTTCTGAGTGTGGTACTCGATGTTGTACTCTGATAACAACATCTGCCAACGGGCAATCCTTCCCGTGAGAGCAGGTTTTTCGAAGACATACTTAATTGGATCCATTTCAGAGATTAACCAAGTAGTGTGACGAATCATGTATTGGCGAAGACGTTTAGCTGCCCAAGCCAAAGCGCAGCAAGTTTTCTCAAGCATCGTGTACCGAGTCTCACAGTCGGTGAACTTCTTGCTCAGATAGTAAATGGCAGACTCTTTCCTTTTGGGTTCGTCTTGTTGGCCAAGTACACATCCCATTGAGTCCTCTAGGACTGTGAGGTAAATGATCAGTGGTCTTCCTTCCACTAGAGGTGATAGAATCGGCGGATTCAACAGATATTCCTTGATACTGTCGAAGGCGGTTTGGCAATCTTTTGTCCAAACGCAATCCTGATTCTTTTTTATTAATTTGAAAATCGGTGCACATGTCGCGCTCATGAGGAATATGAATCTGGAGATGTAGTTCAAACGTCCCAAGAATCCTCTGACTTGTTTTTCAGTTTTTGGAGAAGGCATTTCTTGAATGGCCTTGACCTTGTCAGGATCAACCTCAATTCCTTTCTGGCTGACGATGAACCCTAAGAGTTTCCCTGAACGAACACCAAAGGTGCACTTGTTGGGATTCAAACGAAGTCTGTACTTTCTCAACCGCTCGAACAGTTTTGACAGGTGGTTCACATGCTCCTCTTCTGTCTTAGATTTTGCAATCATATCTTCGACATATACCTCGATTTCTTTGTGTATCATGTCATGAAACAGAGTAGTCATGGCCCTTTGATAGGTTGCCCCGACATTCTTCAAACCGAACGACATTACCTTGTAGCAAAAAGTACCCCATGGGGTGATAAATGAAGTTTTCTCCATGTCTTTCGGCGCCATTTTGATTTGATTATAGCCCGAGAATCCATCCATGAAAGAGAAAATTTTGAACTTTGATGTACTGTCTACCAGCATGTCAATGTGTGGTAAAGGAAAATCGTCCTTTGGACTAGCCTTGTTTAGATCTCTGTAATCTACACACATTCTGACCTTTTCGTCCTTTTTTGGAACGAGTACGATATTGGCTAACCATTGAGGATATTCCGATGTAGCGAGGAAACCCGCGTCGATCTGTTTCTGTACCTCCTCTTTGATTTTGATAGCCATGTCCGGGTGAGTCCGTCTCAACCTCTGTTTTACTGGCGGACATTCTGACCTCAACGGTAAGTGATGTTCCACGATGCTGGTATCCAACCCTGGCATATCCTGATAGGACCAAGCGAATACATCGGGGAATTCTTTGAGAAGCTTTATCAAACCCTCTCTGGCAGTTGGACTGAGCAGTGCCCCAATCCTGATTTCTTTTCTCTCTTTTTCCGAACCCAAGTTTACCGTTTCCAACGGCTCTTTATGAGGTTCAATGGACCTTTCCTCCTGTCTAAGTAATCGGGAGATCTCTTCTAAAATTTCGTCGTTAACTTCTTCTTCAGCCCCAAATATAGGGAACTCAAAGTCGGGAGAAGGCATCGGATCGTATGTTTCAACGGGGTTTAAAACAAGCAATCTGCATGACGTGATGATTTGTGTTTAGAAGAGATAGAGAAAATGCAAGTGTGTGCAGTGTATTTTTCTTTTACTGCTTGTTTTTATTATTGAGTTATTTTTTAGGATTACCATTTTCTGAGAAAAGCAAAAAGAGAAAACAACAATTAATGCAGAAATTACAGAACGACGTTATTTTATTAATGAACAAGTCGACTCTTGAAACTACAGCCCTATAAAACAAAACTCTGTCGCTTCGGGCAAAGCGAAAAGGGAAATTTATAGAAAGTGAGCCCTATCAAAACATCCGTTTCACCTGGGCAAGGTGAAAGGTTAAAGAGGGCAATTACTTTGACTGATGAACGATCTTCAGAATATCGACAGCAACCCATTGGCGGCGAACTCCTCGGTGAATCACAAAGTCTGGTACCTTCCTTGATTTGTCTTCAGAAATAACGCTGATTTCTGGTGGAGCAGGATCATTGGAATCTGTCTCCCAGGCAGAGTTGTCGTAGGAGGATTCCTCTGTTACATTTTGCATAGCATTGGTGCTCTCAGGTGGATCTCCCCATCCAGTTGGCTGGATGTCTTCGAACTTGATACGAGAGCTTTCGAGAGCGGTGTACTTGACCATATAGTCAAATTTTCCACTTGGTTGTCCCAAGGTGTCCCACACCTCTTTGGAACTGGAGGATTCATCTCTCTCGATGACGTTGACCTCGGGAAAAGCATAGTTGATGAATTCAAGTCCTGCAAACGTTGCAAATTCATCGTCGTGCTGGGCATTTTCAGGATAACCTGGTTGTTGATCCCATGACATGGTGGGGATGCAGGCATTCTGTTCAATGATGCTCAGCTGTGATGAGTTGTCCCCATCATACTTCTTTGTTTTATTGTCAGTAGGAATGACAAGTTATCCCCATCCTTTTGTATTGATACTCTCGACCGCTTTGATAGCATCTTTGTACGAGGAAATGGAAGTTCCCCCCTCAGATTGACCGTCCTTGTGTAGCGAAAGCGCTTGGAACTGGGTTCCGATTATCCCTTCTGGTTCCACATAAGTGGATGACGATAAATTGCTGACGAGCAAGGCGTGTTCCCCACAGACTGTGATGAGTTGGCCGTTCTGGACGAACTTTAGTTTTTGGTGGAGGGTTGAAGTGATCGCCCCAACCTAATGTATCCAAGGTCTTCCTAATAAACAACTGTATGTTGCCCGGATGTCCATGACCTGGAAAGTGACTTGGAAAGTGTGAGGACCAATAGTTATGGGAAGGTCGACTTTGCCGATAACCGTTTTTCTGGATTCGTTAAATGCTTTGACGACGACCTTGCTGGTTCTCATCAGAGGGTCTTTGAATGATAATTGCATCAAAATGGACTTCGGCATAACATTTAGGGCTGACCTTGTGTCTACCAGTACGCTGGCTAAAGCATCGTCCTGGCAGTTGACTATAATATTGAGCGCCATGTTATGACGACGACCCTCTTCAGGTAATTCCTCAACACTAAATCCCAAGTTATTGTAGGAAGTGATGTTAGAGACAATGCTATCGAACTGTCTGATTGTTAGATCCTGTTCCACAAAGGCTTGCTCCAAGACTTTCTGTAGAGCCTCCCTGTGCGCTTCTGAACTGAGTAACAATGATAATACCGAGATCTTTGAAGGAGTTTGCAACAGTTGATCAACAATGTTGTATTCACTCTTTTGGATGAGCTTCAGCATCTCATCGTTGTTCTTTGAAAGGTCGGGATCACTGGATTGACCGACAAGTGGATTTGGAACTTCTGTCTGAGGTTCCTTTTCTTTGCTGAGTTCTCCAACTCCTCTGTTGAAGATTCGACCGCTCCGTGTTACTCGACTGATCTCTGCAATATTCACGACGGAGGGTAATAGAATTTCCTTTCCATTCTCGACTATTGTTGCACCGTATTTGTAAGGGATAGCCTTAGTTGATTCATACGGTAGTGGTCCTGGTAGATAGATGACTATGGGAGCCTTCTGATTTTTCTGACCATCATAAGTAATTTTGATCCGTTCCTGGTTAGGAACTCTCGATTCGTCAAGTAGAGGGATGATGGCAAAAACATCTCTGGTCCTCTGATGATCAGAGATTACGACAACGTCCTCGATTTGATCAGCGAGATAGTTGACTGATCTAGAACTTAACCATGGTTAAATCTCTTTGCGGTCCAACTGACTTTGAAGGGCTGCCCACACGAGGTAGCATCCTTGATTGTTCACTGAACAAAGTCCACACCGCTCCTAGTTGTGTAGTGGCACCTGGCTGCGTCCGCTCTGAATACAGTGTAGCCTTACTAGGTCAGTTTCCACCGACCGGACATCCTGACTTTGATATCTAGTAGGATTCCCGTTAGTGATACTAATTTGCTGGGTGTCTTCATCCATATAGATTGGAAGCCACCAGTGGTTCAACAAGTGCTGAAGTGTTTCCTAGACAAGGGCACAGACCTGATCGTTTTCGCAACCCGCTTTAGAGCTCTGATAATCATGTGATACCAGGAATCCGAGACAGACCTGTTCTGCGTGTAACTCCACCAGGCTGGTATTCATCAAGCAAATATCAAAAATTTGAATCATGTTGATCTGATAGAGATTCCTATCATGGTAGTCCTGAATCCATCCAAGATCCATCTGACGTTGGAGGGTCTCTTGTATGAAAGAGCATCCCTGTTTGTTTACCGAGCAAGTCAGACAAGAACTGTAATCGTGCCGCGGCAGATTATGATACTGACTTTTCCTTGAGTGCATTGCCACCAGGTTGACATTCATTGCACGGACGTCGTGGTTTTGAATGACGTTGGAATTCGTATAAACCATGTTAACTCCACGAACTCGGTGCTCTTGGATCCATCCGAGATCCATCTGTTCCTGTAGAGCTGATTGCACCACAGAACATCGTCGATTGCTTTTAGAGCAGATATCACACTGGTGATAATTATGAGGTGGCACATGGCCATATCCACTCTGTCTACAATGCATCTTGACCAGATTGGTCCTTAACAAGAGTACATCATGAATTTGATAGACGTTGTTAGACTCTCCCTCTATCAGGTTGACTGCAGCTTTCTCGTGTTGAGGCAGTGGGTTCGTGAAAACATTGGGATTCGTATCTTTGAAAGATAAGACCCCGCTCCTAACAAGTTTTTGCACGTCAGATTTGAAATTGAGACAGTTCTCTATGTTATGCCCTGGTCCTCCTTGATGGTAAGGGCAAGTCTGATCCGCTTTGAACCAAAAAGGCGGATTTTCCAGTACTGTAAGAGGAGCGTTGGTCTGGACATGCCCTTTGACCAGTAATAACAGAAATAGTTCCGCGTACGATACGGGTATAGGATCAAAACCTGGTGGCCGCGTTGTACGGTTGTTATTGTATGGAGGACGAGCCTGATGAAGAGGTTGTTGTGTCCTTTGCTAAAACTGTTGTTGATTAGGTTGGCTCTGCGTAACCTGAGGTTGATACGTAGAAACAGGCACAGGGTTAATGGCAGGAGTTACAGCTGCTACTGGTTGGTACCGTCGCCTTTTCTTTCCGAGAGAGATATTCCCAATATCTTGCTCTTTTTTCTTAGGGAGAGCACTACCATATCGTTTTGTACTACTTGATGATCCAGCGTCTTTAACTAAACGTCCTTCTCGGACGGCTTCCTCAAGACGAACCCCCATGCCCACCATCTCAGTGAAGTCACTGGGTGCACTGGCAACCATTCTGTCGTAGTAAAATGAGCTCAAGGTCTTTAAGAAGATCTTTGTCATCTCTTTTTCCTCAAGAGGTGGAGGGATCTGAGTGGCAATTTCACGCAATCTCTGAGCGTACTCCTTAAAGGTTTCGTTGTCCTTTTGTGACATTGATCTGAGTTGATCTCTGTCTGGTGCCATGTCCAAATTATATTTGTACTGTTGGACGAAGGCAATGCCGAGATCTCTGAAAGTGCTAATCGTAGCACGGTTTAAACCCATGTACCATTTTAATGCGGCACCGGTTAAACTATCTTGAAAGTAGTGAATCAGTAGGTCCTGATTTTCTGTCTGAGCCGACATTCTCCGAGCGTACATCACCAAGTGACTCTGAGTGCAAGAGTTACCCTTGTACTTTTCAAAGTCGGACACTTGGAACTTGTGCGGAACTTTCACATTGGGGACCAAGCAGAGGTCCGCGGCGTCCTTTCCAAATAGATCCTGACCGCGAATAGCTTGCAATTCCTTTTGCATTTCCATGAACTATTCCTGGAACTCGTTCATTCTTTTGAACATGCTTTCATTTCCACCAGAAGGTATCTGCAAAATCTGTCCTTCTGGGACAGTGTGCATCACAGGGGGTGGTACCGTTACTACGGCAGTGAATCTTGGCGCTTCCCGAAGTTTGTAACCTTCAGGAGTCCTCATTATGCCTCTGGCATCGTCGCTTTCCCAAAGTTTGTAACCTTCAGGCCCAGCGGCTTCTGCTATGACTCCCTGATCATCAGTGATCGGCGGAACATATCCTTCCGGGATATAGTTAACAGGCATGACCCAGGGACGATCTTTCGGCATTTGATACCTAGGATCATACTTCTCCACTATGGGCATTGAGGTGATCTTTGAGATCACGGTTCTTTGTAGCTGAGCTTCTGCCATGGCTTGCATGTCGTTACGAAGCTTTCTCATATCCTCTCTCAGAGCGTCGATCTCTTCTTTCAACTCTTTGTTCTCTTCCTCGAGATCATCCATCTTTTTCTGACGATTGGCCCGAGTATTGTACGAATGAGACAGTTTGACTCTAGAACCGAGACACAAACGTGAGACTCGTAGGTAAGAAGAATACGTGATGTGAGAATGATGAATGCAATGATTATATTAATTGTTTTTTGGTTTAATCAAAATAAACTTCGACAATTAGATTGCAAATATCAAACAGTGGGGGAACCCCATTTTATTGAATTCAAAGGATTGCGAAAATGGAAATACAGTAATTTACAAGGTGCTGGAAACAGAAACCTAAGCTAATGGGTCCCGAGTCCTCTCTGAGGAGAACTCGGGTGCTGATTCGGGTATTTTCCTTTTCTTGGACCGGGGCTCTTGAGCCGTTGTCGGGTCGTCATTCCTTTGCCAAGTGAAAGGAGCGAGCAAATTCCTTTGGTCATCCTGATTCTCTACAGCATGTTTCTCTAAAATCTCAATTAGAGCATCCTTATCTTTCAGCAGTTGATGTATTTGGGTACATTCCATGTTGAGAATGTGGTACTTGCTCTTCCAAGACCTCCTCTCCTGTTGAACTTTTTTGAGAGTAACCTGAAGTTTTTCCGTTTTAGTCATGAAGTACATGACAGATTCCCTTGGTGGAAGAACTCCGTGATGAGGATAAGGCATCTTTAGCTTGAGAGCTCTAGTTTGTACCCAGTGGAGATAAGGCTCCACTGAGACACAGTCCGGTTTTCCTAGAGACTCCCGTCCTTTCTTATGAACATGTTTCTAAGCGTGCACTATTTCCATCTTTAGTGCCCTGTCATTTTCTCCTTCCTTGAAGAAAAGACCTTCCAGATGAGCGTTACGCGGGACATGCCTCATTGGGTATCCAAATTGATGACGAACGAGAACTGGATGGTAGTTGATTCCTCCCTTAGTTCCTATAAGGGGTACGTTGGGGAAGTTTCCCCAATGATCAATGATCCTGATTCCATCATAAATCCTATTACACCAAACTATGTCAGAGTTGGTGAGAGGCATGATTTTCTGCGACCAACGTAAAGCACTCTTGTGATCCCAAAAAGCAGCAGACTTAGGTAAATGGGAGATAAACCATTTGTATAGCAGGGGCACACAACACATGATCTCTCCTCCGCTGTACAAATTCCCTAAGTGTACAGAATGATACGCATATGCGAGTAAAGTCGGCACAGGGTTTCCAATGAGAAAAACCTTAATGGTGTTGATATCGACGAAGTTATCAATGTTGGGAAACAGAAATAACCCGTAGGTGAGTAAAACAAAGATGATTTCAAAAGCAGTCACGTTCCCTATACTAGCGAAGTACAGAGCTTTCTTTGTTAAGAATTGGGATGGCAAACCTTGGATGCCACCCTTAGTGGTCATGTGAGTCCTGACTTCTGACTCATCCAAATAGATTGCTCTTGCAATGGTCTGATCCTTTGGAATTCCTTCCAGTCCAGAAAATGGAGCTCAATCAGTAATGTGTAGATCAGTCTGGTGAGAGTACTCCTCCAACGTTGGTGCTAGTTGGTAATCCGGGAATGTGAAACAGTGATAGACCGGATCGTAAAACTGAACGAGTGTATCCATGATTCCTTCAATCACATGGATTCTTAACAGAGGCAGCAGACCTCCGTACTTGGCTCTGAAAGCCTCAGGGTTAGTGATCATCCTTGCTAACCTTCTCAAATTCTCAAGTTTTGGAACCTTGAAGGTGTACTTATGAGTTCTCCTTCTACCGAAATCCATGAGCGCAATCTTTTTCTCTGACATTTGCAATCATTGTCTTAGTTTAATTTGAAAAAGAGAGACTAGAAGAGAAAAATTTTCTTTGTTTTAATGTTTTTTAAATGAATGCATGAATGCAGCACACAAAAACATAGAAAAAACATGGGGTCAAAGGGTCGTTGTCATGAAGTCAAGGCTCTACCCATCCCCCAAAGGTTTATACTAGTGATTTTTGTACCTGTCTCTCAAAATCATCAGTTCTTGTCGAGAAAACACCAGCAGGCCGGGAACCGTGCTAGGTGATGTTTTTTCGAAGAACCTTCAGAAGAGGGTGGTATCGCGTGACAACCATTTCCGATAGTTTCCGCACCACTAAAAGAGGTTTTTCCTAGGTGTATACTCAATCTTTCCACATACGGCATCACACGCATTCCCATTAGCAGAAAAATAAACATATATATTAATTAGGGAAAGCAGTATATATATTTGATCTAATGTCCTAGACTTTTAAGAGCTATGAATCCTATGTTCCTGACAGAAAATGTCTCCCCGGCGGAGTCGCCATTCTGTGGTACCTTCCCAATTTAAAGGTTTTTGACCTAAGATCCTAGTGAAGTCAACAAAAGTCTCATTCCCAGTGAAATTCACAGTGAAGGTTTTGTCCAAGGCTTTCACCTTGAGTTTCCAAAGACAGGCCCCACGGTGGGCGCCACTTTTCTGTGCTGGCCACCACAATGAGAATAATTTGTCCAAGGTTTTCACCTTAAACGTTAAGAAAGAATGAGAGGCCCCACGGTGGGTGCCACTTTTCTACTGTGGCACTCCTATTAAGGTTTCTACCTAAGATATGGGAAGAGAACAAGATCTCGTTGGTCCCCAGTGAAGTCGCCATTTTTCTGTAGCGCGAATTTTTGGACGTGGTTGCGAATCACTATCGCCTTTGGGTACTACAGTTCGATTCATTTTTTATCCTATTGAAGCTGATGAAGGAAGGGAAATAGATGTCTCCAATTAAACCTGCTTGCATACTGAGTTTAAACAGCGGTCTGTTAGGCTGCAGATGCTATTAAGATTGTGGGTCTCTCTTAGGTTATTTTTTTAAAAAGGAACAGCGTTTAGGCTATTGGTAGGGCGCTAGGTCTGATGCTCTTCGATTGATGTATGAGGGTATGGGATTCTGGGTTTTTTATTTGTGTACTCGCTAAGATTTTTCTTTCAATCTTATGCCTACTTATTCCCGTTTACCGAAACAGGGAAATCAGAGCGATCGTAGTTCCTCCTATTCTATGGGAGGAAATGGTGTTTTGGTGTCTTGTTCAAAGCCCAAGACGTGAAGCTAAAAGGTGATTTGTATCTTGTTCAAAGCACAAGATGTGAAGCTGAAGGTGATTTATTTGTATCTTGTTCAAAGCCCAAGATATGAAGCTGAAGAGTTTATTTGTATCTTGTTCAAAGCCCAAGATATGAAGCTGAAGGGTCTTGACTTTAGAGAGAATTTGTCATCTCTAAAGAGGGTCTGTTTGTCACAACTGTTGGGTGACTGATTATAAAGGAGAATTACTTTAACTGGGATATGTGAATCCAGCAATGCATTAATTTCCTTTATAGGGGATTTTTAACCTGAAGGAGAAGACTTTAACTCAGTGTAGAGAAATGCCATCTTTCCTTAGGAATTTCTCATGCTAAAAGAGGGACAGTGGCATGGATGTAAGTAATCCAGAGGCTTGTCGCTTACAGCAGTTAGATGAAGGAGTTGTTGATGTTCGTGTACTGTGAACGAGGCACAACTTTCATGCTAAAAGGTTGATTGACTCAACCGGGGTTTTCTTATACAAAGCCGTAGAGGAGGATATTGGCCCAACAAGAGGGAGTTTTTATGTGTCTCGTACGAAGCCCGAGAGAGAGGCTAAAAGGGTTGACTCAACAAGAGAGTGCTTTTGTATGTGTCTTGTAAGAAGCCCAAGAAGGGAGCTAAAAGGGTTTGACTTAACAAGAGAGTCTTTTATACTAAACAAGAGAGTGTTTTTGTATCTCGTACGAAGCCCGAGATGGAGGCTAAAGATGGTGACTCACCAAGAGAATCTTTTATACTCAACAAGAGAGTGATTTTGTATCTCGTACGAAGCCCGTGATGGAGGTTAAAAGGTGATTGACTCAACAAGAGAGTCTTTTATACTCAACAAGAGAGTGTTTTAGTATCTCGTACGAAGCCCGAGATAGAGGCTAAAAGTTTTGACTCAACAAAAGAGTCTTTGTATCTCGTACGAAGCCCGAGATGGAGGCTAAAAGGTTTGACTCAACAAGAGAGTCTTTGTATCTCGTACGAAGCTCGAGATGGAGGCTAAAAGGTTACTGTTTCAGGTGAGTGACAGGTCCAGTATGTTGGTTCAACGAGAAAATCAGTTCTTATATGAGTAATGTTGCACTCATGGATTTGATCTGAGGATCGGGATTATTTCCTGTTCTTTAAGGAAATGGGAAATCTAAAGGGTATTGAGACTGTCCAAGTCTGCGGGTGTCTTCCTATTTTTGAAAGGGACTTGAGAATGTCTTTGAGACTCAAGGAAATTAGACTGTCCAAGTCTAGAGTTTTATCTTTTGTACTATGCTTAAAGAAACAGTAGTAGTACGTTCACGGTAGAAAGATCTAGACTCTTTGAAAGACTGTTCTATTAAGATGACTAATTTCTGTTCCTATACCTCTGGGAGGTCGTCGGGACAATTTGTACGAAGCCCAAGAGGAGGCTGGAAACTTTTAAAAAGCCGAGGGACAATTTGTACAAAGCCCAAGAGGAGGCTATCATTCCCGGAGGAAGAATCCTTATACGAAGCCTAAGAGGAGGTTGTGAATACTTCTAAGAAGCCGACGAGTCCTTGTACAATTCCCAAGAGGAGGCGGGGATGCTTTTAAGAAGCCTGTGGGTCCCCAAACCCCGAGATGTTCAAGACAGGCTATTCACAAAGAATAGATCAAGCCAGGAAAGTTTGAGAATTTGGAAGAAACTCAAGGGATGCAATTCACGGAGAAGAGATCATCTCTGGGGAGTAGAGTTTCTTGACAATTCCTAAGGAGGACAGCCGAAGAGAAGACTGTATCTGGTGCTCTTATGGGGGATCTAGTATTGTCTATTTCTAAGAATGATCGAAACGGCTTTACCTAGTGCTAGACGTAGTTGTCGGGGAAACTCTAAATATCTATACTATTATTACACAGTCGATATGAGTTTATGAAAGAAGACTTGCAACGAAACAGCCCCACAATACAGTTATATGTATATGAAAGCGGTAAATTAAAGCATATAAACACTTACTCGGTTGTAGAGCTTCCATGCTGTTTGGTTAGTTGTTCAACAAAGAAAGATTAAAAACAACAATATATTTCAAAATCAAAGGAGAGAGTGATTTGAAAGGAAAAATTGGGGCTTACAGCTCAAAGAGAGGCCCAAGTTTTTAGTAGTGATTGCACTGTGATATGAGTTTGTACAGTGGGACTTATACAAGTGACTGAGGCCCAAAAAGTTTTTTGTACAAGGGGAATGGGTCTTACACTCTCTCAAGAGGCCCAAAATGATTTAGAGAAAAGAAGCGGGTCTTACTACTCGAGGGTAGGCCCAGATGATTTTGAAAAGGGCGACGATCGCGCCGAGGTTTTGGAAACACCGTGGGACTTATACAAGTGATTGAGGCCCAAAATTTTGGTATTTACAAAGGAATTGGGTCTTACACTCTATTAGAGGCCCAAAGGTTTAAAAATGAAAATAAATGGGACTAATAGCTCAAGGAGAAGCCCAATGGTCTTTTTTGTTAAAAGGCGACGATCGCGCTGAACTTTGTAAATGTACCGAGGGACTTATACGATATCTGAGGCCCAAAATATTTTATTTACAAAAGGGGTGGGACTTACACTCTATTAGAGGCCCAAAGTGTATTTTAGGAAAAGAAATGGGGCTTACAACACGAGGGGAGGCCCAGATGATTTTCAGTTTGAAAATGGCGATCGCGCCGAGATTTTTAACGTATAGGGACTTATACAATAACTGAGGCTCAAAATATTTTTGTACAAAAAGGGTTGGGTCTTACACTCTATTAGAGGCCCATGAGTGTTTGTAAAAGTTTTTTAGGGAGAGAATCAATAAAACCCTAATTTCATTTTTTTAAAGGCATTTTTCAAAGAAAAATCAAGTAAAAAATGATAAAATTATCAAATAAAATAATTAATCATGTTATAAACAATGATTAAGGTTTATAAAAAAGTAATTTATCCACATGAATATTTAAAATCATTTTGGTTTTAAAAATCAAGAAAAAGAAATCATTTTTAAAGCATTTAAAACAATTTAAAACAATATTTTTTAATATATTAAAAATATATCAAATAATAATATTCTTTTTGTGATTTTTTGTAGATTAAAATATTATGGAGTATGAATAAGAAGTGTGTTAAACAGAATTGGAAAATGATGATTTTTGCTATGTAAAAGAATGGGTTGAGTTTTGAAGATAAACTAAGAAAAAGAGGAAAGATGTCACAACATCACATTCGACATCTTTCATGAGTTTTGAAGATAAGAGAAAAAGGGAAGATGTCACAACATCACATTCGACATCTTAAAAAACCAGAACTGCACCTTGGTTTTTAACATCTTTTTTTTATCATACTTCAAACATTCATAACTCTCTCAATTTTTAACGAAATTAAAATCCGTAAGAACCTATCTTGACCGATTTTTCGCAAGAATTCCAATGGTATCACTCATGCATACTGAAACTTAATGTACAGCACACACAAGGCAAAAAATCATAACTGTATGTTGATTTTAAACATCTTTGCTTATCAAACTTCAAACATTCATAACTCTCTCAATTTTTAACGAAATAAAAATCCGTAAGAACCTATTTTGACCAATTTTTCGCAAAGAATCCAATGGTATCACTCATATATACTGAAACTTAATGTACAACACACACAAGGCAAAAAACCAGATCTGCACCTTAAGTTTAAAACAACATAAACTCCACATATAAACATGTTAAAGTGCAAACAGTAGGAGGATCATAACATACACATTAAGGACTACATTTTTGCTTCAAGAATTGTTCAATATGATGCATGTATGTGGACAACAAAGGAAAGCATGATTCAAAGAATTCAAGTTGTGAATTTTACCTCTTTTTTGGAGATTTTGTGCAACCTACCAAGTGCTTTATTCCATAAATGATTTGATGCTTTGGGCACCCTCAAATGACCTCTTAGAAGCTTTTAGGATGGTTGGAATCAGCTGGAACTTGCAAAAACAAAAACTGGCCCTTTCTTGCAAAAGGGGTTAAAATGGCCAAAGTGAGAACTCTCTCAAATGGTGTTCCAGATGTTGGGAACCATTTGGGATAGTTCAAGGATGATATTTGGAGTGTGTTTGAGGTTTTATCTGGTTTGGAAAGTGACTGAATCAAGACATGGCTTGAAAAATGCAAAAAAAGTCTAATTTTGAGGTTTTGAGAGGTGACTTTGTGATTTTGGTGTTACAGGTCACTTGTGATAGTTTGGATCACCTACATATGATGTTTGTGGGGTGTTAGGATCATGAGATGTGATGGAAATGCTCTCTAACTCAAAAACTCAGAATTACCTTACTAAAGAAGGCATTTTGGAGTGAAATAAGTGATTTTGAGGAAAACATCTGTTTGATGGCTTTGATGTACTCAAACTGAGCACAAATGAGCTCTATTTATAGTAGAGCAAGTTTGTCTTGGCAGCAATAGTGAATGGTGGCTGCAGCAGAGATTTGGCAAATGTTGGCTAATGAAAATCCAAGTCTCCTCTAGCCATTGACTAGAGGTTAGAGCACAGGCCTTTGGTTCCCTAGTTGTTGGAGGAATCTTGACTGAATTCAGTTAGAGGAAGCTCAGTTCATGCCACCTCTAAGCATCTATTGAATGCTCCAATCCAAAATTGGAGTCTTGTCTCTCTTTTAGGAATTTCTAGGTTTGGCATGCTACTTCTTGTTCTAAGGACTTTGGAGGCTTAACTCAGTGATCGTCCCCTTTGGATTTGATCCTCAGATGTGTCCAAGATGATGACAAGGCTTGGAAATTCGTGTGGCACAAGAAATGTGCAAATCTGTCCTGAAACATGTCTTAAAAATCAGCTGCAGCAAGCCTTGTTGTAAAATCCATAACTTCTTGCTCAAGAATGATAAATGGCTGTTCCAGGACTCTATGGAAAGCTGAGATGACATACTTCAACTTTTATGTTTGACCCTAGACTTGGTTCAACTTGGATCATGGAGAAAAACATCCTTGAAGTTGGGACATTCTTGCTGGAAAAATAGTAATGATGTCCTATGAAATGTTGGAACATCTGACAACTTTGAACATTAATAATTCCAAACTTTAATCACTTGTATCTTTTAATCCACTATGATATTTTGAGTTGAAGTGAATTGCATCTTTGATGCTTGTCTTGCATGGTGACAAAGCTTGAAAATTGTGTGGCACAAGAAAAAGTGCACAAAATCTGTCCAAAAAAACAGCTGCAGCAAGCCTTCTTGTAAAGTCCATAACTTCCTGCTCGAGTATGATAAATGGACGTTCTACAACTTTCTGGAAAGCTGAGATAACGTACTTCAACTTTGATGTTCAAGGTTTGTGAAGATATGACTTGTAAAGTTGTCAAAAATGACCTTGAACTTATGAAATCAAATCTGTCCTAAAAGCTGTCATGAAAATTCTGTTTTATCAATGCCTTTTGCAGAGACCATAACTTTCTGCTCGAGAATGATAAATGGGCTTTCTAGGACTTTATGGAAAGGTGAGATTACGTACTTCAACTTTGATGTTCAAGGTTTGGCTTGAATCAACTTGGATCATGGAGAAAAACATCCTTGAAGTTGGGACATTCTTGCTGGAAAAATATTAATGATGTCCTATGAAATGTCAGAATATTGGACATTAAGAATTCCCAACTTTGATCACTTATATCTTTTAATCCTTGTGATATTTTGAGTTGATTCCTTCTACAATGTTGAAGTATCAAATACCCTCTTTAAAAGTAGCCCTTACGCAAAACCAATGGGTGCTTGGGTCAATAGTTACAACCTTGAAAAGTTGTGCACTTGAACATGATTTTAACTTAGAAAAAATTTCTAAGTTTCTTTCAATTTGATCAATTTTGCAATTTTGCATGATTTCTTGATTTAAATTTGATCAAATTAAGTCATCCATCATATATTCTTGAGTAATGGTTTGCGAAGCTCAAAGTTGACCAAAAGTCAAACTTTGACTTTCTGCGTCAATTGACTTTGTATTAGATGAACTTGAGGCTTGATCCACTTGGAATGTTGCACTTTTGTGCCTAATTTTTGATGTGGGAGTCCTCTTTATCCATTGTGGATGTTTGAGAGGTTAGACAAGTTGAAGATCATGTCATTCCTTGATTGATCCTTTGTCTAAATGCTCTAAGAGGGCTTGGAACCCTAATTTTGACTGTAGTAAGTGTTCACCCATCTTTGGGGACACTGATGAGGCACAAAGGTAGATCCATATTGTGATGATGATTTACACAATGATGGGAGATCTTGGTGGTCAAAATTTGGGGTATGACAGATGCCTCTATTTAATCTTCTTGGACCCGAAGGTGTGAATGGCGAAGGTATTCGGGCATTCGGGGTGCAAGAGGATTAAATATCAGAATACCCAAAATTTTGATGGCGGTTATGAATGGTAGCTTACACATTCATCTTCTTTAGCTAAGCGATGATGCTTAGAAAAGTTAAACTTCCCATCGATCCTGGTCTTCAGCCAAGGAGTTGGTCTCAGTTTTCTTTTGAAATAAACCTCCCCTCGATCCTAGTTTCCTACCAAGGAACTGGTCTTAGTTTCTTTTGTCAACTTCCCCTCGATCCTGGTTTCCTACCAAGGAACTGGTCTTAGTTTCTGATTTAGGAACTTCCCCTCGATCCTGGTTTCCTACCAAGGAATTGGTCTTAGTTTCTGAAGTAAACTTCCCCTCGATCCTGGTTTCCTACCAAGGAACTGGTCTTAGTTTCTTTTGTCAACTTCCCCTCGATCCTGGTTTCCTACCAAGGAACTGGTCTTAGTTTCTGATTTGTGAACTTCCCCTCGATCCTGGTTTCCTACTAAGGAACTGGTCTTAGTTTCTGAAGTAAACTTCCCCTCAATCCTGGTTTCCTACCAAGGAACTGGTCTTAGTTTCTGAAGTGAACTTCCCCTCGATCCTGGTTTCCCACCAAGGAACTGGTCTCAGTTTCTTTTGTCAATAAACTTTCTTGATAAGGAACGCTGTTTGTAGCGGTTTTCCTTCAAACTTCTCGAAGAATTTTCCTGGGGAGATGCCATTTGAGTGGAAAAAGTTTTGATGTCAGACTTTCTGGGGAACCCATTCGTCTGAATTGTAGAGGTACACAAACTTCTCTGTTTGGATATGCCATTTGTCGATTCTACTAGGGAAAGC
Source organism: Lathyrus tuberosus (assembly GCA_022829125.1). Taxonomy (NCBI): domain Eukaryota; kingdom Viridiplantae; phylum Streptophyta; class Magnoliopsida; order Fabales; family Fabaceae; genus Lathyrus; species Lathyrus tuberosus. Next base: position 1,450,856 of record JALAZF010000627.1, on the reverse strand, counting down.
GAGTCTCTTGAGAGACGGTTTCCGTTTGGGGGTGTTACATCATACTTTTCCTGAGGTCTTTTCAGAGAAATGTCATACGATGTACCCCGATATTGAGGGGCTTTCTCTGGGGATTTTCCTTAATCCGGGAAAGCGAATATATCATCTTCAATGGCGAAGAGTGATATTTGTTGAAAGTTTTCTTGTTTCTCAGAGGTTCAAGTTATCAAAGTGGTCAAGGACCGTCTCTAATCCAGAGATAAACGAGAGAGAGATTACTTAGATGATTCACTTCCTAACGAGGAAAGATCTGACAAGTCGATTGAGAGGACTTCTATCACAAGGGGACAAGACCGACTAGAGTGATAGTGATGCAATATGAATATGAATGCGAATCAATAATGCATGTTGTATGTATGTATATGCTGACAAAACTGACGCAACATACAGACTAAAGGATGAACACGACTGGATACTCGGCCACAGTGGGGCATGTAGAAATATCGTTGGTTCAAGATAGCAATTCTGCCTTGCTTAGGAGAAACGGTCCCTGTTGGGAGCGACGCTGGTCGGGAATAGGAGATGAGAACTCGGCCAAGGGTATCAGATGAGAAATCAGCATCTGATACAGCTGATCCTTCATTCAGGCGTACTGGTTTTGAAGGAATACTTTAATTCTGCACTTTGAGGCTCGAACACCTTTGGAAAAGCGACCGATGTTCTTCTGATGTTCAACAGTCAAAAGAAATTGCCATCTTTAAAAAGCAGAAAACGTTTGACAAGTAAATTCATTTTTGTTTTATTTTCAAGAATCGTTAATCATGTTAAAAACATCATTCTGTAAAGCTAAAACAAGTAAGAATTACAAACAAAAACACAAGGGCTCAAATTTTATTGATAGGATGGAAATCAGCCGAACGCGTGATTCCATAGAGTATTTACAAAGTTAGAAAATGGTAATTTACTGGGAAAAGGGCTACGTTGAAATATAACGACCACTATCCTTCTACCAACTTTGAATTCGGGACATCCTGAGCTTATGTCGAAGATGACCTTGACTGGAGTCTCTGATGGATGGCATGACTACTAAGGAGCTGAACTGATCAGACGTAGTTACTTGCCATTAATCCCTAACTTTTGTCTGGATTGTACTTGGAGATTTCCAATCCACCGGGATGATTTTTGATCACGTCTCTATTTTTTGCCTAGATCGCCCTTTTGGGTTTTCAATCCACCGAGACGTTTTTTTTTTTTTAGTTTAGGCGAAGTATTTCTTGACTACATCAACATTCGTGGGGTAGGCAAATTCCTCTCCATCCATGGTTGCAAGTCTCAAGGCGCCGCCTGAGAAAGCTTTCCTGACCACATAGGGGCCATCATAATTCGAAGTCCATTTGCCCCGGGAATCAGTGAGAAAGGATTGTATCTTCTTGAGCACAAGGTCTCCTCTTCTGAAGACGCGAGGTCGAACCTTTTTGTTGAACGCCTTCTTCATTCTCTGCTGATACAACTGACCGTGGCATAGTGTCGTTATTCGTTTTTCTTCGATCAGGTTGAGTTCGTTGTGTCGACTCTGACACCATTCAGCTTCTGTAAGCTTAGCTTCAATCAATACCCGAATTGATGGGATTTCTACTTCTATGGGGAGCACTGCTTCCATGCCATACACTAGAGAGAAATGGGTTTCCCCTGTTGAAGTGCGGATAGATGTGCGATAACCGTGAAGAGCAAAGGGTAGCATCTCGTGCCAATCTTTGTAGGTTACAACCATCTTTTGAACAATCTTCTTGACGTTCTTGTTAGCCGCTTCTACTGCCCCGTTCATCTTAGGTCGGTAGGGAGATGAGTTATGGTGTTCGATCTTGAACTCAACGCACAACTCTTTCATCATCTTATTGTTCAATTTAGATCCATTATCCGTAATGATCTGGCTTGGAACACCATAACGACAGATGATATTGTTTTTGATAAACCGGACCACCACTTGTCGGGTTACATTAGCATACGATGCTGCTTCGACCCACTTGGTCAAGTAATCAATAGCTACCAGGATGAATTGATGTCCGTTCGAAGCCTTGGGTTTAATCATTCCAATCATGTCGCTTCCCCATATGGAAAAAGGCCACGGGGAAGAGAGAACTTTGAGATACATTGGCGGTACATGGATTTTGTCGGAGTATATCTGACACTTGTGACACCTCCTCATGTACTTGTAGCAGTCGGATTCCATGGTCAATTAGTAGTACCCTGCTCTTAAAATTTTTCTTGCCATTGTGTGTCCGTTGGCATGAGTGCCAAAGGATCCTTCATGAATTTCTTTTATTAGCATGTTTGCTTCTGTTCTATCCACACATCGGAGCAAGACCATGTCAAAGTTCCTCTTATAGAGTATGTCACCGCTCAGGAAGAAGCTTCCTGCTAGCCTCCTGAGGGTTTTTCTGTCTTTACTGGATGCCCCAGATGGATACTCTTGTTTATGAATGAAGCATTTGATATCGTGATACCAAGGTTTGTCATCTATGACTGCTTCAACCGTGAAGACGTAACCGGGCCGTTCAAGGCGCATGATGTCGATCTTAGATATGTCATTCCATCGTCCTACGCTAATCATGGAAGAGAGAGTGGCTAATGCATCAGCCATGTGATTCTCCTCACGAGGGATATGGTGAAACTCGATTCTGTTGAAGAAGGGTAACAACCTTCTTGCATAGTCTTTGTAAGGAATCAATCCTGATTGGTATGTGTTCCAATCTCCTGTGATCTGATTGATAACCAGAGCTGAGTCGCCATATACATCCAAGTTCTTGATCCTTAAGTCGATCGCTTCTTCGAGACCCATAATACAAGCTTCGTATTTAGCCTCGTTGTTTGTGCACTTGAACGTAAGTCTGGCGGTGAAAGGAATGTGGGTACCCTGAGGGGTAACAATGATTATCCCAATTCCGTTTCTGTAATGATTGACTGCTCCGTTAAAGATTAGTCCCCATTGGGAACCTGGTTCTGGCCCTTCACTGGGTAGCAGTTCATCGCAGTCTTTCATTTTAAGATACATGACATCTTCGTCTGGGAAGTCAAATCTAATTGATTCCTGATCGTCAATCCGTTGATGAGCCAAATGATAAGCTAAAATACTTCCTTTAACGGCTTTCTGAGCGTGGTACTCGATGTCGTACTCTGATAACAACATCTGCCAATGGGCAATCCTTCCCGTGAGAGCAGGTTTTTCGAAGACGTACTTGATTGGATCCATTTTAGAGATTAACCAAGTAGTGTGACGAATCATGTATTGGCGAAGACGTTTAGCTGCCCAAGCCAAAGCGCAGCAAGTTTTCTCAAGCATCGTGTACCGAGTCTCACAGTCGGTGAACTTCTTGCTCAGATAGTAAATGGCAGACTCTTTCCTTTTGGTTTCGTCTTGTTGGCCAAGTACACATCCCATTGAGTCCTCTAGGACTGTGAGGTAAATGATCAGTGGTCTTCCTTCCACTGGAGGTGATAGAATCGGCGGATTCTACAGATATTCCTTGATACTGTCGAAGGCGGTTTAGAAATCTTCTGTCCAAACGCAATCCTGATTCTTTTTGAGTAATTTAAAAATCGGCGCACATGTCGCGGTCATGAGGAATATGAATCTGGAGATGTAGTTCAAACGTCCCAAGAATCCTCTGACTTGTTTTTCAGTTTTCGGAGAAGGCATTTCTTGAATGGCCTTGACCTTGTCAGGATCAACCTCAATTCCTTTCTGGCTGACGATGAACCCTAAGAGTTTCCCTGAACGGACACCAAAGGTGTACTTGTTGGGATTCAAACGGAGTCTGTACTTTCTCAACCGCTCGAACAGTTTTGACAGGTGGGTCACATGCTCCTCTTCTGTCTTAGATTTTGCAATTATATCATCGACATATACCTCGATTTCTTTGTGTATCATGTCATGAAACAGAGTAGTTATGGCCCTTTGATAGGTTGCCCCGACATTCTTCAAACCGAACGACATTACCTTGTAGCAAAAGGTACCCCATGGGGTGATAAATGAAGTTTTCTTCATGTCTTTCGGCGCCATTTTGATTTGATTATAGACCGAGAATCCATCCATGAAGGAGAAAATTTTGAACTTTGCTGTACTGTCTACCAGCATGTCAATGTGTGGTAAAGGAAAATCGTCCTTTGGACTAGCCTTGTTTAGATCTCTGCAATCTACACACATTCTGACCTTTCCGTCCTTTTTCGGAACGGGTACGATATTGGCTAACCATTGAGGATATTCTGATGTAGCGAGGAAACCCACGTCGATCTGTTTATGTACCTCCTCTTTGATTTTGATAGCCATGTCCGGGTGAGTCCGTCTCAACCTCTGTTTTACTGGCCGATATTCTGACCTCAATGGTAAGTGATGTTCCACGATGCTGGTACCCAACCCTGGCATATCCTGATAGGACCAAGCGAATACATCGGGGAATTCTTTGAGAAGCTTTATCAAACCCTCTCTGGCATTTGGACTGAGCAGTTCCCCAATCCTGATTTCTTTTCTTTCTTTTTCCCTACCCAAGTTTACCGTTTCCAACGGCTCTTTGTGAGGTTTAATGGACCTTTCCTCCTGTCTGAGTAATCATGAGATCTCTTCTGGAATTTCGTCGTTAACTTCTTCTTCAGCCCCAAATACCGGGAACTCAAAGTCGGGAGAAGGCATCGGATCGTATGTTTCAACGGGGTTTAAAACAAGCAATCTGCATGACGTGATGATTTGTGTTTAAAAGAGATAGAGAAAATGCAAGTGTGTGCAGTGTATTTTTCTTTTACTGCTTATTTTTATTATTGAGTTGTTTTTTAGGATTACCATTTTCTGAGAAAAGCAAAAAGAGAAAACAGCAATTAATGCGAAAAATACAGAACGACGTTATTTTATTAATGAACAAGTCGACCCTTGAAACTACAGCCCTATAAAACAAAACTCTGTCGCTTCGGGCAAAGCGAAGAGGGAAATTTATAGAAAGCGAGCCCTATCAAAACATCCGTTTCACCTGGGCAGGGTGAAAGGTTAAAGACGGCAATTACTTTGACTGATGAACGATCTTCGGAATATCGACAGCAACCCATTGGCAGCGAACTTCTCGGTGAATCACAAAGTCTGGTACCTTCCTTGATTTGTCTTCAGAAATAACGCTGATTTCTGGTGGAGTAGGATCATTGGAATCTGTCTCCCAGGCAGAGTTGTCGTAGGAGGATTCCTCTGTTGCATTTTGCATAGCATTGGTGCTCTCTGGTGGATCTCCCCATCCAGTTGGCTGGATGTCTTCGAGCCTGATACGAGAGCTTTCGAGAGCGGTGTACTTGACCATATAGTCAAATTTTCCACTTGGTTGTCCCAGGGTGTCCCACACCTCTTTGGAACTGGAGAAGTCATCTCTCTCGATGACGTTGACCTTTGGAAAAGCATAGTTGATGAATTCAAGTCTTGCAAACGTTGCAAATTCATCGTCGTGCTGGGCATTTTCAGAATAACCTTGGTGTTGATCCCATGACATGGTGGGGACGCATGTATTCTGTTCAATGATGCTCAGCTGATTTTCATTGTTCGGCTGATTTTCTTGCCCCAAGTCTCCTGGGCACGGCTGCCACATTGGCAGGCCATCCATCGGGCCATAATAGTCGTGGTCAAAGTTGTCTTTCATTAGAGTGTCCTCCTCTAATGAATTTGGTAGAGCACGACATCCTTCCGGATCACAATCTCCATATATCATTTAAACGTCTGACCTGGGTATAAATCTCGGACTCTGTGTAGGAAAGCAAAATGGAATTTACGTTTCGTCCTGAGACGTATAACCGTCCTCGTTGAGATAGGACTCGCATTCTTCCTCCATATCATATGAATCATCTTTATTGATGGTATGTACCTCTGGAATCACTGGTTGAAGGAAGCCTCCACTGTGGAAGAAGTTCTGAATGGGATGAAGACTTTCATCGTTAACAGCTGTCTGGGTACAGGTTGCAGAAAAACCAAGACCCTTCTTTGTTTTATTGTCAGTAGGAATGACAAGCTGTCCCCATCCTTTTGTATTGGTACTCTCGACCGCTTTGATAACATCTTTGTACGAGGAAATGGAAGTTCCCCCCTCAGATTGACCGTCTTTGTGTAGTGAAAGCGCTTGGAACTGGGTTCCGATTATCCCTTCTGGTTCCACATAAGTGGATGACGATAAATTGCTGACGAGCAAGGCCTGTTCCCCACAGACTGTGATGAGTTGGCCGTTCTGGACGAACTTTAGCTTTTGGTGGAGGGTTGAACTGACCGCCCCAGCCTGATGTATCAAAGGTCTTCCTAATAAACAACTGTATGTTGCCCGGATGTCCATGACCTGGAAAGTGACTTGGAAAGTGTGAGAACCAATAGTTATGGGAAGGTCGACTTCGCCGATAATCGTTTTTCTGGATCCGTCAAATGCTTTGACGACGACCTTGCTGGTTCTCATCGGAGGGCCTTTGAATGATAATTGCATCAAAGTGGACTTCGGCATAACATTCAGGGTTGACCCTGTGTCTACCAGTACGCTGGCTAAAGCATCGTCCTGGCAGTTGACTGTAATATTAAGCGCCATGTTATGACGGCGACCCTCTTCAGGTAATTTCTCATCACTAAATCCCAAGTTATTGTAGGAAGTGATGTTAGAGACAATGCTATCGAACTGTCTGATTGTTACATCCTGTTCCACAAAGGCTTGCTCCAAGACTTTCTGAAGAGCCTCCCTGTGCGCTTCTGAACTGAGTAACTGTGATAATACCGAGATCTTTGAAGGAGTTTGCAACAGTTGATCAATAATGTTGTATTCACTCTTTTGGATGAGCTTCAGCATCTCATTGTTGTTCTTTGAAAGGTCGGGATCACTGGATTGACCGACAGGTGGATTGGGAACTTCTGTTTGAGGTTCCTTTTCTTTGCTGAGTTCTCCAACTCCTCTGTTGAAGATTTGACCGCTCCGTGTTACTCGACTGATGTCTGCAATATTCACGACGGAGGGTAACGGAATTTCCTTTCCATTCTTGACTATTGTTGCACCGTATTTGTAAGGGATAACCTTAGTTGATTCATACGGTAGTGGTCCTGGAAGATAGATAACTATGGGAGCCTTCTGATTTTTCTGACCATCATAAGTAATTTCGATCCGTTCCTGGTTAGGAACTCTTGATTCGTCAAGTAGAGGGATGATGGCAAAAACATCTCTGGTCCTCTGATGATCAGAGATTACGACAACATCCTCGACTTGATCAGCGAGATAGTTGACTGATCCAGAACTTGACCATGGTTGAATCTCTTTGCGGTCCAACTAACTTTGAAGGGCTGCCCGCACGAGGTGGCATCCTTGATTATTCACTGAACAAAGTCCACACCGCTCATAGTTGTGTAGTGGCACCTGGATATTGTCATACCCCAAATTTTGACCACTAAGATTTCCCATCATTGTGAAAATCATCATCACAATATGGAGGAACCATCATACTTCATCAGTCTCCCCAAAAATGGGTGAGCATCCACTACAATCAAAATTAGGGTTTCAAGCCCTCTCAGAGCCTTAGACAAAGGATCAATCAAGGAATGACATGATCTTCAACTTTTCTAACCTCTCAAACATCCAAAATGGATCAAAAGGACTCCCACTTCAAGAATCAAGCTCAAGGTTGCTCCCTTCTAGGTGGATCAAGTCTCAAGATCGACAGTGTCACCAAATTAGGGTTTTGGTCGACCAGGGCCTCCAGATGGAAATTTTTCATCTGGGCACAAGCCAATGATCCAAAACATAACCTAATATACTTCATGGGACCTCATGGACCCAATCATCAAGTCAATTTTGCCTCAGGGGATGCATTCATCAAAAATCAGGAATTAGGGTTTCTTGACCTAATTCACCCCTAAGTTGACTTTTAGGGCAAATCATGAACCAAGACCTCAATACATGATTTGAGGGTCTCGAATATACCATATTGATCCATTTGGAACAATGGATTAATCCAAGCAGCTTGAGCAACAAGTCTCAATTTCATCTGCACCACAATTAGGGTTTCGCGAGGAAAGTCAACTGTAACTTTGACTTTTGACCAGGACATGCTCCCAAGCCCTAAGACATGATTCAATATACCCTATGACACCCATGGAACATGTCCATCAAGTTTGATTTAGGTCAATGACATGATTTCATGAAGAATTGCACAGTTTGGAATTCATCTGATAAAAAGTCAACTGTGCACAAAAGTCAACTTTGACTTTTTGATATTTTTCACCAAAATGGATTTTTAACCCTAAAATGATGTTAATGTATGATTTGACTCATCATTCATCAAGAGAAATCAAAGAAAGTGGGATAACTTGTAAAAGGGGAAACCATAAAAACTTAGAAAAATTTCTAAGTTATGGAAAAAGTGACACTAATGTGCCAACTTTGCAGGACCATAACTCCTAAACCACAAGGCCATTGTTCCCCATTCAAAGTTTGATTTGTAGATCTCATTGCCCTCTACAAAAGCTTCATACTGACCTATGTCCAAATTCCTCATGGATTTTGAGTTAGGGAGTGATCAAAATCAAGAGAAGTCACTTTATTCCAACACTTAGTGAAAATTTCACTAAGTCAGATTTTACCTTACTTTTTGCCAAATGTAGGGGGATTTTTCACTTGGATTCAAAAGAGATCAAAACCAAACATGTTCAAACAGTTGTTGTATCATGTAAGGGCTTTCCAAAATGGCCAAGAACATTACCAAATTCAACTTGAGCCATGAGATATGACATTGGCAAGTTGCCTTGCTGAAATCTGCCAAGGCTAGGCAGATTTTTGCACGTTTGGTCGATTTGCCAAAATCAGCCAAATCCAAATGCTCCTATCCACTTGGACACCTATGAAGATTGAATCTAAAGGGGACAATCACTGAGCCAAGCCTCCAAAGTCTTTGGAACAAGAAATAGCATGTTGAACCTAGAATTGCCAAAATAGGGACAAGACTCCAATTTTGGATTGGAACATTCAATGGAAGCATCAAGGTGGCATGGACTGAGCCATTCTCAACTGAATTCAGTCAAGACTTATCCAAGACCAAGGGGACCAGCAGCCTGTGCCCTAACCTCTAGTCAATGGCTAGAGGAGACTTGGATTTTCATTTGCCAACATTGGCCAAACCTACTCAGCAGTTGCCATTCATTATTCCTTGCAAAACAAACTTGCTCTACTATAAAGAGAGCTCAATTGTGATCAGTTTAAGTACACCAAAGCCATCAAACAGATGCTTTCCTCAAAATCTCTTCTTTCACTCCAATTTTGCCTTCTAAGGCAAGTCACTATCGGGTTTTGAGTTTGAGAGCTTTTCCAATCAAACCAATCACACACACACACCTCATATACATCATATAGAAGTGATCCAAACACTCACATAACATCTGGAACACATATTTCACAAAATCACCAGCCAATTGCTCAAGTTCTTGACAGATTTGCAGTTGGGGTACCATCTTAAGTTCCAGATCATTTCAATCCATTCCAAGCATTCATACACACTCCATGGCACCTAGGGAAGCTATCCAGATCATTGGAACCTAGCTGTAACACCTCAAACACAAATCACGATCACCAGCTGTAAGTGGTAAGCATGAGCTCTTCTAACTCTATGATCCATGCAATTTTTGCTGCACAATAATTTGGCCACATGTTCATAATCATGCATGGAATGTTTCCCCTCTATTAATTGCATTGTTTGAATCGTGTATCAAAAATCCTAGCCTTCATGCAGAAATTAGGGTTCTTGAGGATTTTTCGTGATTTCTTGTTTTATGCTTAATTTAAATGAAATTAATTGTCATAGACATGATCGTGAGGTTGAAATGAGTTGATTGGTATGTGGATTACATGATATGATTAAGTATTCAGTGAGATTGGAGAGAAAATGCAAATCTGGGCAAACCCAGAACACACGCATGTTCTTGGCACCATTTTTTGAAAATTCAAATATTTGAATTTTGTGATTTTATTTAATTGATTCAAAAATTAATTTCTCTCTGAGTTTTAATGATTTTGAGTTGATTCTTTTTTTTAATAATTCACAAAAATGTTAAAATATTTTATTTTCCCAAAAAATCCCAAAAATATTATTTATTTTGTATAATTGATATTTTTGCAAAGAATTAATGTTTTAATTGTTTTTAACATTTAATATATTTTTTCCACCTTGATTTTGCAACTTTTAATGCCTTCTAATTATTTTGTAGGTCAATACTTAATTTTTGAAGCATTAATCCAAGATCACAATTTGTTTTCCATATGTTAAACAATTTTGATCATTTTAATTGAATTTTTATTCAATTAAATACATCTTTGAAAACAAATTAGGGTTTTGGATTAATTCAACCCTCATAAATAATTTTCAAAACACTTTGGGCCTCTATTAGAGTGTAAGACCCAACCCCCTTGTACAGAAAACTTTTTGGGCCTCATTCGTTGTATAAGTCCCTCTGTACATTTTCAAATAAACGACGCGATCGTCGCCAGTTTAAAATTAAACATCTGGGCCTCTCCTTGAGCTATAAGACCCATTCAAAATTTTTGGGCCTCTAATAGAGTGTAAGACCCAATCCTTTTTTGACCAAATCATTTTTGGGCCTCAGTGTATTGTATAAGTCCCGATACCGTCAAAATAATCGGCGCGATCGCCATTTTAAACGAAAAATCATCTGGGCCTACCCTCGTGTTATAAGCCCCACTCTTTTTCTTTAAACCTTTTGGGCCTCTTGAGAGAGTGTAAGACCCATCCCTTTGTACAGAAAACCTTTTTGGGCCTCAGTCACTTGTATAAGTCCCTCTGTACAAATTCAAACAGTGCGTTCACTGATAAAACCCTGGGCCTCTCCTTGAGCTGTAAGCCCCAAATATTTCTTTTTCAAAGCACTTTCTCCTTTGATTTTGAAATATACTGTTGTTTTCAATCTTTCTTTGTTGAACAACTAACCAAACAGCATGGAAGCTCTACAACCGAATAAGTGTTTACAAGCTTTCATTTACCGCTTTCATATACATATAACTGTATTGTGGGGCTGTTTCGCTGTAAGTCTTCTTTCATAAACTCATATCAGCTGTGTAATAATAGTATAGATATTTAGAGTTTCCCCGACAACTACGTCTAGAACTAGGAAAAGCCATTTCGTTTATTCGTAGAAATAGTCAAAAATAGATCCCCATAATATTACCAGACACAATCTTCCCTCCTCTTGGGGTTAAACAATATGGAGACATGAAAGGCAGCATTCTCGGTGAACCCTTTCATAGACTGTCACTCATAGAAGTTGTCAAAGAAACTCTATTCCCCAGAGATGATCTTTTCTCCGTGAATGGCATCTCTTGAGTTTCTTCCAAATTCTCGGACTTTCCTGGCTTGATCTATTCTCGGTGAATGGCATGTCTTGAACTTCTCGGGGTTTGGGGACCCACAGGCTTCTTAAAAGCACTTGTCAAGAAACTCTATTCCCCAGAGATGATCTTTTCTCAGTGAATGGCATCTCTTGAGTTTCTTCCAAATTCTCGAACTTTCCTGGCTTGATCTATTCCTCGTGAATAGCCTGTCTTGAATTTCTCGTGGTTTGGGGACCCATCGGCTTATTAAAAGCATCGGCCTCCTCTTGGGCATCGTACAAGAACCCACATGCTTCCTAAAAGCAACCCCGCCTCTTCTTGGGCTTAGTACAAGTACCCTACAGCTTCTTAGAAGTATTCACAGCCTCCTCTTAGGCTTCGTATAATGATCTCTTCCTCCGGGAATGATATCCTCCTCTTGGGCTTCGTACAAGGACCTCTCGGCTTCTTAAAAGCTTCCAGCCTCCTCTTGGGCTTCGTACAAATTGTCCCGACGACCTCCTAGAGGTATAGGAACAGAACTTAATCATCTTCATAGAACAGTCCTTTCCAAGAGTCTACTACTGTTTCTCAAAGCATAGTACAAAAGATGAAACTCTAGACTTGGACAATCTAATCTCCTTGAGTCTCAAAGACATTCTCAAGTGACCCCTTCGTTAAATAGGAAGAAAACCCCGTGGACTCGGACAGTCTCAATACCCTTCGGATTTCCCACTTCCTTAAAGAACAGGAATAAACCGGATCCTCGAATCAAATCCTTTAGTACAGTGTTGCTCATATAAGAACTGATTTTCTCTTTCAAAATTAGTATACTGGACCTGTCACTCAACTGAAACAGTCACCATAGCCTCCTCTTGGGCTTTGTACAATGATTCTCCCCAGCGGAGTCAAACAACGTTTAGCCTCTCTCTCGGGCTTTGTACGAGACACATAAGAGACTCCCTTGTTGAGTCAATCACCCTTTCGCCTCTATCTCGGGCTTCGTACGAGATACAAAAAACTCTCTTGTTGAGTCAAATAGCCTCCATCTCGGGCTTTATACGAGATACCAAAAGATTCCCTCGTCGAGTCAAAACCTTTTAGCCTCTCTCTCGGGCTTTGTACGAGACACATAATAGCCTCCTCTTAGGATTTATATAAGAAAACCACTGGTTGATCCAATCAACCTTTTAGCATCAAAACTGTGCCCCGTTCACAATACACAAACATCAACAACTCCTTCATCTAATTGCTGTAAGCGGCAAGCCTCTGGATCATCTATATCCATGCCACTGTCCCTCTTTTAGCATGAGAAATTCCTAAGGAAAGATAGCATTGCTCTACACTGAGTTAAAGTTTTCTCCTTCAGGTTAAAAATCTCCTATAAAGGAAATTATGGCATTGTCGGATTCACACATCCCGGTTAAAGTAATTCTCCTTTATAAATAGTTGTGACATACAACCCCCTCTTTAGAGATGACAAATTCTCTCTAAAGTCAACACCCTTTTAGCTTCATATCTTGGGCTTTGAACAAGATACAAATCACTTTTAGCTTCATATCTTGGGCTTTGAACAAGATACAAATCACCTTTAGCTTCACATCTTGGGCTTTGAACAAGATACAAACCACCTTTCGCTTCACGTCTTGGGCTTTGAACAAGACACCAAACACCATTTCCTCCCATAGAATAGGAGGAACTACGAATGCTCTGATTTCCCTGTTTCGGTAAATGGGAATACGTAGGCATAAGAATGAAAGAAAAGATCTTAGCGAGCACACTAAACAAAAACCCAAAATCCCCATACTTTCATATATCCGTCCTAACATCTAAATCTCCCACCACTTTTAAAAAAATAAACCCGATAAAGACCCCGAATCTTTGTAGCATCTGTAACCTAACAGACCGCTGTTTAAACTCAGTTTGCAAGCAGGGTTAATTTGAGACATCTATTTCCCTTCCTTCATCAGCTTTAATAGGATAAAAAATGAATCGAGTTGTAGGCACCAAAGAGCGATAGCGCTTCACAACCGCGTCCAAAATCGCTCGCTACAGAAAAATGGCGACTTCACTGGGGACATGGCGACTCTGCTGGGGAGCTGTCATTAGGATCTATCTCACCTTTGTAGCGAGATCTTGTTCTCTTCCCATCTCTTAGGTGGAAACTTTAAAAGTAGCGCCCACCGTGGGGCTCTTCTAACCTTTTTTCTCTTCTCTTGTGTGAAAACCATAGATTGGGGCTTCCGCCGGGGAACCCATTTTCTGTCAGGAACTTAGGATTCATAGCTTTAAAGGTCTAGGATGATTAGGACAAATATATATACTGCTTTTCCTAATTGCTATACGTGTTTATTTTTCTGCTAATGGGAATACGTGTGATGCCGCATGTGGAAAGGTTGAGTATACACTTAAGATAAGTGATGGCAATGGGGTCGACCATCAACCTCAGTGGAGGCTGACCAATGCAACCCATTCCTTCTCCTAGGCAATGGGCCGATTGTGATGTTTGAGAAGCTGGGGAGCCAAACCCTTTTGTAGTGCGGAAACTATCGGAAATAGTTGTCAAGCGATACTACCCTCATTTGAGGCTGGTGATCTATTCTCGGTGAATGGAACTTACTCTAAGATTGCTCTACAACTCGTTGGCGATCCACTTGTTGTTTTACTTTCCTGGGAGGAGCTGATGATAATGAGTACAGGTACAAAAAATCACCCTAGTATAAACATTTGGGGATGGGTAGAGCCTTGACTTCATGACAACGACCCTTTGACCCCATGTTTTTTCTATGTTTTTATGTGCTGCATTCATGCATTCATTTAAAAAAAACATTAAAACAAGAAAATATTTTCTCTTCTAGTCTCTCTGTTTTTCAAATTAAACTAAGACTGTGATTGTAAATATCAGAGAAAAGGATTGCGCTAATGGATTTCGGTAGAAGGAGAACTCATACGTACACCTTCAAGGTTCCAAAGCTAGAGGATTTGAGAGGTTTGGCGAGAATGATCACAAACCAAGAGGCCTTCAGAGCCAAGCACGGAGGTTTGCTACCACTGTTAAGGGGCCATGTGATTGAGGGAATCATGGACGCGCTCGTTCAATTCTACGATCCGGTTTATCACTGCTTTACATTCCTGGATTACCAGCTCGCACCAACGCTGGAGGAGTATTCTCATCTGATCGATTTACATATCACTGATCGAGCTCCATTTTCTGGACTGGAAGAAATTCCAAAGAATCATACCATTGCAAGAGCAATTCATTTGGACGAGTCTGAGGTCAGGACTCACATGACTACCCAGGGTGGCATACAAGGTTTGCCAGCCCAGTTATTGACAAAGAAAGCCTTGTATTTTGCCAGTATAGGAAACGTGACTGCTTTTGAAAGCATCTTTGTCTTGCTCACCTACGGGTTATTTTTGTTTCCCAACATCAATAACTTCGTCGATATAAACTCCATTAAGGTTTTTCTCATTGGAAACCCTGTGCCGACTTTGCTCGCAGATGCATATCATTCTGTACACTTGGGGAATTTGTACAGCGGAGGGGAGATTACATGCTGTGTACCTTTGCTTTACAAATGGTTTATCTCCCACTTGCCCAAGTCTGCTGCTTGTTTGGATTGCAAGAGTTCCTTACGTTGGTCACAGAAGATCATGTCCCTCACCAACTCTGACATAGATTGATGTAATAGGATCTATGATGGAATCAGAATCATTGATCATTGTGGAAACTTCCCCAACGTACCCCTTATAGGAACTAAGGGAGGAATTAATTACCATCCAGTTCTCGTTCGCCGTCAATTTGGATACCCGATGAGACACATCCCATGGGGTGTTCATCTGGAAGGTCATTTCTTCAAAGAAGGAGAAAACGACAGAGCACTAAAAACAAAAATAGTGCATGCTTGGAAACACGTTCATAAGAAAGGACGGGAGTCTCTAGGAAAACCGGACTGTGTCTCGGTGGAGCCTTATCTCCACTAGGTACAAACTAGAGCTCTCAAGCTGAAGATGCCCTATCCTCGTTACGGAATTCTTCCGCCGAGGGAATCTATCATGTACTTCTTAACCGAGACTGAAAAGCTTCAGGTTACTCTCAACAAAGTTCAACGGGAGAGGAGGTCTTGGAAGAACAAGTATCGTACCCTTGACATAGAGTGCATCAAAATACAGCAACTACTGAAAGAGAAAGACGCTCTGATTGAAATTTTGGAGCAACATGCTGTAGAGAATCAAGATAACCAAAGGAATTTGCTCGCTCCTTTCACTTGGCAAAGGAATGACAACCCGACAACGGCCCAAGAGCCCCGGTCAAAGAAAAGGAAAGTACTAGAATCAGCACCCGAGTTCTCTCGGGACCCATTAGCTTAGGTTTCTGTTTCTGCACCTTGTAATCTACTGTATTTCCATTTCTGTAATCCTTTGAATTTCAATAAAAAGGGGTTTCCCCACCGTTTGATATTTGTAATCTAATTGTCGAAGTTTATTTTGATTAAACCAAAAAAACAATTAATATAATCATTGCATTCATCATTCTCACATCACGTATTCTTCTTACCTACGAAACTCACGTTTGTGTCTCGATTCTAGAGTCAAACTGTCTCATTCGTATAATACTCAGGCCAATCGTCAGAAAAAGATGGATGATCTTGAGGAAGAAAATAGAGAGTTGAAAGAAGAAATCGACGCTCTAAGAGAGGATATGAGAAAGCTTCATAACGACATGCAAGCCATGGCAGAAGCTCAGCTACAAAGGACTGTGATCTCAGAGATCACCTCAACGCCCATAGTGGAGAAGTTTGATCCTAGGTATCAGATGCCGAAAGATCGTCCTTGGGGCATGCCTGTTAACTATATCCTGGAAGGATATGTTCCGCCGATCACTAAAGATCAGGGAATCATAACAGAAGCCGCTGGGCCTGAAGGTTACAAAATTCGGGAAAACGAAGATGCCAGGGGCACACTGAAGACTCCTGAAGGTTACAAACTTCGGGAAATGCCAAGATTTACTGTCGTAGTCACGGTCCCACCCCCTGTGGTGCTCACTGTCCCGGAAGGATAGATTCCACCGATACTTTCTGGTAAAAAGGAAACTATGTTTGATAGAATGGATGAATTCCAGGAACAGTTCCTGGAAATGCAGAAAGAACTGCAAGCCATTCGCGGTTAGGATTTATTCGGCAAGGACGCCGCAGACCTCTGCTTGGTCCCCAATGTGAAAGTTCCGCACAAATTTCAAGTTCCCTACTTTGAAAAGTACAAGGGTAACTCTTGCCCTCAGAGCCATCTGGTGATGTACGCTCGGCGAATGTCAGCTCAGACGGAGAATTAGGACCTACTGATTCACTACTTCCAAGATAGTTTAACCGGTGCCGCCTTAAAATGGTACATGGGTTTAAACTGCGCCACGATCAGCACATTCAGAGATCTTGGCACCACCTTCGTCCAACAATACAAATACAATTTAGACATGGCACCGGACAGAGATCAACTCAGATCAATGTCACAAAAGGACAAGGAAACCTTTAAGGAGTACGCCCAGAGATGGCGTGAAATTGCCGCTCAGATTTGTCCACCTCTTGAGGAAAAAGAGATGACAAAGATCTTCTTAAAAACCTTAAGCTCATTCTACTATGACCGAATGGTTGCCAGTGCACCCAGTGATTTCACCGAGATGGTGGGCATGGGCGTATGTCTTGAGGAAGCCGTCCGAGAAGGACGTTTGGCAAAAGATGCTGGACCATCGAGTAGTACAAAATGATACGGTAGTGCTCTTCCTAAGAAAAAAGAGCAGGATATTGGGAATATCTCTCTCGGAAAGCAAAGGCGACGTTATCAACCAGTAGCAGCTGTAATTCCTGCTATCAGCCCTGCACCTATTCCCACGTATCAACCTCAGGTTACGCAGAGCTAACCTGATCAGCAAAGGACACAACAGCCTCTTCAGCAGGCTCGTCCTCCATATAACAACAACTGTACAACACGACCATCAGGGTTTGATCCTATACCCATGTTGTATGCAGAACTATTTCTGTTACTACTGGCCAAGGGGCACATCCAGACTAAGTCTCCTCTTACAGTACCGGAAAATCCGCCTTTCTGGTTTAAGGTGGATCAAACTTGCCCTGACCACCAAGGTGGATCAGGGCATAACATTGAGAATTGTCTCAATTTCAAATCCGACGTGCAAAAACTTGTTAGGAGCGGGGTCTTATCCTTCAAGGATACAAATCCTAATGTTCTCACGAACCCGCTGCCTCAACACGAGAAGGCTGCAGTCAATTTGATAGAAGGAGAATCTAACAATGTCTATCAAATTCACGATGTACTCTTGTTAAAGACCAATCTGGTCAAGATGCATTCTAGACAGAGTGGATATGGCCATGTGCCACCTCATAACTATCACCAGTGTGATATCTGCTCTAAAGACAACCAGGGGTGTTCTGTGGTGCAAGCAGCTCTACAGGAACAGATGGATCTCGGATGGATCCAAGAGCACCGAGTTCATGGAGTTAACATGGTCTATACGAATTCCAACGTCATTCAAAACCACGACATCCGTGCGATGAATGCCAACCTGGTGGCGATGCACTCAAGGCAAAGCCAGTATCATAATCTGCCACGACACGATTACAGTTCCTGTCTGACTTTCTCGGTAAACAAACAGGGATGCTTTTTCATACAAGAGGCCCTCCAGCGTCAGATGGATCTTGGATGGATCCAAGTATACCATGATAGGAACCCTTATCAGATCAACATGGTTCAGATCTTTGAAATTCGCGTGATGAATACCAACTTAGTAGAGTTACATGTTGAACAGGTCCGACTCGGAT
Source organism: Lathyrus tuberosus (assembly GCA_022829125.1). Taxonomy (NCBI): domain Eukaryota; kingdom Viridiplantae; phylum Streptophyta; class Magnoliopsida; order Fabales; family Fabaceae; genus Lathyrus; species Lathyrus tuberosus. The sequence goes on along the minus strand of JALAZF010000627.1, from coordinate 1,432,681 downwards.
TCTTAATATCACACGACTATCAAAGCTGTAAAGCAGGTTGCGAAAACGATCGAGGTTGTACCCTTGTCCAGGAGGCACTTCAGCACTTGTTAAATCACTGGTGGATGCCAATCTATATGGATGAAGATACTCAGCAGATTAGTATCAATAACAGGAATCCTACTCGACGCCAGAGTCAGGATGTCCGATCAGTGGAAGCTAACCTAGTGAGGTTACATTGTATTCAAAGTGGGCGTGGCCAGGTGCCACCACACAATTATGACCATTGTAGCATCTGTTCGGAAAGTAACCAAGGGTGTTACCTTGTGAGAGCAGCTCTTCAGGGTCAGGTGGATCGTGGAGAAATTCATCCATATTCGGGTTCTTGACCCATCAACTGGACGCCGAACTACCTTGCCAATCAGGTCGAGGACGTTGTCACAATCTCTGGTCATCATAGGACCAGGGATGTTTTTGCCATTATCCCTCTACTTGACGAATCTAGAATTCCCAACCGGGAACGGATAGAGATTACTTATGATGGTCAGAAAAATCAGAAGGTTCCCATAGTCGTCTATCTACTGGGACCACTACCGTATGAATAAGCTAAGGTTATCCCTTATAAATACGGTGCAACAATAATTGAAAATGGAAAGGAAATTCCATTACCCTCCATCGTGAATATTGCAGACATCAGTCGTGTAACTCGGAGCGGTCGAATCTTCAACCGAGGAGTTGGAGAACCTAACAAGGAAAAGGAACTTCAGACAGAAGCTCCTGATCCATCAGTCGGTCAATCCAGTAATCCCGACCTTTCGAAAAATAATGATGAGATGCTGAAGCTCATCCAAAGGAGTGAATATAACATTGCTGATCAGCTGTTACAGACTCCTTCAAAGATCTCTGTGTTATCACTGTTACTCAGTTCAGAAGCGCATAGGGAGGCTCTACAGAAAGTCTTGGAGCAAGCCTTTGTGGAACAGGATGTAACAATCAGACATTTCGATAGCATTGTCTCTAACATCACTTCCTACAACAATTTGGGATTTAGTGATGAGGAATTACCCGAAGAGGGTCGCCGTCATAACATGGCACTCAACATTACAGTTAACTGCCAAGACGATGCTTTAGCCAGCGTACTGGTAGACACATGGTCAGCCCTGAATGTTATGCCGAAGTCCACTTTGATGCAATTATCATTCAAAGGCCTCCGATGAGAATCAGCGAGGTCGTCGTCAAAGCGTTCGACGGATCCAGAAAAACAGTTATCGGCGAAGTTGATCTTCCCATAACTATTGGTCCTCACACTTTCCAAGTCACTTTCCAGGTCATGGACATCCGGGCAACATACAGTTATTTATTAGGAAGACCTTGGATACATCAGGCTGGGGCGGTTACTTTGACCCTCCACCAAAAGCTAAAGTTCGTTCAGAACGATTAACTCATCACAGTCTGTGGGGAGCAGGCCTTGCTCGTAAGTAGTTTATCATCATCTACTGGTATAGAACCTGAGGAGGTTATTGGAACTCAGTTCCAAGCACTGTCGGTGGGCAAGAACAATCAATCCCAAGTAGGAACTTCCATTTCTTCATACAACGATGCTATCAAAGCAGTAGAGAGTACCGATACGACAGGATGGGAACAACTTGTCATTCCTACTGACAATAAAACAAAGAAGGGTCTTGGTTTTTCTGCAACCTGTACCCAGACAGCTGCCAATGATGAAAGTCTTCATCCCCTTCAAAACTTCTTCCACGGTGGAGGTTTTCTTCACCCAGTCCCTCAAGCAGTCCATGCTATCAATGAGGAAGATCCCTCTGACCCAGATATGGAATGGAAGTCCTACCTCAACGAGGACGGTTATATGTCTCAGGAAGAGGTGTCTATACCATTTTGCTTTCCTACACAGAGTCCGAGATTTATACCCAGGTCAGACGTCGAAATGATATATGGAGATTGTGATCCGGAAGGATGTCGTGCTCCACCAAATTCATTAGAGGAGGACACTCAAATGAAAGACAACTTTGACTACAACTACTATGGCCCAATGGATGGTCTGCCAATGTGGCAACCTTATCCAGGAGATTTGGGGCAAGAAAGTCATCCGAACAATGAAAATCAGCTGAGTCTCATTGAACAGAATACCTGTGTCCCCACCATGTCATGGGATCAACACTCAGGTCATTCAGAAGCTACTCAACATGACGATGAATTTACAACGTTTGCAGGACTTGAATTCATCAACTATGCTTTTCCCGAGGTCAACGTCATCGAGAGAGATGACTCCTCCAGTTCGAAAGAAGTGTGGGACACCTTGGGACAACCGAGTGGAAAGTACGACTATATGGTCAAATACACCACTCCCGAAAGCTCTCGTATCAGGCTCGAAGACATCCAGCCAACTGGATGGGGAGATGCAACTGAGAACACAAATACTCTGCATAATGCAACAGAGGAATCCTCCTACGACAATTCTGCCTGGGAGACAGATTCCAATGATCCCGCTCCACCAGAAATCAGTGTCATTTCTGAAGACAAATAAAGGAAGGTGCAAGACTTTGTGATTCACCGAGGAGTTCGCCGCCAATGGGTTGCTGTCGATGTTCCGAAGGTCGTTCGCCAATCAAAGTAATTGCGATCTTTAACCATTCACCTTGCCCAGGTGAAACAGATGTTTTGATAGGGCTCACTTTCTGTAAATTTTCCCTCTTCGCTCCGCCGTAAGCGACAGAGTTTTGTTTTATAGGGTTGTAGTTTCAAGGATCGACTTGTTCATTAATAAAATAATGTCGTTCTATAATTTCTGCATTAATTGCTGTTTTCTTTTCGCTTTTCTCAGAAAATGGTAATCCTAAAAAATAATTAAAAATAAAAACAAGCAGTAAAATAAATACACTGCACACTGTAATACCCCAAAATTTGCTCTCCCCTTTTGGCATCATAGCATGGCATTATCATTTATCATATCATATCCATCTCATTAGCATTGCATTGCATTTAACATAGAAAAATGAAGCATGGCATCCTTCTTACCATCAGGGCATGTGGTCAGGTGGGAGATGGACAATCAAGAGATCATTCAAAGCACAAAAAGTTCAGTCAAGTTGCCTCAAGGCAAGCCAAGAAGCCTTTCATGTCTCATACTATCTCAATTGATCATCCACAACCTCAAGGATAAGAGATACAATGGGAGATTGAAGCATTACATCTTTCACTATGCAAGAGGTTCAAAAAATGAAGGAAAACCCTCAAAAGAGATAGCTCATTGATCCAAAATCATCCTCAAATGGCATATATCATCATCCTTTAAGAGGATACACAACATACTCTGAGGAATTTGAAATTGAAGACTGCACTTTTTCCTCCTAACCAGAAGGGGCTGAAATTAGGGTTTCCAATTAAATCAGGGTATCTCTGATTTTTTGGACAAAACTTGATGTCATGATATTCCATATGTCCCTAAGTGTATGTATGTGGAAAATTACATCTCAATTGGTTCTAGAAGTGGTTCAATTGGAAGAAAGATCAAGAATCAGAGAAATTGGGGCAAAGTCAAATAATCAGAGGAAAAAGTCAACTCTTGACTTTTTGAGGCCAAATTCATAAAATTCATGTTATATGTGTCCAATGTGCAAAATTTGGTCAAGAAACTCCAAAGGAATCATGAAAAAATCAAGATGTGGAAAGTTGCCATTTTTGGGTGAAGTAGGGTTACTAAAAATAGTAAGTTTTGGCCATTTTGCATCAGAGTTTGAGCCAAGGCCATTTAAAATTGGGGCATCAAATGAAAATTCCACTCAGCCACAACAAAAGGTCTTGCTTTAAGCTTCAAATCCATGTGTAGAACATCTCCATTGGATAAATATTGAGTGAGATATGATTGATCAAAGTTGAGACAAACTTGGGCAAAACTAGGTCATGACCAAGAATTTTCAGGTCATGCGCGTAGTCATTTTAACAAGCATGTGGTGGGACAAATGTCCACTCATTTTTCTCATAGTTAAAGGCCTCAAATGGAAAACTTTTCAACATGAAAGTTGTTCATTGCAATGTCACCTTCAATGTTCATGTTGGACAAAATTCCATTTGATAAATTTATAAGGGGGAAATTTTGGTCTCAAGTTAGGTTGATTAGGCTGAAATTTCATGCAGTCCACTGCCATGCCATGACCTGCTTCCCACGCCCACCACACAGTTCCAAACCTTGATGTTCAAAGCTATTTTCCAACCTCTTACACACTTCATATCAACTCCAATCTCAAACCAAACTTGTTGCATTATATTCCCTCTTTCCAATGACTCCAAAAACACACCAAATCATCCATTAAATAGGGAGAAAAAACATCATCAAATCACCATGTTTCCAACTGTCACCAAAATTCCAAAAGCAAGTGTTGTTGCCACTTTTCCTCATTTGAACCAACAAATTCTTACTTGCACGTGCTGCTCATGATCATTATACACTAAAGAGGAAGAACAAAACTGGCGAAGCAAGTTTCTCTTGCTGCCACACCAGAACAGCTCATCCTCACCATTCCTTCCACTTGCTCCTCACCATAACACTCTAAACCTCCACCTCACCATAGCACAGCCATTGATAAATCGTCCCCTAACTAACTTGACTCAGTTAGTTAGGATGGACTCAGTCTAACCCACTCAACTCACTCTAACTCACTCATTTAACCATGAGTTAGTAGATTAAACTCAACATATAAGTTCCAACACTCTCCACAATTTGAGGCTAAGACTTCATTCTCACTCTTTCTCTCAAACACTCTCACATTCTCTCCATTATCCCTCTCTGATTCTGCACGATTTTTCTTCCTTTCTCAATCATCTTCATCCATTCTGAGCAAGAACATTCAAGAGAAAACTCCATTGTCCAAGCATAACATCATCACAGTTTGGAATTCTGTTTTTGTTCTCAAGATCTCCACATCAAGTAGCATTTATTTTGCTAAGGTCGAAGATCTAGAAGCTCAATACCTCAAGCGTTTCTCTGGTTTTCTCAACACATCAAGTTGCCACACTTTCAGGTTTTAATTCACTCAATCTTAATGCTTCATATTAGTATGATTTAAACTCGTTTTATGTGTTTAGAGCTTATTAGAAGCTATGCGTGAGTTCTGGCTAGTTGATAGGCTCTTTAGGAGTTTAGGTGTGATGTTAGGGCAAATTGTTTTGGCTCGGTTTGTGTTATGCGTGCATGATCTATGAAAATTAATTGCATATTCATGATGTACGTGAGCTCAGCTTCATTTTGGTATATCGTTTGTGGAATTCTGGCAAAATCAAAGTTGCAGACGGTGGCGGTGTGACCGGAGAAGGTGACCGGAGGTCATCTCCGGCCGGTGACTGTTATGCTAGGGTTTGTGTGTGTTTTAATCATGTCCGTTGATTTTTCATCATCGTGTGGCTCGTGTGATGACAACACATAAAAACGCACATGCCTCTCACGTGCTCATTCTGATTTTATTTTTTAAACTTTGTGTAACGCAGTACACTGTAGGTAACGTGTTCCCTCACGCGTGTGTGTTGATTGCATATACTTTGACTGCTTGTTTGACTTGACTTCATCCAATGGCTATTGATGAGTCAATTTTGTTGACTGAGGTGCATGGTTACTAATTTGTACTGGCGAGTAATTGGACCTATGACAGATTGCTTTCCACACCCCACGCTTTCAAAGCCCAATAATGTTGAACTGAAATTTACTATGTCTGCACCCCACACTTGCTTTTCATTTCATTTTAATTTTTCTATTTTTATACACGTTTACTTTTTAATTTTTAAAAATATCAAATATCATTATAAAATTCCACAAAAATTCATGAACATTATAAAAACATTTATAAAATTTTTGGTGATTTTATTTTCTGATTTTATGACATTTTTGCCCCTGTTCCATAATTTTCTTTGAATTTCTTTGATGTGCATTCTTAATATGGTACATGATCTTGTTTAATTTTGTTCTTGATCATTAAAAATTGTTTTGATGCTCTTCTTTTTGAATTGAGTCATTATCATCTTGAGGTGTGTTAAGTTATTTTTATTTGATTTTTTAAGTCAGTTTTATGGCATGTTTGGTGTTCACTTTTGTGCCACTTTGTATGATATGTCTATGTGACCTAAGTGCATTGTTTGACATCATTTTGCCTTGGTTCCTTACATGCTACTTTGATATGTGATTCATCTCTGATTAGTGAACTTCAATACCATGTTTTCATAATTTTCATGAGGCCATTTGATTTTTGTTTGATGCATTTCATTTAAAGCATTATAACATGTCATATCATTGTAATCTTTTGTGCATGTTTACATGTTTTTTTGTGTATACTTGCATGATCATTTGCCTATTTGGTGAGTTACACTCTTGACATTATAGGACATAGATACATATCATATGTCATCTTTGCTTGTTGATTATCATTTGAACCTTGTGCACCTTTAACATGTTGTGTTTGCACTTTCCTTTGTTTGGAACTTCCATTTCAATCCTACTTCTTCTATCACTTCTTAAATGCCTTGATGTGCTTCATGAATACTTGTGAGATGTTTGTGAATCATTTTTCATTTCATTTCAATTCTGATCCATGGATTACATGTTCCATTTGTGCATATTTCTTCTTTTCTCTTTCATCTTTCATTCTTCCTTTTCTTATGATATCATGTTCTAATGTCATGGAGGATGTTTGTTGCCTATCCACTTGAGTTTGATTGATAATGACCATTTGTTCCCATATGATGTACATTCTGGTTGTGGCCCTAGGATTTGGTTTCTCATTTAATTCTTTTGAGTTTTATGATGCATTACATGTTCTTTTGCTTCTTATACTTCTTATACATGTTTATTAACCATGTAGGGGCTTTGGTAAGTTTCAATTGAGTGTGGATAAGGAATCCACATTCAACTTCTATCCTTTCTCTTTTACAATTCCATTTTATGTTTTGTTAAGCACTTATGTGCTTTCTTTTAATAACTCATTACTTTCCCTTTTTGAATTACAATTCATCTTCTACTTTAGAAGTGAATTTTTTAATTCTTTCTTTCTTTAGCCTTTAGGTTGCAACCTCACAAACCTTTAGGATCACTCCCTTTAATCTTCAGTTAGGATTGAGTCTTAGTCCACATAGGTTTTACCTTTTCTCCTCTCTTGAGTCTCTTCTCATCTCTTAAAGAAAATTCAAAATATCTAATAAAGGTAGGCATTTATTGCATTTAGGCCTTTCATATAAAGAAAAGGTTATAAGGGGTCTTTCTCTTATAATCTTAGAATGTATAGCATATAACCCATCTTGGGTCAATGTGTTAAACATTTGATCTTGTGTGAGGGACTTAAATGCAATACTTGTTGAAGGTACAAATAAAAAACACTTCTTCATTTCTTAATCAACAAAAATACTTAATAAACACAAGTATGCTAGTGTGTTTGAACCTTGACAATTGGAACTAAGTGTGGGGGTCTTCTTCGCTCTTAGTGTGTCTTCTTGCTCATTCCATCTTGGAATGTGAGAATGTACACATTCCAATGACTAAGATTCAGATACACTATCATATGCAAACAAATGAAAAAACTCTTAAAAGACAAAAACAAACAATAACGTCTTTTCCTTCGGGAATTCTTTTCTCATCTCATTCATTCTCAACGCACGAACGCGCTCCTACTCGTTCTCTTGCAAGATGGTAACGCACTCGGACCAGCGAGCCTGCAACACCTAAGCTAGAACGTAAGCCGTTCTCTAAAAAACACAAACAACTCATCCCTAGTGAGGGGAACTACGTCGCTCTGATTCTCATGCTCCCGATGAGATACGTAGGCAGTGGGGTAAGGCCCATGCGAGCACTTCTTTTATTTTCCCTACATTTGTTTTTCTTTCCTTTTCCATTCTTTTTCCTTTCTTTCTTTCAGTTCTTCCTCAGTATTCTTTTCTATCACCCTTTGATCGAAACAAGCAAGCGTGGATCCCATCGGGTACGATGGACGCGAGGGGGTGCTAATACCTTCCTCTCGCGTAACTGACTCCCGAACCCAGTTCTCTTGGTCGCAAGACCATGCTTTTCCCTTCCTTCAGGTTTATGCGGTGTTTCCTTTCCCTCTCTTGGGATAAATACACATTGCTGGCGACTCTGTTTCGGTGCCACTTTCGCGTTTGTACTAGGATGAAAATCCCGGGAGCGACACACACACTCGCATTTTCTCTATCTCTTCTAAACACGAATCATCACGTCATGCAGATTGCTTGTTTTAAACCCCTTTGAAACATACGATCCGATGTCTTCTCCCAACTTTGAGTTCCCGGTATTTGGGGCTGAAGAAGAAGATGACAACGAAATTCCAGAAGAGATCTCCCGATTACTCAGACAAGAGGAAAGGTCCATTGAACCTCACAAAGAGCCGTTGGAAACAGTAAACTTGGGTTCAGAAAAAGAGAGAAAAGAAATCATGATTGGGGCACTGCTCGGTCCAACTGCCAGAGAGGATTTGATAAAGCTTCTCAGAGAATCTCCCGATGTATTCGCTTGGTCCTATCAGGATATGCCAGGGTTGGATACCAGCATCGTGGAACATCATTTACCATTAAGATCGGAGTGTCCGCCAGTAAAGCAGAGGTTGAGACGCACTCATCCGGACATGGCCATCAAAATCAAAGAGGGGGTACAGAAACAGATTGACGCGGGTTTCCCCGCCACGTCAGAATATCCTCAATGGTTAGCCAACATTGTACCCGTTCCCAAAAAGGACGGAAAGGTCAGAATGTGTGTTGATTACAGGGATCTGAACAAGGCAAGTCCAAAGGACGACTTTCCTTTACCACACATTGACATGCTGGTAGACAGCACAACAAAGTTCAAAATTTTCTCCTTCATGGATGGATTCTCGGGCTATAATCAAATCAAAATGGCGAAGAAAGACATGGAGAAAACTTCGTTCATTACCCCATGGGGTACCTTTTGTTACAAGTTGATGTCGTTCGGCTTGAAGAACGCCGGGGCAACCTATCAAAGGGCCATGACTACTCTTTTTCATGACATGATACACAAGGAAATAGAGGTATATGTCGATGATATGATTGCAAAATCTAAGACAGAAGAGGAGCATGTGACCCACCTATCAAAACTATTCGAGCGTCTGAGAAAATACAAACTCCTCTTGAATCCCAACAAGTACACATTCGGTGTCCGTTCGGGGAAACTCTTAGGGTTCATCGTCAGCCAGAAAGGGATTGAGGTTGATCCTGACAAGGTCAAGGCCATTCAAGAAATGCCTTCTCCGAAAACTGAAAAACAAGTCAGAGGATTCCTGGGACGTTTGAACTACATCTCCAGATTCATATTCCTCATGACCGCCACAAGTGCGCCGATTTTCAAATTACTCAAAAAGAACCAGGATTGCGTTTGGACAGAAGATTGCCAAACCGCCTTCGACAGTATCAAGGAATATCTGTTGAATCCTCTGATTCTATCACCTCCACTGGAAGGAAAACCACTGATAATTTACCTCATAGTTCTAGAGGACTCAATGGGATGTGTACTTGGCCAAGAAGACGAAACTAAACGGAAAGAGTCTGCCATTTACTATTTGAGCAAGAAGTTCACCGACTGCGAGACTCGGTACACGATGCTTGAGAAAACTTGTTGCGCTTTGGCTTGGGTAGCCAAACGTCTTCGCCAATACATGATTCGTCACACAACTTGGTTAATCTCCGAAATGGATCCAATCAAGTACGTCTTCGAAAAGCCTGCTCTCACGAGAAGAATCGCCCGTTGGCAGATGTTATTATCAGAATATGACATAGAGTACCACACTCAGAAAGCCGTTAAGGGGAGTATTTTAGCTGATTATTTGGCTCATCAACCGATTGACGATCAAGAACCAATCGGGTTTGACTTCCCAGATGAAGATGTCATGTATCTAAAAATGAAAGATTGCGATGAACCGTTACCCAGTGAAGGGCCAGAACCAGGTTCCCAATGGGGACTTATCTTTGATGGAGCAGTTAATCATTATGGAAATGGAATTGGGGCAATCATTGTTACCCCTCAGGGTACCCACATTCCTTTCACCGCTCGACTTACGTTCAAATGTACGAACAACGAGGCCGAATACGAAGCATGTATCATGGGCCTCGAGGAAGCAATTGATTTAAGTATCAAAAACTTGGATGTATATGGCGATTCAGCCCTAGTTATCAATCAGATAAAAGGAGATTGGAACACATACCAATCAGGATTGATTCCTTATAAAGACTACGCAAGAAGGTTGCTACCTTTCTTCAATAGAGTCGAGTTTCATCACATCCCTCGTGAGGAGAATCACATGGCTGACGCTTTAGCCACTCTCTCTTCCATGATTAGTGTAGGTCAATGGAATGACATACCTAAGATCGACATAACGCGCCTTGAAAGGCCCGCTTACATCTTCACGATTGAAGCAGTCATACACGACAGACCTTGGTATCATGATATCAAATGCTTCCTTCAGAAACAAGAGTACCCATCTCGGGCACTCAGAAAAGACAGAAAAACCCTCAGAAGATTGGCTGGAAACTTCTTCCTGAGCGGTGACACTCTTTATAAGAGGAATTTTGACTTGGTCTTGCTCCGATGCGTAGACAAACCAGAAGCAGACATGCTTATGAAAGAAATTCACGAAGGATCCTTTGGCACTCATGCCAACGGACACACAATGGCGAGAAAAATCCTAAGAGCAGGGTACTAGTGGTTGACAATGGAATCCGACTGCTACAAGTACATGAGGAGGTGTCACAAGTGTCAGATATACTCCGACAAAATTCATGTACCGCCATCGCATCTCAAAGTTCTTTCTTCCCCGTGGCCTTTTTCCATATGGGGAATTGACATGAATGGCTTGATCGAACCTAAGGCTTCAAACGGACATCGGTTCATCCTAGTAGCCATTGACTACTTCACCAAGTGGGTCGAAGCAGCGTTATTCGCCAATGTAACCCGACAAGTGGTGGTCCGATTTATCAAAAACAATATCATCTGCCGTTATGGTGTTCCAAGCGAGATCATTACTGATAATGGATCTAACTTGAACAATAAGATGATGAAAGAGTTGTGTGCATAGTTCAAGATCGAACATCATAACTCATCTCCCTACCGTCCCAAGATGAACGGAGCGGTAGAAGCGGCTAACAAGAACATCAAGAAGATAGTTCAAAAAATGGTTGTAACCTACAAATACTGGCACGAGATGCTACCCTTTGCGCTTCACGGTTATCGTACATCTGTCCGCACTTCAACAGGGGCTACCCCTTTCTCTCTAGTATATGGCATGGAAGCAGTGCTCCCCATAGAAGTAGAGATCCCATCAATCCGAGTATTTATGGAAGCTAAGCTTTCAGAAGCTGAATGGTGTCAAAGTCGACACGACAAATTAAACCTGATAGAAGAAAAGCGAATCATGGCACTATGCCACGGTCAGTTGTATCAACAGAGAATGAAGAAGGCGTTCGACAAAAAGGTTCGACTCCGCATCTTCAGGAAAGGAGACCTTGTGCTCAAGAAGATACAATCATTTCTCACTGATTCTCGGGGCAAATGGACCCCAAATTATGATGGCCCCTATGTGGTCACGAAAGCTTTCTCAGGCGGCGCCTTGAGACTTGCAACCATGGACGGAGAGGAATTTGCCTACCCCACAAATATTGATGTAGTCAAGAAATACTTCGCCTAAACTAAAAAAAAAATGTCTCGGTGGATTGAAAACCCGAAAGGGCGGTCAAGGCAAAAGTTAGAGACATAAAAAAAATCATCCCGATGGATTGGAAGCATCATAGTACAGTCCAGGTAAAAATTAGGGATAATGGCAAGTAACTATGTTCAACAGAGGCAAGTCCCTCAGCAGCAGCAGTTACATCATCCTTCAGAAAACTCCAGTCAAGGTCATCTTCGACAGAAGCTCAGGATGCCCCGAATTCAAAGTTGGTAGAAGGATAGCGGTCGTTATGTTTCAACGTAGCCCTTTTCCCTGTAAATTACCATTTTCTAACTTTGTAAATACTCTTTGGAATCACGCGTTTGGCTGATCTCCATCTTATCAATAAAATTTGAGCCCTTGTGCTTTTGTTTGTAATTCTTATTTGTTTTAGCTTTACAGAACGACATTTTAACATGATTAACGATTCTTGAAATAAAACAAAAATGGATTTACTTGTTAAAACTTTTTCTGCTTTTTAATAAAGACGGAAATTTCTTTTGACTGTTGAACATCAGAAGAACATCGGTCGCTTCTCCAGAAGTAATTGAACCTTAAAGTGCAGAATCAAAGTACTCTTTCTAACCTAGTACGCCTGAATGAAGGGATCAACTGTGTCAGAGACCTTGTTTCGTCTGACACGCCTCGGCCGAGTTCTTATCTCCTAAGCCCGACCAACATAGCTCCCAATAGGGACTATCTTTCCTAAGCAAGGTGGAATTGCTATCTAGAACCAGCGATACTTTTTCGCCCCGCGATGGCCGCGTATCCAGTCATGTTCATCTTTTAGTTTGTGTGTCGCGTCAGTTTTGTCAGCATATACATACATACATCATGCATTATTGATTTGCATTCACATTTCATGTTGCATCACTATCACTCTAGTTGGTCTTGTCCCCTAGTGATAGGAGTTCTCTCAATCGAGTTGTCAGTTCTTTCCTCGTCAGGAAACGCTGCGTGTGAACAACCTCGCCTCCAGTTTATTTCTGGAAGGAAGTTGACCCTTGACCACTTTGATAACTTGAACCTCTGAAAAACCAGAGGAACTTTCAGTCAACATCACTCTTCGCCATTGAAGATGATATCCTTGTTTTCCCGGATTAAGGAAAATCCACAGAGAAAGCCCCTTAATCGGAACTTCGGCAATACGGCAGTTTTTCTCCGAAAGAACCGCTGATGAAAAGATCCTCGGCACCTCAAAATTGGACCCCATCATATGGCATTTCTCCGGGAAGATCCCGAGAATAGTATGATGTAAGATCCCACGCAGAAGAAGCTTCTCAAGAGACTCACTTTCCCCAGATAGAGTCGGCAAATAGCGTCTCCAACAGAGAAGTTTGTGCAACTCTACAACTCAGACGCCTGGATTCCCCAACAAGTCTGACGTCACTTTTACCACTCAAATGGCATCTCCCCAGGAAAATTCGGCGAGAAGTTTGAGGAAAACCACTACGAATAGCGTCCCTTGTCAATAAAGTTTATTGACAAAAGAAACTTAGACCAGTTCCTTGGTAGGAAACCAGGATCGAGGGGAAGTTTAAATCAGAAACTAAGACCAGTTCCTAGGTAGGAAACCAGGATCGAGGGGAAGTTAACAAGAGAAACTAAGACCAGTTCCTTGGTAGGAAACCAGGATCGAGGGGAGGTTTATCCCAAAAGGAAACTGAGACCAGCTCCTTGGCTGAAGACCAGGATCAAGGGGAAGTTTAACTTTTCTAAGCATCATCGCTTAGCTAAAGAAGATGAATGCGTATGCTACCATTCATAACCACCATCAAAATTTAGGGTATTCCGATATTTAATCCTCTTGCACCCCGAATGCCCGAATACCTTCGTCATTCACACCTTCATGTCCAAGAAGATTAAATAGGGGCATCTGTCATACCCAAAATTTTGACCACTAAGATTTCCCATCATTGTGAAAATCATCATCACAATATGGAGGAACCATCATACTTCATCAGTCTCCCCAAAGATGGGTGATCATCCACTACAATCAAAATTAGGGTTTCAAGCCCTCTTAGAGCCTTAGACAAAGGATCAATCAAGGAATAACATGATCTTCAACTTGTCTAACCTCTCAAACATCCACAATGGATCAAAAGGACTCCCACTTCAAGGATCAAGCACAAGGCTGCTCCCTTCTAGGTGGATCAAGTCTCAAGATTGACAGTGTCACCAAATTAGGGTTTTGGTCGACCAGGGCCTCCAGATGGAAATTTTTCATCTGGGCACATGCCAATGATCCAAAACATAATCTAATAGACTTCATGGGACCTCATGGACCCAATCATCAAGTCAATTTTGCCTCAGGGGATGCATTCATCAAAAATCAGGAATTAGAGTTTCTTAACCTAATTCACCCCTAAGTTGACTTTTAGGGAAAATCATGAACCAAGACCTCAAGACATGATTTAAGGGTCTCTAATATACCATATTGATCCATTTGGAACAATGGATTAATCCAAGAAGCTTGAGCAACAAGTCTCAATTTCATCTGCACCACAATTAGGGTTTCGCGAGGAAAGTCAACTGTAACTTTGACTTTTGACCAGGACATGCTCCCAAGCCCTAATATGTGATTCAATATACCCTATGACACCCATGAAACATGTCCATCAAGTTTGATTTAGGTCAAGGACATGATTTCATGAAGAATTGCACAGTTTGGAATTCATCTGATAAAAAGTCAACTGTGCACAAAAGTCAACTTTGACTTTTTGAGATTTTTCACCAAAATGGATTTTTAACCCTAAAATGATGTTAATGTATGATTTGAATCATCATTCATCAAGAGAAATCAAAGAAAGTGGGATAACTTGTAAAAGGGGTAACCATAAAAACTTAGAAAAATTTCTAAGTTATGGAAAAAGTGACACTAATGTGCCAACTTTGGAGGACCATAACTCCTAAACCACAAGGCCATTATTCCCCATTCAAAGCTTGATTTGTAGATCTCATTTCCCTCTACAAAAGCTTCATACTGACCTATGTCTAAATTCCTCATGGATTTTGAGTTAGGGAGTGATCAAAATCAAGAGAAGTCACTTTGTTCCAACACTTAGTGAAAATTTCACTAAGTCAGATTTTACCTTACTTTTTGCCAAATGTAGGGGGATTTTTCACTTGGATTCAAAAGAGATCAAAATCAAACATGTTCAAACAGTTGTTGTATCATGTAAGGGCTTTCCAAAATGGCCAAGAACATTACCAAATTCAACTTGAGCCTGACATATGACATTGGCAAGTTGCCTTGCTGAAATCTGCCAAGGCAAGGCAGATTTTTGCACTTTTGGTCGATTTGCCAAAATCAGCCAAATCCAAATGCTCCTATCCACTTTGACACCTCTGAGGATTGAATCTAAAGGGGACAATCAGTGAGCCAAGCCTCCAAAGTCTTTGGAACAAGAAATAGCATGTTGAACCTAGAATTGCCAAAATAGGGACAAGACTCCAATTTTGGATTAGAGCATTCAATGGAAGCATCAAGGTGGCATGGACTGAGCCATTCTCAACTGAATTCAGTCAAGACTTATCCAAGACCAAGGGGACCAGCAGCCTGTGCCCTAACCTCTCGTCAATGGCTAGAGGAGACTTGGATTTTCATTTGCCAACATTGGCCAAACCTACTCAGCAGTTGCCATTCACTATTCCTTGCAAAACAAACTTGCTCTACTATAAATAGAGCTCAATTTTGATCAGTTTGAGTACACCAAAGCCATCAAACAGATGCTTTCCTCAAAATCTCTTCTTTCACTCCAATTTTGCCTTCTAAGGCAAGTCACTATCGGGTTTTGAGTTTGAGAGCTTTTCCAATCAAACCAATCACACACACACCTCATATACATCATATAGAAGTGATCGAAACACTCACATAACATCTGGAACACAGACTTCACAAAATCACCAGCCAATTGCTCAAGTTCTTGATAGATTTGCAGTTGGGGTACCATCTTAAGTTCCAGATCATTTCAATCCATTCCAAGCATTCATACACACTCCATGGCACCTAGGGAAGCTATCCAGATCATTGAAATCTAGCTGTAACACCTCCAACACAAATCACGATCACCAGCTGCAAGTGGTAAGCATGAGCTCTTCTAACTCTATGATCCATGCAATTTTTGCTGCACAATAATTTGGCCATATATTCATAATCATGCATGGAATGTTTCCCCTCAATTAATTGCATTGTTTGAATCGTGTATCAAAAATCCTAGCCTTCATGCAGAAATTAGGGTTCTTGAGGATTTTTCGTGATTTCTTGTTTTATGCTTAATTTAAATGAAATTAATTGTCATAGACATGATCGTGAGGTTGAAATGAGTTGATTGGTATGTGGATTACATGATATGTTTAAGTATTCAGTGAGATTGGAGAGAAAATGCAAATCTGGCCAAACCCAGAACACACGCATGTTCTTGGCACCATTTTTTGAAAATTCAAATATTTGAATTTTGTGATTTTATTTAATTGATTCAAAAATTAATTTCTCTCTGAGTTTTAATGATTTTGAGTTGATTCTTTTTTTTAATAATTCACAAAAATGTTAAAATATTTTATTTTGTATAATTGATATTTTTGCAAAGAATTAATGTTTTAATTGTTTTTAACATTTAAAATATTTTTTCCACCTTGATTTTGCAACTTTTATTGCCTTCTAATTATTTTGTAGGTCAATACTTAATTTTTGAAGCATTAATCCAAGATCACAATTTTTTTTCCATATGTTAAACAATTTTGATCATTTTAATTGAATTTTTATTCAATTAAATACATCTTTGAAAATAAATTAGGGTTTTGGATTAATTCAACCCTCATAAATCATTTTCAAAACACTTTGGGCCTCTATTAGAGTGTAAGACCCAACCCCCTTGTACAGAAAACTTTTTGGGCCTCATTCGTTGTATAAGTCCCTCTGTACATTTTCAAATAAACGACGCGATCGTCGCCAGTTTAAAATTAAACATATGGGCCTCTCCTAGAGCTATAAGACCCATTCAAAATTTTTGGGCATCTAATAGAGTGTAAGACCCAATCCTTTTTTGACCAAATCATTTTTGGGCCTCAGTGTATTGTATAAGTCCCGATACCGTCAAAATAATCGGCTCGATCGCCATTTTAAACGAAAAATCATCTGGGCCTACCCTCGTGTTATAAGCCCCACTCTTTTTCTTTAAACCTTTTGGGCATCTTGAGAGAGTGTAAGACTCATCCCTTTGTACAGAAAACCTTTTTGGGCCTCAGTCACTTGTATAAGTCCCTCTGTACAAATTCAAACAGTGCGCTCACTGATAAAACCCTGGGCCTCTCCTTGAGCTGTAAGCCCCAAATCTTTCTTTTTCAAAGCACTTTCTCCTTTGATTTTGAAATATACTGTTGTTTTCAATCTTTCTTTGTTGAACAACTAACCAAACAGCATGGAAGCTCTACAACTGAGTAAGTGTTTACACGCTTTCATTTACCGCTTTCATATACAAATAACTGTATTGTGGGGCTGTTTTGCTGTATGTCTTCTTTCATTAACTCATATCAACTGTGTAATAATAGTATAGATATTTAGAGTTTCCCCGGCAACTACGTCTAGAACTAGGAAAAGCCGTTTCGTTTATTCGTAGAAATAGTCAAAAATAGATCCCCATAGGATTACCAGACACAGTCTTCCCTCCTTTTGGGGTTAAACAATATGGAGACATGAAAGGCAGCATTCTCGGTGAACCCTTTCATAGACTGTCACTCATAGAAGTTGTCAAAGAAACTCTATTCCCCAGATATGATCTTTTCTCCGTGAATGGCATCTCTTGAGTTTCTTCCAAATTCTCGGACTTTCCTGGCTTGATCTATTCTCGGTGAATGGCATGTCTTGAACTTCTCGGGGTTTGGGGACCCACTGGCTTCTTAAAAGCACTTGTCAAGAAACTCTACTCCCCAGAGATGATATTTTCTCCGTGAATGGCATTTCTTGAGTTTCTTCCAAATTCTCGAACTTTCCTGGCTTGATCTATTCCTCGTGAATAGCCTGTCTTGAATTTCTCGGGGTTTGGGGACCCATCGGCTTCTTAAAAGCATCGGCCTCCTCTTGGGCATCGTACAAGGACCCACAAGCTTCCTAAAAGCAACCCCGCCTCCTCTTGGGCTTAGTACAAGGACCCTACGGCTTCTTAGAAGTATTCACAGCCTCTTCTTAGGCTTCATATAATGATCTCTTCCTCCGGGAATGATATCCTCCTCTTGGGCTTCGTACAAGGACCTCTCGGCTTCTTAAAAGCTTCCAGCCTCCTCTTGGGCTTCGTACAAATTGTCCCGACGACCTCCTAGAGGTACAGAACTTAATCATCTTCATAGAACAGTCTTTTCCAAGAGTCTACTACTGTTTCTCAAAGCATAGTACAAAAGATGAAACTCTAGACTTGGACAGTCTAATCTCCTTGAGTCTCAAAGACATTCTCATGTGACCCCTTCGTTAAATAGGAAGAAAACCCCGTGGACTCGGACAGTCTCAATACCCTTCGGATTTCCCACTTCCTTAAAGAACAGGAATAAACCGGATCCTCGAATCAAATCCTTTAGTATAGTGTTGCTCATATAAGAACTGATTTTCTCTTTCAAAATCAGTATACTGGACCTGTCACTCAACTGAAACAGTCACCATAGCCTCCTCTTGGGCTTTGTACAATGATTCTCCCCAGCGGAGTCAAACAACGTTTAGCCTCTCTCTCGGGCTTTGTACGAGACACATAAGAGACTCCCTTGTTGAGTCAATCACCCTTTCGCCTCCATCCCGGGCTTCGTACGAGATACAAAAAGCTCTCTTGTTGAGTCAAATAGCCTCCATCTCGGGCTTTATACGAGATACCAAAACATTCCCTCGTCGAGTCAAAACCTTTTAGCCTCTCTCTCGGGCTTTGTACGAGACACATAATAGCCTCCTCTTAGGCTTTATATAAGAAAACCACTGGTTGATCCAATCAAACTTTTAGCATCGAAGCTGTGCCCCATTCACAATACGCAAACATCAACAACTCCTTCATCTAATTGCTGTAAGCGGCAAGCCTCTGGATCATCTATATCCATGCCACTGTCCCTCTTTTAGCATGAGAAATTCCTAAGGAAAGATAGCATTGCTCTACACTGAGTTAAAGTTTTCTCCTTCAGGTTAAAAATCTCCTATAAAGGAAATTATGGCATTGCCGGATTCACACATCCCGGTTAAAGTGATTCTCCTTTATAAACAGTTGTGACATACAACCCCCCTCTTTAGAGATGACAAATTCTCTCTAAAGTCAACACCCTTTTAGCTTCATATCTTGGGCTTTGAACAAGATACAAATCACTTTTAGCTTCATATCTTGGGCTTTGAACAAGATACAAATCACCTTTAGCTTCACATCTTGGGCTTTGAACAAGATACAAACCACCTTTCGCTTCACGTCTTGGGCTTTGAACAAGACACCAAACACCATTTCCTCCCATAGAATAGGAGGAACTACGAACACTCTGATTTCCCTGTTTCGGTAAACGGGAATACGTAGGCATGAGAATGAAAGAAAAGATCTTAGCGAGCACACTAAACAAAAACCCAAAATCCCCATACTTTCATATATCCGTCCTAACATCTAAACCTCCCACCACTTTTAAAAAAATAAACCCGATAGAGACCCCGAATCTTTGTAGCATCTGTAACTTAACAGACCGCTGTTTAAACTCAGTTTGCAAGCAGGGTTAATTTGAGACATCTATTTCCCTTCCTTCATCAGCCTTAATAGGATAAAAAATGAATCGAGCTGTAGGCACCAAAGAGCGATAGCGCTTCGTAACCGCGTCCAAAATCGCTCGCTACAGCTGCGTCCACTCTGAATACAGTGTAGCCTTACTAGGTCAGTTTCCACCGACCGGACATTCTGACTTTGATATCTAGTAGGAGTCCCGTTAGTGATACTAATTTTCTGGGTGTCTTCATCCATATAGATTGGAAGCCACCAGTGGTTCAACAAGTGCTGAAGTGTTTCCTGGACAAGGGCACAACCCTGATCGTTTTCGCAACCCGCTTTACAGCTCTGATAATCATGTGATACCAGGAATCCGAGACGGACCTGTTCTGTGTGTAACTCCACCAGGCTGGTATTTATCAAGCGAATATCGAAGATTTGAATCATGTTGATCTGATAGGGATTCCTATCATGGTAGTCCTAGATCCATCCAAGATCCATCTGACGCTGGAGGGCCTCTTGTATGAAAGAACACCCCTGTTTGTTTATCGAGCAAGTCAGACAAGAACTGTAATCGTGTCGCAGAAAATTATGATACTGGCTTTGCCTTAAGTGCATTGCCACCAGGTTGAAATTCATTGCACGAACGTCGTGGTTTTGAATGACGTTGGAATTCATATAAACCATGTTAACTCCACGAACTCGGTGCTCTTGGATCCATCTGAGATCCATCTGTTCTTGTAGAGTTGATTGCACCACAGAACATCCTCGATTGCTTTTAGAGCAGATATCACACTGGTGATAATTATGAGGTGGCACATGGCCATATCCACTCTGTCTACAATGCATCTTGACCAGATTGGTCCTTAACAAGAGTACATCATAAATTTGATAGACGTTGTTAGACTCTCCCTCTATCAGGTTGACTGCAGCTTTCTCGTGTTGAGGCAGCGGGTTAATGAGAACATTAGGATTCGTATCTTTAAAAGATAAGACCCCGCTCCTAACAAGCTTTTGTACGTCGGATTTGAAATTGAGACAGTTCTCTATGTTATGCCCTGGTCCTCCTTGATGGTAAGGGCAAGTCTGATCCGCTTTGAACCAAAAACGCGGATTTTCTGGTACTGTAAGAGGAGCCTTGGTCTGGACGTGCCCTTTGACCAGTAATAACGGAAATAGTTCCGCATACGATACGGGTATAGGATCAAAACCTGGTGGCCGCGTTGTACGGTTGTTATTATATGGAGGACGAGCCTGCTAAAGAGGTTGTTGTGTCCTTTGCTGGAACTGCTGTTGATTAGGTTGGCTCTGCGCAACCTGAGGTTGATACGTAGAAACAGGCACAGGGTTAATAGTAGGAGTTACAGCTGCTACTGGTTGGTACCGTCGCCTTTGCTTTCCGAGAGAGATATTCCCAATATCCTGCTATTTTTTCTTAGGGAGAGCACTACCGTATCATTTTGTACTACTTGATGATCCAGCGTCTTTAACTAAACGTCCTTCTCGGATGGCTTCCTCAAGAAGAACCCCCATGCCCACCATCTCGGTGAAGTCACAGGGTGCACTGGCAACCATTCTGTCGTAGTAAAATGAGCTCAAGGTCTTTAAGAAGATCTTTGTCATCTCTTTTTCCTCAAGAGGTGGAGAGATCTGAGCGGCAATTTCACGCCATCTCTAAGCGTACTCCTTAAAGGTTTCCTTGTCCTTTTGTGACATTGATCTGAGTTGATCTCTGTCTGGTGCCATGTCCAAATTATATTTGTACTGTTGGACGAAGGCAATGCCGAGATCTCTGAAAGTGCTAATCGTATCACGGTTTAAACCCATGTACCATTTTAATGCGGCACCGGTTAAACTATCTTGAAAGTAGTGAATCAGTAGGTCCTGATTTTCTGTCTGAGCTGACATTCGCCGAGCGTACATCACCAAGTGACTCTGAGGGCAAAAGTTACCCTTGTACTTTTCAAAGTCAGGCACTAGGAACTTGTGCGGAACTTTCACATTGGGGACCAAACAGAGGTCCGCGGCATCCTTTCCAAATAGATCCTGACCGCGAATAGCTTGCAATTCCTTTTGCATTTCCAGGAACTGTTCCTGGAACTCGTTCATTCTTTTGAACATGCTTTCATTTCCACCAGAAGGTATCTGCGGAATCTGTCCTTCCGGGACAGTGTGCACCATAGGGGGTGGTACCGTTACTACGGCAGTGAATCTTGGCGCTTCCCGAAGTTTGTAACCTTCAGGAGTCCTCATTATGCCTCTGGCATCTTCGATTTCCCAAAGTTTGTAACCTTCAGGCCCAACGGCTTCTGCTATGATTCCCTGATCATCAGTGATCGGCGGAACATATCCTTCTGGGATATAGTTAACAGGCATGCCCCAGGGACGATCTTTCGGCATTTGATACCTAGGATCATACTTCTCCACTATGGGCATTGAGGTGATCTCTGAGATCACGGTTCTTTGTAGCTGAGCTTCTGCCATGGCTTGCATGTCGTTACGAGGCTTTCTCATATCCTCTCTCAGAGCGTCGATCTCTTCTTTCAACTCTCTGTTCTCTTCCTCGAGATCATCCATCTTTTTCTGACGATTGGCCCGAGTATCGTACGAATGAGACAGTTTGACTCTAGAACCGAGACACAAACGTGAGACTCGTAGGTAAGAAGAATACGTGACGTTAGAATGATGAATGCAATGATTATATTAATTGTTTTTTGGTTTAATCAAAATAAACTTTGACAATTAGATTGCAAATATCAAACAGTGGGGGAACCCCATTTTATTGAAATTCAAAGGATTGCGAAAATAGAAATACGGTAGATTACAAGGTGCGGAAACAGAAACCTAAGCTAAGGGGTCCCGAGTCCTCTCTGAGGAGAAACCGGGTGCTGATTCTGGTACCTTCCTTTTCTTGGACCAGGGCTCTTGAGCCGTTGTCGGGTTGTCATTCCTTTTCCAGGTGAAAGGAGCGAGCAAATTCCTTTGGTCATCCTGATTATCCACAGCATGTTGCTCTAAAATCTCGATCAGAGCATCCTTTTCTTTCAGTAGCTGCTGTATTTTGGTACACTCCACGTTGAGAATGCGGTACTTGTAATTCCAAGACCTCCTCTCCTGTTGAACTTTGTTGAGAGTAACCTGAAGTTTTTTAGTTTTCGTCATGAAGTACATGACAGATTCCCTTGGCGGAAGAACTCCGTGACGAGGATACGACATCTTTAGCTTGAGAGCTCTAGTTTGTACCCAGTGGAGATAAGGTTCCACCGAGACACAGTCCGGTTTTCCCAGAGACTCCCGTCCTTTCTTATGAACATGTTTCCAAGTGTGCACTATTTCCATCTTTAGTGCTCTGTCATTTTCTCCTTCTTTGAAGAAAAGACCTTCCAGATGAGCATTACGCGGGACATGCCTCATTGGGTATCCAAATTGACGACGAACGAGAACTGGATGGTAGTTGATTCCTCCCTTAGTTCTTATAAGGGGTACGTTGGGGAAGTTTCCATAACGGTCAATGATCCTGATTCCATCATAAATCCTATTACACCAATCTATGTCAGAGTTGGTGAGAGACATGATTTTCTGCGACCAACGTAAAGCACTCTTGTGATCCCAAAAAGCAGCAGACTTAGGCAAATGAGAGGTAAACTATTTGTATAGCAGGGGCACACAGCACGTGATCTCTCGTCCGCTGTACAAATTCCCTAAGTGTACAGAATGATACGCATCTGCGAGTAAAGTCGACACAGGGTTTCCAATGAGAAAAACCTTAATGGCATTGATATCGACGAAGTTATCAATGTTGGGAAACAGAAATAACCCGTAGGTGAGTAAAACAAAGATGCTTTCAAAAGCAGTCACGTTCCCTATACTAGCGAAGTACAGAGCTTTCTTTGTTAAGAACTGGGCTGGCAAATCTTGGATGCCACCCTTAGTGGTCATGTGAGTCCTGACTTCTGACTCATCCAAATAGATTGCTCTTGCAATGGTCTGATCCTTTGGAATTCCTTCCAGTCCAGAAAATGGAGCTCGATCAGTAATGTGTAGATCAGTCAGGTGAGAGTACTCCTCCAGCGTTGGTGCTAGCTGGTAATCTGGGAATGTGAAACAGTGATAGACCGGATCGTAAAACTGAACGAGTGCATCCATGATTCCTTCAATCACATGGATTCTTAACAGAGGTAGCAGACCTCCGTACTTGGCTCTGAAAGCCTCATGGTTAGTGATCATCCTTGCTAACCTTCTCAAATTCTCAAGTTTTGGAACCTTGAAGGTGTACTTATGAGTTCTCCTTCTACCGAAATCCATGAGCGCAATCTTTTTCTCTGACATTTGCAATCATTGTCTTAGTTTAATTTGAAAAAGAGAGACTAGAAGAGAAAATTTTTCTTTGTTTTAATGTTTTTTAAATGAATGCATGAATGCAGCACACAAAAACATAGAAAAAACATGGGGTAAAAGGGTCGTTGTCATGAAGTCAAGGCTCTACCCATGCCCCAAAGGTTTATACTAGTGATTTTTGTACCTGTCTCTCAAAATCATCAGTTCCTGTCGAGAAAACACCAGCGGGCCAGGAACCGTGCTAGGTGATGTTTTTTCGAAGAACCTTCAGAAGAGGGTGGTATCGCATGACAACTATTTCCGATAGTTTCCGCACCACTAAAAGAGGTTTTTCCTAGGTGTATACTCAATCTTTCCACATGCGGCATCACACGCATTCCCATTAGCAGAAAAATAAACACATATATCAATTAGGAAAAGCAGTATATATATTTGTCCTAATGTCCTAGACTTTTAAGAGCTATGAATCCTATGTTCCTGACAGAAAATGGCTCCCCGGCGGAGTCGCCATTCTGTGGTACCTTCCCAATTTAAAGGCTTTTGACCTAAGATCCTAGTGAAGTCAACAAAAGTCTCATTCCCAGTGAAATTCACAGTGAAGGTTTTGTCCAAGGCTTTCACCTTGAGTTTCCAAAGACAGGCCCCACGGTGGGCGCCACTTTTCTGTGGTGGCCACCGCAATGAGAATGATTTGTCCAAGGTTTTCACCTTAAACGTTAAGAAAGAATGAGAGGCCCCACGGTGGGCGCCACTTTTCTACTGTGGCACTCCTTTTAAGGTTTCTACCTAAGAGATGGGAAGAGAACAAGATCTCATTGGTCCCCAGTGAAGTCGCCATTTTTCTGTAGCGCAAATTTTTGGACGTGGTTGCGAATCACTATCGCCTTTGGGTACTACAGTTCGATTCATTTTTTATCCTATTGAAGCTGATGAAGGAAGGGAAATAGATGTCTCCAATTAACCTTGCTTGCATATTGAGTTTAAACAGCGGTCTGTTAGGTTGCAGATGCTATTAAGATTGTGGGTCTCTCTTAGGTTATTTTGTTAAAAAGGAACAGCGTTTAGGCTATTGGTAGGGTGCTAGGTCTGATGCTCTTTGATTGATGTATGAGGGTATGGGATTCTGGGTTTTTTATTAGTGTGCTCGCTAAGATTTTTCTTTCAATCTTATGCCTACTTATTCCCGTTTACCGAAACAAGGAAATCAGAGTGGTCATAGTTCCTCCTATTCTATGGGAGGAAATGGTGTTTTGGTGTCTTGTTCAAAGCCCAAGACCTGAAGCTAAAAGGTGACTTGTATCTTGTTCAAAGCCCAAGATGTGAAGCTGAAGGTGATTTATTTGTATCTTGTTCAAAGCCCAAGATATGAAGCTGAAGAGTCTATTTGTATCTTGTTCAAAGCCCAAGATATGAAGTTGAAGGGTCTTGACTTTAGAGAGAATTTGTCATCTCTAAAGAGGGTCTATTTGTCATAACTGTTGGGTGATTGATTATAAAGGAGAATTACTTTAACTGGGATATGTGAATCCAGCAATGCCATAATTTCCTTTATAGGGGATTTTTAACCTGAAGGAGAAGACTTTAACTCAGTGTAGAGCAATGTCATCTTTCCTTAGGAATTTCTCATGCTAAAAGAGGGACAGTGGCATGGATGTAAATAACCTAGAGGCTTGCCGCGTACAGCAGTTAGATGAAGGAGTTATTGATGTTCGTGTACTGTGAACGAGGCACAACTTTGATGCTAAAAGGTTGATTGACTCAACCGGGGTTTTCTTATACAAAGCCTAAGAGGAGGCTATTGGCCCAACAAGAGGGAGTTTTTATGTGTCTCGTACGAAGCCCGAGAGAGAGGCTAAAAGGGTTGATTCAACAAGAGAGTGCTTTTGTATGTGTCTTGTAAGAAGCCCAAGACAGGAGCTAAAAGGGTTTGACTCAAAAAGAGAGTCTTTTATACTTAACAAGAGAGTGTTTTTGTATCTCTTACGAAGCCCGAGATGGAGGCTAAAGATGGTGACTCACCAAGAGAATCTTTCATACTCAACAAGAGAGTGATTTTGTATCTCGTACGAAGCCCGAGATGGAAGCTAAAAGGTGATTGACTCAACAAGAGAGTCTTTTATACTCAACAAGAGAGTGTTTTAGTATCTCGTACGAAGCTCGAGATGGAGGCTAAAAGTTTTGACTCAACAAGAGAGTCTTTGTATCTCGTACGAAGCCCGAGATGGAGGCTAAAAGGTTACTGTTTCAGTTGAGTGACAGGTCCAGTATGTTGGTTCAACGAGAAAATCAGTTCTTATATGAGTAATGTTGCACTCATGGATTTGATCTGAGGATCGGGATTATTTCCTGTTCTTTAAGGAAATGGGAAATTCAAAGGGTATTGAGACTGTCCAAGTATGCGGGTGTCTTCCTATTTTTGAAAGGGACTTGAAAATGTCTTTGAGACTCAATGAAATTAGACTATCCAAGTCTAGATTTTTATCTTTTGTACTATGCTTAAAGAAACAGTAGTAGTACATTCACGGTAGAAAGATCTAGACTCTTTGAAAGACTGTTCTATTAAGATGACTAATTTATGTTCCTATACCTCTAGGAGGTCGTCGGGACAATTTGTATGAAGCCCAAGAGGAGGCTGGAAACTTTTAAAAAGTCGAGGGACAATTTGTACGAAGCCCAAGAGGAGGCTATCATTCCCGGAGGAAGAATCCTTATACGAAGCCTAAGAGGAGGCTGTGAATACTTCTAAGAAGCCGACGGGTCATTGTACAACGCCCAAGAGGAGGCGGGGATGCTTTTAAGAAGCCTGTGGGTCCCCAAAGCCCGAGAAGTTCAAAACAGACTATTCACAAAGAATAGATCAAGCCAGGAAAGTTCGAGAATTTGGAAGAAACTCAAGGGATGCAATTCACGGAGAAGAGATCATCTCTGAGGAGTAGAGTTTCTTGACAATTCCTAAGGAGGACAGCCGAAGAAAAGACTGTATCTGGTGCTCTTATGGGGGATCTAGTATTGTCTATTTCTAAGAATGATTGAAACGGCTTTACCTAGTGCTAGACATAGTTGCCGGGGAAACTCTAAATATCTATACTATTATTACACAGTCGATATGAGTTTATGAAAGAAGACTTACAGCAAAACAACCCCACAATACAATTATATGTATATGAAAGCGGTAAATGAAAGCATATAAACACTTACTCGGTTGTAGAGCTTCCATGTTGTTTGGTTAGTTGTTCAACAAAGAAAGATTGAAAACAACAGTATATTTCAAAATCAAAGAAGAAAGTGCTTTGAAAGGAAAAATTGGGGCTTACAGCTCAAAGAGAGGCCCAAGTTTTTAGTAGTGATTGCACTGTGATATGAGTTTGTACAGTGGGACTTATACAAGTGACTGAGGCCCAAAAAGTTTTTTGTACAAGGGGAATGGGTCTTACACTCTCTCAAGAGGCCCAAAATGATTTAGAGAAAAGAAGCGGGTCTTACTACTCGAGGGTAGGCCCAGATGAGTTTGAAAAGGGCGACGATCGCGCCGAGGTTTTGGAAACACCGTGGAACTTTTACAAGTGATTGAGGCCCAAAATTTTGGTATTTACAAAGGAATTGTGTCTTACACTCTATTAGAGGCCCAAAGGTTTAAAAATGAAAATAAATGGGACTTATAGCTCAAGGAGAATCCCAATGGTCTTTTTTGTTAAAAGGCGACGATCGCGCCGAACTTTGTAAATATACCGAGGGACTTATACAATATCTGAGGCCCAAAATATTTTATTTACAAAAGGGGTGGGACTTACACTCTATTAGAGGCCCAAAGTGTATTTTAGGAAAAGAAATGGGGCTTACAACACGAGGGGAGGCCCATATGATTTTCAGTTTGAAAATGGCGATCGCGCCGAGATTTTTAACGTATCGAAACTTATACAATAACTGAGGCCCAAAATATTTTTGTGCAAAAAGGGTTGGGTCT
Source organism: Lathyrus tuberosus (assembly GCA_022829125.1). Taxonomy (NCBI): domain Eukaryota; kingdom Viridiplantae; phylum Streptophyta; class Magnoliopsida; order Fabales; family Fabaceae; genus Lathyrus; species Lathyrus tuberosus. The sequence goes on along the minus strand of JALAZF010000627.1, from coordinate 1,404,968 downwards.
TACACTCTATTAGAGGCCCATGAGTGTTTGGAAAAGTTTTTTAGGGAGAAAATCAATAAAACCCTAATTTCATCTTTTTAAAGGCATTTTTCAAAGAAAAATCAAGTAAAAAATGATAAAAATATCAAATAAAATCATTAATCATGTTTTAAACAATGATTAAGGTTTATAAAAAAAGTATTTTATCCACATGAATATTTAAAATCATTTTGGTTTTAAAAAACAAGAGAAAGAAATCATTTTAAAAGCATTTAAAACAATTTAAAACAATATTTTTGAATATATTAAAAATATATCAAATAATAATTTTTTTTTTGTGATTTTTTATGGATTAAAATATTATGGAGTATGAATAAGAAGTGTGTAAAACAGAATTGGAAAATGATGATTTTTGCTATGTACAAGAATGGGTTGAGTTTTGAAGATAAACTAAGAAAAAGAGGAAAGATGTCACAACATCACATTCGACATCTTTCATGAGTTTTGAAGATAAGAGAAAAAGGGAAGATGTCACAACATCACATTCGACATCTTAAAAAACCAGAACTGCACCTTGGTTTTTAACATCTTTTTTTTATCAAACTTCAAACATTCATAACTCTCTCAATTTTTAACGAAATTAAAATCCGTAAGAACCTATCTTGACCGGTTTTTCGCAAAGAATCCAATGGTATCACTCATACATACTGAAACTTAATGTACAGCACACACAAGGCAAAAAACCAAAACTATATGTTGATTTTAAACATCTTTGCTTATCAAACTTCAAACATTCATAACTCTCTCAATTTTTAACAAAATTAAAATCCGTAAGAACCTATCTTGACCAATTTTTCGCAAGGAATCAAATGGTATCACTCATAGATACTGAAACTTAATGTACAGCACACACAAGGCAAAAAACAAGATCTGCACCTTAAGTTTAAAACAACATAAACTCCACATATAAACATGTTAAAGTGCAAACAGTAGGAGGATCATAACATACACATTAAGGACTACATTTTTGCTTCAAGAATTGTTCAATATGATGCATGTATATGGACAACAAAGGAAAGCATGATTCAAAGAATTCAAGTTGTGAATTTTACCTCTTTTTTTGAGATTTTGTGCAACCTACCAAGTGCTTTGTTCCAGAAATGATTTGATGCTTTGGACACCCTCAAATGACCTCTTAGAAGCTTTTAGGATGGTTGGAATCAGCTGGAACCTGCAAAAACAAAATCTGGCCCTTTCTTGCAAAAGGGGTTAAAATGGCCAAAGTGACAACTCTCTCAAATGGTGTTCCATATGTTGGGAACCATTTGGGATAGTTCAAGGATGATATTTGGAGTGTGTTTGAGGTTTTATCTGGTTTGGAAAGTGATTGAATCAAGACATGGTTTGAAAAATGCAAAAAAGTTCAATTTTGAGGTTTTGAGAGGTGACTTTGTGATTTTGGTGTTACAGGTCACTTGTGATAGTTTGGATCACCTACGTATGATGTTTATGAGGTGTTAGGATCATGAGATGTGATGGAAATTCTCTCTAACTCAAAAACTCAGAATTACCTTACTAAAGAAGGCATTTTGGAGTGAAAGAAGTGATTTTGAGGAAAGCATCTGTTTGATGGCTTTGGTGTACTCAAACTGAGCATAAATGAGCTCTATTTATAGTAGAGCAAGTTTGTTTTGGCAGCAATAGTGAATGGTGGTTGCAGCAGAGATTTGGCAAATGTTGGCCAATGAAAATCCAAGTCTCCTCTAGCCATTGACTAGAGGTTAGAGCACAGGCCTTTGGTTCCCTAGTTGTTGGAGGAATCTTGACTGAATTCAGTTAGAGGAAGCTCAGTTCATGCCACCTCTAAGCATCTATTGAATGCTCCAATCCAAAATTGGAGTCTTGTCTCTCTTTTAGGGATTTCTAGGTATGGCATGCTACTTCTTATTCCAAGGACTTTGGAAATTTGGCTCAGTGATTGTCCCCTTTGGATTTGATCCTCAGATGTGTCCAAGATGATGACAAGGCTTGGAAATTCGTGTGGCACAAGAAATGTGCAAATTTGTCCTGAAACATGTCTTAAAAATCAGCTGCAGCAAGCCTTGTTGTAAAATCCATAACTTCTTGCTCAAGAATGATAAATGGATGTTCTAGGACTCTATGGAAAGCTGAGATGACATACTTCAACTTTGATGTTTGACCCTAGACTTGGTTCAACTTGGATCATGGAGAAAAACATCCTTGAAGTTGGGAGATTCTTGCTGGTAAAATAGTAATGATGTCCTATGAAATGTTGGAACATCTGACAACTTTGAACATTAATAATTCCAAACTTTAATCCCTTGTATATTTTAATCCACTGTGATATTTTGAGTTGAAGTGAATTGCATCTTTGATGCTTGTCTTGCATGGTGACAAAGCTTGAAAATTGCGTGGCACAAGAAAAAGTGCGAAAAATCTGTCCAAAAAAACAGCTGCAGCAAGCCTTCTTGTAAAGTCCATAACTTCCTGCTCGAGTATGATAAATGGACGTTCTACAACTTTCTGGAAAGCTGAGATAATGCACTTCAACTTTGATGTTCAAGTTTTGTGAAGATAAGACTTGTAAAGTTGTCAAAAATGACCTTGAACTTGTGTGATCAAATCTGTCCTAAAAGCTGTCATGAAAATTCTGTTTTATCAATGCCTTTTGCAGAGACCATAACTTTCTGCTCGAGAATGATAAATGGGTTTTCTAGGACTTTCTGGAAAGGTGAGATTACGTACTTCAACTTTGATGTTCAAGGTTTGGCTTGAATCAACTTGGATAATAGAGAAAAACATCCTTGAAGTTGGGACATTCTTGCTGGAAAAATATTAATGATGTCCTATGAAATGTCAGAACATTGGACATTAAGAATTCCCAACTTTGATCACTTATATCTTTTAATCCTTATGATATTTTGATTTGATTCCTTCTACAATGTTGAAGTATCAAATACCCTCTTTAAAAGTAGCCCTTACGCAAAACCAATGGATGCTTGGGTCAATAGTTACAACCTTGAAAAGTTGTGCACTTGAACATGATTTTAACTTAGAAAAAATTTCTAAGTTTCTTTCAATTTGATCAATTTTGCAATTTTGCATGATTTCTTGATTTAAATTTGATCAAATTAAATCATCCATCATATTTTCTTGAGTAATGGCTTGTGAAGCTCAAAGTTGACCAAAAGTCTAACTTTGACTTTCTGCGTCAATTGACTTTGTATTAGATGAACTTGAGGCTTGATCCACTTGGAATGTTGCACTCTTATGCCTAATTTTTGATGTGGGAGTCCTCTTGATCCATTTTTGATGTTTGAGAGGTTAGACAAGCTGAAGATCATGTCATTCCTTGATTGATCCTTTGTCTAAATGCTCTGAGAGGGCTTGGAACCCTAATTTTGACTGTAGTAAGTGTTCACCCATCTTTGGGGATACTGATGAGGCACAAAGGTACATCCATATTGTGATGATGATTTACATAATGATGGGAGATCTTGGTGGTCAAAATTTGGGGTATGACACTTTGGAATCCTCAGCTTCAAAAATGTGTTCAGCATCGAACAATTCCCCCGTTTCCATAGCAGATTTCATGGACACAAAGACATTATAGTGTTTGACCTTGGTCTAACAGATGTAACTGTCCAAGCTGAAAAATTAGTTGAGTTCCTCTTTAATTTATCTCTTCCATTTTAGATAATCTTTTATACTTTCACAATTCTAATTCCTGTTTTTTCTTTTTCTTTAGATATTAGAGGAGGACTTTGCAAGATTTTTGAACGATTGCAATTATAAAATTCTGAACTTGTATTGTGATAACGGAAAGGGAACGATACTCCCTTTGTATAACATTGAAAATCCATATCGGACTAAGTTGGGCCCCGACTGGGATGAATTTTGTCAATCAAATATGTTCAAGGCTGGAGACACTATTCGATTTATATTAGATGTAAAATCTCCACACAGCCAATGTCATCTATATAAAATCCATTAGTTTTAATTTCTTGATGTATTGTGTATTTTTAGTGTATTCACATCATGTACAAATGTTTTCCATTCACGTGTGATATATTTTATGAAATATTTGGACATCAACCTTCTTCCTATGTTTTCCCAATCGTACACGCCTACTCAACTTTACTTCTCCCACTATTTCAAACTTCAATCAAATCAGCTGAAAAGCTAGCCATGCATGGCCTGTGGGTATACCAAACATGACTTCAACATAACTTTTATATTCTTTTTCTCATTAGCCATTTCATTTTAATTTCCATGAAATATTGTTCAACTAATATAAGTGGCAAAAATAACTTTGTTTATATTTAAAGTTCTCCATTACACATTTAACATAATACCATGCATATTGCAAAGTTCATCACTTACTAAACCAACTCTCTCTTCCAGTGTTAACATTAACAACTAAGCACTTCAAGATTTAAGAAAATAAAAACTTAAACTTTAATATGCCTCTGTCAATGGCCTTAAAAACAGCAAAACAGGTAGAATCTATTAATCAACCATTATAATATGCCTTATACCCAAAACAATTCACCTACATTCTTTTATCTTCGTAATACTAACAACACAAACATAATGTGTCAAACAACTACCCCCATATCAAAAAACTTAAACTTATGCTTATATATGGACCACATTTTATTTTCTATTGACCACGGAAACTGAAAGACGTTCTGGCGTAGTCGTTATGCTAAACCCAAGCTTGTCTCCGGTCTTTAGATTTTTTCCCTAGCATACTCATACCACCCGCGTCCAATGTATTTCTCATTCTCTGAAAGCCTTTTCTTCCGCCTCGCAGTGTGAATCTCTACTGCATATAGTGATCCAGTGTCCGAATCAATCAGATCAATTTTCCTTTGGTTGTAGTAGAGGCATTTCTCTACAATCAGCTTCGGTAAATGCTGTGACGTATAAGTATAGTGACTTAGAAACAACCTACAAATGGCCAAATTCATGTCATTACTAGCAAAAATCAAAACATACCAGGACTTGCTTTTGGGATGTTTTCCCACATTTTATAGCCCTTTCCCAGTAATATTCGTCATCAGATGAGACGTCTTCAATTTCTTCCTCCAATGCATCATCCAAATTGAGTTTTTCATCATCAGAATCGGCACTGAACTGAATGACATTGGAACCTCCCATAACTTTTTTTGTTGCCTCTTCAGTATGCTTAACTTTTCCTTCTTCATCAAAACCAGTACAAGCTATTTTCCTGATAATAAAATAAATCAAACACGTACAAAATTTTACATCACAAACGTACCAAACAATTGTCAATCTCACTTTTTTAACGTTTACAACATGATACACAATACGGATCCAAAATTCTCCATTTCTACTTCCTAGACAATGAACTTTAAAACCCTTTAGATATTCCAGAATACTAATACCATTGAATACCACTAATACTATATCGAAATTACCTTACTCATTTACAATACCTTCATTATAAATCAATATTCCATTACACAATATTACACAGATTTACCATTCCTAAACAACCCTGTAACAATGAATTCCCATTCTAAACATACACCACAGTTTCATAGAGTTCATGATAACGTTGTTATTTCAATTACTAAACAAGTTTATGTCGCTACACAAATATTCATTTTAATGCATGTAACTGTCCTAAAACTAAAACACATCACCATCCAATTTTTTAGCAGATCCAACTATGTTGAGTACATACCAAAATATATCCTATTCTAACTATATGAATGCAGAAAGCATTCATTTCCTTTGATCCCTAATTAAGTTTTCTGCGTTCAACAATTTTGAAGAATTTTAGTTACATATTTTTATTTGTCCAGGGACATATAAGATCTTCTTTACATTTAACACAAATAACAAACAAATATATAACTTATTTTTACTGATGCGTTCGACTACATTTTTTTATTAAGTCTGCCAAACATGCATGACGCAGATTAAACAACTTACCTTGGATCAGTATCACTAACTTCTTTAAACTTCTTCGTCCAATCTGGATCGTCCAATGTCAGATCAACCAACTCTACGTCTTTATGGTTTTTTGCTATACGTTTTCCATTACCTTCCTTCTCGGCGCCCATTACATCTTTCTCGTACCATTCCCGCAATTGAGCGTGTATCCTTTTCTTCTCCATCAGCCATGCCTGCCCTGGCTTGAAAATGAAAATACAACAGTCAGCTAAACGAGGTCCGATTCAACCATTTCAACCAACATGCAACGTACTTCGCATTCCTCACCGTGCCCCACTTGAAGACCCTTTCTCATTACCCATTCCTTCTAAAAGACTTGGTTCAGCGACGATAACCGGATGAATGATAATGAAGACATAGGAAATGAAATGAACCTATTTATGGCGTTGCTGTTTCAAAACGTTTGGGTTTCTTCAAACAAAATCTTGCTATCATTTCGACTTTCAAAGTATTCACCTTTTAATTGGACGGCATGTTTCAAAGTTTGACAGACTCTTTTACGTTGATTATTCTTCCCTTAAAACTAACAACATTTATTGATTTTCTACTGCTACAATAAATTATTTATTTCCCATTTTTTCCCCACTACACGTTACATACTAACACATTACTTAAACTAAAATATTTATTTTAACCTATTCTTAAAATACTTTCTTTTTTATACAGTTAAACATTTATTATTTCTGTTACTTATTTTTTTTTTCCTTTATTTATTTAGTCCTTTCTTTCTGGTGAACAAATTTTTATCTCATTTAATATATTTTTATATATTATTTCATAAATTTATTTATAAATAACATCAATCCGTGTCTGTGGTTATTTCTTCTATTTTTTAAAATTACATATATTATTTTTTTTATTCTTAAGAATTTTTATTTATTGTATTATTTTTTCCAAATTTAAAATGTACACCAATGCGCGTCACACCGACGGATACCTGTGTGAATGCACGGGTATCCCTCTAGTTAACGTGAAATTATGAGACATTCAACTACACAGAACACATGCAAGAGACAGAATAGTAAAATTAACGTGAAAAACAAGTTTTCTTTGCATTCAGTATATTTCTTACTATACTTATCACCCATTTAAGATATTAATATTAAATATTATTATTATTACAAAATTAATTTTAAAAATAATTAACTTTTAATATTAAAAATTTAATTTGAAAAAACATGAACCAAAGTTCTAACATAACCAATCATATTATAAATATGATTAGTTAATAGTGGTTCATTTCAGTAAATTTTGGTTCAGTTCAGTTATTGAATTGTTTGATAATTTGTGGTTCGGTTCACAAACAAAAAAAACGGTTTGGTTTTTTAACATCAGTTCGGTTCGGTTCTCTGATTCAGTACAATTTTATGGATTTTTTGAACAACCCTACCTGTATACACGTAAAAATATGATATATATATATATATATATATATATATATATATATATATATATATATATATATATATATATATATATATATATATATATATATATTAATGTTTGCTGTTTTCTTGTATGTTTGTTTCATTGATAGTTAGATTTAGATTATTAATGTTTTTTTAGAAAGAATAAACAAAATATGTTAATGTATTTTTTATTTTTTATAAATAGAATAAATAAACAGATTTATGTTATTAATATGTTTTTAAAAAAATTAATATATTATTTTAAAAAGAATAAACATAATACATATTAAATAGTTATTAAAAAAGAAATAAAATATATTAAATAATATATATTATTTTTTCGAATTTAATATAGTATTAAATATATTATTAGATTTGTTTAATATTTCTAAAAATATAAAATATATTAAAGAGAATATATTAAGTTATAAATAAAAATAATTTTTTAATTATTAAGTATTATTTTTATATAAGTAAGTAAATTATTTTAAGAATATATTATTAAATAATATTTTTTATTAGAGATTAATTGGAATACACTGTCAGTGTAAAACTACTTTACACTGTCATCCAATTAGAATTAGTTATTTTGACACATATTTATGAAATTATAAATAAAAAAAAATTAAATTATAAATAAATCATTTTAATAACCACTTTTTCCATGTTTTTCTCTTCTCATGTGTTAAAATAACTAATTCTAATTGGATGACAGTGTCAAGTAGTTTTACACTGCCACTGTATTCTAATTAATCTCTTTTTATTAAAGTAAGTATATATAAATAAGTATATATAAATAATATTTTAATAATATTTTTATATAAGTAAGTAAATCATTTTAAGAATATATTTTTATTAAATAAGTAATAGTTTTTTTTAATAAGTATATTTTTTTAAATAAGTATTATATAATAAGAAAGTAAATATATTTATTTATATTTATTAAATTTGGTATTAATTATATTTATTAATTTTGTTATTTATTGATTAATTATTTTAAAATATTATTAAAAACAAATTATTATTAATTTTGTATTTAAAAATTATTAAAAAACAATTTATTTATTAATTTTATTATTCATTTTAATATATTATTAAAAAACAATTTATTAAAACGTGAAACAATTATAGTTTTTTATTTATTTTAAGAACATTTTTACCACGTGAATTTCACGTCGCAACTTGCCACGTGAAAATCATGTGGCAACCTACTTACACCTTTTCTGCCATCACTGATACTACTGAATTATAATAGGTAAAGCTGAAAAATGTGTCCACACTGTTGCGACGTGATTTTCACGTGGCAAAGTTGCGACGTGATTTTCATAACGCAACAGAGTTGTCACACGTGTTTCTGCCGCGTGAAAGATCACGTCGCTAAAAACCTGTTTTGAAATGATTTTTCACGTTGTGACGTGAATATCACGTGACAACAGAGAGTTTTTTTTGCAGTGCCACAATCGTATCAGCCGCAATTGCGGTATGATTTGAAATCACGCGTTCTTCCACATTAGGAATCACATCAGACAACTTTGTCTATGTTTCTTCAAGTATCTTCATCAAAATTAAAAATTTAGACCCCCAAACTCAATTTACTTTTGTAAAATATTAACATTAAGTGTTTTAAACGATATTTTTCATAATATTCTCAATCAAAATTCACGCTGCAACGGTTGTAATGCAAATCACAACAACAACAACAATGACTATAATCACAACATCCGCAACTACATCCATGATTGCAATTGTAATTTAAAGATATGCCTCTGCTCAAATTGTTCTAGCTTTATGTCAAAACAAATTTTGAATTGCGGTGCTTTTATGTCTATATCATCAAGGTTGTCCACTCACCCTAGATTTCCTTACAAGACTTGTACACAGATTCTTTATAATTATTTTTAATAAATAATTAATTAGTAAAAACTGTAGCATATTTTCATGTGAACAATGCATTATTGTAAAATAGACAAAAACTTGTTCTGTGATAAGTGGCTTTTGTATCATTTTTATTAGTACTCTTTATTTGTAATTTCATCAAATCAGGTGAAAGAGAAAGAAAAACACGAGAACCGAACTTCCCCAGTATAAAAACCAGGGGGCTGTTACGGGTGTCTGTAATGTGCATTATGGCCCGTAACAACATGAAGGCAAGGGAACTTCTTTGCTACGCAGCAGGCCAAATTCCTGGGGTCTGTTACGGGTGCCCGTAATGTGTATTACGACCCATAACAGGAGAGCGTATTTTTATTCTTTTGTTTCCTTTCTCTGCTCGATTTGTTACCGTTTGGGATTTCTGACATATCGCTGATCAGATGGATATTGTATTATTAGGGCATTGACTGAATATTATTCTTTGTTTTGTTTTGAATGCTAAAAAACTCATAGGTAGTGAGAGTTTTAGGCATCCAGTTTTTTTATCGTACTATTTTTTTCTCTGCAATTTTACTGCTTATTGTAAAAGTCTCCACTTTGAGAGCACTGTATCAGAATTTTAATCAGGAATTCCTTTTTTTCATCTAATCTGGTTCTTATTTATCGCTTATTTTATCGTTCTTATCAATTATGTTTTCATCTGCAATAGTTGTTTTGATTGGATCATTCCTCACCATGAGTGAATAATTCCTTAGGGATTAAGGGTCATAAGACCAAACTCATGACTCTCTATATGGTTGTTCTTATATATTGCAAGGATTCGAAATGCTTTATTTTAAAAATCTGAGTTTTCTAATTAACTTTTGTTACAAAAGTAAAAAAAGTTCTTAGGTATTGATAATGATCCGAAAGGACTTGTATCAATGCCTGATAACAAATTTTTGAACAACTAAATCCGATGATGCGAAAGTACTAGGATGAAGTTGAGAATTGTTTTATCGAAATAGACCACTCAGTAATAACGAGTTTTCGATAAATAACTTTAAATAAGCGAAAGCTGACGAATTATTTATCGAAACTAAGGTAACACGCTGGGGAAAACAGGTGTTGCCTATAAATTCTATTTTTCTATAATTCGCACGAGAATCCTTGTAGTACGATTAATTCGACCATATAGAGATGTTAGAGTAAGGGATTATGACCCTAAATCCTATTTGTTCTGATTAATTTCCAAGTTTTTTTTCTCATTTAAGCTGTTTCTTAAAAGTGCTTTTTAAATAAGTTGTTTTGACTTAAGTGCTTTTTCACTTAAGTTTGTTTATTTCCAACTATTCAATTGCTTTAGCTTTACATCGATAAAATAGAAATCGGTAATTAACCATTGGTTTTGTGGATTTGATAACTTTTTAGTACTCTGACACGTGTCATACGCTTGTGGCGTGTCAAGTTTTTGGCGCCGTTGTCGGGGACCAATATCGTTAATATTTGATTTCTTATTGATCACTGTAGAGAGTAGGGTCTTATTTTTCTATGTATGCAAAGAACGCGTTCTGCTAATAATTCAGTTGAACTTGTTGACGAGATCGAGCATTTCTTACGAGAACGATGCTGAGCTCAAAGACAGCCTGCGATGGCTGCCCCTGTTGTTGATACCAAACCTTTGAAGGATTACACGATTCCCACGGACGAGGAACCGCGCTGTAGCATTTTACACCCGCCTATTGAGGCAAACAATTTTGAACTTAAACCTTCTTTGGTAGGTATGGTTCAGCCAAACCAATTTTCTAGATTACCTTCTGAAAATCCAAACCTTCACCTATCAATATTTTTTGACAATTATGGTACAGTAAAAGAAAATGGTGTCGACCAGAACGCCATTCGCCTTAGACTTTTCCTCTTCTCCCTAAGAGATCGAGCACGTGCTTGGCTCCAATCTCTGCCTGCCAACTCCATTACTTCTTAGCCTCAGTTGAAAGTCGCCTTTCTTGCGCGATACTTTCTGCCAAGTAAGACTGCTCAGGTAAGGAATGAGATTAACAACTTTAAGCAAGAGGATGAGGAGTCTTTGTTCGATACTTGGGAATATTTCAAAGATTTGCTAAGACTTTGCCCTTTTCATGGGCTTGAGAAGTGGATGATCATCCACATCTTTTATAGTGGTCTCTTACACCCCACTAGGTTGACCCTTGATGTGGCTTCGGGCGGAGCCTTCATGAACAATCCTACGGACGTAGCCTACAACCTTATTGAGGAGATGGCCAAAAACCATCATTCCTGGGGCAGTGTGCGATAAGTCGCCATTAAAGCCACCCCAAAATTTGGGGGGATGTATGAGGTTAATGCCTTCGATCACATGAATGCTAGGGTTGTTTCACTTTATAAGAAAATTGATGAATTAAGCATCACTCCTACTGCCCATACCCCTTGTTGCTTCTGTTGCCCCCGCTTCACTCAACTGTGAGATTTGCGGAGTAAACGGGCATACCAGTGGTGATTGCCAAATGATTCTCGCCGGAGGATCTACTCTGGAAAATGTCAATTACCTGAACAATCAGAAAAACAATCCTTAATCTAATACTTACAACCCTAGGTGGCGTGACCACCCAAATTTTTCCTACAAAAACAACCAACCACAACAAGCTGCGGGACCTCCGGGTTTCCAAAAAGTCATGGCAGCTGCTCCTAAGAAGTCCAACTTAGAACTTCTAATGGAAAATTTCATGATGACGCAGACACGTCAAAACGATGACTTTAGGAATCAAAACCTCCACACTAATGAGGTACTTAGGCAGCTGACCACCAAAGTGGAAAATATTGTTAACCACAACAAAATGTTGGAGATTCAATTCTCCCAAGTTGCTCAGTAACAAGCTTCTTTAGCTTTCCCTCAAGGTTCGTTCACGGGGCAACCCGAGCAAAATCCTAAAGGACAAATGAATTTTGTGACAACAAGAAGTGGTAAGCCTTTGGTTGGCCCCAAGGAAAACGGGAACAAGAGAGAAAAAGGAAAAGAGGTTGAGGGTAATACTAGTAAGGATGTTGAGGAAACTGAGGTTAGTGAGCCAACGCCTCCTGAAAAGGATATCGCTGGTGAAGTTGAGAAGGAGGCACCATATGTAGCCCCTGTTCCTTACAAACCACCTATTCCCTTTTCGCAAAGATTTGCGAAGGGCAAGGTAGAGGCTCAATTCAAAAAGTTTGTGGAACTCCTTAAAAAGATTCACATCAATGTGCCCTTTACCGAGGCGTTATCCCAAATGCTCGCCTATGCCAAGTTTCTAAAAGAGATCCTCTCTAACAAAAAAATTCGAGGATCATGAAACGGTGGCCATGATTCTTAATAGCAATGTTGTGATTAAAAACATGCTTCCTAAAAAGTTAAAAGACCCGAAAAGTTTCTCCATCCCTTGTCAAATAGGAACCATGAATTTCGAGAGAGCTTTATGGGATTTGGGGGCTAGCGTCAGCTTAATGTCCTTATCTATTTGTAAGAAGTTAGACATGGGGAGATGAAACCGACCAATATCTCACTGGAACTTGCTGACATGTCGGTTAAGTATCTTGTTGGTGTGTTGGAAGATGTTCCAGTGAGGATAAGAGAGTTCTATATCCTGTTGACTTTGTTATTATGGAGATCGAAGAGGATTCTAAAATCCTGATACTCCTAGGAAGGCCCTTCCTAGCTACGGCTAGGGCCATCATCGATGTTAAGAGAAGGAAGTTAACTTTTGAGGTTGGTGAGGAAAGGATTGAGTTCATTCTAGCAAAACTCATGAAAAATCCTTCTTTTAGGGACTCTTGTTGTCTTGTCGATGTTATCGACACTTGTGTCAAAGATAGCGCATCCTAACTTCCTCCACCCAAAAGTTTGGAGGTGTACTTGTTCGAAAGCATAAAAGATCATAAAAAGCCGGAGGTCAATGAGGAACTTATGGGCCATAATCCAATTTCTCGTAGCCTTGAAGCACTTATGACACTAAGCGATGAGCCCAAACCCAAGAAAACCCAACCTGAATTAAAATAACTTCCCTAAACCCTTAGGTATGAATTCCTATAGAAGGAAACCACTAAGCCTGTGATAGTGAATGCGAGTCTTGGAGAACCCGAGACTGCGAAACTCCTTTCTAATCTTGAGAAGTACCCTAGAGCTATAGGGTACACCATAGAGGACTTGAAAGGGATTAACCCCTCCATTTGTATGCATAAGATCATGTTAGAGGAAAATTATAATCCCTCTACAGAACATCAAAGGAGGCTAAATCCTAACATGAAAGAAGTAGTTAAGAAAGAGGTGCTTAAACTCTTGGAGGTCGGGATAATCTATCCCATCTCCGATAGTAAGTGAGTGAGTCCTATCCAAGCTATCCCTAATAAAGGAGGGATGACAGTTGTTAGGAGTGAAAAGGGAGAGCAAGTTGCCACTAGGACTGTCACGTGATAGAGAATGTGTATAGACTATAGGAAGCTTAACAAAGCTTCTCGTAAGGACCATTTTCCACTCCCATTTTTTGACCAAATGCTTGAGCGTCTAGCCAAGAATTCTCATTTTTGTTACCTTGATAGTTACTCATGGTTTTTCCAAATCCTCATACACCCTAGTGATCAAGAGAAAACATCATTCCCTTGCCCTTACGACAGTTTCTCTTACCGGCGGATGCCCTTTGGGCTTTGCAATGTGCCTGCTACTTTTCAGTGTTGCATGATGTCGATTTTCTCTGAATTTTTAGAAGATATCATGGAAGTCTTCATGGATAACTTCTCGGTCTATATGTTTAGTTTTTACGAGTGTTTGTTAAACCTTGAGAAAGTATTAGAAAGATGTGTCAAAGTCAACCTTGTGTTAAATTGGGAAAAGTGTCACTTCATGGTGAAGGAAGGCATAGTCCTAGGAAACTTGGTGTCTGAGAGAGGAATAGAGGTTGATAAGCCTAAGATTGAGGTGATAGAAAAGCTAAGCCCCCTACCATTGTAAGGAAGGTTAGAAGCTTCTTAAACCATGCCGGTTTTTATCGTCGGTTTATAAAATACTTCTTTAAGATTACCAGCCCCTAACTGGGCTATTGACGAAAGATGTTGATTTTAATTTTAATAGAGAATTCCTTGAAGCCTTCACGACTTTAAAAGAGGCATTGTTTCGGCACCTATAATGCACCCTCCCAATTGGGACGATCCTTTTGAGATTATGCGTGATGCCAGCGACTATGCGATAGGCGAGGTATTGGGGAAAAAGAAGGATAAAAAGATGCATGTCATTTACTATGCTAGTAGGACTCTTGATGAGGCGCAAGTTAACTATGCGACCACAGAGAAAGAGCTATTGGTCGTGGTTTTTGCCATTGACAAATTTCGTTTCTACCTAGTGGGATCGAAAATAATTGTGTACACGGACCACGCGGCCATTAGATATCTCCTAAGTAAGAAGGATGCTATACCCAGACTCATTAGGTGGATTTTGTTGTTACAAGAGTTTGATATCGAGATTAGAGATAAGAAGGGGACGAAAAACGTGGTTGCCGACCACTTGTCCCAGTTGACTGATTTGAAAGCGGAAGAGTTACCCCTTGATAACTCTTTCCTAGATGATAAACATTTTGCGTTGATAGGAAAAGAAATGCTTTGGTATGCTGACTTTGTCAACTACCTCGCTGCCAGAGTCTTACCTTCGGATATAAATTACAAACGTAAGAAAAAGTTCTTCTCCGATCTCAAGCATTACTATTGGGACCAGCCTCTATTTATAAAGAGAGGCACCGACGGAATCTTCCGAATGTGTATCCCTGAAGAAGAGATTGAGAGTGTGATGACTCATTGTCATGCCTCCGCCTATGGTGCGCATGCTAGTACCGATAAAACTGTGTCGAAGATTTTGGAAGGGGGCCTCTATTGGCAAACTCTCTTTAAGGATGTCAATGCTTTCATAAAGAAATGTGACCAGTGTCAATGCACAAGGAACATGTCCAGGAGGAATGAAATGCCTCTAAATAACATTCTTGAAGTTGAGATTTTTGATGTTTGGGGAGTTGACTTTATGGGACCTTTCCCATCCTCTTTAGGGAATCAATACATTCTCGTGGTCGTTGACTATATGTTTAAATGGATTGAGGCCTTTGCCTCTCCAACAAATGATGCACGAGTTGTTATAAAGATGTTTCAAAAAATCATTTTCCCAAGGTTTGGGGTCACTAGGTTAGTTATAAGCGACGGAGGGTCGCACTTCATTGCGAAGCAATTTGAGAAACTTCTTAAAAAGTATGGGGTTAAGCATAGAGTTGCTACACCCTATCACCCACAAACAAGTGGTCAAGTCGAGGTCTCTAATTGAGAGATAAAAGCTATCTTAGAAAATACTATCTCCCTTTTAAGGAAAGATTGGTCTTCCAAGCTCGACGACGCACTATAGGCGTATCGTACTGATTACAAAACCCTCATCGGTATGACCCGTTCGGTTAATTTATGGAAAGTTCTACCACTTACCTGTTGAGTTAGAGCACAAAGCCTATTGGGCTATCAAAGATCTCAACTTAGATTATTAGGCGGCGGGAGAGAAAAGGAAGTTACAGCTGAGTGAACTTGAGGAACTAAGGCTTGACACCTATGAGAATGCCAAGCTCTATAAAGAAAGAACGAAGAAATGGCATGATAAGAGAATCTTAAACTGAGTTTTTAAAGAAGGAGAATTAGTCTTGCTATTTAACTCGAGACTAAAACTGTTTCCCAGAAAGCTTAGGCCTAGGTGGTTAGGACCTTTTGTTGTAAAAAATGTGAAACTGTACGGAGCAGTGGAGGTTTGAAGTGAATCCTCTGGTTTGTTCATTGTAAATGGACAACGCCTCAAGCACTACACCCCAGGGGATGTAATGGAGCAAGGCTTGAACTTGGTTCTCAAAGAACCGTCTTAAGTTGTAACACTCAAGGACCGTCGAGTCATACGATGTTAAACGAAGCACTCGGTGGGAGGCAACCCACCATTTTTCAAGCTAATCTATTTTTCTTGTTTGTTTTTCTATTTTTGTTTTTGTAGATAAACAGGTAAAGAGCTAAGAAACTTAAAGAGTTGAGAAAATCGGTGCAGAAAAATTGACTGAAAAAACAAAAATAAAATAAAATCCAATAGAAAAATCAGGGAGCTGTTACGGCCGGCCTTAACAGGCATTACAGCCCGTAACAACCCCTAATAAAGCCCCCATATAAAAACCCGTGGTGCATTACAGCCGGCCATAACAGGCATTACGACCCGTAATACACCCCAGACCCCACGCATCCTTTGTCCATATAACAACCCGCAACACATTACGACCGCCCGTAACAGGCATTACAGCCTGTAATGTGTTGCAACGAAAAAAAACTTGAATTTTTTTATAATTTCATCATTCTTTAACCACTCACCCACTTTTCTCTCTCATCTAAAACTTATAAACCCAATTAACCACCAAATATTTCAGCTTCCCTAACCTCTCTCTCTCTCTCTCTCTCTCTCTCCACTATCCATCACTCCTCCACAAAAACTCTCTCTCTCTCTCTCTCTCTCTCTCTCTCTCTCTCTCTCTCTCTCTCTCTCTCCCAAAAACTTATCAAACCTCCATTAAAACTCCAAAAAAAGCTCCCACCTTTACCCCTCTTTACTATCCAAAACCACATACTCCTTTCACAAAACCTTCATGACTCTTCACGCTCATCACCTTTTCGGGTTATTTTTTGCAAAAATCTTAAAGAAAATTTTTCGGATTTCTCACTCTCTCAAAAACCAAGATGGCTCCCAAGAGAAACACCAAGGGGAAGGAAGTTGTTGAGTCCTCAAGGCCTAATAAAAGGGGAAGCACTTGAGCTGCAAACCCTCACGGCATCGTCTTCGCAGACGACCAGCAAGCGAAGAAGTACGTGGTCCTCATCAAACAGAGAATTACTCCGACCAGGTATCTTTGCAAACAAACTCTCACTACTCTTGGTTTAAAATCTGAAGTTGATAGACTGTTGAATAATATAGGGCTGTTAGACTTTATGCTGAGGGATGCTCCCACCTATGAGCGTATCATGCTCAAATTTTTTAGCTCCCTAAATTTCAAACTTGAAAAAAAATGGCAAGATGGTGTGAGGGTTTATTTTGGAACCCTGTATTTCCGACTCATGAACCAAAACCTCGAGCTGAGTGTCGAAGACTTGGGAGAAATTCTTCGGATTCCTATCGATGGACCCGAAGATGTCCCTCAAGGATTTGATTTTACTAGTTTTTGATTTGCTATAACTGGGCGCAATGAATATGCCGCCGCTTATGCTAAAGCCTCTAGAATTCAGAATCCTGTTTTTAGGTACTTGCAAAAGGCCTAGGCCAACACTTTGTTTGGCCGCGATGATAGTACAGGCGTTGCTTCCCAACGGGAACTCTTTCTCATTTATTCCATGGTTAACAAAAGGCCTAGGCCTACACTCTGCGGCTTATCATTTGGGTCGTGTTGCTAGAGTCTCCACATGTGATATTTCTATAGGAGGCATGATTACTCTAATAGTCGAACACCTTGGCCTTATCTTTCGCATTGAGGTCGATAGCATGGTTACGGGAAAATAAAAAATAGACATGGAGTCCCTAGTCCACCAAAGTATGATTCCCTGGGAGGGTAACACATACTCAGTGATGATGGGCACTGTGGCCATCCTTGGCCTTCCTAACCCAAGAAAAACACGGGTTGATGTAAAAAAGAACTAGTTGTACATTGCGGTCACCGATTCTCCAGATAATTCATCTGGAGAGGACGACACCCCTGTTTTTCCAAATGTTAATACAGGTACACCAATGGAAGATGATACCACCATGCCCCCATCCTACCTACACCGAAGCTGGAACTTCAACACAAAGTCAAGATAGGTGGGATTGGATCCAAAATGAGATTAGAGACATGAGAGGCAAACAAGTCCGCCAAAGCGTAATTCTGGATAATGTGCAACATATGATACAACAATTGATGTTACGATTTCCTCCACCCCCCAGTGAGACCCTCTGTGAGTCCCCCTACCTCTCTTTTGCTTAAACATTAGGGACAATGTTTGGCTTAAGTTTGGGAGGGGTCTTTACCTGCTTTTGGTTTTTATTTCTTATTTATGTTATTTGCTTTTGTTTTTCCCTTCAATAAAGCAAAACCACTATCCAACTTCATCCCAAATTAAGACCGTAAATTTTTTCATTTCATTTGAATGTTTATGTTATAAGGACTGTTGAGAAAGTATATAGAGCTTGAGGAAAGAGAGGCTAAGACTAGGGACTTTGAGAAAGTTCGAAAACTTAAGTATGACACGAACACCCTAAGTCTCCCAGAGTAAGGACACGAGTCCAACGTGTAGATTTGTGTCATAGTACTCGAATGTGAAAAGTAACCCCCGATTTGTTTAATTTGACAGTCAGGCATGATTAAAAGACTTGCATGAATAAAGTTGAATGAGAAATAAATATTAAGGCACCGAAAAAAAAGAAACATATATATATATATATATGGGAAATGCTAACATACACCCAAAATTGGTGGGCCCCACACAAAAATACACTACATCTATTTTCTTTCTATTTTTTTCTTCATCTTTCTAATGTGGGTTCCACCCAAAATTGGTTGGCCTCACACAAAAATACACTAAGGTGTATGTTGCTAATGCACACCTATATGGGTGTGCATTAGCATAACCATATATATATATATATATATATATATATATATATATATATATAGGGAAATGCTAACATACACCCAAAATTAGTGGACCCCATACAAAAATACACTACATCTATTTTCTTTCTATTTTTTTCTTCATCTTTTTAATGTGGGTCCCACCAAAAATTGGTGGGCCCCACACAAAAATACACTAAAGTGTATGTTACTAATGCACACCTACATGAGTGTGCATTAGCATAACCCATATATATATATATATATATATATATATATATGTTGACGATAAAGACAACTAGTCCTTCTAAGTTGGATAACCCTCACCCGGTTACTTAGCCTAACGATGGTTGAGTCTCAATGCTCGTCCCAAAGTGGACAAATAAACGCCAATGTGCATAAAAAGAAAAAGAAAAAAATAGCTAAAAGGTGCCTAGAGAAAAAAAATTCTTGATCAATCTTGTGCATGTGAGGGAAGAATAATTGTGAATGCCTTAATTCGATTGTCCGAACAAAATGGAGAGAAAAATAAAAAAAGAGACTTAAGCGCAAAGCATAGTTGAAGAGGTGGCCGAAAGGGGGATTTAGATCCGTGGTTTTACCGCGGTTAATGTTCGTGCAATACTTTCGTTAACGGATGATTACCAAAGGAACTAGGACTAGCCGATCGAAACGAAAGCTCACGTATGAGTACCAACACACTTTATTTTCATAAGCTTTTCATTTGAATTACACTGCTTGGTTCAAAAATGTGTTATGTAAGCTTTGTTGCTTGAGCACTGGATCAAAATTTTAATCAAGAATTCCTTTTTTTCAACTAATCAGATTCTTATTTATCACTTATTTTATCCTTCTTATCAATTATGTTGTCATCTGCCTGTTTACTGTGAATTTTGGTAAACAACCTCTGGTCTATCAATCTTAAACGAAAATTGATTAACTTGCAGGATCGACCACACAAATCCTAGGACATGTGCTAAATTTGAGAGACACGTGTAAATGACAAATGAAAATTAAAGGGAATGTAAACTGAACTCCACGTTCGACAATGCTGAAATAAAATCTAACTGAACTCCATGTTCGACTACTTGCAATAAAGTAAAGTAAAGGCTTGAAATTTAAAGGGCTGTAAGTAAAGGGTGCAGAAATTAAAGGTGTCGAAAGGAAAGGACAAGAAGTAAAAAGCTTTGAAAGTAAAATGCGACGAACTCCACGTTCTTGAAAAGTAAAGGCTGGAATGATAAAAGTGCTGTCGAAGGTAAAGTGCAGCAAAATAAAGGACTTTGAAATAGATGCAATGGATTAAAGGTGAACTCCATGTTCTTGAAAATAAAAGAATTTGAAAAGTAAATGCTTGAAGATTAAATGCTTGAATGTAAAAGTGCAGTCGAAGGTAGACGCAGAAAGTTTAAATGACTTTGAAAGTAAATTTGGCATGAAAGATAAAGTTCAAGAAATTGTAAAGGCATGGAAAGTAAATGGCTGAATCTTAAACATGACAAAGATAAATCGTATTAATGAAGGAAATGGTGTTACATTACGTACATTCTCACGAACTCGTTTCTCTACACGCGGGTACTTTGAGTTTCTTTGAGTAACTTGTACAAAAATATGAACACCCCTATTACATAGAACTAACTCCTATTTATAGTGCTAGGAAATAACTACTAAGTGGTGGTTACTGCTTCGAACGTGTGGATTTTGGCGCCTTCTCCTTGGTCTCAACTGTTCCCACGTTCACAACTGCTCTTATTTAAATTTCAAACATTGGAAATTCCCTCAAACCTTAATATAACAACTGCAGCTCTTGTTTCCATATTCTCATGGTCGAAACCTTTCCAGCACTTAGCCATTTTTTGAGGTTCCTACAACCTCTATTCGACTCAGGCTTCACCAAAACTGGGTCGAAGCCTTCTTTACATTAAAAATAATTTTTTAACTTAAAATAGCTTTGATTCTTTCTAGCGTCGAAAATGAGGGTTAACAAATTGCCCCCAAGGATTGTCCTTTCGCCAGAATTGGTAGGAAGGCCATTTCTTGATATAATAACCATTTCGACGCCTGTTTGCATGGCCTTAACTGAATATCCCGCTAATTACTTAATGGTTGAACTGTTCAGTTTCTTTGACCCACGCTCCTGACGTCATACCATCATGACAAATCCTTAAAATGTCCTTTCAACCGTATTCATCATAACACGTTTCTTGAAAACAGACGTTAGCAGTCTGAACATAATTGCTACTTTTCATCACGTCTCCAGGAGAAAGACACGCGTCCCACTAACCCCTCAGCTTCAACGGTGGATCCAAGTCTCTTGGGATTTTCAAATGTCTATATATACCCATTTCCGCCACTTTGTGAACTTTCCACACTTTTCATACTCTCAAGCAACCTCTTCTTCTCTTCAGTTTCTCTCACACAAACCCAGCAAAAACACCATCTTTTCATCTCCTTCAACAATGGCGTCTTCCCAAGCTAATCCTCAAACAAAGAAAACTCAAAGAGGCAAAGCCACTCCATTTAAGCAAACCATTCCTCCGTTCGCTAATATTCCAAGCCCCTAACTAGTAGATAACCGCCATTGCATGCCGGAACCCACCTCTGAAGAATCAAGAGCCATATACAAATCTCAGGTAATGATTCCTATAGTTGTTTCTGATAAATCCTATGCGCTATCTGGTCCTTTAGCTGAGGTTTACGTTTCTAACGAGAGGCTAAGTGAGTTTCTCCCTTCGTACCGGAAAACAAGGCCGTTAGGGCAAAGGAGTTTTCCCAAAATCAACACTGCTGCTGGAACTTCTCCTGAAGAAGCCCCCTTGCCCAAAACCAACGTTGGCTATCTCACTGATGGCACCAAGCTGGTGAGAGCTGTCAACCCTTTGAAGGAATTTGACCAATGGATGGCAAAGATGGAGAAGGTCAAAGCTGACCACTAGAAGGATATAGGGATTTATGACCTTCTTATGTTGTCGAAGACTAGCATACCATATTGTCTGAATATGTTGGCGGCATCTTTATATTTTTGGGACAACACCCATTATACCTTCTATCTGCCATGTGGAATGGTTACTCCAACCTTATTCGACGTAGCTGCCATCACAGGGCTTCGCCCAGATGGCCTTACTTACAACCCTGATGTTGATGCTGACGACACCATCAATATTTCAGGCTCCAAACTTACATACACTCTCTTTATCAAACACCACTTTAAACCAGAAGATGACATCGTGTCTGATGAAGAACACATTGCTTTTCTCACAATCTGGCTATCGAGATATGTTTTTTGTACCAAGTCTTTGCAGGTAGCTAAGAAGTACATGCCCCTGGCGAATCAGCTTCACCACAACAGAGGAACCTGCTTGAGTGAACTCATTCTGGCGAACCTTTACGAGTCTATCAGTGAAGGGGCTTCTCGACTTAGAAATATGGAGACCCAAGGTCCTATGCACTTGAGTGGACCTCTTTGGCTACTTCAATTGTGGCTTAATGCTACATTTAAGGCTAGCCTCCCCTGAAAAGGCCTAGTTGATGAAGCCTCTGCTGAAATAAGGGAAAGGAGTGTCGAAGGGACGCGTCTGGCTAAACTCACTCCCAATGATGATGGTGAAAACCCTCAAAGGGCTTTCACCAGTTATATTATGATGTTTGCCAAGCGCTATGAGTTCATTCCTAGCATGGCACCTTTTACTCGAAGAAGCTATGGCCCTGTGTGGTTTAAAAGACCATTTCCAAATCCTCATCAAACTCTGGATCAATAATCTATTGCTATCCGGGAAGCCTTCTTGATTCCCAGATTCTTTATTCATAGGCTGAACTTAGGGAGAGGTTTGTCAGCATTGATTGCTTATCAACCCAACCTTGTCTCTCGACAATTTGGGCTGGCCCAGAGCTTCCCTCAGTGCTTGTATGAGAGAAAGGGCCAAGTAATTCTTCACACCGCCTGCTTCGACGAGGAAAATGTCTCCCATACACTCGACAGCCTGAATGAGAAAAGAAGAATTCTCTCTCCTGTGTTTTTTGAACCTTCTTTTCTATGCACTTCATTATTCCACCAATGATGGTCGAAGCACTATAGTGAGCACTTTCTTGATGTGGCTACATTTTCTTCGCTACTTGACCAAGCTTTTCTCCATGTGCAGGACAAGACGAAAAAGAGTAAGTTCACTCACATCGAAGAAATACAGGCTTTTCAAAAATACTTTGAAACTATCTATCGACCAGATGATCTTAGTCGAATCATTCATGAGGCTGCTGTCACTCTAAAGAGAAAATTTCTAGAAAAGCTGGATCAACTAAAAATTCCTCCCAACGTCCCTCGTGAGAAATGTTATAAGGTAGCTTTTAAAATTTTTCCTCCAAAGTTCCCTCGACTGCCTAATGCTGATTTTGGAGTGGCGCTTGCCCCTCCATTTCCATATTGGTTTGTCTGTGGGGAGCATTTAAAACTTCTTCGACAGCAGTCTCAGCCAAAGGCTCAACGAGTGGTTTCGACTAAGTATACGTTAGACAGTTTTAAATGGCACCTTCATATAGGAATTCAGGACGTTCGTGTCAAATCTGAAATATATGAAGGTTTGAAATCCTTAGTCCATGGCTTCATAACTAACCATGTAATCATTAACTCGTAACAATTGTGTACTGTCTTTCAGCTGTGCCTAGGAAAGCTGCTTCGACTAGGGTTGCTACCTTACAAAGTGGCAAAGAACCAGAGAGCACACATGTATATTTCACATCCCCCGCTTACGCTTTTACTATATAAATTCCTTTCTTATATTTGCATTGCCTCTTCAGACTGGTCGAAAACCCCCAACACCTTCCAAGAAAGGTAAAAAGGATACCCCAATTGTGGTTATAGCTTCAGAGGCCTCAGATGAATCTCCTGAGGAGGTTTTCACGAGGAAAAGAAGAAAACCCCTAAAGGCCTCTGGACCTACTGGCCCACCTCCTTCGAAGGTGGCCAAAATACTCGAAAAGGCACCCACCACAAGTGGTGTCGAGAAGGAACCTTCCAAGGTGGCCTTGAGAACCCCTCTTGGTGACCATGGGAGTGATAAATCAAGTTCTGCTATTGAACAAACTCAGGTATGGGCACCATTTTTTTTTATTATGCTGACATCTTTCGCCTATTATTTCATTCTCATTTTCTCCACTTGTGTTCTTTAGGCACCCGTAATCAACAATCCAAATCCCCAACCAACTCCAAGCAACTTCGCCACCACCATAATTGACGATGTTGTTCCTCAACCAACTTTAGGAAGTTTCACCACCACGCTCCTCAACAGCCAAGGTGAGCCAACTTATCACCCATCTTCTAATATTGGCTCTGGTTTGAGTGAGATTAATTAACCTACTCCACATGTTACAGAACACACCGCACCACCAGTTCCAACCACTACTCAAAACGCACAAACGGTTGGCGCCAACTCTGATGATGATGATGCCTCAAGCCCACCACCTTTCAATCTGGCTACCCTCATGGATAAAGGTCAGTTGGTTGAAGAAGAAGACATGAACCTGAAGTTTAAACACATAACGCCAACCCTGATCAAGCTGCGCCTGAGGAGACAAATGAACTACATCCTACACCAGCTGATGACCAGGAGAATATGCAACCAACTGCTGAAGAGTCTGATGAAGAAATGGGAGAAGAACAAGATGAAGAAGGAGAAGAATCAGAAGAGGAGAAAGAAGAACAAACTGATCCTAATCCCCACCATACTCCTTCGCCTGTGGTCCTTCCACCACCTGGAGACTCACTGACAGCACTCAAGTGGTCGAACCCACGTGAGTTTTCCAAATTGATTCTTGAGCAGAGGTATAGTTCTTCTTCTGTCTCTTCGACTCCAGCATCAGATGACTTCGCCCAACCAATTCTCCAAGCCATCAAGAAAAAATTCTTCAGGGGGGATATTCACAGAGTTTTGGCCTCAGATCCAACTGCAACTGCTTATTTGAAGGACACCCTTGCAAAGATTGAGCTCACCACCCTCAATCCAGATGTTTATGGTTTTCTGATAGAGCTAACTACTGTGGTGAACCAAATAGCTTCAGAAATAAAACTGCTTCCCTCTATCAAGAATACCATAGAGAAAACATCTGGCTATGAGAGTGCAACCTGGTGTGGTGCAAAAGAGGCGTACGAAGAGATCGAACGTATGGAGGCTGATCAAAAGAAAAAGCAATATGAGATAGCCTCCAACCATAAGGACATTGAAGCCTGGAAGCAACAAATCATGGAGCTACAAGCCAAAATTGAAAATGCTGAAAAACGCAACCGTGATTTGCACCATTTCGACGACACTAAGATAGCTGAAGAAACAAAGAATGTTATTGATCGTATTGAGGTAGCCCAAAGATATGAAAAAGAGCTCGCAGCAGCAAAACTTGATGAATCTTTGTGCAACGCTCGCCTCAAACATCACATAGAAGCTTTTTATCAGTTGGCATCGAGGCTTCCCTTCTGATACTTTCGACACCTTCGTTTGTTTGATCATCATTTGTTTCTTGGCCTTTTCAGGCTTTTTATGTAATGACAATTTTATGCCTTTTGGCATTGATTAATCAATCATTATTATTTTGCCCTTAACTGCTTTCGACCCATATTACATGATGATGCACTTTATTTGTTGTCTTTTATCAGTCAAATTTGCAATTAAGGCATTCTATCTTTTTCTTGGAAAGTCACCTTTCCAGCTTTAAATTCCAAGGCGTAAGCCTCTAGCATTTATAGCATAGCCCTCAGGCCTACTTCTAAGAATAACTCACGTGTTTCCACCGTTTGACTGGCCAATCCAATCAGTACTTCGCCTCTATAAATTTCTTCCACCTGACCACGTTTTGCGTAGAAGCAAACATGAATAATTCAGAGAAACCATCAGCCAAGAAAATGGCTGGAAAGGCAAAGGCATTTGAAGAAACAAAAAAGATGGAGGCCACCAAGCAACCTGAAGCCTCCATTGGAGCAACCTCTCAAGCCAAGAAGAGAGAAACTAGAATGAAGATCTCTAAGAAAAGGTGCTCCAGCACCCAAGACTCTGATGATGAGCCAGATGCAGATTATATGGATTTCCTCAAATCCATAGATTGGAGAGATTATGAATAACCTTTCCTTGATTAAAAATTGTTGTATTGGTTTTTCTTTGCTTTGTATGCCATATTAGCCTGACTTGGCCTATTTTGGCTTTCTTTTTATAAAATAAAGCTTATGTTTTAATATGAATCTCTTGCAGCATAGGCTTATATTTTTTCAAATACTTGCCATTTACTTTCAAGACTCTTTTATCTTTGTCTAACTCTTCCACTTCATAAGCTCCATTAGAGAAAACTTGTATGACTTGGAATGGGCCTTCCCACTTAGGGGACCACTTGCCCAATGTTCTATCTTTTTGATCCATAGGCAAAATCACTTTCCAAACCAATTCCCCACATGCAAAAGATTTAGACTTAACCTTTTTGTTGTATGATTCTTCGACCCTCTTCTTTTGTCTTCTTAACAACTCCAAGGCTCGTAGCCTTTCTTCATCCAAATCCACTAATTCATTCATCATCATTTCCCAATAATTCTCAGAGGGAATCTCATGATGTCTTTGAACTCTTACAAACTGTATATAAATCTCAACAGGCAATACTGCATCATGACCAAAAGTGAGTCGAAATGGGGTAGTGTTGGTAGCCTCTTTAGGGGATGTTCGACATGCCCAAAGAACTTGGTTTAACGTCTTGTGCCAATTTCTAGGCCTCTTTCCCACATGCTTCTTAATTAGTCCAATTACTACCTTATTGGCAGCTTCGACTTGCCCATTGGCCTGAGCATAATAAGGTGTAGAAGTTAGTAACTTAAAACCTATTTCTTTGGCAAACTCCTGCATCTTTCGACCAGTGAACACTGATCCTTGATCTGTAGTGATTGTTTCAGGAATACCAAATCTATAAATAATGTGATTTTGAATGAATTCAATAACATCTTCTTGACCTATATTCACCAGTGGTATTGCCTCAATCCACTTGGTGAAATAATCAATTCCTACCAAAATATATCTTTGGTTCTTTGAAGATGCTGGTCGAATCTCTCCCACTATATCCAAAGCCCATCCTCTGAAGGGCCATGGTTTCACTATGGAATGCAATTCACTTGCAAGGATGTGCTGTACGCCAGCATGAATTTTGCAATCTTGGCAACCTTTAGCAAATTCTATGCAATCTTTCAGCATAGTAGGCCAATACATGCCTTGTCGAAACAACAGCCATTTCATCTTCTGGCCAACTTGGTGTGCTCCACATGCCCCACTATGTACTGTCGAAAGGGCCAAATATGCCTCTGCTTCACTAAGGCATTTCAATAAGACTCCCTCAGGGGTCTTTTTAAATAATTCATTACCCAACAGTACATAGCTTAAAGCTTGATACCTGATTTTCCGCTCTGTCGAAGCCGTTGGGTTTTGCAAATATTCAACTATGGGCTTCCTCCAATCTTCATCTGTTAAATTATCTATGGCAAAAATTTCAAAATTTTCACCATCTATGCACCCAAGCTTAGTTGTTTCTAAGTCTGATGGGCACAATCCAACAACCACCACTTTACCTCTTGCTTCAATTACTTCTTGAAGGTTTTCCTTCGACACCTTATATCCAGAGGCAATTTGAGCCAAGTCGTTAGCAACTTGATTCTCTATTCTAGGTATGTGTTGGATTGCCACTACCTCAAATTTCTTTAATAATCTATTGGCTATCACAAAGTACATTATGAGATTTTCTTTAACACATTTATACTCCTTTGTGATTTGTTTTATAACCAATTCTGAGTCTCCCATTATTTCGACTCTAGTTGCCCCCAATTCTAACAAAATCTCAAGGCCAGCAATTAATGCTTCATATTCAGCCTCATTGTTAGAGCAAGGTCCTTCAACCTTATACTTGAATTTTGTTGGAATTTTTTCAGGAGAAATAATGTGTATTCCCACTCCTGTTCCATTTTTATGACTTGATCCATCAAAGTATAACTTCCAGGATTTTAATTCAACATAATTCAACTCATTTTCATTTATGGAGTGATCAACTATAAAGTCTGCAACTATTTGCCCTTTCACAGCTTTTAAAGGTTGATATGTTAGGGAAAATTCTGTTAATGCTAATGCCCATTTTCCAATTCAACTATGCAAAATAGGTTTAGATAACATATGTTTTATAACATCAAAGTGAGAAGAAACATACACATCAACGGGCTTTATATATTGCTTCAATTTAGTACAAGAGAAATACAAGCATAAACATAACTTTTCAATCATGCTATACCTAGTTTCTGCATCATTTAAAACTCGACTAAGATAATAAATGGCTCTTTCGACTCCATTTTCATCCTCCTGAGCTAACATGCTCCCTAGAGTTTTATCTGATGCAGCTATATACAATCTCATACTCTTGTTTCTACAAGGTGGTGAAAGAATTGGAGGGTGGCTTAGGTACTCCTTGATCTTGTCGAAGGCTTCCTGCTGTAATTTCCCCCACTCAAAACCATCTTTATTGAAACGAAGCAATGGCGATATATAAACCTTCTTAAGAAGTTGTTGTTTCCCAGCAACGACTGCAACTCCTTTTTAGTTGATGGCGCTTTCGCCTCCATTATGACTTTGGTTTTATTCTGATTTATTTCGATCCCTTTCTTGTGGACCACAAAGCCTAGGAAAGCCCCTGCCTTGCAGTGCGAATGAATTTGCAACGAAGCAGTCTTTCGACTTCCTCTTTGATCTTTGACAATATCTCAGGTGCAAACCGTCTTGGATTTTGCTTGACTGGTTTTTTCCCAGGCGTCATAGGCAACCTGTGTTCGACCAACTCCCTGCTCAAACCAGGCATCTCATCATAATCCCAGGCGAAGCAGTCTTTGAACTCTTTCAACAACTGAACCACTTCAACCTTCAATTGGGGATCAAGATTGGCACTGATGTAGGTAGGCCTTTTGGTTGTCCCCTCGCTGAGGTCAACTTCTTCTAAAGGATCTTGTGCTAGCATTTTTATATTATTTGCCAACGGATCCTTCTCAAATCCCAAAGGCTCATCTTCATAGATGGCGTCTAGCCTCTGGCTTTGCTCTCCAGTTTCAACCTTATCTGGAGGTTTTGGGTCGAAGTCCTTACCAGGACCCTCTTGATATAATTCAGAAATGGCTTCGCCAGCCATATAGTTATTGGCAGCTTCCAAAGCCGCTTATAGTTTTGTTTCGGCCACATAGGCCGAAATTCTTTTTAAAGCGTCGAACTCAGTCATGATCACTGAATTCATCTCCCCATCCTGTGGGCTCTATTGGAGGTGAGCCTAAGCATGGTAACCTTCCTCCTGGTACCTCCCTGTCCCATCTGAAACCTTCGACGGGGTGTAAATACAATGAATAAAACGTTTCTACATCAGGCGCAAACTCAAAATCAGCTGGAGGACATGGAGCAATGTTCGCCAGATGTTTCTCAAATTGCCTACTATCCACATGATTGATAGGCACCTTAAAGTACCCTTGATCAGCTTCAATATTTTCATCTATCCCATCTGGTCTCCAAATGGTGATTCTTTGATGCATAGATGAGGGCACAACTCCTATTCCGTGAATCCACTCCCTACCCAAGAGTAGATTGTAGCTAGCTTTTGTCTCAACAACCATAAACACTGTTGGTCTGGTAATAGTTCCCACAGTGAGATCCACTTGAATCACTCCTAGAGTGGAACCAACTTTTCCTTCATAGTTCGACAGAACCATGTTGTGGGGTTTAGTATCAGTCTCAAACTTCCCAATCTTGCTCAACAAAAACCTTGGCATTAAATTAACAGTTGCACCACAATCCACCAAAGTTTTGTTGACAGGGACGTTCTCTACTTTGCCAGTAATGTAAAGAGGCTTCAAATGACCCTTCATTTCCTCTGTGGGGCGTTCAAAGAAAGCATTTTGTTCTTCGACACACCCATTGTTCATGATGTAATAACACACAGGCTTGTGTGCCAACATTTCCAATTCAGCAGTTTGATCCAAGTCCTCGACCTCTGAAACTTGACCAAATTCCTTTGGCATTACTGATACCACATTCACCAGAATATCTAGAGAAGCTGCTGACTCATTGTCGAAATTATCAGTCATATTCTCATCATCTTCAACCTTCTTCCCTGGCTGAACATTGAATAGCTTTCGCCTTATGGGCATCTTCTCAATTGTCCCAGCTTGATGATCAACATTAGTACTTGATTCTCCCTGCACCTGAGCCTCCCTGACAGCCTTTCGCCTGCGTTGCTCTCTTCGCCATTGTGATCTAGACATGGGGTTTTTACCCTTGTAATTCTGGGAAATGTATGATGATTTGTTGGTGGTGTGGTTCTCTTTTCTATACTCAAATGAAGAACCTCTTTCCACATCAAATTTCTCCCACTTTTTCTTCGGTCCTCTCCCTTCGATAGGCTTGATCCAACTACCTGTTGGCACATTTGCAGCTGGTTTGAATGTACCTGGCCTAGCTCCTGGTGCTTGGTTTTTTAGTCCTATCGAAAGTCGCCTATGGTCAAAACCTTTGTGCCCTTTGTTCACCTTCTGCCCCTAGCTTTCACCAGCCTCTTTGACCCCTTCTAACTTGTGGGCAGCTTTTTCATCAAAAATGGCGCTGCATCTAGGACATAGCATTACTCCAGAGCCTTTCTTCTGGCAACGGTGCAAGAAATCCACAATTGTCTCTTCTTGCTTAGGATAAGCTATTTTGTTGCGCTTCTCTTGTTCATCTGCCTTACTTACTTGTTCAGCTTTTCGATCTGCAATTTCGACCATATTGACATTCATTCTGTCCTTTCAGTGCATCTTGGAGAAACGGGCTTCCAGACTTCCCCCACTTGCTGCTGCTTTTGCAGCTTTTTGAGAAGCTTCTCGCCAAGCAGCTTTTTCAGCTTCGACCATTTCCTCAGCATTGACTCTTTCAACATCAGGAGATGTCTTGAAGAATTTTTCAGCAGCCATACATATCCAGTTTTCCACCAAACAACCATCCATGTCTATCATCTCTCCTACCAACAGGAAGTCATCTTCCAATTCCCTAACAACTTGAACTTTGGGGGCATTTCTGCCCATAGCCTCATTGGTGCTGATGCTATCTGAGCTAGAATCAGATTCTTTAGCCAATTCGACCATGTTAATGCCTTCATTGGCATTTATCTTCAATCCACTCACGACCATATCCAGAACCTTGGCAGCATTATCCATTTCAACAAACTTATCAGCAGTTTCTTTGGTCACCAACATTAGACTGGTACCATCAACATCCTTACAAAAACCTTCAATTTTCACAAAATTTGTGGCGAAGTCTTCAGTAACCTCCACCATGTTGACTGACTTATCAAATCCCTCTGTGACTTCGACCATCTGAACCTCATGAGGCTCTGTATAGTTAGCCTCTACAACTTGCAATGGGTCAGAGTCAATCTTCATCTAGGCTTTGCCCTTGTCACCAAACTTCAGGCTTCCTTCTTGGATAGCATTTTGCACCAAATCCCTGAAAAGAAAACATTGAGAAGTTTTATGACCCAAAAAATTATGGTACTTACCAAAATCTCTTTTCTTTCTTTATTCTAAAGGTGGCATCTTAGCACCAGCAGGCACTATCATTTGCCCATCTTTAACTAACAAATCAAAAATTTTGTCACATTTAGTGATGTCGAAAGTGTATGTTTTCTTAGGAAATTTGTCGTTAGATTCGACAGGATTTTTTCCTTCTGAAGGAGTTAATAATTTGCAGGCATAAGGTGGACCTTGCTTTAACTCAGCAATGTCAACCTCATTTCCGTCGAAATAAGATGTTTCACCACACAGACTCTCCACATCTTGATTACATTCGACAAAGGCTACTTTTTTACCCCTGCTGAATTTAGCCTCCTCTTCTTTCAGCCTTTCTAGCTGTCGAACCCTATCAGCCAACTGTGCCATATCTCTAAGATATTGGGTATCTAATTTCTTCCTAATGGAATAATCAAGACCCCCGGCAGCCATTTCGACCAACTCATGTTCTAGTACTTGTGTAAAGCACCTGGCTTTAAGAAGTCAAAACTTATTCAGGTAATCATCAATTGGCTCCGTGACTTTGCGTTTGATGCTAGCCAATTCTTTTAAACTAATCTTAGTTTGCCCCATGTAGAACTGTTCATGAAACAAACGTTCTAGTTGGGTCCAATTGTATATGGAATTTGGAGGCAAAGTAGTAAACCATGTGAAGGCATTCTTGGTGAGGGAACTTGGGAAGTATTTGACTCTGAGGCTTTCATCAGCTGCAATTTTGCCTGCTTCAATCAAATATCTAGCCACATGTTCGACAGTAGATTCAGTAGTATCTCCTGAAAACTTGCTGAACTTTGGAACCTTCGTCCTAGGGGGTAGTTCTGCTTAGAGAATATAATCCATTATAGGCGAAGTATAATTTGGCCTTGTGAAGCCAAAATTCACACCATTTCTGGTCATTATCCTTTCAACCATGGCTGCAAGATTATTTTCTTCTGCTTGATTTTGGTGTCGAACCTGTCTAAGTAGCTGATCTGCATTTTGGTTCATGTTTACCATCACTACTGGCTCTTCCTCCATCTGGTATGGCATTTGGTTTCTTGGTGGTTCGACTCTAAAAGGATCAATCATCTCTTGATCTTCCAAGTTCGCCTCAGGTATCTGGCGTGGATGACGTCTTGGGATATCTTCGACAACAGTTGCTCTTCGATCCACCGTTGGTACTCCCATGAAATCAGCCATGCGTGCCACTTGTGCAGCCAATTGTTGGTTAGTTTGAGTCGTATTTTGAATCAAGGGTTGAAAAACTTCTCCCATTGTCTGAGACAACGTATGCACCATTTGCATGTTACTTTCATCCATCTGCTGTCTTAAACAATTTATGGATGTATTTGTAAGACTAGGCGCTTGAACAGAGTAACCAACACCTATACTCTGGTTGTTTCGACCCCCTGATCCTGATCCTTGTAATGGCGAAGACACTACAGTTTCTAAAAATACAGGCGGAGCATTCTGCAGATTTTGCATCATTGATGTAGGCATACCATAGGGTTGACTCCTTGACCCTAGATGTAGAAAACCTGGAGGAGGAACGTGCCTGTACATTGAATTTCCTCCTGGGGGCGTTGGTGAATTAGGACTTTGTGGTCCTATGTATTCCAACACAGGTTGAGTATATGACTTTATATATGTTGATCCTGGTTCAGACACTACTAATGGAAGTGACGCCTGTCCTCCTGTCGAAGACACTGGTGATGGTGTGCTTTGAGACCCCATACTGCTACTTGACTGAGTGTTTGAAAGACTCCCTTGAGGATCAACTTGTTGGTTGGCATTGGTTGCCATTTTCTTAGTGTGTCTTCTCTTTGGTATTCCCTCGTTTGTTGTGGCTAACTTCCCACTTCTCAATAACATACAACGAGAGTACTTCTTCACTAAGAAAAGTAAGGTTGACAAAAAGTGTAAATTTAGCATTGGGTCCCACCGGGTGTGCCAATTTGTTTACTGTGAATTTTGGCAAACAACCTCTGGTCTATCAATCTTAAACGAAAATTGATTAACTTGCAGGATCGACCACACAAATCCTAGGACATGTGCTAAATTTGAGAGACACGTGTAAATGACAAATGAAAATTAAAGGGAATGTAAACTGAACTCCACGTTCAACAATGCTGAAATAAAATCTAACTGAACTCCACGTTCGACTACTTGCAATAAAGTAAAGTAAAGGCTTGAAATTTAAAGGGCTGTAAGTAAAGGGTGCAGAAATTAAAGGTGTCGAAAGGAAAGGACAAGAAGTAAAAAGCTTTGAAAGTAAAATGCGACGAACTCCACGTTCTTGAAAAGTAAAGGCTGGAATGATAAAAGTGTTGTCGAAGGTAAAGTGCAGGAAAATAAAGGACTTTGAAAATAGATGCAATGGATTAAAGGTGAACTCCATGTTCTTGAAAATAAAAGACTTTGAAAAGTAAATGCTTGAAGATTAAATGCTTGAATGTAAAAGTGCAGTCGAAGGTAGACGCAGAAAGTTTAAATGACTTTGAAAGTAAATTTGGCATGGAAGATAAAGTTCAAGAAATTGTAAAGGCATGGAAAGTAAATGGCTGAATCTTAAACATGACAAAGATAAATCGTATTAATGAAGGAAATGGTGTTACATTACGTACATTCTCACGAACTCGTTTCTCTACACGCGGGTACTTTGAGTTTCTTTGAGTAACTTGTACAAAAATATGAACACCCCTATTACATAGAACTAGCTCCTATTTATAATGCTAGGAAATAACTACTAAGTGGTGGTTACTGCTTCGAACGTGTAGATTTTGGCGCCTTCTCCTTGGTCTCAACTGTTCCCACGTTCACAACTGCTCTTATTTAAATTTCAAACATTGGAAATTCCCTCCAACCTTAATATAACAACTGCAGCGCTTTTTTCCATATTCTCATGGTCGAAACCTTTCCAACACTTAGCCATTTTTTGAGGTTCCTACAACCTCTATTCGACTCAGGCTTCACCAAAAGTGGGTCGAAGCCTTCTTTACATTAAAAATAATGTTTTAACTTAAAATAGCTTTGATTCTTTCTAGCGTAAAAAATGAGGGTTAACACTGCCATAGTTGTTTTGATTGGATCATTCCTCACCATGAGTGAGTAATTCCTTAGGGATTAAGGGTCATGAGACCGAACTCGTGACTCTCTATATGGTTGTTCTTATATATTGCAAGGATTCAAAACGCTTTATTTTAAAAATATGAGTTTTCTAATTAACTTTTGTTATGAGAGTAAAAAATGTTCTTAGGTACTGATAATGATCCGAAAGGAGTTGTATCAATACCTGATAACCGATTTTTGAACAACTAAATCTGATGATGCGAAAGTACTCGGATGAAGTTGAGAATTGTTTCATCGTAATAGACCGCGCAGTACTAACGAGTCTTCAATAAATAACTCCGAATAAGCGAAAGCTGATGAATTATTTATCAAAACTAAGGTAACACGCTGACGAAAACATGTGTTGCCTATAAACTCTATTTTTCTATAATCCGCGCGAGAATCCCTGTAGTACGATTAATTCGACCATATAGAGTTGTTAGAGTAAGGGATTATGACCCTAAATCCTGTTTGTCCTGATTAATTTCCAAGTTTTTTTTCATTTAAGCTGATTCCTAAAAGTGCTTTTTAAATAAGTTGTTTTGACTAAAGTGCTTTTTCACTTAAGTTTGTTTATTTCCAACTATTTGATTACTTTAACTTTACATCGATAAAATAGAAACCGACAATTAACCATTGGTCCTTGTGGATTCGATAACTTTTTACTACTCTGACACGTGTCGTACGCTTGCGGCGTGTCATTCTGCCATAATTCATAAATCTTCTAAACAATTTTGTCATGTGCAAATTGATACATGAAGATTTAGGACCAGTGAAACATACAGGAGAAGACTTACACAACAAAAGATTGATTTATGGTAACGAACACGATTACAGCAAAATATTTTCAAACGCAACCACATTGTCGAAGAAAAGAGAAATAAGAGCTAAGAGAGAGAGAGAGAGAGAGAGAGAGAGAGAGAGAGAGAGAGAGAGAGAGAGAGAGAGAGAGAGAGAGAGAGAGAGAGAGAGAAGAGAGAGAGAGAGAGAGAGAGAGAGAGAGAGAGAGAGAGTTCTAATTCTTGTACAAGCAGTCAAATAAGGATATTTTTTTAAAATGTTTTGTTTATGGGAATTTCGGCATTTTTTAAAAGAAAATTTGAGAAAACTTTAGACTCGTAAACTCGCCATAGACTCGCGAATCTAAACGATTTTGTGTGAGTCTACCAGAGTCTAGTCCAGTCTATCAAAACACGAGTCTACTCATATTTACGAGTTTACGAATCTACCCGCGAGTTTGACAACCATGCTAACGAATACCTCCAAAATCCTCTTTAAGAACCTTAAATATAATAAATTTTTATAGAAATTTGTATAATCAGTGCATCGAAAATTAAATTATTTGATTTTTTTAAAAATAATTTTTTAGTATGAAATTTTTAAAGAATGTCTCGGAGACACCTTTAAATAATATTTTGGCCAAGAGGTTTTTATGATTCATATATTATTTAACACTTGTTACAATTATACATTAAACGATGCGCACTCATTCCATTGAATTTGACATATATTGTCGCATTACTAGTTGAATATTTAGAACTTTGATAAAAAAAAATATTTAGAACTTTGATTGTCGACAATTATACATTAAACGATGCGTACTCATTCCATTGAACATGAATTTCTACGAGTACGATTAGGAGGTTAAGTGGTCAAGTCATGGAGTATATCCATAATAGATTCAAAAAATAGGGTTGACTCTTTCCAAGACAATGTGAATTCATTGTATTTTAGTCAATTAATTTAAACTTATATTAGTGTAAGGTCAAAACATACCTACGGAGTACTAATATACTATAGACAACGTTGAACCGGTTCATCTCACACAAAAAAATAGATTCAAGATTGGACATATTGTTATTATTGTCTAACTAAATTATGTCCCTAAATAAATTATAAAAAGTTTTAATATTTAAGAAACTTAAATGCAATTTTAATCTTTTTTATATTTTTTATTTTTAAAATTGTTTATCCTCATTTGATATCTCTACTTTAGTATTTAAGGATTTTAACCTCCTACCTCATTCGAATGTTATTTTTAATGATGTTTTTGACTAATTGATAATATTACAGATTTAAGTGATATTATGAAATATTCGGGTCATTTGAGATTATTATTTACTAGCGTCCAAACGGACACGCCGTGCCCGTTTGTCCGCTTATTTTATTGCGCTAACGTGTGAAAATATTAACAACGTTTTTTTGTAAGTTTGATTTTAATATAAACTATTTATATGATGAAAAATATTGTATTTATTCAAATACATATTAAGTTTTGTTCTGCTATCCAGTTTGTCCGTTTTTTTAATATGCGGACGGATCAATATACAAACTGATATTTTTGTGTGTGTAAACTTTATGATAAATATTGTCTATCCACTTTTCAATTGTGTTTACGTTTGGAAATATTAAAAAAAAAATTTGCGTAAATTTGATTTTAATATAAACTATTTATATGATAAAATATGTGATGATTCACTCTTTTTTATTTATTCACTTTTTATATTATGTGTAGAATCAGGGTCGGCCCTGTGCAAGTACAGCAAGTGCTACAGCACAGGGCCCCAAATTTTGGAAGGCCTCAAATTTTTAAATGCTCAATTTTTTTTCTATAAATATTAATAAAAATAAATATATGTTATAATTAAAACTTAATAAATCTAAAAAATGCTATGATAAAAATTTAATATATACAAAAATTGAGATTGATCAAAACTCAAAATAATTATAATTAATTTTTTTTTTGTTAATACATAATTATATTTTTTATGTGTCTTTATTAATTATTGTAATTGTATTTTTTTTTAAATTTAGGCCCATTTTTAAAATCAGAATGGGGCATCTGAGATGATTGGGCCGACCCTGTGTAGAATAATCTACTGAGTCATCCATTTTGAGAGAGAGTATTAAAAAAAATTTAGGCAACAAACAAATGTAAACACATATTGATATATCAAAGACAAACACAAATTATAGATAAAATTTTTATGTAAAAAAATGATATCATTATGTTTTTGGTGTCTATTTTTCTTTTGGTTAATGAAATCAAAACAAAAAATATTGCACAAATGAAAAAATTGCTAAGAATTATCATGATAATAGATAAGCATGAAATTGAGTCAAAGGTAGGGTAAAAAAATCATTTTTTAATCATCAAGTAGGAAATACAAATCTGTCATCAAGAATCAAATCGAAAACATTATAAAACCAAAAAGCCTTTTATAATAACATTATCCTCGGGAAGAAACTTAACGTAAACTTTTGTAAGTTTACATTGTATCCATAATTTAGGCTACTATCAGTGTTTAGCTTGAAAGAAAGGTATTACGAACAATATATAAAATCATTTTTTATTTTTAATTTTATAGAAAAATTGGAGAATAACATAAATATCAAAATTATGTAAATAAAATAGTAGAAGAGTAAAAGGAATAGATGAAATTTAGGATGAATTAACTTTCTATAAATATAATTAACTGGTCATTCTTTTGACGTAGATGGTCGTAAATTGCTATTAATAGAGTTTGATACAACATGGTTCCAAATATTATATATGTAAAGCAATAGAAAAAAATATATTGCATGCATTATAATTTAAAGATGAAATTGAATAAAATGTTTGCATTATAATTTAAAGATGAGATTGAATAATTAAAACACTA
Source organism: Lathyrus tuberosus (assembly GCA_022829125.1). NCBI lineage: Eukaryota > Viridiplantae > Streptophyta > Magnoliopsida > Fabales > Fabaceae > Lathyrus > Lathyrus tuberosus. The sequence continues at coordinate 1,366,729 of JALAZF010000627.1, read as the reverse complement.
AGGATATATTTGAATTTGATCTTTAGTTGATCCTTGATGTACAACCTGCAAATACAAAAAAAAAAAAAAAACACTCGTAAGAACAAATTAAAGAAGTTGTGAAAATATGAAAAATGTATTCTTTCATCTGATCTGATATAGCCCCTCATTTTTATGATGGTGTGTGTGAACCACTGTTGAGATTCTGCCAAACACACATTAATGCCCTCTAAATAGTAAATGTGAATTAAAAACTAATTGCATAGAAGTTATATGACTGTAATAATTCCATGATGGTGGTTTTAACGCATGATGAAAATAAAATTAGACATGAAAGTTAAAATAGTTTGTTTCTTATTACATTCACATAAGGATAATATTTAGAGAGAGAAGATACTTTGTCTAATATTATATGAATCAATCGAGTGACTAAAAATTAAATTGAAAGAATTAAATGAATATAGTGAAAAGAAAATATTTGAGAGAAGTTATATAATTAGATATATGGTGTTTTTCTTCTTTTATTCTCCCTCAAACTTTTCCTTTTTGTCAGTTGTGTTCATCATATAAGAACCAACATGCATCTTTGAATAGTACTATGCACGCGTGTGTAATGGAAATTTGAAAGCAAATAAAAATAGTAAGTGCTTAACTGCTCCGTTCATGTTTTTTTGGTAGGAAAAGAAAAGTTACTTGAGGATAATTTTGGAAGAAAAAATGGCAATACCAAAAACACATATCCTCTTTATATATAGTTATAGATAATCACCGACTAATACTTGAAAATAAACAATCTTGAAAATACAAATACAAATACAAATTACATAACTTAGACGGTGATCATTGTATAATCACCGACTATTATTTAGAAATAAACCTTTTTGAAAATGCAAAAACAGAAATACAAATTACACAACTTAGACGATAAAAAAATAACATAATAATAAATAAAATAGAGTATCTTCTTCAACCTCCGAAACTGTATATAGTTCTTCCTTGTCTCTTAAGAGCATACACAACATCCATGGCAGTCACAGTCTTCTTCCTTGCATGATCAGTGTAATGCCCATATATATATACATACATCAAAGCATACATTATACATGAATTCCACTTTTGGTACTGAAATATACAATAAGTTCCTAGTAAACACATTATACATATACATGCCCAAAAAGCCTAATACAAAAAAACTACGACATAATATATCTACAAGATGTTCCAAAGATAAATACTAAGAAGGCTTATTTAGTCCTGAAGTCCCATAACTTAATTTCCGTTTTCAGTTTGGTCCCTTATTTAATAAACGTTACAATTAAGTCCCTCAAGAATTGTTCCGTTAAACAATCTGATCCATTCTGTTAGTTTTGTTGTAAAAACGTTAAGTTTGCTTAGGTGGCATGCCAGCAAGGATTTTAGTGCATTTGTGAGTCAGCAATTAGCCATTTTTAAACGATAAAGATGATGAATTGTTAGGGTTCTTCATCCTTCATTGTTCCTTCATTATTGTCACCTTTACTGTTCATCATCTTCTTCCTCCTTATTCTTTCTTCATCCTCTTTCTTTCATAGTTGAAAATGTCAATAAACTCCAGCAACAAAGCGAAAGCAAACTCCCAAAGTTATGGGTCATTTGGATCTGTTGTGATAAGAAGGAAAAAGATGGAGTGTTGGTGTGAAGAAGAGTGTGTCATGCGTACTGTTACGGATTTGAATAGTGTTAATGTTGGGAGAAAGTTTTGGGGTTGTAGAAATTACAAAAATCAAGTGGAGAAGGGATGCAATTTTTTCAAGTGGGTAGGAGATGAACTTGTTGATGGAAGGGATCTGAAGATTGAAAGGCAAAGGAAGAAGATATTGAAGTTGAAGAATGAGGTTTTGAGCACAAGAGGAATGTTGAAAAATGTAATTTTGTTTTGCATTATTAGTTTAGGGTTTAACATAGTTTTTGTAACAAGGTATTTGAAATAAATGTAATAATGTGTTTATCATAGTTATGGATGTAAGAATGTTATCAAATGTTTAAGCAATTGTGTTATGCAATTGTGTTATGTAATGGTGTTATGTAATGGTCTGTAATGGTAACAATTGTGTTATGTATGTTATCAAATGTTTAAGCAATTGTGTTATATATGGTTCTGCAACATTTATTGTGAAATGGTTTGTAATGGTCTGTAATTGTAACTGTATTGGTTAGAATATGATGAATCAATATTGTTTAGAATATTTTGATACAATATTACTGAATCAATAACATGTTGGTAATATATTAGTGAATCAATAAAGCATGTGTCCTTGACACTGCTACAAAAAGCATTTGTTCCTAGCACTGATTACAAAAGAGCACTGATTCAAAAAGAGCACTGATACAAAAGAGCCACCAAAACAACAATGCCTAAATAAGGTGCTCACAAAAGACTACATAAAGTGTTCAAATGACATTGAGTTACAAATGACTAAATAAAGTGTTCATGTGTGGATCAAGTTGCTGTTGATGCTGTTTGACTTGCTTCAGGGACACTCGATGCAGGCTAACTTGTTGCAGGAAGAGTTACTTCAGGCTGAGATGCTGCAGGCTCACTTGGACCAGGCTCACTTGGTTCAGGTTGAGTTGTCTGACTTGGACTTGGGTGTTTGCAGGTTGACTTGTTGTGACCCATCATGTGGCATCTACTACACTTGATGCCAAAGTTTACTCTCTTTAGCTGAGTTTCATCCCTTATGCTCTCTGAAGCATCTCTAGTCCTCTTCTTCTTTGGCCTTCCTGGTTGTCTTTTGATGGGTGGTGGTTGCAACTCAGTATAACCTTTTTTCTCCCAGAGTAATTCCCCATTGACTGGATATATGACAGATGCATAGCAGTCTTCATACACTTGTTTTCTGTAGCAATCAGGGACATAGCTTTCAATCTCTAAATGTTGAGATTTCATGCAAGATATAGCATGACAGCAAGGTAAACCTGTGAGCATCCATTTTCTGCAAGAACACACTTTGGTTGACAAATTGACAGTGTATTTTTCTCCATTGTATGAGATGTGTCTCACCTCATAGTCATACTCCCCTGCACGCCTGTTAAATGGATAACAAACATTTAAAACCTGAGTTTGGTAGAATGTAAAACAATCATTTAGATGTTATGTAGAATGTTCATACCTCACAATCCAGCTTTTTGTTTTTTCAGACTCCTTTGTAATCTTCTTCTTGATGTTGGGTAGGATGTCACCTTCAAACTTGGAAATTTTTTGTCTGTTTGACTCCCATCTTTGCATTAGATACACTCTGATCTCTTCAATCATTGTTATGATTAGTTTGGACCTTGCTGTCACAAAAACTGAATTGAATGCTTCTGACATGTTGTTTACTAGGGTATCACACAAAGGGGTTGTTTTGAAGAATGCCTTGGTCCAAAACCTAGCAGGTAACTTTATTAGGTGCTTGAATGCCTCTACATTAACAGCCTTCATTTCCAACATTGCCTTTTCAAAAGCATTTGTGTAGGTGGCTGTTGCAGCTTTCCACATCAATTCCTTGAGTTTAACACCTGAGAATTTCTTCCTAAAATTGTTGTATAGATGCCTTCACACACAAACCAACAGAAAGACATATGTATGTATTAGTTACCTTATGAACATGCATTAACAAAAAGATATAAGTATATGGCAGAAGTATACCTGACACAAAATCTTTGGTCCACTTGTGGCAGCAGTTCATCTAGAGCAGGCAACAGTCCCTAAATAAAAGTATGCATTAGTCACCTAAACTCAATGTAAGATATGTATGTGAACAACAAAGTAAAGGCATTAATTGACTAAGTACCTTTTGTTGGTCACTTATGAATGTGTAAGTTTTGCACAACCTTGTACCTCCAAGATCATGTATCAGCAAATCAAGGAACCAACTCCATGAGTCTTTTGTTTCTCCCTCTACAATAGCAAATGCAATTGGCATCATCTGGTCATTTGGATCCCTTCCAATTGCAGCAAGAATCTGACCACCATAGTAACCTTTCAAGAAGCAGCCATCCAATCCTATTATGGGCCTGCACTTGAAGAAACTGTCCTTGCATGCTTTGAAACAGAAGAAGCAGCCACCTAACACTTCGAAGTAACTCCAAAAATCAGGGTCCACATCCCACGTTTCCTCTAAGCCATTATAACCTACTTTCGTAAACTCAGAAAACTGACCCCTATGATGAACAACGCATGTAAAACGGTTCTCCATGACCTAGACAAACCAGAACAAGAACCCTAACTAAGCAAATGAAAAACCCTAAGGAATAACTAAAAGAAACGAAGAATATACACATAAAGTTTGCAGTAGTGTTACCTCAAAACAGATGCTTGAACTTCTTCCTCTTTCGCGTCGTGTCGTATCAAATACTTCACAAACCCTAAAATGGAAATGGAGAAGAAAACGAACGAATGAAACAAAGCTGAATGTGAACGTGGATGAACAAAAAAAAACGAAGAATATACATTCCATTACCAGACGAGCGAATGTTGAGGTTTCAGGTTTCATGAAAAAATTTCGTTAGGGTTTCAGGTTTACAATGTTGAGCTGACAATGGAGTGAATGGAAGTCAAATGAAGTGAAAAAAGACTAAAAACAAACGTTGAAACATTTGGAGTTTTTTAATTAGAATGTGAAAGGTTTATTCCAACTCACCTAAAAAAATCCAGCTGGAATGCCACCTAATCAAAAACTAACGGAAAACACACTTTTTAATATAATGGACCATATGTGTTAACGGAATCACTATTAAAGGATCTAATACTAACGTTTATTAAATAAGGGACCAAACTGAAAACTTAAATTAAGTTAAGGGACCAAAGCATGCATTAGGCCTACTAAGAACTAGATCAAATAATGATCTCAAAAAAACTCCACAACGGAAGCAAAACCATCAGATAAGTAAGGATAATCACACAGCCTTATCCTTACCCTTCGCGGAACCTGCAGTATCTGTGATGTAAACAACAACAGTGGGGTGAGATACATCAAATCTCAGTGAGTTCCCTATCTTAAAGTCCTCTCAGCTTTACAAGGTTCTAATAAACCTAACTCAAGTCAAAAGGGAAGGGAAGTGACTTTGAGTACACACACTAAATATGTATCCACACCCATGAACCTGTTAACTCACACTAGTACCAAAGTACGTCCTGAGCCTGTTAACTCAAGAATCTCACTAATCAATAACCGTACCAAGGCATCCCCTGTTCCCGTCCGCTTCTACGTCTAGAAGACGACCCGAGTCATGGATCCTTGCATTTACTTGGCAGACGAAATGGATTCGGGATCATCAGCCTGTACACCGTGATCCGTCACTTCACACGGCCTGTACACCGTCACAAGTCTCTTTACCCGTAGGCTCCATTCGTACTATACGCGGGAATCAAACCTGCCAAGTAATTATGCATACGTTTCAGAGGAGGTGCTCGAGTCTCATGAAACTACACCGTAAGATAAACTGGTTATGATTATTATACACACGTCTCGGCCTCTCATGCACGAGCGTTGTCACTATGACCATTCACACTTTCCGACATTGTTTATGGTAATGTTCCTCACTCTACCTATTTCATATTTTAACATGATACATATTCAACAACAATTACCCACCATTAAACGATAAAAGTCGACAAAATGACACTTATCCAAAATCCCGACATAATTAAATCGGCCAACAAATCTTAAAACCATTTTAATAAGAAAGTACATTTTGTTAGCTGTCCAACGATATCAAGAATGTTAAAAACGGATAAACGGGTCAAAAGTTATGGACATAACGAGAAATGGTATCGTGAAAAACACAAGTCTGCACCCCTCCTGGCCGTACGCGTATTGCCTTGTGCCATACGCGTATTGCCTTGTGCCATACGCGTATTGCCTTGTGCCATACGCGTATTGCCTAGCTGGCTCGCCCAGCCATACGCGTATTGTCCAAAGTGATACGCGTATGGGCAGAGACTGATTTTTCCCAAAAATTCCTTTTAAAACCCCAATACGCGTATTGCCTTACTTCATACGTGTATTGCCCAAAACCCTACGCGTACCATTACGCAAATGAGCAGATGGCCGAGAAAATGGAACCCTATACACGTATTGCCCACAATTCTTTATGGCCATACGTGTATTGCCTTAACCAATACGCGCATTGCCTTGGGTGTTACGCGTATGGGCAGCGTGAAACCCAGAATTTTCCTGCATAATTGAGTCTGCAAAAACTATCCATTTTCCATTCCAATTCACTTCTAAACACCATAAAAATACCAATTGGATGCACAATAACACATATCTAACATGTATCAATCATAAGGAACATTAAAACATGATTTTGGTGCAAAAAATCTCATTTTCTAACAATATCAAACTAACTCTAAAACTCAATAAAATTCTACTCGAAAGCATCTAACTAGAACCCACCTGGATTCCAAGATGAGAATGATGAAGCTGAGATGAAAAGATTGGAGATGGGTTGATGAATCAATCTCTTGAGCTCTTGAGAAATTTTCCTCTTCTTTCGTTCCTTTTCCTTCCTTTTTCCTTCTCTTACTTTTCTTTCTCCAAGTTTTCTATCTTTTTCAAATAAGGAAAGGAAAAGAAAATAGACATAGGAAACATTAATTGGTAATACTACTAATTATCCAAATTATCTCCATTGCACCAATTAATAAAACTCCAAGTTAAATAATATTAATCTAATCAATTCCGAGTTCGTCAGTTTACTCTAATTACTTTATCCAATAATTGCTCAGAGTACACCGGAACCCAGTTGATCATAATAATATTATCTAAAATGTTCACAAAATTATGGGGTATTATATCCTCCCCCCCTTAAATAGAAATTCGCCCTCGAATTTGAAATATTACCTGAAGAGATGAGGGTAGACCTCCCGCATTTCCGATTCCAATTCCCAAGTTGCATCGCCTGGATGCGTCTCATCCCACTGGACCTTAACAAGAGGAATCTCTTTATTTCTTAACACTTTAGTTTCTCTTCCTGTGATACTACTCGGTTGAGGCTCAAACGTCAAATCAGCTTCTATCTCAATTGTGTCTGGTAAAATTAGCTGAAAAGGATCTGGGACAAATTTTCGAAGCTGAGACACATGAAAAACGTCGTGCATTTCTGACAGAGAAGGCGGTAAGGCTAATCTGTAAGTGTCATACCCCAAATATGTCCTACTTGTGTAGAAATTTCATCTGTACATCCGTCCACTAACCATTATTCAGAAAAATTCAAAAAATATATGTTGTCTTCAACTTCATCTCTCTTTTATTTTTTATCCATTTTCATTTTTAGTCATATCTATCTTTTAACCATTTTTATCCTTCATCCAATTAAATATCCATTTACCCATTTTTCAATCCATCATTTAATATCCAAATATCATTTCCAATTTAATCCATATCCATTTGTCCAATCCATTTCTAAACCAATTTTCATTTCATATCCATTTTGTCAGTTCCACTTTAAATTCAATTTTACCCATTTAACCAATTCCTCTAAATCCATTTATCTTGTTTTTCTCATAAACTATTATCCAAAAATTCACAAAGTCCATTTTATTTTTTTTTCAATAAAAAAAGCTTGCAGCCACTAGCCAACTTGTTCCACATATACATGCCTAATGACAATCCAAAATTAAAAATAAGTTGTTATGTAAGGGAGCCAGACGCACATGACTATCGTACACACCAAGCCTTTGACCAACATCATCACAAACTATGCCAAAACCGGCGTAACCACCCTGCTACCTCCAATATCAATGCAACAACAGACAGCGACCTCTCCAAAACGATGCCGCAACATACCTCGCCAAAACCTGCTGTTACCCAGCCACTGCATCAAAGCCTGAAACGCAACCTGCCATTTGAAAGTAACATATCAATACAACAAGACAACATTTGAAATTTGAAATTTGATTTGAGTTGTTTTAAAAAGAGCTGGAAGAACAGCAAAGAGGGGAGAGAGCCAATAAAACCTCTGCGCAAATAATCGAAAATAGGTCACAGAGAACCTCACTCCTCCCTCAAACCTTCAAGCAACTTAACCCGCACCTCCTCTTTCTTCTTCAATCTGCTTCCTAAACAAACCATAACCTTAAATCTTTCTTCAAACAAAACCGCAACCCTTGTTTCTTTCAACTGCATCTCAAATCCCAAGTAGAAAATCCTTCAACCGCAACAACCATTCTGAACCCTTCTTAAACTCAACCATCACCTCAGTCCATATCAACCACCGTGAAATCCTCCCAATAATCGCTTATCTCACTGGTTTAATCCGACCTGAGTTTCACGGATCCTCCACGCAAGAACCAACCAGAATCAAACCTCCCCGCCACAACCCAATCAATCACCACACTCCAACAATCACCACGAAACACACTTTCGCCCAAGCCGTCCACACGTGAACCATCACAACCTCCACACCATCACGCGACCTACATCTTCTAAACACAACCAAACACAAACCGTTCACACATCCGAAAGATGAAGAAAAAATGATCGAAACAGAACTGAGAAGAGAGGAAAGGATCTCACGCGAAGAGGTAGAAGTCTGTTCTTGGTTTTGGACGATCCATGACCTTCTGTTAGCTCCGATTTGAGTTAATCTCTGAGGCCGCATATCACTGCGTTTTTTTTTTCTTTTGACTTTGTTGAAGGAGACCGTATTTTCTAAACCGTGAAGACAGGGTACCATGTATTGGGTTCTTTCTTTTGATTGAGTTTATGAGTTACATCAGGATCTTGGGCTGTGGAATTTACATGGTCCGTTTCGTTTCTTATCTCCACGCTTCCCATTTGGAATGACGGGCTGTTGGTTAGCCCAAATGATTTCCACCCTTTTTTCTTTTTTTAGTTTAATCTGTTACCAAAAAACATTTTTCTAAATCTTTAGTTTTAAAATTCGTTAATATTTATTTTGATTTAGTTTAATTATTTCAAGTTTATTTTATTCACTTTTTTTTCAGTTATTTAGGGCCAATGACATAACAACCACCATAAATTGGATTTATGAAAATAGATCTATAATTTTGGTTAATATGAGGCCTACCTTTTTTATTCTTTTTTTATTTCGATTTATGTAATATTTATCATTTTAGTTCGTTTATTTCAATTTATTTCGTATTTATCATTTTTATTTATTTAGATTTTTTTTAGTATTTTTGGTCAATGAAAACCAAAATATCAAGATTTATTCATTTTTAATCTTAAATCTTGATAAAGGTGAGACCTTTCTTATTTTTAGCATCATTTTCGATTTTATTCCATTTTATGATTTTTTATTCACAAATATTTATTCACTATTTTTACATTTTATTTTAGGTCGATGAAAACCAAATATCGATCGATTTATCGATTTCTCGATTTAATCTCGATAAAGGTGAGACCTTTATCCTTTGTATTCATTTTCTCGATTTTTATTTTTATTGTTGTTCTTATTCATTTTGGGTCGATGAAAACCAAATATCGATCGATTTATCGAATTCTCGATTAAATCTTGATAAAGGTGAGACCTTTATTCATATTTCCGATTTAATTTCTATTTAATTTTCATTTCACATATTCTTTATTCAATTTTGGGTCAATGAAAGTCAAAAAATCCGATTATCGATTTATCGATTAAATCGCGATTAAGACGAGACCGATTTTATATCCATATTATATCTTGTCCATTTTATTATTGTTGTAAATATTGTCATCATATTGTATCATATTCATTTTCATTTCATTTGCTCACCATTTAATCGAAAACAATTAACAATTATCAAAACCCTAAAAACAATTTGTTAATGGACGGTTGATTATGATCATCCACTCGCTCGATGCTTGATCAAGGTTTAGTTTAGGACACCTCGCACACACACGGCTTTCTCTTGGGCTACCTTACAATGAGACCATTTATTTCCGTCAACACTTGTAATTTACATGTGTCCCTCCCCCATTCCAATGTACGCACTTAATATTGTTTTGATTGTGGTTTGTTTACTAGGAGTACCCCTAGGGACTAGCATAGGCAACCCATTTTCAAACCAAAACCTCGATTCGTCGTCGAGACATTTTTCAAACGAACCCTTTTCAAACAAACTCTCGACTCGTCGTCGAGCCCATTTTCAAACTAATACTCGATTCGTCGTCGAGCCATTTTCAAACAAACCTCTTTTCAACCAAACCCTCGATTCGTCGTCGAGCCATTTTCAACCTAACCCTCGATTCGTCGTCGAGTCATCTTCAAACTAAACTCTTTTCACAAATAAACCCTTGATCCAACGTCAAGCGGATTTTCATAATCAAACTCCAAAAACAATTAACAACTATCGTAACTCTTTTAAAGTGAAAAATGGGGGTTTAAGTCTTTGATCTCCCTTCGATTGTTTGGGTGCGAGTTTTCTTACTCGTGTGTGAGCAATTGACGCCTCTTCTAACAAATTAAATCCTTTTCAAAATAACCAAGCGCATACAATAAACCCTTGATCCCACGTCAAGCGGATTTTCACAAATAAACCTCAAAACGACTAACAACTATCGAAACACTTTCAAGGTGAAAAATGGGGGTTCAAGTCTTTGATCTTCCTTCGATTGTTTGGGTGCGAGTTCTCTTACTCGTGTGTAAGCAATTTGTGCCTCTTTTAAAACTCAACCACCTTAGATGAAAAAGAGAGAGAGCCAAATCTTTGGATCACTCTCCCGATTACTTGGGCCCGAGGAATCTTTCTTAAGTTCAAGTAATCGTCATCTAAACCAAGCCAACCCCCCCTTGTTTCGTGGGCGTACCACGAACTACGACTGCTCTGATTCTTTATTCTTGTCCGAGTAAAGATACGTAGGCACAAGATTGCGATAATCTTGGCGAGCTACCTTTTTCTTTTTCCACCTTTTCCACACTACCATCTTTTCCCGTCAAACCCCGTAGTCGAACTACGATTGCTCTGATTTCTCATTCTCGTCCGAATGAGCATACGTAGGCCCGAGGTCGCGATGATCTTGCCGAGTACCCTATCCTTAAAACCACCCATTTCCCCTTAGTATCTTTTCCTTTTATCTTTACCTTTCCGCATTTATTTTAGAGAAGAAAATAGATAAACTTAGCTAACGAGTATCGCGATTCGAATTAAGAGGTTCCCGTTGAGTATAACGGACGTAAGGGGTGCTAATACCTTCCCGTCACGTAACCGACTCCCGAACCCAGAATGTGGTTGCGACAACCATGTTCTTACCCCTCCTAAAAGGTTTTCTCGATATTTTCCTTTCCCTCTTTTGGGATAAATAAAGTTCGGTGGCGACTCTGTCGAACCGTTTTCCGTGCCTTTCGCGCGAGGGTCGTATTTTCTCGATGAATTTTTGAGGTGCGACAGATGGCGAGTCTGCTGGGGACAATTTACTCCATGCAAGAGAGAGTCAAGCCTATCTTGATTCGAATCGCTAGCTCTTTAGCTTTGTTTATTTATTTTTTTCTCGTTTATTCGTTTCCTTACTTGTGTTACCTTTTGTGGCATTATTGGGGTTTTCTGACATTGGGAACTTTGTGAGATGGCTTTACACCTGAGTCCGAGAAAAACCCTAGGATTAGGATGGTGGTTGTGTAGTGTAGGCTTGCGTGGTCTCTTCCGCGTGAGTTGAAGCAAAAACCACCGCTTGGAGTAGATTCCCTTGGAGATATTATTATTGTGGTGAATCTTTGCCATGGTGGTAATACTTTCGAGGTGGGTCGTCGATCCCAAGGACCATTAACCCAATTTACCCATGGTGGTTGGTAGCGTTAATTCTATGTGAGTTAATGCGAACGCCCCAATCAGATAAGATCCCTCGAACGTATTACTTCCTGACAGTAGTATTTTCGACCTCGATCTAGGATTCTGAGAACCCTATTTAGAACCTGTGTGTTGATGGTTGTGTAGTGGGCGCCTCCGAGGAATCTTTCTCGTGGGGAAGAAACGAAGACCTCACCTAGACGAGATTATTTCGAGGATATTATAGTCGGACAAATCTTTGTCATGGTTATAATGTTTTCGAAATATATCCATAACTCTAGGCACCTGCCCGTTTTAGAAACCTACCCGTGGGCTTTCTTGATCCTAGCTGTGGTTCTTGACCCGCCATCCCCGGCCAACCGCAGAACTGTTTGAATCTGTTTGATTCTGCGATCCTGGATCTTGCATCTTGCATTGTATCTCATATCATTGCATTGCATTGCATCTATTATGCATCTTGCATTGCATTTTCAACCTCCGGATCTCACTTCAACTTCCTTCCTCCTCCACCAAATCAAGCCGATTCCTCGACACGGATGCGTTACTCGAGCTAAAAGCAGACGAATGATTAATCATATCCAACAAGACCATGCTGCCACATGTACAGGTAGGATCACCAGTCATTGAAGGGGTTGCTAAAGACAAGCAGAACAGTCTCCAACTCTGAACAAGCCAGTTCAAGCATCAATCAAGTCAAGACAGGAAGATCAGTTCCTCGAAGAAGGCAGTCATCATGCCGTCCTATCATTTTTCATCCTTGTATTTTTTGCTTTGTTTATTCAAGTACTGTTTGCTTCAAACATTGTCATTTGTATTTGGTTTTCTTAATGTAGTGATTATGCATGTTTTGAATCAGTTATGTCGTATTCACTCATTTCTTCCATTTACTGCAAGTCACCGACACATTTATCCACTTCACTCTCTATATCAAACTGTTGTTAGCAATGATTGGAGGGAGGATCATGATAACGAAATACCCATAATTGCAAAATGTATGCTTTCGGATAGAATCTCGCCGAGGATGTACAGGCATTGTTTCAAATCCCCAAACACTGGAGAGACAAGGAGTTAATCCCTAGTAAACCACTTCGAGCCTAGAAGTAGCAGTTTCCTTCGGATATTCAAAACCTTACACTCAACCTGGGGCAGGGTAGTGTTCAGTTAACCCAATTACACATTCAAATCACAAAGCAAAATCCGAAAGACATGACGGTTGTCCATCAATACCCATGACTTGGCAGTCACAATCCTCCAACAAAACAAAAAAAACAAAAAAATCAAAAGCCTGCTAAGTCGAGCACCTCAAAAGAGACTTAGGCAAAAATCAATGCAACCCTGATGGACTCGAAAAGCAAAATCAGTCCATGCAAAAGTTAGGGATTAAAAGCAAAAAAAGAGGCCCTCAAATCCTCAACAAAAACAAAATAAGACTCAGTGACCACCATATCAAAACCTAAAGGTCACTGACATCCATCAAAAACAAAATAAAGGTGACTGCCATTTCAAGCATACCTTGAACCGTCAACCTTTTTGGAATACAAACATGTGCAAAATTAACTGAACGTAGGACTGGAGATCATCATGAAGAAGGGGTGGGTACAAATTATACTTTGAGCCTAATATCCTTTGTTTCATAAACCGTAAGCCAAACCACGTTACAACCCTCGAAAGACCTAATTGAGGCGAGGTTTATTCTGAAAGCATACTATTGCAAGGTTGCGTAAACTGACTCCCCATATTTGCTAATCTTCAACATTGGTGCCATTCTCCTTGCTATATCTTTCACACCATCAAAATCAGCACCGCGTCTGGACTAACGGTCCATTCGTCTCACTATCACGACACTCGAATAGACGACTCTTTTTCAAAATTTGCATGAGCATTGCATTAAGATTACCATTTGTGAATGAGCAATTTTAACTTCAAATCAGTGCCAGACATCAAAGCAACTCCAACAAGGGGCAATCAAAGAGGGACTTGAACTTTCAGTGGTGTCGACCCGAAGCAAGACTCCCTCAAAACCCTCAGACTGGGGCAATTCGTTCAACAACTCAATCAGGGGCAAAGTCATATCAAAGCACATCAAAGTTCAACTTACAAAGATCAGACTACTTCAGAATTGGTTAATCAGGGGCAGGCCATTACCATGTTCAGACTGGGGCAAGACTCATTACAGCAAGCAATCCTGATCATCAAGCACAAAGTCGTGGTCTTCTCAGAAACGACGTATCATCAAGCAATCAAACTTGAGGCTTCAAGAGCATATTCGTCTGCTTCAATCATGGCGTCTTCAACAAGCTGAGTGTCGAGGAAATCAAATCCCTCCCACCGCCCAAAAGTTCAATCCGCATTGGCAACTCCCAAAAGTCCACCATGTTGGCACCCTCTCCAAACATATCCAGTCACCCGTCTGTAATCATGTGCATCCCAAAACCAACCATACTTCCCCGACAATTGCATCTCCGTGCGTCAGCATTTGCATTGCACATCATTACAAAGTCAAGCATTCATACATGTGTGAGATCCAGGATCAATCTCGAGACTGCAAGATGATCTTCAGCCCAGGCAGGGGCATCTTCATCAAATCCGTGGACATTTTTCACAAAGTTATTCCGAGACGATCTTCAGCCTAGTCAGGGGCGTCTCCTTCAAATCCTTAAACATTCCTCCGAGTCAGTGGGCGTTCCTCATTGAATCTTTTCTTCAGGTTGAACTACGACTGCCCTGATTCTTTATTCTCGTCCGAGTAAAGATACGTAGGCACAAGATTGCGTAGATCTTGGTGGGTTACCTTCTCCATTTTGCGCTATCTCCCTTTCCTTTTCATGGGCTCTCCTCATTGATTTCTTTACTTCAACCTCTATGTTGTGTGCCCTATTATCTCGTCGATAATAGCATGCTTTGTTGTGTGCCCTATTATCTCGTCGATAATAGCAGGTTGTGTTGTGTGCCCTATTATCTCGTCGATAATAGCAGGTTGTGTTGTGTGCCCTATTATCTCGTCGGTAATAGCAGACTGTGTTGTGTGCCCTATTATCTCGTCGGTAATAGCAGGCTGTGTTGTGTGCCCTATTATCTCATTGATAATAGCAGGTTGTGGTGTGTGCCCTATTATCTCGTCGGTAATAGCAGGCTGTATGTGTGTGCCCTATTATCTCGTCGATAATAGCAGGCTGTGTTGTGTGCCATATTATCCTTTTGGTAGTAGCAGGTTGTGTGTGTGTGCCCTATTATCTCGTCGGTAATAGCAGGTTGTGCGTGTGTGCCCTATTATCTCGTCGATAATAGCAGGTTGTGTTGTGTGCCCTATTATCTCGTCGATAATAGGAGGCTGTGTTGTGTGCCATACTATCCTTTTGGTAGTAGCAGGTTGTGTTTGTGTGTGCCCTATTATCTCGTCGATAATAGCAGGCTGTGCGTGTGTGCCCTATTATCTCGTCAGTAATAGCATGCGTTGTGTGTGTGCCCTATTATCTCGTCGGTAATAGCAGGCGTTGACCTCATTTCCATCCTTTTGGTGGAAGGGTCTGTGTGTGTGTGCCCTATTATCTCGTCGGTAATAGCAGGCTTTGATCTCATTTCCATCCTTTTGGTGGAAGGGTCTGTGTGCGTGTGTTACTATCATCCTCTTGGTGATAGGTCTATCATCCTTTTGGTGTCAAATTTCTTGTATTTCAACTTCCCGATCCTTTTTCTTTCTTTTGGACAAATTTGTGGTCTTCTTAATATCTAATTGACTTCTACCTTGAAAGAACGAACGCTGCAGCAGTTCATCTAACTCAGTTTAAGCCAATTAGATATGGGCATCTGTTATACCCCAAATTTGTCCTACTTGTGTAGAAATTTCATCTGTACATCCATCTACTAATTCTTATTCAAAAAATTCAAAAAAATATGTTGTATTTAATTTCATTTATTATCCATTTTTATTTTTATCTAGTTTTTAACCATTTTTTATCATCCAATTAAAAATCCATAACTATTTCCAAATACTCATTTCTTTATCCTTTCATATTTTTCAATCCATTTACCCACTTTTCCTTTAGACCCAAATCCATATCCATTACTATTTCCAAAATTTATTTTCAAACTTCATTCTAAATATCCGCTTTTATCCATTTCATTTTCTTTATATATCCATTTTATTTCCAATATCTTTTTTTTATAACCATTATCCAATATCTTTTTTTATTATTATTTTTTATTTTATCCATATTTACTTTTTAGTCATGACCAGTATTTTCCATTTAGTTTTTTTATTTTTAGTCCATATCACAACAATAATCAAGTTACAAAAATAAGGATCCCATGATTCAAGTTTTTTAGAGCCCTTTATCATTTTATACAAAAATCCAAAATGGCTCTTTACTTTCCTAGTACCATTTTTTGAAGCCCATTCATCTCCAAGTTCAAGATTTTATTACAAATTACACAAAAAGAATAAACTCATTCAAGCCACATCAATAAACTCATTCAAGCCATGTTCGTACCATCATCACTCCAAGACAAAGAGAAAACTCCAAAATGTTTCATGATCCGCAAGACCAAAACGCTGCACTACAATAGCTCAAGTCGCTCTCCTAGACTGTACCACCCAGACTGCTTCAAAGCAACAGTGGCCGCACCCTGCACAAACCAACAATAGCATGCGTTGAAATGGACCTTTCAGTTGGAAACGTATTCGACAAGCCTAGACAATTTTAAAAAGAGAAAGAAGGAGTTCAATGAGGGGGGAAGAGGAATTCATAAAAAATAGAAGGAGAGAGTTTGAATAAGAACCTTCATTTTTTTCTTCTACCACAACCAAAACAACCTTCAGCATAAAACTCTCCCAGTTCTGAAACCACAATCAACAACCCAATCTCCCAATCCCACAACCACCAACGCACAACCAAGACATCAAACTTGAACTTCCTTCGAATCATAATCATTTGTTTTCCACAAAAAATTTCTTCTTAAAACCATCCTCACCTTCAACTGCGCAACCTTCCTCCAAAGCAACAACTCACTTTCTTCAAATCCACTCTCAAACAAATCGTAAACACCTCCATTCATAAACCTTCACCATAACTATATCACCACCTTCATTCTTCATATTTCTATCCGCCCCACTCAACCTTCTTCAACCTGCATAATCATCCATCACCTTCATACTCTTTTAAACATCAACCAAATCACACAAAAAACCTCTCTGCAATCTTCTGCAAACCTATCCAAACCTCCACCTAATCTTCCTTCCACCCTCCATCTTAGCATCATCAATCTCCTATCTGCTTCCATCAACAACTACCGAACCAAACCCCCACATCCAAACTCGCCACCGCCAGCAACCAATAAACCTAAATCCACTCAAAACCCATATTTCAGAACCAACCCGAAAACTCATAAATTGGAAAAAAGAAGAGGAAGATCAAGCAAAGAACCGAAACCCAAAACCAGAAATTGAAGGCGAAGAGTAAAGCGAGCCGTAAAATCAGAACCGAAAACGAGCGAATCTGAAGTGGATTTGAGTTGAAGTGAAAACAAAGAAGGTTGGATCGATTGAAATCGAGGTGTTGTGGATAACATCGTTGTTCATCGTGTTTTTATCCGGTTTTTGGTTTCAAAGAATAATGATGAAGTCTTGATGTGTTTGGTTTTATGGGATTTGATGCTTTATCTCTGAAGAAACAAATAAACCGTGCCCTGTTGTGTTGGTCCTCAAAGAAATTTTGATCTAATAACCTAGCTTTTCTCTTTTTGACTTTTCCTCTGTTTATTTTGTTTTTAAAGCTTTTCAGAAAAAAGTGGAAGTTGTTGAGTTTGGAATACATGATCGAGTTTCTAGCATACGGTTTCAGATTTTGTTTGTTTTCTTTTATTTTAAACCGTGTTTGGATACCTTATCAGGCCAGTTGATGTTAACACCCTAACTTACCTGTCGTACCCCTCTTTAGATGATGGGCTAAGGCCCGCCTGATTCTTTTTTCTATTTTGCACCCCCTGTTTCTCAAATACACCCTTCCCTTTATATTTTATATCTTATTAGGTTTTAAATTTTTTTAAGTATTATCAGGTTTTTAAAATCAATTTTATTTGACTTCTAGTTTTAGATTTTCATTTCTTTTTATTGTAATTTTAGGGCCAATGATATGACTCAATTCATAGTTTAATCAAACCGATTAAATTTTGATTTATTTGAGGCCTACCTTTTTTTATTTATTTTTATTTCGATTTATGTAATATTTATCATTTTAGTTCATTTATTTCAATTTATTTTGTATTTATCATTTTATTCATTTAGATTTTTTATTTATTTCATTTTTAGTATTTTTGGTCAATGAAAACCAAAATATCAAGATTTATTCATTTTTAATCTTAAATCTTGATAAAGGTGAGACCTTTATTATTTTTAGCAGCATTTTCGATTTTTATTCTATTTTATGATTTTTATTCACTAATGTTTATTCACTATTTTTATTATTATTTTATTCATATTTGGTCAATGAAAATTAAATATCGATTGATTTATCGATTTCTCGATTAAATCTCGATAAAGGTGAGACCTTTATTCTTTGTATTCGTATTTTCGATTTAATTTCCTTTTTGTCATTTTATATTCTTTTGGGTCAATGAAGGACAAAAATCCGATTATCAATTTACCGATTAAATCGCGATTGAGACGAGGCCGATTTTATATCCATATTATATCTTGTCCATTTTATATTATATTATTATTGTAAATATTATCATCATATTGTATCCATACTCATATCCATTTCATTTTACTCACCTTTAATAAAAAAACACTAAAAATATCGAAATCTAAAATACTAATTGATGGACCGTTGGTTATGATCATCCACTTGCTCGATGCTTGCTCAAGGCTTAGTTTAGGACACTTTGCACACACACGGCTTCCTCTTGGGCTAACTTACAATGAGACCATTTATTTCTGTCAACACTTGTAATTTACATGTATCCCTCCCCCATTCCGATGTACGCACTTAATATTGTTTTGATTGTGGTTTGTTTACTAGGAGCATCCCTAGGGACTAGCATAGGCAACCCATTTTCAAACCAAAACCTCGATTCATCGTCGAGACATTTTTCAACCAACCCATTTTCAAACTAATACTCGATTCGTCGTCGAGCCATTTTCAAACAAACCTCTTTTCAAACCAAACCCTCGATTCGTCATCGAGCCATTTTCAAATCAACCTCTAACCAATCCTTTTTCGAACCAAACTCTTTTCATAACAAATAAACCCTTGATCCAAAGTCAAGCGGATTTTCATAATCAAACTCCAAAAACAATTAACAACTATCGTAATTCTTTTAAGGTGAAAAATGGGGGTTCAAGTCTTTGATCTTCTTTCGATTGCTTGGGTGCGAGTTCTCTTACTCGTGTGTAAGCAATTGACGCCTCTTCTTTAACAAATCAAATTATTTTCAATCAACCAAGCGTATACAATAAACCCTTGATCCAATATCAAGCGGATTTTCACAATAAATTTCAAAACGATTAATAACTATTGAAACTCTTCAAGGTGAAAAATGGGGGTTCAAGTCTTTGATCTTCCTTCGATTGTTTAGGTGCGAGTTCTCTTACTCGTGTGTAAGCAATTGGCGCCTCTTTTAAAAATCAACCAACTCCTCATGTTTCGTGGGCGTACCACGAACTACGACTGCTCTGATTCTTTCTTCTCGTCCGAGTAAAGATACGTAGGCACAAGATTGCGATGATCTTGGCGAGAACACTTTTTCTTTTTCCCCCATTTGCGTCCGCACACTTTTTCTTTTTCCCCCGTTTGTGTCCACACTTTTTCTTTTTCCCCCGTTTGCGTCCACACTTTTTCTTTTTCCCCCGTTTGCGTCCACACTTTTTCTTTCTTCCCCGTATCCACACTACCATCTTTTTCCGTCAAACCCCGTAGTCGAACTACGATTGCTCTGATTTCTCATTCTCGTCCGAATGAGCATACGTAGGCCCGAGATCGCGATGATCTTGCCGAGAACCCTATCCTTAAACCACCCATTTCCCCTTAGTATCTTTTCCTTTTATCTTTACCTTTCCGCATTTATTTTAGAGAAGAAAATAGACAAACTTAGCTAACGAGTATCGCGATTTGAATCAAGAGGTTCCCGTTGAGTACAACGGACGTGAGGGGGTGCACGTACCTTCCCCTCACGTAACCGACTCCCGAACCCGGAATGTGGTTGCGACGACCATGTTCTTACCCTTTCCTTAAAGGTTTTCTAGATATTTTCCTTTCCCTCTTTTTGGGATAAATAAAGTTCGGTGGCGACTCTGTCGAACCGTTTTCCATGCCTTTCGTGCGAGGGTCGTGTCTTTGATTTAAGAGATTATTTTCGAGGTGCGACAGATGGCGACTCTGCAGGGGATCATTTGCTCCATGCAAGAGAGAGTCGAGCCTATCTTGATTCGAATCGCTAGCTCTTTAGCATTGTTTAATTATTTTCTTCTCGTTTATTCGTTTGCTTATTTTTGTTACCTTTTGTAACATTGTTGGGTTTTCCTGATATTGGGAACTTTGTGAGATGGCTCTACACCCGAGTCGAGAAAAACCCTAGGATTAGGATGGTGGTTGTGTAGTGTAGGCTTGCGTGGTCTCTTCCGCGTGAGTTGAAGCGAAAACCACCGCTTGGAGTAGATTCCCTTGGAGATATTATTGTTGTGGTGAATCTTTGCCATGGTGGTAATACTTTCGAGGTGGGTCGTTGATCCCAAGGACCATTAACCCGATTTACCCATGGTGGTTGGTAGTGTTAATTCTATGTGAGTTAATGCGAACGCCCCAATCAGATGAGATCCCTCGAACGTATTACTTCCTGACAATAATATTTTTAACCTAGATCTGGGATTCTGAGAACCCTATTTAGAACCCGTGTGTCAATGGTTGTGTAGTGGGTGCCTCCGAGGAATCTTTCTCGTGGGGAAGAAACGAAGACCTCACCTATATGAGATTATTTCGAGGATATTATAGTCGGATGTCTCTTCGTCTTGGTTATAATGTTTTCGAAATATATCCATAACTCTAGGCACCTACCCGTCTTAGAAACCTACCCATGGGCTTTCTTCCTAGTTGTGGTTCTTGACCCGTCATCTCTGGCCAACCTCAGAACTGTTTGAAGCTGTTTGATCCTGTGATCCTGGATCTTGCATCTTGCATTGCATCTCATTGCATTGCATCTGTTACGCATCTTGCATTGCATTTTCAACCTCAGAATCTCACTTCAACTTCCTTCCTTCTCTACCAAATCAAGTCGATTCCTCGACACGGATGCGTTACTAGAGCCAAAAGCAGACGAATGATTAATCATATCCAACAAGACCATGCTGCCATATGTACAGGCTGGACCATCAGTCATTGAAGGGGTTGCCAAAGACAAGCAGAACAGTCTCCAACTCTGAACAAGCCAGTTCAAGCATCAATCAAGTCAAGACAGGAAGATCAGTTCCTCAAAGAAGGCATTCGCCTTGCCATCCCATCATTTTGCATCTTTGTACTTTGTATTTGCTTGTTCAAGTACTGTTTGCTTCAAACATTGTCATTTGTATTTGGTTTTCTTAATGTATTGACTATGCATGTTTTGAATCAGTTATGTCGTGTTCACTCATTTTTTCCATTTACTGCAAAACACTGACACACTTATCCACTTCACTCTCTTTATCATACTGTCACTTAGCAATGATTGGAGGGAGGATGATGACAACGAAATACCCATAATTGCTTATAGTATGCTTTCAGATAAAATCCTGCCAAGGATGTACAGGCATTGTTTCAAATCCCCAAACACTGGAGAGACAAGGAGTTAATCCCTAGTAAACCACTTCGAGCCTAGAAGTAGCAGTTTTCTTCGGATATTTAAACCCTTACACTCAACCTGGGGCAGGGTAGTGTTCAGTTAACCCAATTACGCACTCAAATCACAAAGTAAAGTCCAAAAGATATGACGGTTGTTCGTTAATAACCCATGGCTTGACAGTCACAATCCTCCAATAAAAAAAATCAAAAACAAAAATCAAAAGCCTGCTAAGTCGAGCACCTCAAAAGAGGCTTAGGCAAAAATCAATGCAACCCTGATGGACTCGAAAAGCAAAATCAGTCCATGCAAAAGTTAGGGATTAAAAGCAAAAAAAAAGGCCCTAAAATCCTCAACAAAAACAAAATAAGACTCAGTGACCACCATATCAAAACCTAAAGGTCACTGACATCCATCAAAAACAAAATAAAGGTGACTGCCATTTCAAGCATACCTTGAACTGTCAACCCTTTTGGAATACAAACATGTGCAAAATTAACTGAACGTAGGACTGAAGATCATCACGAAGAAGGGGTGGGTACAAATTATACTTTGAGCCTAATATCCTTTGTTTCATAAACCGTAAGCCAGACCACGTTACTACCCTCGAAAGACCTAATTAAGGCGAGGTCTATTCTAAAAGCATACTATTGCAAGGTTGCGTAAACTGACTCCCCATATTTGTTAATCTTCAACATTGGTGCCATTCTCCTTGCTATATCTTTCACACCATCAAAATCAGCACCGCGTCTGGACTAACGGTCCATTCGTCTCACTATCACGACACTCGAATAAACGACTCTTTTTCAAAATTTGCATGAGCGTTGCATTAAGATTACCATTTGTGAATGAGCAATTTTAACTGCAAATCAGTGCCAGACATCAAAGCAACTCCAACAAGGGGCAATCAAAGAGGGACTTGAACTTTTAGTGGTGTCGACCTGAATCGAGACTCCCTCAAAACCCTCAGACTGGGGCAATTCCTTCAACAACTCAATCAGGGGCAAAGTCATATCAAAGCACATCAAAGTTCAACCTACAAAGATCAGACTACTTCTGAATTGGTTAATCAGGGGCAGACCATTACCATGTTCAGACTGGGGCAAGACTCATTGCAGCAAGCAATCCTGATCATCAAGCACAAAGTCGTGGTCTTCTCAGAAACGACTTATCATCAAGCAATCAAACTTTAGGCTTCAAGAGCATATTCGTCTGCTTCAATCATGGCGTCTTCAACAAGCTGAGTGTTGAGGAAATAAAATCCCTCCCACCGCCCAAAAGTCCAATCCGCATTGGCAACTCCCAAAAGTCCACCATGCTGGCACCCTCTCCAAACATATCCAGTCACCCGTCTGCAATCATGTGCATCATACGCATCATATGCGTCATAAACATCATATGCATCATGTGCATCCTAAAACCAACCATACTTCCCCAGCACTTGCATCTCCGCGCGTCAGCATTTGCATTGCACATCATTACAAAGTCAAGCATTCATACATGTGTGAGATCCAGGATCAATCTCGAGACTGCAAGATGATCTTCAGCCTAGGCAGGGGCATCTTCATCAAATCCGTGGACGTTCTTCACAAAGTTATTCCGAGACGATTTTCAGCCCAGTCAGGGGCGTCTCCTTCAAATCCTTAAACATTCCTCCGAGTCAGTGGGCGTTCCTCATTGAATCTTTTCTTCAGGTCGAACTACGACTGCCCTGATTCTTTATTCTCGTCCGAGTAAAGATACGTAGGCACAAGATTGCGTAGATCTTGGCGGGTTACCTTCTCCATTTTTTGCTGTTTAACTTCTCCATTTTTCGCTGGTTACCTTCTCCATTTTTCGCTGCTTACCTTCTCCTTTTTTTCGCTGTTACCTTCTCCATTTTTCACTATCTCCCTTTCCTTTTCATGGGCTCCCCTCATTGATTTCTTTACTTCAACCTTTGTGTGCATGCCCTATTATCTCGTCAATAATAGCAGGCTGTGTTGTGTGCCCTATTATCTCGTCGGTAATAGCAGGTTGTGTGTGTGTGCCCCATTATCTCGTCGGTAATAGCAGGCTATGTGTGTGTGCCCTATTATCTCGTCGGTAATAGTAGGTTGTGTGTGTGTGCCCTATTATCTCGTCGATAATAGTAGGTTGTGTGTGTGTGCCCTATTATCTCGTCGGTAATAGCAGGCTGTGTGTGTGTGCTCTATTATCTCGTCGGTAATAGCAGGCTGTGTGTGTGTGCCCTATTATCTCGTCGGTAATAGCAGGCTGTGTGTGTGTGCCCTATTATCTCGTCGATAATAGCAGGCTGTGTTGTGTGCCCTATTATCTCGTCGGTAATAGCAGGCTGTGTGTGTGCCCTATTATCTCGTCGGTAATAGTAGGCTGTGTGTGTGTGCCCTGTTATCTCGCCGGTAATAGCAGGCTGTGTGTGTGTGCCCTATTATCTCGTCGGTAATAGCAGGCTGTGTGTGTGTGCCCTATTATCTCGTCGGTAATAGCAGGCTGTGTGTGTGCCCTATTATCTCGTTGATAATAGCAGGCTGTGTGTGTGTGCCCTATTATCTCGTCGGTAATAGCAGGCTTTGACCTCATTTCCATCCTTTTGGTGGAAGGGTCTGTGTGCATGTGTGCGTCCTATTATCTCGTCGGTAATAGCAGGCTTTGACCTCATTTCCATCCTTTTGGTGGAAGGGTCTGTGTGTGTGTGTGTGCCCTATTATCTCGTCGGTAATAACAGGCGTTGATCAGTTATTCCACCTCCCAAGCATTTTCTTTCTCGTCAGACAAATTTGTGGTCTTCTTCGTATCTAATTGTCTTATACCTCGAAAGACCGAACGCCGTAGCAGTTCATCTAACTCTGTTTAAGGCAATTAGATAGGGGCATCTGTCATACCCCAAATTTGTCCTACTTGTGTAAAAATTTCATCTGTACATCCGTCCACTAAAATTATTCAGAAAAATTCAAAAAATATATGTTGTCTTCAATTTCATCTCTCTTTTATTTTTTATCCATTTTCATTTTTAGTCATATCTATCTTTTAACCATTTTTATCCTTCATCCAATTAAATATCCATTTTACCCATTTTTCAATCCATCATTTAATATCCAAATATCATTTCCAATTTGATCCATATCCATTTGTCTAATCCATTTCTAAACCAATTTTCATTTCATATCCATTTTGTCAGTTCCACTTTAAATTCAATTTTACCCATTTAACCAATTCCTCTAAATCCATTTATCTTGTTTTTCTCATAAACTATTATCCAAAAATTCACAAAGTCCATTTTATGTATTTTTCAATAAAAAAAGCTTGCAGCCACTAGCCAACTTGTTCCACATATACATGCCTAATGACAATCCAAAATTAAAAATAAGTTGTTATGTAAGGGAGCCAGACGCACATGACTATCGTACACACCAAGCCTTTGACCAACATCATCACAAACTATGCCAAAACCGGCGTAACCACCCTGCTACCTCCAATATCAATGCAACAACAGACAGCGACCTCTCCAAAACGATGCCGCAACATACCTCGCCAAAACCTGCTGTTACCCAGCCACTGCATCAAAGCCTGAAACGCAACCTGCCATTTGAAAGTAACATATCAATACAACAAGACAACATTTGAAATTTGAAATTTGATTTGAGTTGTTTTAAAAAGAGCTGGCAGAACAGCAAAGAGGGGAGAGAGCCAATAAAACCTCTGCGCAAATAATAGAAAATAGGTCACAGAGAACCTCACTCCTCCCTCAAACCTTCAAGCAACTTAACCCGCACCTCCTCCTTCTTCTTCAATCTGCTTCCTAAACAAACCATAACCTTCAATCTTTCTTCAAACAAAACTGCAACCCTTGTTTCTTTCAACTGCATCTCAAATCCCAAGCAGAAAATCCTTCAACCGCAACAACCATTCTGAACCCTTCTTAAACTCAACCATCACCTCAGTCCACATCAACCACCGTGAAATCCTCCCAACAATCGCTTATCTCACTGGTTTAATCCGACCTGAGTTTCACTGATCCTCCACGCAAGAACCAACCATAATCAAACCTCCCCGCCACAACCCAATCAATCACCACACTCTAACAATCACCATGAAACACACTTTCGCCCAAGCCGTCCACACGTGAACCATCACAACCTCCACACAATCACGCGACCTACATCTTCTAAACACAACCAAACACAAACCGTTCACAGATCCGAAAGATGAAGAGAAAATAATCGAAACAGAACTGAGAAGAGAGGAAAGGATCTCACGCAAAGAGGTAGAAGTCTGTTCTTGGTTTTGGACGATCCACTACCTTCTGTTAGCTCCGATTTGAGTTAATCTCTGAGGCCGCGTATCACTGCGTTTTTTGTTTCTTTTGACTTTGTTGAAGGAGACCGTATTTTCTGAACCGTGAAGACAGGGTACCATGTATTGGGTTCTTTCTTTTGATTGAGTTTATGAGTTGCATCAGGATCTTGGGCTGTGGAATTTACATGGCCCGTTTCGTTGCTTATCTCCACGCTTCCCATTTGGAATGACGGGCTGTTGGTTAGCCCAAATGATTTCCATCCTTTTTTCTTTTTTTAGTTTAATCTGTTACCAAAAAACATTTTTCTAAAACTTTAGTTTTAAAATTCGTTAATATTTATTTTGATTTAGTTTAATTATTTCAAGTTTATTTTATTCACTTTTTTTTCAGTTATTTAGGGCCAATGACATAACAACCACCATAAATTGGATTTATGAAAATAGATCTATAATTTTGGTTAATATGAGGCCTGCCTTTTTTATTCTTTTTTTATTTCGATTTATGTAATATTTATCATTTTAGTTCGTTTATTTCAATTTATTTCGTATTTATCATTTTTATTTATTTAGATTTTTTTTAGTATTTTTGGTTAATGAAAACCAAAATATCAAGATTTATTCATTTTTAATCTTAAATCTTGATAAAGGTGAGACCTTTATTATTTTTAGCATCATTTTCGATTTTATTCCATTTTATGATTTTTTATTCACAAATATTTATTCACTATTTTTACATTTTATTTTAGGTCGATGAAAACCAAATATCGATCGATTTATCGATTTCTCGATTAAATCTCGATAAAGGTGAGACCTTTTCCTTTGTATTCATTTTCTCGATTTTTATTTTTATTGTTGTTCTTATTCATTTTGGGTCGATGAAAACCAAATATCGATCGATTTATCGAATTCTCGATTAAATCTTGATAAAGGTGAGACCTTTATTCATATTTCCGATTTAATTTCTATTTAATTTTCATTTCACATATTCTTTATTCAATTTTGGGTCAATGAAAGTCAAAAAATCCGATTATCGATCTATCGATTAAATCGCGATTAAGACGAGACCGATTTTATATCCATATTATATCTTGTCCATTTTATTATTGTTGTAAATATTGTCATCATATTGTATCATATTCATTTTCATTTCATTTGCTCACCATTTAATCGAAAACAATTAACAATTATCAAAACCCTAAAAACAATTTGTTAATGGACGGTTGATTATGATCATCCACTCGCTCGATGCTTGATCAAAGTTTAGTTTAGGACACCTCGTACACACACGGCTTTCTCTTGGGCTACCCTACAATGAGACCATTTATTTCCGTCAACACTTGTAATTTACATGTATCTCTCCCCCATTCTGATGTACGCACTTAATATTGTTTTGATTGTGGTTTGTTTACTAGGAGCACCCCAAGGGACTAGCATAGGCAACCCATTTTCAAACCAAAACCTCGATTCGTCGTCGAGACATTTTTCAAACGAACCCTTTTCAACCAAACTCTTGACTCGTCGTCGAGCCCATTTTCAAACTAATACTCGATTCGTCGTCGAGCCATTTTCAAACAAACCTCTTTTCAACCAAACCCTCGATTCGTCGTCGAGCCATTTTCAACCTAACCCTCGATTCGTCGTCGAGTCATCTTCAAACTAAACTCTTTTCACAAATAAACCCTTGATCCAACGTCAAGCGGATTTTCATAATCAAACTCCAAAAACAATTAACAACTATCGTAACTCTTTTAAGGTGAAAAATGGGGGTTCAAGTCTTTGATCTCCCTTCGATTGTTTGGGTGCGAGTTTTCTTACTCGTGTGTGAGCAATTGACGCCTCTTCTAACAAATCAAATCCTTTTCAAAATAACCAAGCGCATACAATAAACCCTTGATCCCACGTCAAGCGGATTTTCACAAATAAACCTCAAAACGACTAACAACTATCGAAACATTTTCAAGGTGAAAAATGGGGGTTCAAGTCTTTGATCTTCCTTCGATTGTTTGGGTGCGAGTTCTCTTACTCGTGTGTAAGCAATTGGCGCCTCTTTTAAAACTCAACCACCTTAGATGAAAAAGAGAGAGAGCCAAATCTTTGGCTCACTCTCCCGATTACTTGGGCCCGAGGAATCTTTCTTAAGTTCAAGTAATCGTCATCTAAACCAAGCCAACTCCCCCTTGTTTCGTGGGCGTACCACGAACTACGACTGCTCTGATTCTTTATTCTCGTCCGAGTAAAGATACGTAGGCACAAGATTGCGATAATCTTGGCGAGCTACCATTTTCTTTTTCCACCTTTTCCACACTACCATCTTTTCCCGTCAAACCCCGTAGTCGAACTACGATTGCTCTGATTTCTCATTCTCGTCCGAATGAGCATACGTAGGCCCGAGGTCGCGATGATCTTGCCGAGCACCCTATCCTTAAAACCACCCATTTCCCCTTAGTATCCTTTCCTTTTATCTTTACCTTTCCGCGTTTATTTTAGAGAAGAAAATAGATAAACTTAGCTAACGAGTATCGCGATTCGAATTAAGAGGTTCTCGTTGAGTTCAACGGACGTAAGGGGTGCTAACACCTTCCCCTCACCTAACCGACTCCCGAACCCAGAATGTGGTTGCGACGACCATGTTTTTACCCCTCCTAAAAGGTTTTCTCAATATTTTCCTTTCCCTCTTTTAGGATAAATAAAGTTCGGTGGAGACTCTGTCGAACCAATTTCCGCGCCTTTCGCGCGAGGGTCGTATTTTCTCGATGAATTTTTGAGGTGCGACAGGTTTTTGGAGTTTGATTATGAAAATCTGCTTGACGTTGGATCAAGGGTTTATTTGTTATGAAAAGAGTTTGGTTCGAAAAAGGATTGGTTAGAGGTTGATTTGAAAATGGCTCGATGACGAATCGAGGGTTTGGTTTGAAAAGAGGTTTGTTTGAAAATGGCTCGATGACGAATCGAGTATTAGTTTGAAAATGGGTTGGTTGAAAAATGTCTCGACGACGAATCGAGGTTTTGGTTTGAAAATGGGTTGCCTATGCTAGTCCCTAGGGGTGCTCCTAGTAAACAAACCACAATCAAAACAATATTAAGTGCGTACATCGGAATGGGGGAGGGATACATGTAAATTACAAGTGTTGACAGAAATAAATGGTCTCATTGTAAGGTAGCCCAAGAGGAAGCCGTGTGTGTGTGCAAAGTGTCCTAAACTAAGCCTTGAGCAAGCATCGAGCAAGTGGATGATCATAACCAACGGTCCATCAATTAGTTTTTTAGATTTCGATATTTTTACTGTTTTTTTATTAAAGGTGAGTAAAATGAAATTGATATGAGTATGGATACAATATGATGATAATATTTACAATAATAATATAATATAAAATGGACAAGATATAATATGGATATAAAATCGGTCTCGTCTCAATCGCGATTTAATCGGTAAATTGATTATCGAATTTTTGTCCTTCATTGACCCAAAAGAATATAAAATGATAAAAAGGAAATTAAATCGAAAATACGAATACAAAGAATAAAGGTCTCACCTTTATCGAGATTTAATCGAGAAATCGATAAATCAATCGATATTTAATTTTCATTGACCAAATATGAATAAAATAATAATAAAAATAGTGAATAAACATTAGTGAATAAAAATCATAAAATAGAATAAAAATTGAAAATACTGCTAAAAATAATAAAGGTCTCACCTTTATCAAGATTTAAGATTAAAAATGAATAAATCTTGATATTTTGGTTTTCATTGACCAAAAATACTAAAAATGAAATAAAAAAAAATCTAAATGAATAAAATGATAAATACAAAATTAATTGAAATAAATGAACTAAAATGATAAATATTACATAAATCGAAATAAAAATGAATAAAAAAAGGTAGGCCTCAAATAAATCAAAATTTAATCGGTTTGATTAAACTATGAATTGAGTCATATCATTGACCCTAAAATTACTATAAAAAGAAATGAAAATCTAAAACTAGAAGTTAAATAAAATTGATTTTAAAAACCTGATAATACTTAAAAAAAATTTAAAACCTAATAAGATATAAAATATAAAGGGAAGGGTGTATTTGAAAAACAGTGGGTGCAAAATAGAAAAAAGAATCAGGCGGGCCTTAGCCCATCATTTGAAGAGGGGTACGACAGGTAAGTTGGGGTGTTAACATCAACTGGGCTGATAAGGTATCCAAACACGGTTTAAAATAAAAGAAAACAAACTAAATCTGAAACCGTATGCTAGAAACTCGGTCATGTATTCCAACCTCAACGACTTCCACTTTTTTCTGAAAAGCTTTAAAAACAAAATAAACAGAGGAAAAGTCAAAAAGAGAAAAGCTAGGTTATTAGATCAAAATTTCTTTGAGGACCAACACAACAGGGCACGGTTTATTTGTTTCTTCAGAGATAAAGCATCAAATCCCATAAAACCAAACACGTCAAGACTTCATCATTATTCTTTGAAACCAAAAACCGGATAAAAACACGATGAACAACGATGTTATCCACAACACCTCGATTTCAATCGATCCAACCTTCTTTGTTTTCGCTTCAACTCAAATCCACTTCAGATTCGCTCGTTTTCGGTTCTGATTTTACGGCTCGCTTTACTCTTCGCCTTCAATTTCTAGTTTTGGGTTTCGGTTCTTTGCTTGATCTTCCTCTTCTTTTTCCAATTTCTGAGTTTTCGGGTTGGTTCTGAAATATGGGTTTTGAGTGGATTTAGGTTTGTGGGTTGCTGGCGGTGGCGAGTTTGGATGTGGGGGTTTGGTTCGGTAGTTGTTGATGGAAGCAGATAGGAGATTGATGGTGCTAAGACGGAGGGTGGAAGGAATATTAGGTGGAGGTTTGGATGGGTTTGCAGAAGATTGCAGAGAGGTTTTTTGTGTGATTTGGTTGATGTTTAAAAGAGTATGAAGGTGATGGATCATTATGCAGGTTGAAGAAGGTTGAGTGGGGCAGATGGAAATATGAAGAATGAAGGTGGTGATATAGTTATGGTGAAGGTTTATGAATGGAGGTGTTTACGGTTTGTTTGAGAGTGGATTTGAAGAAAGTGAGTTGTTGCTTTGGAGGAAGGTTGCGCAGTTGAAGGTGAGGATCGTTTTAAGAAGAAATTTTTTGTGGAAAACAAATGATTATGATTCGAAGGAAGTTCAAGTTTGATGTCGTGGTTGTGCGTTGGTGGTTGTGGGATTGGGAGATTGGGTTGTTGATTGTGGTTTCAGAACTGGGAGGGTTTTATGCTGAAGGTTGTTTCGGTTGTGGTAGAAGAAAAAAACGAAGGTTCTTATTCAAACTCTCTCCTTCTCTTTTTTGTGAATTCCTCTTCCCCCCTCATTGAACTCCTTCTTTCTCTTTTTAAAATTGTCTAGGCTTGTCGAATACGTTTCCAACTGAAAGGTCCATTTCAACGTAGGCTATTGCTGGTTTGTGCAGGGTTCGACCACTGTTGCTTTGAAGCAGTCTGGGTGGTACAGTCTAGGAGAGCGACTTGAGCTATTGTAGTGCAGCATTTTGGTCTTGCGGATCATGAAACATTTTGGAGTTTTCTCTTTGTCTTGGAGTGATGATGGTACAAACATGGCTTGAATGAGTTTATTGATGTGGCTTGAATGAGTTTATTCTTTTTGTGTAATTTGTAATAAAATCTTGAACTTGGAGATGAACGGGCTTCAAAAAATGGTACTTGGAAAGTAAAGAGCCTTTTTGGATTTTTGTATAAAATGATAAAGGGCTCTAAAAACCTTGAATCATGGGCTCCTTATTTTTGTAACTTGATTCTTGTTGTGATATGGACTAAAAATAAAAAAAAAACTAAATGGAAAATACTGGTCATGACTAAAAAGTAAATATGGATAAAATAAAAAAATAATAAAAAAAAAAAGATATTGGATAATGGTTATAAAAAAAAAAGATATTGGAAATAAAATGAATATATAAAGAAAATGAAATGGATAAAAGCGGAAGTTTGAAAATAAAATTTTGGAAATAGTAATGGATATGGATTTGGGTCTAAAGGAAAAGTGGGTAATTGGATTGAAAAATATGAAAGGATAAAGAAATGAGTATTTGGAAATGGTTATGGATTTTTAATTGGATGATAAAAAATGGTTAAAAACTAGATAAAAATAAAAATGGATAATAAATGAAATTAAATACAACATATTTTTTTGAATTTTTTGAATAAGAATTAGTAGATGGATGTACAGATGAAATTTCTACACAAGTAGGACAAATTTGGGGTATAACAGTGAGCTACTTCTCCAATTCTTTCTAAGACTTGATACGGTCCCACGTATCTTGGACTTAACTTCCACGATTTAAATGGTCTTTTCAATCTCAATCTCAGAGTAACCTTCAAAAATACATGATCTCCCTTATCAAACTCCAACAGTCTTCTACGGTTGTCCGCATAGCTTTTCTGAAGATCTTGGGCTTGTTAAACTTTCCCACGAATCATCCTAATCTTTTCCGTGGTCTCGTGAATAATCTCAGGTCCCAAAATTCTATCGTCGCCAACCTCCGCCCAACACAATGGCGTTCTACACTTCCTACCATATAACGCCTCATAAGGTGCCATACCAATACTTGCATGATAACTGTTATTATAAGGGAATTCGATCAACGGCAAAAGTTCTATCCAATTTCCTCCACTTTCCAGTACACAAGCTCTCAACATGTCCTCCATAGTTTGTATTGTCCGTTCCGTCTGACCGTCCGTTTGCGGATGATTCGACGTGCTCAAACATAGCCTCGTTCCCATGGCTTGTTGAAAAGCTCTCCAAAATATGGAAGTAAACTTTGGATCTCTATCCGAAACGATGCTAGTAGGAATACCATGCAACCTCACTATTTCTGAAATGAACAACCTTGCGAGATGACTCGCCTTGTAGGTAGTCTTCACAGCTAAGAAATGCGCTGATTTCGTAAACGATCTACAATTACCCAAATCGAATCATAACCACCTTGTGCACGGGGTAATCCCACTGCGAAGTCCATCGAAATACTATCCCATTTCCACGTCGGAATTTCTAAAGGTTGCAACGAGCCACCCGGCCTTTGGTGCTCAATCTTCACTTGTTGGCACACCGCACATTCCAACACATACACCGCAATATCCTTTTTCATCCCGGGCCACCAATAGTCCCTCTTTAAATCTTGATACATCTTTGAAGCACCAGGATGTATAGTAAAAGCACCCTTATGCGCTTCTTCCAAAATCCTTCTTTTTAACTCCGTGCTATCCGGAACACAAATCCTTTGGTTAAACAAAATAGTTCCGTCGGTAGCTCGCGCAAAACCCGGTTGTAATAACACTTCCTGCAACTTCTCGTCTAACCCTTATTCTTGCTAGATTTCTTCCCTAAGAGTAGAAGAGACATTCAAATTCCCCATAATTACACAATTTGGAGTCCAGTTAAATTGAAGATTTAGATCTCTAAACTTTTCCATTAAGGTATACTCTAACATCATCAACTCGGCATTATGCAACACCTTCCTACTCAATGCATCTGCCACCTTATTTGCTTTACCCGGATGGTATTTTAACTTGAAGTCATAATCCTTCAAATATTCCATCCATCTCCTCTGACGCATGTTCAACTCTTTTTGATCAAATAAGTACTTTAAGCTCTTGTGGTCGCTAAACATCTCAAAACGTACACCATACAAATAGTGACGCCACACTTTCAAAGTAAATACAACTGCCGCCAATTCTAAATCATGCGTTGGGTAATTCTCTTCATAGACTTTCAACTGTCGTGAAGCATAAGCCACTACATGTCCATCTTGCATTAACACCCCACCTAATCCCTTCTTCGATGCATCACAATATACCTCATACGACTTGCTAGAATCGGGAATAACCAAAACAGGAGCGGTAGTCAATCTCTCCTTCAAACTCCTAAAACTTCTTTCACAAGCTGAATCCCACTCATACGAATAATCCTTCTGAGTAAGTCTCGTCAATGGTAAGGCCAACTGTGAAAAACCCTTGATAAACCTTCTGTAGTACCCTGCCAATCCCAAGAAACTTCTAACTTCAGAAGCATTCTTCGGTCTCTCCCAATTAATCACTGCTTCAATTTTTGATGGATCGACCGCTACACCTCCCTGGGATATGACATAACCGAGAAAATTAACCTCAGACATCCAAAACTCACACTTACTCAACTTAGCAAAAAGTTGCTTCTCTTGTAAGATGGATAAATCAATCCTTAGGTGTTCTCCGTGCTCTTGAGGATCACGGGAATAAATAAGAATGTCGTCAATGAAAATCACCACAAATTGGTCCAAGTAAGGTTGGATATTCCGATTCATAAAATCCATGAAAACTGTCGGAGCATTCGTCACACCGAAAGGCATCACCAAAAATTCATAATGACCATAACAGGTTCTAAACGCAGTCTTTGGCACATCTGAACTCTTCACACGAATCTGATGATAACCCGACCGTAAATCAATCTTCGAGAACACACTGGCTCCTTTCAATTGATCTAACAGGTCGCCTATCCTTGGTAATGGGTATTTAT
This sequence comes from Lathyrus tuberosus, assembly GCA_022829125.1. Classification (NCBI taxonomy): domain Eukaryota; kingdom Viridiplantae; phylum Streptophyta; class Magnoliopsida; order Fabales; family Fabaceae; genus Lathyrus; species Lathyrus tuberosus. The sequence goes on along the minus strand of JALAZF010000627.1, from coordinate 1,332,350 downwards.
TCTTGATGGTGACCTTATTCAACTGACGGTAATCAATACACAAATGCATTCCACCATCCTTTTTCTTTACCAATAACACTGGAGCTCCCCAGGGCGAAACACTTGGTCGAACAAAATGCTTAGCCAACAATTCTTCCAATTGATCCTTTAATTCTCTTAATTCAAGTGGTGACATCCGATACAGAGAAACGGATATTGGAGTCATTCCCGGTATCAGGTCAATAGAGAATTCCACTTCCCGCTCCGGAGGAAGAGAAGTGATATCCTCGGGGAAAACTTCAGGAAAGTCACAAACTACCGGAATACTCAAAACTTGGATGTTACTACTCTCCTCCTTAGTAAGAATCAAAAGAACAGACTTTTCCTCCTCAAACAAGAAATTAATCATTCCAACCGTACCTTCTAAAATAGTAGTTAACACATCCTTCGAAGTGGCCTCGGTAGATGGGATAATGATCAGTTTTTCCTCACACCCAATAAACACCGAATTAGCAGAAAGCCAATCCATTCCCAGAACAACATCCACTTTCTTAAGCGGTAAACAGATAAGGTCAATCTGGAAAACTCTTTCATTCACCGATAATACACAATTTTCACACATCAACGGTGTCTCAACTATCTCATCCATGGCGGTAGTAACCACCATAGGAGGAAACAAAGGTACAGCTTGCAACCCAAGTCGCTTCACGCATCGCGTGGACACAAAAGAATGTGTTTCCCCACAATCAAATAAAACAAAACAAGGATGTCCATTTACGAAACACGTACCCGCAATCAAGGAGTTATCATTCTTTGCTTTCCTCGCATCCAAGGTATACACTCGGCCGGTATTCTTCCCTTTTGTCTGATTCCTACCCTGAGGACAATCCCTCGATATATGGCCCACCTTATTACACTGATAACACCTCACTCCCTCCAAACTGCACCTACCATAATGATTCCTTCCACAAGTACGACATACCGGAGGCACACTAGGCCTAGAACTCTGAACTTGCTTCCCTTTGAATGATTGCTGCCTTAGTCTAACTTGTTGATTCGGTCTCCCTCGGTCACTTTGATTCATCCTACTTAAATCTCCTTCCATTTGTACCTTCTTCAAACTATGCTCTGCCACATAACACTGTCTTAACAATTCGGCATAGCTAGTGAATTCTCTCTGAGACACACTATGTGAAATTTCAGCCCTTAAACCAAACAGAAACTGATCAATCTTCCACCTCTCATTAGGAGCATACATGGCTTGTCTAGAATAAGCAGCCATAACCTCGAACTTTTCCGCATAAGAAGCCACAGTCAAGTTGCCTTGTCTCAATTATTGAAACTCGAATTCCTTCTGAGACCTCAAGGAACTTGGAAAATATTTCTCCATAAAATTTACCTTAAATTGCTCCCATACCTTTGGTACCTCTTGAATTGTCATTAAGGCTAAAGCGCTTTCCCACCACCTCATGGAAGGACCCTTCAATAAATGAGAAGCGAAGACCACCTTGTTTTCCTCACTGCACTGAACTATTAGGAAAATCCGTTCCATACCTGATATCCATTCATGAGCCTTTACTGGATCTAACCCTCCCTGGAATTCCGGAGGATTCATATGAATGAAATCTCTAAAGGTTCCCCCTGCAGCTTTAGGAACCACCACTGGAGGATGCACGCCACCAGCCATTTGCTGTACCATTTGTTGCACAAACTGATTTTGTTGTTGCTGCATCTGTTGCATAAATTGGTATAAAGGAGCATTTCCCTCGTCACCCGGCGGATTAGTCCCTGCTGGAGTGGTTCTCGGTCTACCACGGTTATTTCTGTGCCTGTCAGCCATGTTCCTGAATTTCATACATATAGGATTAAGTTGATCAGACTCAATACCATAAATATAACACACAAGACCAATGGCGACACACCGCATATGAAACGGAAAGAAAACTTATTCTATTTCATGGCTAGGTCGAGGATACGACCTGCTCTGATACCAACTATAATGCCTATATATATATATATATATATATATATATATATATATATATATATATATATATACATCAAAGCATATATTATACATAAATTCCACTTTTGGTACTGAAATATACAATAAGTTCCTAGTAAACACATTATACATATACATGCCCAAAAAGCCTAATACAAAAAAACTACGACATAGTATATCTACAAGATGTTCCAAAGAAAAATACTAAGAACTAGATCAAATAATGATCTCAAAAAAACTCCACAACAGAAGCAAAGCCATCAGATAAGTAAGGATAATCACACAGCCTTATCCTTACCCTTCGCGGAACCTGCAGTACCTGTGATGTAAACAACAACAGTGGGGTGAGATACATCAAATCTCAGTGAGTTCCCTATCTTAAAGTCCTCTCGGCTTTACAAAGTTCTAATAAACCTAACTCAAGTCAAAAGGGAAGGGAAGTGACTTTGATTACACACACTAAATATGTATCCACACCCGTGAGCCTGTTAACTCACACTAGTACCAAAGTACGTCCTGAGCCTGTTAACTCAAGAATCTCACTAATCAATAACCGTACCAAGGCATCCCCTGTTCCCGTCCGCTTCTACATCTAGAAGACGACCCGAGTCATGGATCCTTGCATTTACTTGGCATACGAAATGGATTCGGGATCATCGGCCCGTACACCGTGATCCGTCACTTCACACGGCCCGTACACCGTCACAAGTCTCTTTACCCGTAGGCTCCATTCGTACTATACGCGGGAATCAAACATGCCAAGTAATTGTGCATACGTTTCAGAGGAGGTGCTTGAGTCTCATGAAACTACACCGTAAGATAAACTAGTTATGATTATTATACACACATCTCAGCCTCTCATGCACGAGCATTGTCACTATGACCATTCACACTTTCCGACATTGTTTATGGTAATGTTCCTCACTCTACCTATTTCATATTTTAACATGCATACATATTCAACAACAATTACCTACCATTAAACGATAAAAGTCGACAAAACGACACTATTCCAAAATTCTGACATAATTAAATCGGCCAACAAATCTTAAAACCATTTTAATAAGAAAGTACATTTTGTTAGCTGTCCAACGATATCAAGAATTTTAAAAATGGATAAACGGGTCAAAAGTTATGGACATAACGAGAAATGGTATCGCGAAAAACACAAGTCTGCACCCCTCCTGGCCGTACGCGTATTGCCTTGTGCCATACGCGTATTGTCCAGCTGGCTCGCCCAGCCATACGCGTATTGCCCAAAGTGATACGCGTATGGGCAGAGACTGATTTTTCCCAAAAATTCCTTTTAAAACCCCAATACGCGTATTGCCTTACTTCATACACGTATTGCCCAAAACCCTACGCGTACCATTATGCAAATGAGCAGATGGCCGAGAAAATGGAACCCCATACGCGTATTGCCTTAACTAATACGCGTATTGCCTTGGGTGTTACGCGTATGGGCAGCGTGAAACCCATAATTTTCCTGCATAATTGGGTCTGCGAAAACTATCCATTTTCCCTTCCAATTCACTTCTAAACACCCGAAAAATACCAATTGGATGCACAATAACACATATCTAACATGTATCAATCATAAGGAACATTAAAACATGATTTTGGTGCAAAAAATCTCATTTTCTAACAATATCAAAGTAACTCTAAAACTCAATAAAATTCTACTCGAAAGCATCTAACTAGAACCCACCTGGATTCCAAGATGAGAATGATGAAGCTGAGATGAAAAGATTGGAGATGGGTTGTTGAATCAATCTCTTGAGCTCTTGAGAAAGTTTCCTCTTCTTTCCTTCCTTTTCCTTCCTTTTTCCTTCTCTTACTTTTCTTTCTCCAAGTTTTCTATCTTTTTCAAATAAGGAGGAAAAGAAAATAGACATAGGAAACATTAATTGGTAATACTACTAATTATCCAAATTATCTCCATTGCACCAATTAATAAAACTCCAAGTCAAATAATATTAATCTAATCAATTCCGAGTTCGTCAGTTTACTCTAATTACTTTATCCAATAATTGCTCAGAGTACACTGGAACCCAGTTGATCATAATAATATTAGCCAAAATGTTCACAAAATTATGGGGTATTACAACCAGTATATGAAACAACATCATGAATGATTTTTGTCAAGGAAACCTTGAGAAATAGCCTAGTTTCTTCATAGATCAAACCGCTTATCCTCTTGACACCTCCTCTCCTTTCCAATCTATGAATCGCTGGCTTTGTAATTCCCTAAATGTTGTCGCGCAGAATCATCCTGTGCCTCTTTGCTCCTCCCTTTTCCTAGCCCCTTAATACCCTTTCCACGACCTACAATTTTTGCAAGAAATTTTAAGAAATTGTTTATTCTTTTATATTTTGAATGTGAAAAAGTAAAAGATGAATGGGGTATTTATATATCATTCTGAGCAGGAAATGAAGAAACCGCTTATCATCTATCGTTGGATTTAAAGTAATAGACGGTTTAGATTTGGCTGAAATTTTTCAAAATTTTAAAACTATTTTATAATTTATTTTATAAAAACTATTTTTAAAATAAAATAAAAATATTGGTCAATCATATTTCCAAAAACTGTATTTTAAGAACTCCAATGAAATTTTTTAGGCAATTATAATCCACTTACAATTCATTAAATTGTTGTTATATGCTTCTATTTCATTCAGTAATGGGATTAGTGGGTTATAAAGTAGTTAACCATTTTTGGAAGTTACTACTACCTTTTTATTATCATTTCTTATTTAATTAATTTAATTAATTAATCATTTGTTACCAAAGATGAGCAATAATAACTTACTAATCTATTAACCGTAAGAAAAATAGTGTAAAACAATAAATTTATTAGGGGCAAAATTGGAAGTAAAAAAGGCTACACCAAAATTGTGTTTTGCCTTTATATATTGTTATAAATTATAGTAGTAATACAATTTAGGTTCAGTTTGACAAGATATTTGTTGAGCTTTGTTTGATAACAGTCTTTTCATCACAAGTTTATAGCTTATTTTACTAACTAGTATCTTATTCTCCAGACGTTATTTTAAATAGCGTTTTATCTTATAGCTTATCATTTTTTCTTCCACTTTTGTCTTTATTATTTTAACTAAAATTCACTACTATCTTTTATAATTTATTTTAACTTAAATAAAACAATATATATTAAATACTTTTTATGTCATTTTAATTTATCAACTAATTGAACTTCTAATTTTACCAAACACTTCAATTAGCTTATCAGCTATAAGTCATAATCTATCAGCTATAAGCTATAAGCTATCAGTCATCAACCATCAGGTATAAGCTATAAGCTATCAGTCATTCTCCATCAGTCATAAACTATAAGCTATCAGTTAACTTATCAAGCAACAACTATTTTTGTCAAACAAAGCCTTAATATATTAAAAAAAAACAAATTAAATTAAAAAAATCAAAAATCAAAACCTAAATTTGAATCTTATCTTAGAAACCCTAAGATAACATGAAATTGAAATCCCATATTAGAAATCACTCGTGAAATCAATCATTTAACATGAAATAAATATCATGTTCCTCAACTTCAATTTCATCAACAACATGAGTAATCTGCAACATGTTATCATGTATGATCGTGTTTCCAATGCTCCTGCTTTTAATGACCGTGTTTTTATTAAAGATTACTAAAAATTAGTTGGGAGACTGGTTATTTAGTGTAGTAGTAGCTACCCTATTAATGATGAAGTTGGCATAAAGAATGGTGTATGACAAGTATTGCTTTGGTAGTTTAGCTTGGTAAAGTAATGCTCTTCTAACATTGAGCAAACACTGGTGTTTTCTCCCTACCTTCCCATTATACTTAGGGGTTTCAACACATGTGTTGTGATGATAAATTCGTTTAGAATCATAAAAGGATGTTAACAAAAACTCAGGGCCACTATCAATTCTTATGATTTTATGGGTAATATTGTATTGGTTTTGGATCATGGTGATTGAAATTGCAATCACATTATTGTATGGTAACGTTTTTAGTTTTGATGTTTTTGTTAATTTACGTGTATGTGTTATTTGATTATTCACATGTTTGTAATTTGTTCATTATTTTACTATTCGCGTGTTTGTAATTCAATCGCATTTCAATTGTATTATGTTTGCTCGGCTATTTATAGTGTACCATTAAGAAACCTCATTATTAACCCCAAGGGTTGGCCTAGTGGTGGAGACTTAGGTCTTGAGAATGTGCTCCTCTCAAGGTCTCAGGTTCGAATCCTATTAGGTACAATCAACTCTTGTGTGGACCAGTCTATACGGAGCTTTGCTCCGGCTTTAAATGGGGCCCCCACTAGTGGACGGTGGGATTGGTCCCTCTTGAATTAGTCGGTCGCAAGGCCGGATACCAAGATTTCCAACAAAAATAGAACCCTCATTATTTAATAAATTAGAGTGTTGATCCATGATAGTGTTCCTTTTTAGCCTAGAAAATTGATTTTTGTCGTTTCATCAAGTGTTGTTTGAATCAAAAGTTAGAACACTTAAATCAAGGTTTTAAGTCATTTGATTCGAATCATGTATAATGTGTGACTCAGATCATACTTATTGTGAAAATTGGATTTTACCTCTGGATGATTTAACTCGAATCATGTTTTGAACTTGACTTGAATCATAACACTCAATGGAAATTATTATTAGGTTATGCTTAATTTGACTTGAATCATGAGTTGAACTTGACTCGAATCACAACACCATGTGACTCGAATCATGATTTCTACTTGACTCGAATCATAGCTTCACATATTCAATTTTCTATCTTAGATTTAAATAGTTGTTTCTTTGTTCCAAACAACCAGAGCACTAAGACATGAGTCATGAAGAAGTAACTTTGATTGTGATTCTTTTTCAAGATAAAAGCTCAAGTGAAACCCTAAGACAAAAAATATCAAATTGTCTTTCTTCTATAATGTGTCTATTTTCTAGCACCTATTTTTGTTCTCTTGTTTGAAGAGAAACTTTTTAAGTGTCAATCCATGTCAGATTCACTTATTTTTGTTACACATTGTTCTTGTGTAATTTTTTGTTTGAGGGAAACCATAAAAAGAGAGTTGATTAATCTTGTAATGATTCAAGCTTGATGAAGCTCATGATAACCATCAAGATTCAATACCCATTTATCTAGAAACTTGAGAGAACCTTGTATGTGTTCTTCATTCAACACCATCTAATTACTTGTTATTATCTTGTGAATTATATTTTGTGTGTGTGTGTGAGAGAGAGAGAGATAGGGGGAGGTAGAGAGAGAGAGATTCATTTAGAGAGAGAGAGAGATTCATTTGGCATTGTTCATCATGTTCAACCTTAGTCATTATCCATTATCATGGACCTTAATCTCTAGAGATTGGGTGTTTGAGGGAGACTAATGGTACATTAGGGTGTTTAATATTTTTGTGTGAAGTTTGTTGTATGTAACAGGAACATAGATCGTTTCTTGAATGCAATTCCGATGCTGAGTGTAATGCCCTGTATAATATTTGAAATTCTGGTACAGATGTGTGATGTCTCGTGCAATGTCACAACATCGCAATCTGCTGTATGAACAAGGCAATAATAGTAACAGAACGCATAAACCACACACAAGGATTGTTCATCCAGTTCGGTTCAACAACCTATATCTGGGGGCATACCAAGCCAGGAAGGAAGTCCATTATTAGCAGTATCAAATTATAGACTCAACCGACCAGTTGACATCTACCTAATTTAATCACTACCCAATGACCCTTCTATCTAAGTCCTCCCTAGATAAGAGACTCCATCTCACTTCCAATCATCGCAATGATGTCTAGCAGTCAACTTCACCGCCACTGCATCAACAACTTGATTACCAACAACTTAACAAACACGAAAAACTAGAAGACACACTTCCATGACACACCTTGGAGTTGCTTCCAAGCTTCCTCCAAGAACAATACAATACGCATTACCTACAGGTTTCTGAGTAATACCACAGTGACCATCTCACAACCCGAGTGGTTCACATAGACAAAGCCCTAATGATCTACATCTTGGACCCGTACAAATTCTAGATTACAAGCATTCTATTTATAGCTTTTTCCTAACTGGATTTGGGCCTTCAAATCATATCAAATCTTCTGCTCCCAATCCACAACAGATTCTGCTACTAAATAGATCTTCAATTAAATCTTCAATCAATTAACTCTAAATATTCTCCATATCTTTATGCATTGGATTCGCAACAAACTAATCTTCTTCACACATGATTGCAACAGAATATATCTCCCATGATATTCGCCTGCAATTTCTGATTTTCTTCAGCAGAATATTTCATTAAGCCAAAACCATGTGCAACCCTAAACATCTCAGACCTGATGTTCACTACTGATGTCACGACATCGGGTGTAACATCAGCACACAGCTGCAACCCTTACATCTTTAACAAACCTGAATGTTACCTAAACATATCATTAATGCTAGAAGCTCATGTTGCAACATCAACCATGACATCAGCATTGTTTTAACAAAATTCCAGCCAATTACACGAACTTACAATCTCCCCCTTTGGCTAATTTTGGCTAAAACACATATATAAACATTACAGCTCAAATTACAGCAGCAATTACAACCCTATACTACTGTTAGAAGTCATCTGATCCTAATAATAAACATCAGTAGCTACTGTGTACTGCATCCATGGAGAATCATCTTCTTTTGAATGATGTTAGGACATCATGTTAGACATAACATCACCATATAACAGCAACTCCAGGCAGCATATCAAGACCTAAGAACAAGACAGTCCTGAAGTATTGGGGCACATGAGGAAGAAGATATCTGACACTTCCCCTCAACACAACACATTTCTTTTTCCTTCCAGGACAGACCCAGAACAAATGTAGAAGACTCCTCCAGAAAAGAAATGTTTGTCTATTCATCAAAGACCAGTGGTGGCATAAGATAATTCTACACACCTTCATTGATCAGACACTGGTTTTAATCTGTGGCATAAGATGAAACTTAAGAAGTGCCATTCTGCCAACCCAGGTAACTCAGAACACAAGTCACAACTGTGTTCATAACTCAGGACACAAGTCACAAAGACTCAACACTAGTTTAAGGATAGGACATCCTCTGCAACATCTGGAACTGCAGACTCTAGACATAACATCTGCGCAAACCATTTAGCACATCCCTTTCCTTTCTCCCCCCTTTTTAGCCACAAATTGGCAAAGGAAGCCCTCACAGAACCAGACCCAAGTAGTGCTCACCCAAACACGAATAAACGCCATAAGACTTATGAGATAAGAACACTCACTGGCTGAAGAAGAACAGAATAACCCCTATAAATAGCTGATCAGTTACATTAGAATAAACGAGCTTTGAATAGTCAAGGTTCTTGGTCATAGAAACGCTATATTAGGAACTAAAAACTCCATCCAAATTCAATGTCTATCATCCAAAACAGTCTTGACCACTTTGATTGTTTCCTAACTGATTTTTACCATAAATTGTGCCAAAACAGTTCCATGCACAGTCGAAGCCATGTGTTTCACCTTATCCTTACACCACCGTCCAAAATACTTCCTTGTTTGGCTCAAGAAAAATATGTCCTATACCATGTTCTGACATCTTATCAGACATTGTCTGCTGACTCACAAAATTAACAACCCAAGACAAGCACGACATCTATTGATCAACACAACTCACAATCCCTTCTAGATTCCTTCAGAACAGCAGAGAAAAACAACTTCTTCAACTCCCCCTATCTAAGATAACCAGTGCCCCTTTGCAAGAAGAACACCTTAAATGAATGGAAAACATAAGACTCATCTTCATGTCTTCAAGAGCGCACCCTCTATTCAACTCACCTGCTGAACGCATTCGCTTAATGCTTAATCCTCAAACAATCCAAATACCAAAAATCACATGATTCCCTCTTGATTGGTTATCTTCTCATGCTCCAAAACTCACATCTGATCAACTTCTCTCAGGAATGAACTTCTTGATCATAACATTTGGAAAATCCAGACATAGACTTCATTCATCCAGTCAGGAATGCTTCACACAAGCCTCCACAGGTTCTGAGGCACAAATACACTGCCTTCTACTACGCTTTAAGTCGAGTCCTCTTTCTTTGAATTAAAAACACACACCTAGACAAGTGTGACATCTCCCATCAACAAAAACCCCTACTGAGTTCTTCCAAAACAAACTGCAGAGAAAAATAAATTCTCCCAGACACAGTAAGGAGATCTACATCTTTTCAGCAGCAGCAATCATGCATGACAGACTATTCTGCTCCCCCTAAATAGTTGCACAAGTTCAACAACAAAAATGTACCTACTCTTCCTAAGCAGTAGTACATAAAGTTTGATCTGACATCATAAACATCAAACAAAACACCACTTTACTCATTTCAAGCACATGAACATCTTCATGCTCATACAGACCCCACGAATTCTCAGCTTACTTAAAAACTTTACTGAGATCTAATCTCTTCAAGAGATACTTACAGCAGAAGAAAGAACAGCTCAAAAAAAACTTTCTGATTAGATCACATCATGTGACACAATTCCTCTGCCATTACATTCACTAGTAGTTGTTGACACTAGTGATGCCTTCAAAATTAGTAGTCGTGCTTTGCCAGAACATACTACTAAAAACAAGCTCAGAATCTCCATCAGAAACACCTCTTCTGACAATAATGCTTGAGCATCCAACTCCACATGAAGTCACATCATGCTATTCGAGAGGAACAAAAGGATCACCATCCTCCTTTAAACAAATTGTTGGATAAAGATCAAAGTCACATAGATCCCCCAATTTTCCAAAAGCAGTCATTCCCTATCATACTCTTCATCTTTAGATTTCCAAGCAATCAATTCCTGATCTACTTCAGTCTACTCTACATTCTCCATCCAAGGCAGACCTTCTACTTCATTATTCTCCCGTATGACTATGTAGACGCTCCTTAGGCATGATGTAGGCACCAAGCTTCTGAACCAGGACATAATCATCATTCACCAAGGATATCCAACCCAAAAAATGTTCTAACATCAGTTAGGACATTCTTGACACATCACACACACCATGGTTCTAGATATGCTTCACTACTGAACTTACTATCGCATAGTAATCCAAAGAACTAGAGAATTAAGCTCTCATCCACCTTCAAGAGGAATAATCTCCTTGAGTCTTCAACTCATCATCCTTCTGCCCAAGAGTAACTTGTTCTAAGACAATCCTCAATAATAACCAGCTGCCACACTCTGATTATCTTGATTCTTCGAATCCACTTCTGAGATTAACCAAATGCCACAGTTTGATCACCTCATTCATGAATCCTCATATGAAAAAAAACCAAATGCCACATTTTGACCTTTTTCACGTTTGTCAGAACTCTCACAAAGATATCTTGATCCACCAAGGAAACTTGATCTTCAAGTCACATGTTTCACTTGCTCAAAAGCAAACACACTTAGACTCCCTAAGCCATGGTCATGTAACATCTTCTCCTTCCTGCAGCTCCGGCAAACTGCCATGAGAAAGATCTTTTTGAAGCATCCTATTGTTCATTCCTGTAGATCACCCTATCATTAGCTGATGTGCCACATCACCAGCTGAGACTCCTGATGTTAAGCTAGATGTCAGAACATCCAACTGTTGAATTCAGCTCTACCTTCTGCCACTCAGAAGAACCTCCTCCCTTTGCAGAAACAGATTTCCATGCTCTCATAGACTTGATTCAACAAGCAAGTTTGAGTAGACAACCTCCATCCTGCTTAGAAACTCCAAAGACTTCAAACCTACCACATCTGAATCTTCAGAGAATAAGTAGTCCAAGACTACCTCATAGCAATACTAAAGAAAGTCACTTCCCTTAGTAGAGCCGTCAGTAGAAAGCTAGAGATAACTGCCACTTATCCTCGACCTTCACAACCAGAGCAAACACCATTCTCCAACCTGATCCAAGCTGTACTCATCAAGATGTAATGTCTTCATATCTTTCAGCCTTAAAGCCAACAACTTGTCTGACTTGAGATGTTGGATGTCATCAACATTCCACAATCTGCCTCTCATAATCCAAACACATCCCAGACTATTTGGATGATACTCCATAGTAACCAATTAACCCCACCAGTTGATTCAACTCCAAAGTGCTTAACCCTTGAAAATACTTCCAAAACAGCCACATAGAGAAAGGTAAATTCTCAACACTTTTGCAGTCCTGCACTTTTACCTCAGACATATACATAGTCTCCCGTCAATGTATATTGTCGTTAGTTGAATGCACGACCTTATCAAAAGCAGACAAATACTCAACTATTGTCAAGCTTTTTATCACAAGGAACACCATTTGATTTGGTCTGACATCCTTTTCCTGCAGACTTGAGGCACTAGTTGATCCCTCTTTTGCTAATCCACACCACTGATCACTTCAGATTAGGCAAGTGGCTTGACCTGATACTTCACCATGAGCACCCCAACTTTCTTTGGCTGAGAAAGCAAAGAACTGAAATTATGTTTCAACATCAGTTCCGACATCACCTTAAACAACTGTTATTGCGTTGGAGACTGTATCCACACAAATCTCTTGGAGGAAACACATGAAAACAAATCAAGCTCAGCTTCTTTCTTGATGCAACGTCCTCCAGTTCATGTATCTTCAGATATACAAGAACTATCTCATAACCAGAAAGATCCTCCTAATTAGGTCACCACTACTAAACTTAAGAGATAACTTATCAAGATCTTCACTCCCGCATGAAAGATTTGACAGTGATACTCTTTTGCTTTGGTTCCACCCTCTTCTTTCATCATCATGAAAATTGTTCTGAACAGATTTGTCTTCAACGTCTAACTTGAAATATAATCTTCTTCTAATCCATCCATGTCAAACAGTCTTTAGAAGATCCATTCACCTTATGAACACTTCTCTCCAAACAAGGAATAGAATATCCTGCTGAGGAGACCAAACCCTAATGTCTTTCCACCAGAGAAACAGGGACCAATCAGGGTTACAACAGATACCATGCAGCGGAACACATAATAACTCCTCAACAACCTTCAGGCACTACTCAAGGATCCTTGCAAACTATCAGCATAAATCGCGAGTCAACAATGCTTTATCATGGATAGTCCAACCTTTACTCCAAGGGATCATCCAAACAACTCTCTTCCCTGCTCATGAACCAGAAAGTATCTTCCCAAGATCTCATCCAGAAACAGACAGGATGCCTGCTCTGATACCAATTGAAATTCTAGTACAGATGTGTGATGTCTCGTACAATGTCACAACATCGCAATCTGCTGTATGTACAAGGCAATAATAGTAATAGAACGCATAAACCGCACACAAGGATTGTTCACCCAGTTCGGTTCAACAACCTACATCTGGGGGAATACCAAGCCAGGAAGGAAGTCCACTATTAGCAGTATCAAATTACAGACTCAACAGACCAGTTGACATCTACCTAATTTAATCACTACCCAATGTCCTCCCTAGATAAGAGACTCCATCTCACTTCCAATCATCGTAATGATGTCTAGCAGTCAACTTCACCGCCACTGTATCAACAGCTTGATTACCAACAACTTAACAAACACGGAAAACTAGAAGACACACTTCCATGACACACCTTGGAGTTGCTTCCAAGCTTCCTCCAAGAACAATACAATACTCATTACCTACAGGTTTCTGAGTAATACCACAGTGACCATCTCACAACCCGAGTGGTTCACTTAGACAAAGCCCTAATGATCTACATCTTGGACCCGTACAAATTCTAGATTACAAGCATTCTATTTATAGCTTTTTCCCAACTGGATTTGGGCCTTCAAATCATATCAAATCTTCTGCTCCCAATCTGCAACAGATTCTGCTACTAAATAGATCTTCAATTAAATCTTCAATCAATTAACTCTAAATATTCTCCATATCTTTATGCATTGGATTCATAACAAACTAATCTTCTTCACACATGATTGCAACAAAATCTATCTCCCATGATATTCGCCTGCAATCTCTGATTTTCTTCAGCAGAATATTTCATTAAGCCAAAACCATGTGCAACCCTAAACATCTCAGACCTGATGTTCACTACTGATGTCACGACATCGGGTGTAACATCAGCACACAGCTGCAACCCTTACATCTTTAATAAACCTGAATGTTACCTAAACATATCATTAATGCTAGAAGCTTATGTTGCAACATCAACCATGACATCAACATTGTTTTAACAAAATTTCAGCCAATTACACGAACTTACAATATTTATCTAGAATAATACAATACAAGCATTTTATTTGGTACTGACACCATCATAAGTGCCTAATGGCGTAATTCACATACTTGTCCATTTCTAAAACATAAACACAGTCTATGGCACAAGACATGAAAACTAGCCAAAAATAAAAATCTAAGAATAATATACAATATCCTCAATTGTATACAACAAAGTAATACACAGCGGAAAATACTAAAGCCAAGCTTCTCTTGAAACATCCAAGCATCGCTCCACTTGTAAACCAAACCTGTAAACCACACCTGAAATATAGCAACTATAGTGGGGTGAGATACATCAAATCTCAGTGAGTTCCCTATCTTATAGGTCCTCTCGGCTCTACAAGGTTCTATCAATCCTAACTCAAGTCAAGGGGAAGGGAAATGACCTTGAGTTCACAAATCTCACACTATTTGGAAACATGTCATGAGTTCATCAACTCACAATATCACTAATCTATAACCGTACCAAGGTATCCCTCTTGCTCGTCCGCTTCTACGTCTAGAAGTCGACCCGAGTCCTGGATCCTTCTAGTTACTTGGCATACGAAATGGATTCAAAATTAAGGGATGCATTATCTCCTTAATTCGTCACTTCACATGGTCTCTCATGCCATCACAAGTCTCTACCCGTAGGTTCCATTCGTACTATAACATTGGGAATCAAACCTACCAAGTAATTCTGCCTGCACTTCAGAGGAGCTCGAGACTCATGAAGGCCTCTCAAGGGCAACTCAAAAGAAATGGTTACGATTACGTGATCATATACACAACGTAATTGTATTCGACAATCACAAGGCCACATTTGCCTTAAGGCCTCTTTTTCCTTTTACAAAACCACAAAGGTTCACACACATGTTCCATACTAGTGTTCACTTATTTCTATACCATTCGGTAATGGACACACGCCTCGGCCTCTTCTGCACGAGCATTGTCATTACTCTATCTACTCTAGGCCAGAACTCGTCAATGAATGCACGAGCGTCGCCATCCAGAGTTTCTATCACAATTTCTAGCCATTACTAGGTTCCACTATTATGTTGTTATGGGGTAAAGTTTCCTCACTCTTCCTAATTCATTTTAACATGCATATTCTCTCATTCATAATTCATAATTAGATAGACATGGCATAACACAAATATTACAAGTAAACACACATAATCACACATCACATAAAACATCACTTTTCACGTAGTAGTTAACACAAATTTTAAGGCATACAAGCCACTACTATCCTCTACCAAGCATCCTTAGTTAAATCATGGTCTCTCAATACCATTCTCTACCTTATTGGATTATCTTTCCAAATGCTTTGGACTCGTATCAATCGGATTCCCGATTCATGAATTTTGGTGGAAACGGGGACTACAATATTCACACATACATTACTTTCCCATATTTTATTATCACCCCATAGAATATAACTATGTTTCTACCTCACCATCACAAAGAGCATTGAAATAGCTTTCCAACGCTTCGAACGGGGATCAAAACGGACGTACGGTTCAAAAGTTACGAAGAAAACAAAATCTGACATTTTGGAAAATTCTGTGCTCATGCGCCGATGCATAAACCTGGAAATTTCGCTCGGGTCAGCGCACGAGATCATGCGTCGACGCATAATTCTGGGGGTTAGCGCATAAATGCGCAGATTCTGCTAAAAACAGTTTTCGACCTTTAAATGCCTTCCGGACCTCCGATTTCGATTCCGTAAAAAGCCTCGGTCTCAGAATTCGACGTACTATGATATTTTCTCCATAAAAAGGCCATCCAACATAATTACAAAATTAATACCAATTTATCAAATATGAAAAGTTAGGTTTTTCAACCAACCCAACTCAATTCAAACTCAAACCAACATACCCAATCAACTCCAATCATCACCCGACTATACTACGTATGTTATATCGCATTTCATCCGTTATATTTCATTGATTTATCCGTTTAAATCATTTTCTCTCAAATCTAACCTACGTTCTAAACATATATTTCTAGAACTTAAAGTGTCTAGCTAGAACCCACCTTAGCATGGAAGAGGAGGTTGAAGAAGATGATGAATAGTGATGATGATGAAGATCCAAGCTTTCTCCTTCTCTTCTTTCTCTTCTTCTCCCTTTCCACGTTTTCTTCTTTCTCTGTTTTCTTTTCTTCTTCTCACCCACTTTCTCTTCTCTTTCCAACAAATATATATATATATATATATATATATATATATATATATATATATATATATATAACCAATATTATGTAATATAATCCAACAGGGTAAACTATCTCCAATTGATATTTTATCGTCTCACACCAGTTGATCAATTATTAGAGTTACCTTAAAATACTTTCCCGGGTTAATCAATATTAATCCGTCTCTTTAATAAAATAATTTATCTCTTCAGAGTTCATTAGTTGCTCTTTTGATCCCAATTAATAATACTTAAAATACTTAGAGGATTCCATTAATCCAATTATCCAAAGATAGAGTACATAAAAGCTCATCTGATCTCATTTGATATCCAATTGAGCATTTAGATAATATGGGGTATTACACTCTCCCCCCCTTAAATTGAAATTCGCCCCCAAATTTCCTCTATTCAACAAAAATCATAACTTGTATCACTGTCTTAGTTCCACCCTTGACTTCACTTCCATTAGAATTTCTGACATAATCCAATATTGGGTTAACTTCGAACTTTGCTTCTCCTCAATTCATCTGTTGTCCTATACAAAACACTTGGTCGCATATTACTTTCGGCAAGAAGGTACCCTTCCATATTCCTCTACTGAGTCACACAACAAAACCACAACACCTTATCTTGGTCTAGGATAACAAACACTCATCACATCCTCGTGAGGTAATTCAGTGATTCCTTAACTTCGTGCAATTACCGACAAATGTCCCTTCGTAATTCCTTTAACATTCGATCCACTTCATAACTAGTCAAACGACTTCTTTACCAGTTCCATCTGGCCTGATACTAAACATTGTGACCATTACATCCGATAATTCATTTCTTTCGTATCACCCCAAAAGTAACACGCTTAGAACAAGATCTCCTTACTTCCATACTTACAAGTAAAAATCATTCTAATCCTTATTAGTTTGACTGAACTCTTCATCTGTCACCTTCCACTGTGTAATCCAAACTCTAACAGTGAAATACCACGATTTCTTAAGTCCTAACAAGTAGTTAACAGTTTGCGGAGAATCACACTTATCCACTGGGGTCCTTACTAACCAACGGTACAAGGAGCTTACTGACGTCTTAAGGTAGAGCAATTTGTTTGCCAACACACAATATTACAACATCCGTCCAACACTCTCGAGACGATAGGTGCAGGAATTACACTGTTACAACCATAACATATATAATCCCGAATCCATTTTAAACTCAAAATAACTCATCCAAAATAGGTTAACCACCTCCAGTTCTGGTTACCACATACGGTCCAAGTTATATGCTTAACTTCGGAACGTTCAATTCTTACCCGTACTTGTAAAGATAACTCCCACATTCATTCTCTTGGTAAAACACAACTGCCCGCAACTGGTACCACTCTCTCGTAGTCTAAGTCCAATACCATGAACGCACAGAAGATAACAAATACTAACTCTGACCAACCGCTCATACCTTAATAACACCAATTACGCGCCAAACTATTACTTGCGAGATCAATACTTTGTGAGTATTCTCCAACTTCATCCTTAAGACTCTCAACATTAATGATAACAATACACCTAAGACTTCCTCACACTTAACACAATATTCAAGATCACTTCCCCAAAAATCAACTCCCTTCCAAAAGTTACGATTTCAAAACACAAATCCGTCTTTCATTTACTTACCATCCCGTTTTCCATTCGCACAATACTCTCCACTCGGAGCAACATACAGCAACAAAATGCAGATGATGGTTCTTAAGGGATTTCATAATTTACCCACAAGTTAATCGATTAACCACCCGAGCTAATCGGTTAACTCCTTAAAATTCAGCGCAAAACACCATCCTTGCATGTGTCAATCGGTTAACCACATAGCGTTAATCGGTTAACACTGCCGTAGAAGCTGAAAAACCAATTCTTATAATTCAAAAGTCATCACCACTCAAACTACCAATCCGATTTGTTCTAACTTGAAATATCATTCTCAACTTGTGGCTCCTTAACTTATATAACATTCACCAACCATGATCCACTCAAGGTAATACAAAACAAAGTTAAAACACTCAGACGACACACTCCAACCAAGTGACAAGGCAAAATTCCAAATTCCGACGAGGTCACACCATAAAACTTCAGCGGGGTAGTTCGTTTTTCTGCTCAAACAACTACACTAGCGGGAAATCAATAATGACGACATTCTAGGGTTTTAGCCACAACTCATACTTGATTTGTCCACAAGCAAAACCAAACACGTAACTATTACACGGTACCACGAAACGATGGGCATCTCATATCAAGCATACAACCTTATTCTCTCACTTGAATTCCTTGGAGAGAAATTAATACCAAAACGTTCTTAGTCCAACAAAAGGTAGATTATATATATTCCAATTATTCACAAATACAGAAGTTTCTTTATACTCGAAAATAAATCGGAGCAATGCATCCTCTTGAAGAACCTTCTCATCACTTCGCACACATTAACCGGGATTGCTTACCCTTCACTATCCATTGAACATCCCACGTAAACCAAATTACGTAATGGAAAATTCATAACCGACAATTCTCATCACTAGTTACAAAACCCTACCGGTATAAACCGTTCCATGATTTACACTTAGTCCATACTAAGTCCTAATTTGCTTCTTGTTGTTTTACCACAATCTTACTTCTTAAAATACAATATTCACTGTTCCACAGAGTACGTCCCTTCACACTTGTCTCAAGAATAAGAGGCTATCACGTACACTTGTGACCATGGTGCTACTACTACGCTTGTTCTTAATACCAAGGTGTAACTTTCTCATTTCCCATAATACTACTAGGGTCCCTTACGGGTGAGCCATCCGGGATTACACTTCCTTAACCATAGGTTCATCAACACCTTAAAACTCCATTGCACACCCGTCCAAAATATATTCCGTTGTCACTTTCTCTTAACATAATACCTTATACTGTTCCTTGGGTAATTTAACAATTCCAAATTGGTCTCTTAATGAATACAGAAAAATCCCGATGTAATATCTAGAACTTAATTTCTCTACATAACTGAAGATACACAATTCATCTCCTACTCTTCGTCTGGCACATACTTATTTCACTTGAAGCATGTAAACACATCCTTGTGTTCTTTCACACACTTCACTACCACTACTCTAAGTTCCCATCGAAGCCAAACTTCCTTAACTCTCAACTTTTAACCAATTGGAAGATATTGTTCCAAACACATTCTTTAAGGTACTCCCGTCCATTCAAGATACCATAACGACCTTAGAAACTGAAGCATCAATACTTATCTCACTTCCAGACCTTACGTCACACATTCCACAAACAACTTTTCTTTTCCACGGAATGAGACTACTTGAAATTCTTATCCAGCTCTACTAACGATTTTACATATCCTTCAATACTTTGGCCAATCATCCGATAGAGATCCTTAATTTTCAGACTCCATCCTTTCCAAAGGATTGCTTGAACAGCACATCACTCTTAAATCCCATGCTACCTAAACCACAACTTCTACTAAAACCTCAACTGAGCTAACCAAAACTTCGCACTACTAACTCTTAGCTTGAGCCTTCCCTCACAGCACAAGTTCCGACAACACTTCGAAGTCCTCGTGGTCGCTCAACCATGATTCTACCTATCACATACATAGTATTAGGTTGATCAGGCCCAACACTACATAGTATGATATTAAGTTTCATGGCTAGGCCGAGGACACGACCTGCTTTGATACCAACTGTAATGCCCTGTATAATATTTATCTAGAATAATACAATACAAGCATTTTATTTGGTACTGACACCATCATAAGTGCTTAATGGCGTAATTCACATACTTGCCCATTTCTAAAACATAAACACAGTCTATGGCACAAGACATGGAAACTAGCCAAAAATAAAAATCTAAGAATAATATACAATATCCTCAATTGTATACAACAAAATAATACACAGCAGAAAATACTAAAGCCAAGCTTCTCTTGAAACATCCAAGCATCGCTCCACTTGTAAACCAAACCTGTAAACCACACCTGAAATATAGCAACTATAGTGGGGTGAGATACATCAAATCTCAGTGAGTTCCCTATCTTATAGGTCCTCTCGGCTCTACAAGGTTCTATCAATCCTAACTCAAGTCAAGGGGAAGGGAAATGACCTTGATTTCACAAATCTCACACTATATGGAAACATGTCATGAGTTCATCAACTCACAATATCACTAATCTATAACCGTACCAAGGTATCCCTCTTGCTCGTCCGCTTCTACGTCTAGAAGTCGACCCGAGTCCTGGATCCTTCTAGTTACTTGGCATACGAAATGGATTCAAAATTAAGGGACGCATTATCTCCTTAATTCGTCACTTCACATGGTCTCTCATGCCATCACAAGTCTCTACCCGTAGGTTCCATTCGTACTATAACATTGGGAATCAAACCTACCAAGTAATTCTGCCTGCACTTCAGAGGAGCTCGAGACTCATGAAGGCCTCTCAAGGGCAACTCAAAAGAAATGGTTACGATTACGTGATCATATACACAACGTAATTGTATTCGACAATCACAAGGCCACATTTGCCTTAAGGCCTCTTTTTCCTTTTACAAAACCACAAAGGTTCACACACATGTTCCATACTAGTGTTCACTTATTTCTATACCATTCGGTAATGGACACACG